>VDFB02000017.1:479846612-480052460 GCA_007258455.2 Sequoia sempervirens | reverse complement strand
TAATCTTTATGGTCTGACTAGAATGGGAAGCATGAATGGTGATAGGTATTTCATGCTTCTTATTGATGATTATACTCGAATGCCATGGGTTGCTTTTCTTAGAGAAAATACTCAGGCTCTGGATAGGTTTAAGGTGTTCAAATCAAGAGTGGAAAATGAACTTTGAAAATTAAGTGTTTGAGATCTAATAGAGGTGGAGAATTCACTTCTAGTGAGTTTAATACATTATGTGAACAACATGACATAAATAGACAATTTTCTACTTCGAGAACCCCTCAACAAAATGGGTTAGTTAAGAGGAAAAATAGGACAATACAGGAAGATGCAAGAGCCATGATGAAAGAATCAAATGTATCAGATGTGTACTGGAGAGAAGCAATACACACTGTTGTTTATGTTCTTAATAGAGTTTAGATTAGAAACAACAACACAAAGACTCCTTTTGAGTTATGGATTGGTAAGACTCCTACTATAAATTACTTCAAGGTATTTGGAAGCAGATGTTACATTAAAAGAGATGATGCAAATCTTGGAAATTTCGATGATAGGTGTGATGAAGGAATTTTTCTTGGATACTCTACTACTAAAAAAGCATATAGATGCTTTAATAAAAGATTGAGAAAGATTATTGAAAGTGCTAATGTGAAAGTTGATGAATACATATGTAGAACCATTGAGATAAGTGAAGTTGAACTTGATGATCCTATTTGTGGACTTGTACCTAAGGAGAATAAGGAGAAGGAAGAAGAAGAGAAAGAAGAAAAAACTGAAGAAGAATAATAGAATGAGCCAGAACTTGTTGTTAAGACTCCTATGTACAAAAGAATCATCTGGAAGAACAAATAATTGGAGATAAGAGTGAAGGTGTGAAGACAAGAAGTAAAGTAGAAACTGAGGTAAATCTTTGTTTACTTTCAAAAATTGAACCTAAGTTTGTGAGTGAAGCATGTGAAGATGAGAGTTGGATGAAAGCTATGAAAGAAGAGTTACAATAGATAGAAAAGAATTAGACATGGGAACTAGTCCCTAGACTTGTGAATAAGAATGTAATTGGTTCAAAATGGGTGTTTTGGAATAAGCTGAATAAAAGAGGAGAAGTTGTAAGGAATAAGGCAAGACTTGTATGCAATGGATATTCACAAGTTGAAGGTATATATTTTAAAGAAACATTTTCCCCTATGGCTAGAATGGAAGCTATTAGGATTTTTTTGGCATTTTATGCCAACAAGGATTTCAAAGTGTACCAGATGGATGTCAAGTTAACATTTTTGATGGTGAATTGAAGGAAGAAGTATACATAGAACAACCTGAAGGGTTTAGTTACCTAACAAACCAGACATGGTGTGTAATTTTAAGAAGGCGTTGTAAGGACTGAAGTAAGCTCCTAGAGCTTGGTATGCAAGATTGGATAGGTACCTGACAAAGCAAGGATTCAACAAAGGTTCTACTGACAACAATCTCTACTTCAAAGTACAAGGTAACAAAATGTTGATAGTAGTTATATATGTTGATGTTATCATTTTTGGTGGAAATGAAGGCATGTGTAAGAAGTTTGTTGAAGAGATGCAAAAAGAACTTGAGATGTTCATGATTGGTGAATTGAATTTATTCCTTGGTCTACAAGTGAATCAAACTAATAAAGGGATATTCATTTCATAATCTAAGTGATAGGGAGGTTGGATGAATCAATCACTAATTCATGCTCTAGGTCTTGTTTGGAAGACCTCTAAGGTGTCTCACTCCACCACTACAACCTATAGGACCTTCCCTTACTTAGGATCCCCTGGTCTTGCCTTGCCAATGCCAACTACCAACATAATTCCTCCTACCAAGTCCACCTTGGTACAATCTTGCAACTCTAACTTTAGCCCTTAATCCACCCTAAAGGCTACAATCCTCCAAAATATTGAATTTAACTTTGCAGGGGTGTGGAGGTGTTTCTAATGACTTCAATCCATCCTACTTTGGTTCTTGAGGGTCCACCTGACTCCATTTCCTAGTCGCTTCCACCAAACCCTCATTTAGGCCTAAAAAGGCTACTAGCCCTAGGAGCCCCAATTAGGTATCCTTCTCTGAGAAATCAAGTTAGTTCTCCAAATCTTTCCAAAGAACACCCCAATATTTTCTTGGGATTCCTAGTTCATATGAACACCTCTCAAATATTTTTGGGGTCTTGGGTCTCAGCTGTCCGTACAAAGGCTTAACCCACAATTTGGAAAAATTAGGCCTTTACAAACCCTTCCTTGACTTCACTGCAAACTGTTAGGTATTCCTCACACTAGATGGATTGATGGAGCTTCCTCCTCCATGCTATGTCTTGGCAAGGAATTTATCTGCCCTCTCCACACTGTGAATTTTTAGGAAATGGACACCCCTACAAATTCAAGTGCTCTGCACTATGGTTTTCCCTAACCGGACTCTTCTTGGCTCGCCTAGGGCAAGACTTCCACAGTAGCTCCTATGTTTTAAAAGGCCCTAAACCCTACCATATGTACATACATGGAGTCTAGTCACTATTCCCAAAGGGCCGTACAATTTGTATGTTGGGAAAGTGAACTAACACTCCATTTTCACAAAACTGCCTGGTTTAAACCAGCAACAGTATGAAATAAAAAATATTTAACAAACAATGCTTGAAATTGAATAAAGAAACTATATAATGTCACACAATGCTTGAAGAACTACTACACTACATCCTACATAAGTTACAGTGCCATGATTAATCCATTAAAACCTCACTTTAATGCAAAAATCAAAAAATTCACTCTCAAACACAATTGCTTTTCTTGAATTCACAAAACTTCAAAACATAAAAAATGCTTCTAACCCCACTCCAATTCCAAGGAATCCCAGAAATAGGGTCTCCAATCCAGTTATCCTCTCCCTTGGGCTCTTCTTGGCTGCTTGTAGCTCCAATTGAGTAACATTTTCAAATATTTGCAAGAATTCCTAAAAATCCAAGACTTCATTTTGAGCTAGAACCTAATGACACCTATTCTATGGTCAACATGAACTTCATCTAATCAAAAACCAACCAAAAATTCCATTAAGGCTTACATCCAAATGAACTAAATTTGATTGCTTATTTGTCCTAGACAAGACTGTCCTAGACAAACCTTCTAAACAACCTACGGTAACCTATGGGTGCTCCTGCAACACTAAGTATGTAAAAGAGTTCTTGAAGAAGTTTGGAATGGATGATTCCAAACCGATTAGTACTCCTATGGTAACTGGATGTAAACTAAGCAAAGATGATGAATCTGCTAAAATTGATTAGAGCAAATATAGATCTATGATTGGTGGACTATTGTATCTTACTGCTACCAGATCAGATATTATGCATGCAATATGTATAATTTCCATATTTCAAGCAGATCCTAAAGAGGCACATGTTATAGCTATAAAGAGGATATTTAGATATCTTAAAGGCACATTGGATTATGGCTTATGGTATCCTAAAGGTGTTGATTTCACCCTGAGTGCTTATACTGATGCAAATTGGGTTGGTTGTGTGGATGACTAGAATAGTACTAGTGGAGGTGCTTTCTTTCTTGGCGGAAGATTAGTTTCTTGGTTGAGTAAGAAACAAGAATCAGTTTCTTTATCCACTGCAGAAGCAAAATATATTGCTGCAACATCCTGTTGTACACAAGTTTTGTGGATAAAGTAAACTCTGAAAGGCATTGGAGTGATATGTGATGAGCCCATTCCCATTTTTTTTTATAACACAAGTGCTATAAATATTTCAAAGAATATAGTTATGCATTCAAGAACAAAACACATATCTATCAAATATCATTTCTTGAGAGAAAATGTGTTGGAGAATGAAGTTAGGCTGGAGTATGTGACAACAAAGGAACAACTTGAAAATATATTTACTAAGGCTCTTCTGAAGGATACTTTTGAGCATCTTAGGGAGAGGTTGGGGGTCATTGGCCCTCTGAACTAGGTGCACATGAAGATGCATCAGTCCAATGAATTCACATATTCTTCATTTATCTGGACTAATGAATGGGTCTACTCTGCAGGGGGAGTAGAAAAGGTCTTTATTGTTGCAGGATGATTTTAATGGGTGTACTCCTAAGGGGGAGTGATCAGAGTGTTTGTTCTTTTCCATTGATGTCAAAGGGGGAGAGGAATTCATGTGAAAAATAGTTGTAGAGGAAGAGAATTTTTTCTCCCAGAATATTGTGTAAGATGTTGTCTTTGATGGTTTTTCACATCATGTGTTGCCATCAATGACAAAGGGGGAGATTGTTGCAAGTATGAGCTAGTTTGGTGGTGTTGCCATTGATGTCACTACAATTTAGTTTGTTGCAAATTGTACATGTATAGTTGAGATGCTGCTGAGATGTTGTGAGTTTGTGGAGCTATCTTTATGACATTGCAATTGTGTTGAGTTGGTGTGTTTCCAAGTGCTTTTGAGAAAATTAATAAAGAAAAGAAATGAAAGTGATGAATGTGTTCAGAATGTGCTCTGGTATGTGCTCTGCGTTTCTCCTATGTTGATCCTATGCTTGTGTGGATCTGAAGGGTTTCTAATGATGGTCTAATGGTGATATCTATCAAGTTTTACCTTTTGGTTTGATGGTATGTGGAAGCTACGTTCACTGATATGTGAATTGTTCTAAAGGAGTTGGTCTTCTATGGACTGGGAGAAATGTTTTTGCTCCTTAGTTATCCGTTGTTTTGTTTCAGATCTTGTGGATCTAGGATATGTCTTGTGAAGGTTTTCTTTGGGTTCTAGTAAAGAAATTTGAGGTTTGGTGGTCCGAAAGTTATGTTTCAATGTTGCTATGTGTGTTTGTACAATCCAGATGGACTGGTGGAAGGTGTTCAATGTTTGAAGTTTGTTGCACTTGCTACAGATGTATCTGGGGGAATTTGAGATGCATTCTCGAGCTTAATGAAGTGTGTTGTGGTGTCCACATGTCATCCTCTTGTTGGGAAGCATGGAAATCAATGTTTATTTGTGTTTTCATTAGGTTTGGCCCACCTGATGTTTACACTTCATTTGAAGAATTAAAAATTAATTAAGGAAGCATGTGGTTGATTTGATACATTATCCTTTAGTCTCAGATAAATTTTTTATTGGTCCACTCTCATTCCTTTCCACCGTAGGAATGTTCAGTTTCCAACCTAATTTAAATTTATGAAATAAAGTTTTTGTGGTCGACCTTGGTGAAAGGTTCTAAGTTTGAATATGGTATAAATGTAAGTCGAATTATGAAGAGTTGTATGACAATGTGATGCAAAGTGATGAAGTAAGCCACAAATCATAAGATAAGAAGTGTGTGTGAGTGAGTTGAGGCAGTAGTTCTTCATTGTGTTGGATTCCTGAAGGCAGTGAGCTAAAGGTTTCTAAAATCCTTTATTCAAGGCTATGGATGTGTGTTAATTTTTGTGGTGTATCTTTTGTATCTATAGGAAGTGAGTCTCCCTATTGGACAATAAGTCCTTTTTTTAGGCAATGAGCCTTTGTATTTGGACATTAAGTCCTCTTTTGGGTAGTGAGCCCTTGGCAATGAGCCTTTGTATTCAGTTTTATAATCTCTTTATATTGTGAGTTAACCCTCACCATGGTTTTTCCCTTATTGGGTTTTCTACATAAAAATATGGTGTTCATTGTGTTGATTTACTTTATGTTATTTTTATTTCATGCTCATATTTAATAACAAAATAGTGTGGTTGTGGAATTGTTAAGTGTTAAAGTTTTGAGTTGGAATTTTGTGACAATTGATTCACCCCCCTCTCAGTTTTCCTGCACCTTTTTAACACTAGATTCACTTGCAACCTCAAAAAAAGAGGCAGTGAAATTTTGAGGATGAGGGGGCTGCCTCCTTCATGAGGACGATGTAAGCCAAAATAGAACTAGATTCCACATGAGATGAGAATTTCTTGTGAATCTCTCTCGAAACAATTCCATCCTCAAGATTTCACTTCAATAGGCAATGCAAAATTCCAACAGAAGAAGTAGAGGTGGAAGAAGACAGAGACAAAACCACAAAGGATGCAACCTTTGTATTAGGCATGTTAACGAGTTGCAAAATAAGGAGGAAAGTCACGAAGAGAGGTAAGAAGGGGAGGCTTCACCGAAGGAATGATGAACAGTTACACCCTTTTAGGATGAGATTCATCAGGATTTGTTGAAGAATCTAGAAGAAGTACAAAGGCGATGGGAACTAAAGTGAAGAATAGAATTGGAGCAAAAGCAACCAAAAAAAAAGGAGCAGATACAAAAATAATAGACTCCTCGGCACTCTGCTGCAAAGTCACATTATCCTTGGCCAAAGCCTTAAATTTTGGTGCTTATGCTCATGCATAATTTGGTTATGTTGGCTATGGGAACTTGAAGGTGCAACCCGAGAAGAAACTGGGGGATCCCACTCTACCACAACAAGGACCTCCACAGCCATTGCCACTAGAAGAGGAGACTCCTTAAGAGGAGAAAGAGGATAAGTAGACATAGAAGTAGAAAATGAAAGAGGCATCTTGGTACTGGGCCTCTTCCCATGCCCTGCCATAGAGGGAGACACACTACAAAAAATCCCTGTGATTAGCTCCCTTTTTTGCTTCCACCTATTGTTTTAATGTATTTTTCTCTAATTTTTTGAAAAAGTCAGCACTATTTATTAGGATGGTGCCATTTTTGGCATTTTTTGCATCGATCAAAACAAGAAGGTGCTAAATCATATGCTAATTACTTCCTACTTTAGCTCTGAATTTAGCACCAGATTTAGCATTGGATTTAGCACTAGGTTTAGAGCCAGGTTTAGCGTCAAGTTTAGTGTCAGGTTTAGCACCTAATTTAGCATCAGGTTTAGTGCCAGATTTAGCGCTGGATTTAGTGCCAGGTTTAGCACCAAATTTAGTGCTGGATTGGTGCCTAATTTAGTGCCTAATTGTTCTGATCTAGCAGGGATTAAAGGTTAAGGGATTAGGGGTGTTAGAACAAAAAATCCTTCCCCACTATTCATTGGCCTTCAATTGCTTGCCTACATTTCACTTGCATCAAAAGATCCCTCAACCCTCAACCCTAATCCCTCAACCTTAAACCATAAAACCCCAACCCCTATACCCTCTACCCTATACATTAGACCCTCAACCCTAATCCTTCAACCATATACCCTCAAACCTATACCCTAAATGCTTTACCCTCAACCCTTAACCATCAACCCTAAACCCTTAAACCTTCTACCCTAGTCTACCCTCAACCCTAATCCATCAACTATATACCCTCAAACCAATACCCTAAACCATCAACTCTATAGGTCCTCAATTATAAACCAACCTCTACCCTCTACCCTCAACCCAATACCCTTAAACCCTTAAACTCGAGTAAACTCTCTACCCTAATCCCTCAATCATCAACCCTTAATCCCTCAACCCTTAAACCCTCAACCCTCTAGTACCCTCCACCCTCAACCCTTAAATCCTAATCCCTCAACCCCTATACCCTCTACCCTATACATTGGACCCTTAACCCTAATCCTTCAACCAGATACCCTCAAACCTATACCTTAAATGCTCTACCCTCAACCCTTAACCATCAACCCTAAACCCTTAAACCATAAACCCTTAAACCTTCTACCCTCTACCCTCAATCCTAATCCCTCAACCTTATACCATCAACCCAATACCCTAAACCATCAACCCTATAGGTCCTTAACTTTATACCCTCAATTCTCAACCCTCTACCCTATACATTGGATCCTCAACCCTCATATATCTTTGTCCCTTCCTCCTCTTCTCTCCTTCTCTCTATCTCACTTCTCCCTCCATCTCTCACTCCATCCATCCCTTAATCTCTACCCTAATACTTCAACCCTAAACCATCAACCCTTAAACATTCAACCCTAAACCCTAAACCCTCAACCCTTAGCCCTTAAACCCTAAACCCTTAAACCAGCCTCTACCCTCAACCTAATACCATCTACCCTCAACACTCAACCTTTAAACCTTTAAACCAAAGTAAAATCTATACCCTATTCCCTCAACCCTCAACCCTAATCCTTCAACCATATACCCTCAAACCTATACCCTAAACATTCTACCCTCAACCTTTAACCATCAACCCTAAACCATAATCCCTCAACCCAATACCCTAAACCATCAACCCTATAGGTCCTCAACTCTATACCCTCAATTCTCAACCCTCTACCCTATACATTGGATCCTCAACCCTCATATAGATATATATATATATATCTTTGTCCCTCCCTCCTCTTCCAGTGTCCTCTCTATCTCACTTCTCCCTCCATCTCTCGCTCCATCCATCCCTCCTACTCTACCCTAATCCCTCAACCCTAAAACATCAACCCTTAAACCCTAATACCTCAAGCCCTATACCCTCTACCCTATAAATTGGACTGTCAACCCTAATCCTTCAACCATATACCCTCAAACTTATTCACTAAACGCTCTACCCTCAACCCTTAACCATCAATCCTAAACCCCTAAACCCTAAATCCTTAAACCTTCTACCTTCTACCCTCAACCCTAATCCCTCAACCCTATACCCTCAACCCAATACCCTAAACCATCAACCCTATAGGTCCCCAATTCTATACCCTCAATTCTCAACCCTCTACCCTAGTATACATTGGATCCTCAACCCTCATATATCTTTGTTCCTCCATCCTCTTCTAGTCTCCTCTCTATCTCACTTCTCCCTCCATCTCTCACTCCATCCATCCCTTCCTCTCTACCCTAATCCCTCAACCCTAAACCATCAACCCTTAAACACTCAACCCTAAACCCTAAAACCTAAACCCTCAACCCTCAACCCTTAAACTCTAAACCCTTAAACCGACCTCTACCCTCTACCCCCAACCCTCAACCCTTAAACCCCTAAACCCAAGTAAACCCTCTACCTTAATCCCTCAACCCTCAACCTTCAACCCTTAAACCCTAATCCCTCAACCTCTATACCCTCTACCCTATGCATTGGACCCTCAAACCTATACCCTTGGTGTGACCACAAGGGCATAAAAATGCAACTATATCCCTTTTGTACATTTTATGGCATAATACACCTCATTTATGCATTCAATCATCTACAAATTTTCCCATGTTTAAAATTTGAGTAAAGGATAAAAAATATTTTTAAAGGATAATATGAAGATAATAGTATGATATTAAATTTGAGAATTAATAGCATTTGAATTAAATGGCATTTTTATCTTCTTTTCAATTGACAATTGTAATATTTAATTTGTAAAATATTATAAAATAAATAAATAATAATAAAATTTATATGTTGAATATAAATCATTATTTAGAATTTATTTTTCATAATAATAATGTGAATGGTTAGGAAGAAATGCAAGAGGCAAATCTATTTTAATTTTAAAAAATCTTAGGTGCAAGGAATCTAATGTATATCACAATCACAATCACAATCACAATCACACAATTTTTTAAATTATAATAATTAAAATCATAATTTAATGATTGAATTATATATTTAATTCATATTCATTTTAGTTTTATTTAAATAAATATATTTTTTTATATATATTTTAAAATTAAAATTAATAATTGTTAAAGATATTTTTCATATTTTTTGTTTTATATAAAATAACATCAATAGTTTTTAATTATTAATTGAACATACAAATTAATAAATTTAATAAATAATAGTAATTTTTTTTATTAAATATATGTATTTTGTTTTCTAAATTTGTTTGAATACTAAAAGATTTAATAATTAAACATATTTGAGTTTTTTCACATCAATATTTTTGTCGCCATGATGAGTTAGAACAAAATACCCAAGCCCTAATTTTCAACTCTCATTCTCACTTGGTTTTTTTGAGCTCCCTTGCCTTACACATGCTGCCATCATTAGTGTTTGAAACCTCAAGCTTTCTAAAGGAGTCTCTATCAAATTTCTCACTGATTTTGAGAGTTTTCTTCACAAAAATTTATGTTGAGGTCGAATCAAGTAAATCTTTCATGGTTCATCATTTGTTTCCACTTATCTGAATGCGTTTTCAAAGGAATTCCTTCTCGGATTCTCATGCATTTTTCTCTTGCTTTAATCTGTTGACACCTTGTTTTTCTTGAGGTTGACATCAAAGCACTTCTGGAGCTCGCATTTCTTTGAACAACAAGAAGTTGAGTAAGTTTCTATGTGCCATTCCTCTATATATTACCTTCATTTTTTTGTCAAAACAAGCTCGATTTGGACTCAATAGATACAAATGAATGGGTGTTTTGTTTCTACCATGCATCCTTATTTTGAATCCCTTCTATCTTGGCTTGACTTCTCTAGAATTATCTCACTAGAAAAAGAAATGAAACAAATCATACTCTCCATATTTGGTTTGATCAAATGATGAAATATTTTTTTATTTCTGCATTTTTTCTCTTTCCTGGTGATAGCTTGGCTGCAACCTCTCTAGAATATTTTTTCCATTTCCAAAAAGAACAAAGTGTAAATTTTATTTATTATATTTTTGAGCCTCCTTCATGGCTCCATGATTATGGCCACAAGCTCTATTCAATGGAATTCTAGGTTTGTCTTTGATCTGGGGTTTTTTGAAAACTCATGACTCCTATTGTAGATGCGAGCTCTCAAAAAAATGAGTGCAAGCCTCTTGGTACGATCTTTCACTTCTCAAAAAGAAAAATAAATCTTTCCACATGTGGGGCTTAGCCTAGAAACCCTAAACCATGGGTTTGTAATATTTTTCATATCCTTCTCCTTTCATGCAAGTATTTTACATTTTCATTTTTCAGAACCTGCTTCACAAGATAATTGCACTATTTTTTTGCATGTTCGTTTTTCTCTAAACAAGGAAAAAATGGAGATTATTGATGCAAAGCATGGTGGGATTCAAAGGTCTTAAAATAAACAAACACAATTTTTTGTAGGATCACTTAAACATTCACAAATTTACTTTAATGAAACATGGTTTTCCAGGCTCCAAATACACCAAAAACAGGTTTTAAGACACAAAACTATTATTAAACCTTTACCACACATTAAACATCATATAATTGGTAGGGTTAAGCCAAAAAAAAACTCTTGGAACACTAGTTCTTTCATTATTTCATTATTCATACTCAAGAAGACAAATTGCTTGTAGTGTTCCACATAGACAAAATTGGGTGTATCTTTTAAACCAGATTGAATCTCCAAAAAAAAATCATTTTAAAGAACTTATTTCAGTCTTCTTAAACATATCAAAAAAAAGAATGAGGTTTTTTTGGAAAGAAACCCTCAAAAAATGACCATCCTGCTGTCCTAGAGGCCTAAATTTGGCTCATATGCAAGAGGGTTTTTTGGAAATAACTACTCCAAACTACAAACCACTTTGTAAACACTTTAAAACCTTATAATAGGTCTACACATGCTATAAAAACCATATCCAATCCTTTAACATTGCATTTGAAGTTGTGTGCAAGTGTTTATACTCCTAAATATGCAAAACTAATTAAGAAATGCAAAGCAAAGAACACTAGACCACTTCAAGATTAGCCTAAGTTGAACACAAATAAAAGAAAAGATAAAGAAATTAAATGATTATACCTTTTATTTGTGTTGATCTCCTTGGTTGGCCCTTGATTGAAGTTTGGTCGTGTGCTCCTTTGATGGCAATGTGATGAAAAATGGATGCAAGGTGGTTAAGATGCAATGGAAGATGCAAATTATGAAGGTGAGTATGTGACAACATGAGCAAGATGGATGCAAGAGGATGAAAGCTAAGTATGCAAGTTCTTGAATGAAAAATATGTGCTTGATGATAGCTTGAGAGATTGAGTGTGCTAAAAATCCCTAAGGTTGTATAATGAAGGAGAAGGGGGGTTATTTATAGAAGAAATTGACAAGATTGAGCCACCATAGCCAAGATGGAGGGATATGGTGAGTTGAGGACTCACAAGCCCTCACATCTTTCCATGTGGAGGATGAAGTGTCACAAGGACATGGTGAGATGGAAAGGGTAGAAATGATGTGGACGAAGGACAAGTGATGTGTAAGAAGGAAAAGTACTTTGAAAGTACCTTGGGAGGGGAGAAGATTTCCTCAAAAAGGAACTTCTTGTTCACATATGAGAGGAAAGTGACATATGAGGAATTTTAGTATTCCTCAAAAACATTCATGGGGAAAAGAAAAGTGGTTGGGGAAATAAATGTGAATTTTAAATTCACATGATTGGAATGGATAAGGTGGTTGGGAGAATAAATATGAATTTTAAATTCATATGAGGAGCACCTTGTGGATAAGAAAAAATTCTTATGAAGGAGGCTAAAAAGTACCTTGTGGATAAGAAAAGGTCCTTATAATAGAAGGTTTTTGGCTTCATGTGACTGATGTGACCTTTCAATGATCAAATGGGGAAGAGGAGAATCATTGAAGGAATAAAAAGTGAATTTTAAATTCACATGGAGAAGAGGGTCTAGGCCAAATGTGGCAAATGTGAAGGTTGACCAAAAAGGTATGCTAAATGTAACAAGGGGATTAGATTAAGGTTGTGCAAACAGGTGATTAAAAAATTAATGAGGGATTAGAAGAAAGTGGGGTAATATGAAGGATGTGACATTAATCTTGATTAAGGTGTGCACATCCTAATCAGGGATTAATTAAATTAATCTAGATTAGAAGAGGGTTATGGAGGATGTAAAAAGGAGAGAGAAAAAGAAGAATTTAAAATTTTTTTAATTCAAAAAGGTCAAATGACTAAATTAAATAAATTGATGTATTTATTTAATTTAGAGAGGAAGGGGATGAAAGGGTAAAATATTAATTATTAAATTAATACTTTATGAAACTTTAGGAAAAGAGAGTCCAATATTAATTAAATCAATCAATTTAATTAATATTAAGGGAGGATGCGAAATAAATGAATAAAGAGGTGAATTTGACCATATGGGAGCGGTCAAATTTAGATGTCTACAGCAACAAATCCTAACTTGTAGATATGCCTTCATGCTCAACATTCACAAATTTACTTTAATGAAACATGGTTTTCCAAGCTCCAAATACACCAAAAAGAGGTTTTAAGACACCTCTTACAGAACCTTTACCACACCTTGAACATCATAGAATTGATAGGATTAAGCCAAAAAAAACTCTTAGAACACTGGTTCTTTCATTGTTGCATTATTCATACTCAAAAAGACAAATTGCTTGTACTGTTCCACATAGACAAAATCAGGTGTATCTTTTAAACCATATTGAATATTGAAAAAAAATTAAAAAAATTCAAGAAATAATTTTAGCCTTATTCAACATATCAAAAAACATAATGAGGTTTTTTTGGAAAGAAACCCTCAAAAAATGACTTTCCTACTATCCTAAAGGCCTAATTTTGGCTCATATGCAAGAGGGTTTATTGGAAATAACTACTCCAAACCACAAACCACTTTTCCAAAAATTCAAACACCTTATAATAGGTTTGAACATGCTATTTATACCGTATCCAACCCTTTAACATTGCTTTTGTAGCAAATCCCAACTTGTAGCTATGCCTTCATGCCCAACATTCACAAATTTACTTTAATGAAACATGCTTTTCCAAGCTCCAAATACACCAAAAAGAGGTTTTAAGACACAAAAATCTTATTGAACCTTTACCACACCTTGAAAATAATATAATTGGCAAGATTAAGCCAACAAATAACTCTTAGAACACTGGTTCTTTCATTATTGCATTATTCATACTCAAGAAGACAAATTGCTTGTAGTGTTCCACATAGACAAAATCAGGTATATCTTTTAAACCAAATTGAATCTCAAAAAATAAAATACATTTTAAATAACCCATTTCTACCTTCTTAAACATATAAAAAAATGGAATGAGGTTGTTTCGGAAAGAAACCCTCAAAAAATGACCTGTTTCGCTATCCTAGAGGCCTAATTTTGGCTCATATGCAAGAGGGTTTATTGGAAATAACTGCTCCAAACCACAAACTACTTATCCAAAACTTCAAAAACCTTATAATATGTCTTCACATGCTATCCAAACCATCTCCAACCCTTTAACATTGCATTTGTACAAAATCCCAACTTGTAGCTATGCCTTCATGCTCAAAATTGATGAAAAATCACTAGGGAAGCAATAGAACTCCTATAACTTGAATACCCCTGCACTTTGAAAACACAACCAGCATTGAAAAAAGACCTAAAATAACCCATTCCACTGATTTACATAGGTCTACATCAGTGGAATGGTGATTTATGCTTTTATTTGATTCTCAAACCCTTAAAGTGAGGGTTTTTGGACTGCCCTCAGAAAAATGGCTCTAAAAAGCTTAAAACTCAACAAAATTAACTCAAGCCAGATTTATTTGAAATATAATTCAAATATATATAAAACCCAACCAAAAATAAATCTTTAGATTATTGTATGGACCAATACCACGCTTGAGAACAACAAGAAAATGTTAAAATCTGCAAAACAAGGTACTTTTATTCAAAATTTATTCAAGATACAATGCACTCTCTTCTTCCACACCTTCACAAGGCTCTTTAAAGGTGCATATAATAGTTATCTAACCACCCCTTCAATTACAATCAACCAACAACCTTCCCTTTACAAAATGACTCTTCACATTCCACTTTTTTGCATTTTGTAATTTTACATTTTGACTTCATAGACCTCCTAGAAACCTATTAATGAATCAAATGCATTTAAAATGGTCCAAACATGACCTTTTTACAATCACAATATGATGAAGACTCAAATTTTACAAATTTTCCCCATGGAGGCATGAAGTTACATGGTGCCCTGCACCAATGATATGGTTCACAATTATGAAAATAAACATGGTTTTATTTCCTTTTGATGTATGTAACTGTAATTTGATTTTTCTTGTTTTCAAAAATGAAGTGTTCTCTTTCCACAATTTCATTTATCTCTTCATCATTCCCCAACAATTTAATAGTTTTGTAGAAGCATTACAAAGAGGTAGTCTTAGGTATTAGATAGATGGTATGTTTCATAACACATTGCTTAGGCCATCCACTAGAGGAATGAAAATTATCCTTGTATAAGTAATGTATTGGAGGATTCAATTCAATAATATGCTTCACCATGCACTTCATATGCCACTAGAATATATTTTTACAACATAAAATCCTATAAGCAGACTAATTGAAACTTCAAGGTCAAGTGAACAATTTTGTATTAGATTCTTGATTTTGGAACTTGTGAATATTATGTGGCTGAGAAAGCTTTTCAAACAACTTTCTTATGTTGTGGAGTGAAATAGTTACCATAGCATTACTTTTATGATCAAATTTATGCATTTATTCTGAGCTTCATGATTTGTCTCTTGTGTAAGCCTCTAAGAAGCTTCTCAGGCTACTAATTTATAATTAGTTTGCAAGGGATTGTTTGCTATTTCTTTGCCAATTTCCTATTTTATAGGGTGTTGTGGTCTGTTTCTTTCCAATCACAAGGTGCATTTCAGTGGACTTGATAATTTTGAATTACTTAAATGTAGACACCATATGGTCGATGCTGAATGTTATTTCTTCTCCAAGGCACTTTGACTTCTTCCTTAGACAGTGAGATTCACTGAAGACATGAATGTGGTTATCATAGATCTAAACACTCATTTCAACATGAAGAATGCATCAATGTGTGGTAGAATTTGTAAAGCATTTGTCTCTAATTATGAATGTTTCAAATTGTTACATATAGTCATGGTTAGATTCTCATGATAGATTCCTTTGAAAGGTATGTATTTGAGGACCAAATTGAGTTTATCAAGGAATTGATACTTGAAGGAGAACACATACTTTAAAAAATTAGCTCATATGTTGATGTTTTGAATTGTATATTAGATATCTTCTTTTGATTTAAATAGTAATAAGATATATGTTTCTTGCTTTGGTTGATTGGACTAAACTTTAGAGAACACATGGAAAATGTTTTGGAGTTTTATATGTATTTTTGTAAGACTTTTTAACTTTATAACATAGATTATGTATTATTCACTTTTTATTTTTTGTTAATTTGCTCATTATTGATGTTTTATCCTAAATCAAGCTGAGGGTGATGATTTTGAAAAGGATTCTAGGGAAAAAAAATGTCACACAAACTCTAGGTGGGATACATTTTCTTGATGCCTGAAATGAGTGTAGCATTTAGCTATAGAAGGCATCGAAAATAATTTTGCACCACAAACTGTTTAATGCACATATATTATATGAATCAACTACTTTTAATTTTCATTTTACTCCACTGAAATTAAATGAATCCTCATTTTCAATCATCAATCCACTAGAAGGAACATTATTTCCTTTTATTTTATTCCTGAAATAGTAGCAACTAAAATTTTTCATGTTATTTTAAAAATTGTTGGTTATTTGATGCTAGCTTAACTTTTCTTGCAATGGTTGTACAGGATGAAAACAATAGCCATATCAAATTCCTTTTGCTTAAGTCCTACTCTGTCAAGGCTAAAAATCTCAATCTCACTAATAGTGATTACTAAGAAAGGTAATTCCACCAACTCTACCAAACAGTTTACCATAGGAACAATAAAAGCAGATGCTTTGAAAGGAACTCCATGAAAACCAAGCTCTCTAAATGGTATATCAAACTCTAGTTCAAAATATTTTAGATGAGGCTGCTCCCATAGCTCTGTTCCTCGCTTGACAAATGCTTGAAACTTTCAATTGATTTTATTTTTCCTGTCCCTCTCTTGATGTTCTTCCTCAATTTCATCGGGATCATACATTGACCTTCTTTCCCCTCCTAAAGTTTAGACCACATCCATTACCTCCACATGAAACTGGACATCCTTGGTCTTCTTGGTTCACACCATGATATGGTTATGCAAATGAAAATGAAGCAAAGTAATCATCTCCTTCTCCATTGGCTGGAAGAATGCATGCTTAATGTTTTGATACATGATATCATATCTCTCTTCTTTTCTCATGGTTGAATACTGAAATCCATTATGTTGGGCCTCCAAAGTTCCAGTCATCTTTTTCCTCTTCCACCAAATATTGGCATATTTTACTAACATTTATTAGAATTCTTGCATGTTTTACACCATTGGAATGACATATTAGCTATATTTTTTTTGAAATTTTATTATGGTATGTGCACTTTGATATGATGTAATATGATTATGGTTTCATTTCACATGTAATATTAGATATATAACAGAAAAATAAATTATTGCATGAAATAAATAATAAATTTTTATTTTAAATGATTTTTTTTGTAGAACATGAGTCTTCCATAGTTTCAAAATGATCTACATGATATAGATCCAAAATATGTTGGTTTTGGTACAAACCACATGGTAGAGGATGATGATGACATAGATACAAAAGACACCGAGGCCGATGACAACAATGATGATGACGATGATGATGATGATGGTGATGATGATGATGAGGTAGTTGCTAGTAGTAGCTAGGGACATTCATGATCATATAGGCTGCATCATGGATCATTGTTGATATATCATTATGCTACCTCTTTTCATGGTTACTATCATATGTATCATTTTCACAACCTGCAGTACCATATTATTGAGTTGTATCATTTTGACATGTATCATTTTGACTTATATCATTTGGACATGTATCATTTTGACTTGTATCATTTTGAGTTATATAATTTATCATTTTTACTTATATCATTTGTACATGTATCTTTTCGACTTATGTCAATTGTTGGACATGTATCATTTTGACATGTTATTAATCTAGTGGCATATTTGACTCACTTGTTTTAATTATATATGATGATCATGTTAGAATAATTATCTTGTTATTTAATCATATGAGTTAAATAATTAAATTACTTACTCTATAATCATATGATTTATTTAAGAGGCATGATATATTTAATTAATTAAATTGAAATAAAACATATTATTTAATTTACTTACTCTATAATCATATGAGTTATTTAAGAGGCATGATATATTTAACTAATTAAATTAAAATAAAACATATTAAATTAATAAATGGAAGCAAGACAAGAAGCATTTTTAGAAGCAAAAAATGAAGCAACAATGGAAGCCAAAATAGAAGCAAACCAAAAGCAATCTTGGAAACAAAACTTGGTGTTATCTAGGAAGCAAAAACAAAAGCAATTTAGGTAGCAAACAAAGAAGTAATAATGGAAGCAATTTTAGAAGCAACAAAATATGCAATAATAGAAGCCATAGTAGAAGCAACAAAAGACAAAAAAATGGAAGAAAAGATAGATGCAACACACGACATTATATTAGAAGCAAAATTGTAAGAAAAATTGGAAGTAAAATTGGAAGCAAAATTGGAAGAAAAACTGGAAGCAAAATTGGAAGCAAAATTGGAAGCAAAACCAAAAGCAAACCTGGAAGAAAAACTAGAAGCAAAACTGGAAGCAAACCTGGAAGCAAAACTAGAAGCAAAACTAGAAGAAAAACTGGAAGCAAACGTGGAGGCAACATAAGAAGCAAAACCAAAAGAAAATAGATAAGCTCTAGATTTTTTAATTTTTGATGGAGGTTTTTGGGAAATGGGTGAACATACCATAAAGGTATCAAATTATATACTGACTGGATCTTGTCTAGAAGATGCTAGCATGTGATTTAGATGAAAATAGATTGTGTTTTCATCTCAAAGCAGTATTGGTATATCGTATGGATGGAGAATAGACAAACTAAAACTCACAGGGCATGTTAACAACCCAAGAGTTTTAATCTAACAATTTAATAATGAATAAAGAAATGCATGGAATGAAATAAAACAATAAGAATAATATTATAACTTAAAAATGCAAATTATCTAATGAAAAAATGATGAGAGAGGAGGAAGAAGAAGATCAACTCATAGAAGGTCCAGCCTCCTACAAGCTCCTTACAAATCGAATGCACCTACACACACGACAACGATAAAGTGTTGTGGCTATGTTTTTTAAAGTTTGCCTTAGTCAAACCCTTGTTTTGGTGTTTCCACCTCCTCAGACAACCAATACACCACAATATAGAGAAAATAATAAATAAAGGGAAATAGACACAACTTATAGAATGCAATGACAATCTAGATGGTATTTTATAAACAAGACAATGCAAGTAAAAAAATGAGTTACCCTCCTTTCTATGTGCTTGAAGAAGCCGAGAGAGGAAGGAAGAGAACAAGATGATCATGACAATGGTATGAAGCTTGATAACCTACAATAGAAAATGTTGTAGAAGCACTGACAATGGTGTAGAGTGTAGAATGAGAAGAATAAGAATAAAGGTCAAGTGAATAGGGTTGTTAGATAGTGAATGAATTGAGAGAGAGAGAATAGATAAAATGAAGTTCAAAAGTTTTTTTGGAAGTAAGAGGACATTTTCAGGTTGTGAAGGTTTGTAGGGCATGTTACAATTTATAGGGTGGTAGAGAATGTAATGCCTCCAACATCCAATGACCTAGGAATTTTTTCAAGATTCCAACATGGTGCACATGCATCTACATGGTGTGCAAGAGTCCCTGACAAAAGTTCCCTCACTGATAGAAAAACTGACAAAGGCATGTGTGAAAGGAAAGGAAAAGGTGGTATATTTTTGCATTGTCAGGTTTATAAGGCTAAAGTTACACTAGGTGCAATGTTATGCCATAATAGTTAATCTAATTCTTGAGCCTCATCACATAGATTCTTCTAATGATGGAATTCCTTCCCATGGTGACCACTTTCCTATATTGTCTTTTGACAACTTTGTGGGAATGATCAACATTGTATCAATCAATGAAAATTATCTTCCTTCCACATCACCTATCTTTCTAAAATACCTAATAAAAATACCATGTGGTCCATTATTTGTTTTTTGAATTATTAATCGTGGCTATTATAAGGGAATTCTCATTTACCCTAATTTCCCCTTCAATGTTGTAATAAAATAATATATTTTGAATAATTAGACATGAGAATACTTCTATGCCAAATCTAGGGTGTCTTTAAAATGTTATCATAGATTATATATTTATGCCAATGCATGCATGATATTTTATCTCTAGGTTGGTTTGAAATAACTTATCTTTCTTCCTCATGTCATTTCAACTCTACACTACTTTTTATTTCGTTTGTATTCATTCTTATATTGACAAATCATATGATGTACCATATATCATACATTAATGACATTTATTCTTGATGGTTAGGTTATTTCTATTCCTTTTTCATCATTCTAACCTTTCTATGCCTCCAAAAATTTCATAATTCACTACTTTAATTATAAACCCACTTCTCATAAGTGTATTGAGTCAATGCTTGACTAATATTATGACTGTTGATAGAAAACCATTCTATCATAAGCATTATTAATTAATTTTCAAACAATAATTCCTAGGATACTCTTTTGACAACCCCAAAGGGGATTTAACATTTATGAGTCCCCTTCATTCATTTCTATTACCCAACCTTTATAGGATCCTTGCATCTAACCTCTTCTTCTCACTTGCAATTGAATTGAACTAATAATTGTGTCCTTCCTCCTCCCTTTCAACTACTATCTTAGTCTCCTCCTCCCTTATATCAACCAACACCCAATCATGTACCTCAACCTATTTCTTAATATCATTCATCCATGATAACCACCTCTAGTTTCTATACTCCCTAAATCCAAGTAATTTCTTATATTTCCATCATGATCTCCCTACCTACCACCTCATGCTCATCACATCATATTAGATCCATCTACAATCCCATCATTACTTCCTAGTCTTGATATCCCATCTCTTATATCTTCTCTTGTTTACACATATGCCTCTCCTAGTTCCACCCCTAGACAACCCTAACCTTAAATTTCTATTGAGGACATTCTTCCACCTCTTTCTCACTATTTTCTTGCCACACCACACTTTTTTGTAATCCATGGTTTGCATCCCACATGTATTGAAAAGAGTTGAGATATCACCCACTTCTATAACCTAGTTCATCTAATTCTCCATTGGCATCTCCCTTTATGACTACCTCTACTACATATTCTTCATCCTCTACCATAATTCTACTTAAAAATTGTTGAGTAGCGAAATATGTCACAACACTAGGGGGAAGATTTCTCATGAGAACAATATGGGATAGGGACTTGATCACTCATAGATAAGTAGGGGTCGACATGATTCTCCTAAACACGTGAAATTAGCTATGCCTAACTATTTTCCAAATTTAATGGAAAGATATGTGTGCATGTGTATTTCCTAGCTTTAAGAAGCTCCAATAGTATAAAAACTCATGTATCTATAGCTTTCACAATTTTTTGTGGGAATATTCAAAAAAATTTGGCTTCCCCTTCTATTTTATTTTTAATCCAATACTAATCCAAACTATTTACAAGATTAAAAAAAACTAAAAGTGTTGAAAATAATCCATATAATGGCTAATCCATCCTAAACTAACATGAACAAGGAAAGCAATAAGAGGAGGATAAGAGTTAAAAATAAGGTAAGGATGAAGAAACAAAATAAAATGCAAAAGATCAGTAGTTAGTTAGCTCTCTCTTCATCATGCAGCCAATTTTTAGGAATGAATGGTAAATGTTTGTGGCCAAAGCTAATCCAATTTAATTCAAAAAAAATACTTATGGATAAAAATTCTTAAAATGACATGTCATGGTAGGCCTCTTTTAGATACACATAGAAAATTTACTTCCATCTAGGGATCATAACTAGATAAACACAAACACATTCACAAAATTAAACATGAGGGTACTCTTCAAGTTGAGATATGAAAAATAGAACCAATAGTACCACTTCTATTCATCAAGAAACAAAATATGTTTACAAAGGGACTAAACCAATAATTATATAGTGATAGGTTCAATTCTTATGATATAGAAACCAAAGGGATTTGAAGGGAATTAATAAAATAAAATAGAATGAGAGAAAGAGAGATGTGACATAGGTTGGACCATGAAATTTGTATGGGATACCAAATAAGTGGCTAATAATGAGAATACATAGGTAGTTAATAGCTTGAACACTACCATTTGGAGCCATGAAGGTCTATAACAAGTGAATGCACTATTTGTATCATTCTTGTAAAAATAACTTAATTCTTTTTTTATAGAGAAGATATCAAAATCACTCATGGGAGTTATTTGATGGTAGTTTTAGTCATAGGAATGTGTTATATGTGGGTATAAGATAGCCACCTTGATTTGATACCAATATTTGAGGGGGTCAAATAAGATTATCAAGAATAAATTGTGCTAAATTACCATGAGGAGAAGTAGCTTCCCATGTGAGGATATCTTGAAGAATTATGGCTAAATTTCAAATGGGGAAGTGTGAGAGTTTGAACTATTTTATTACCTTCTATATCAATGATCGACACAATCTAAATGGTGCCAGCATGGTAGGGAATGGAAAAATACCTGAGGAAAATATGATAAAAGAGAGAATCACCCATAATGGTGTTGGGATTAGTATCATATAAGAGGGATGTACCCTCAGATTCACACTATTATATGCTACTCAATATCCATGACTAGTGCAATATAAAGGATGCTAGCATGGAAAAAGGCTTCAAAAACCTTCAAAATTTGATAAGAAAAAAAGGAATAGGACCTGTCACAACCACACCTTTAAGAGAAGCTTCTTACACTATTATATTTGGAGATGGTCAACCCATAGAGAGACTTAGTTGTTAAGTCACCAAAAGGACACTGAAGATTATGAAAATCCAATTGGAGAGAAGTGGGGCGCATGTAAGTAGGAGGTTTAAATTTTTATTTTTTTTAGGATATTGGATCTCATAATGATTTCTTACCAAAAGAACTTACTACAACTTAGCTAAAATAGGAAAAAGGGATAAACAATAATCTAGGAACCAAAAGACAAAGAAGAATTCACAAATACCTTGTCACCCACAACTCAAACATAGTCATATCAATTGTTCAAAATATCCCATAATTAAAGAAGGGAATCCCATAGATTATTGAGGATAATTCAAAACTTGTTGGAGGTTTGTCATTGATGATGTAGTTTGAAAAAATGAGCATGGTATGTACATATTGCATGATCTAGTGTTGAAATTCTTAATGTCAAAATTACTATGGATCATCCTAGCAGGATTTTGAAGTGTTTTTGAATATATTTATACAAGATAAGTTGGTCCAGAAAGTACAACTACACTAAAATTTTCCTAAGTATCAAACTTGCTTGTACAGTGGTTTAGTGCATTTCTTTTTGGGTTCACATTCCTCCACAAACAAAGATGTCACTTTGTGATTCTAACACTAATTTGATGACCATCAAATGCATCTAAATCTAAGAGATGGTGTTGTTTGGAAAACTATTTTGGAAGATATGAATGATAAAGTTCAATTATGTATATTACAGTTAGTTCATGTATAGTATGTTGGTGTAGGAGATTCCACATTACTTTGTGAAAGAACATTTTGTGTTACAGTATTGAAGATAAGCTTATTGATTTTGGTTGAGTGGAAATTCCAGATGGGATTGAGTTTTGAGTTCCTCATGTGGTGTATTGGGTGCACAGATAGTTTTTGTGTTTAGGTCTTATTTGGGGACAACCTAACATGTTTGGTGTTTTGTGAAGGATGGATATATGTTGTAATCATACTAGGTCCATCCCGACCTATCTTGAGGTTAATAGAATTTTGAATTAAGGCACGAGATGTGGATAAAAGGTTTTGAGGATGACATGTTCAAATTTGTGTGTTACTTCCAATTAGGCTAACCTAATTGAAGTTGCACTTGATGTGTATATATATAGGAGATTAATTTAAGTGTTTTATGGAAAATGTGTGAGTGATGAGCAATATATGACATGAATGGTGTTCCAACTACATGTGTGTGATGCGAAGTTGATTAGATTTGTGCGAATATAGAGAAGAGTAGTGCAATGATCCAAATCAATGGATAGATTGATTTTGTACTTCATTGGAATTTTAATACAATATATGATAGATGCTATTGTATCCATTCAATAGGTTTTAAGCCACCCCTTCTATCTTCTATCTTATTCTTTGTGGGAAGTGATTCCACTAGATAGTGATTCTAGTTGTAGTGAGCATTTATGTAATATACTATATCCATATAATATATTGTGAGCTAACACTCACCATGGATTTTCCTATTTTGGGTTTTCCATGCAACAATCTTGGTGTTCATGTGTTATGTTATATTTCATATGTTTCATGTTTTCATTCATAATTGTAGTTGAATATGTTTTGGTAAATGGATAGCTAATTTCTAAATGGTTTAAAATAATAGAATATTGATTCACCCCCCTCTCAATATTCTAGGTGTTCAACAATTGGTATCAAAGCTTGGATCCTTGGAAGGAGATTGACCACTTTGGGAAGATATTGGAGATTGAGCACATGGTTGATAGAAAGTTTCCTATTCCTCAGAAAGAGATTCTTGTTATTGAATACATAGAAGAAGATTGCTTGATTGAAAAAGAACTCAAAGTTTCTCTTGAAGATGTTAACAAACTTGAAGATGAAAATAGAGATTTGAAGGAAAATATTAAAGAGGCAAATGAGTGCTTTAGAAAATTGAGAGATAAGATCAAGAATTTTAGAGAAAGGCATAAGGAAGTCAATGAAAAATTGAAGCAAGAAAATGAAGATCTCACCATATTGAAAGTACAAGTGGAAGAAAAGAAAAGAGTTGAAGAATGTTTGGATGCAATGGTAAAAATAAAAATTGATGAATGCATGAGGCTTGAATGAGAACTGGTAAATCTAATATCAGATCTAGAGAAGGAAATAAGTCATGAAGAAAAAGTAAAGACAAGCTCTACAATGCTTGATGAGTTGATTGCAATTTAGAAAGTAGCTAAAGATAAAGTTGGTCTAGGACTTGAAAAAGTAGAAAACTCAAAAGCAACTCTGACACCTAATCAACCATAAGATAAGAAGAACAACAAAAAGATCCAAAATCAAAGAAACAATGCTAAAAGACCCTCTATCAAAAAACCAAATGCTCAAAGGTACCCATCTTTCAATGGTTTTTGCTATTCTTGCAATAAATTTGGTCTAGAGAAATGGAATGTAGAAGATAAATGGATCAAAATGTTCCATCCTTTACTAGTCAATTATTTACATGTAAAATATTTAGACATAGAGAAAATGAATGCATAAGTCAAATGATGAATGGATATAACAATGGTAGAATGATTCAATCCTTCAATGGTTACTATTATACATGTTATGGATTTGGGCACAAAGCTAAGCAATGCAGATCTAGAATGAATGGAAGGAATAATGCTCAGAGAAATATCATATGCAACAATTGCAATAGGCCTAGACATATTGCTAAATTTTGTAGAAATAGAAACACAATGAAGGTTAATCTAGTAAAGAAGAGTGAACCAGTAAAAAAGATTGATTTGATTGAAGTAAAGAAGGAAATGGAAAAGATCTAGAGAAATAAAAAAGAGAGAGAATAAGGGAGAGTCTGTACCATCCTCCAATGCAAATGTTTCCTTTGATAACTAAGCCTATAGCTATGGATTAGGGGGAGATTTAATGGATATCTAATATCCCCCACCAAAAAAGAGGTGTTGAAGCTACAACACAAAGATACGTTATAAATAACATAATGCTTAATCTATTGGAGAAGATTGTGGAAGTAAATATTCTAATGCAAAGATTTTTGGAGATTGAGAAGGTGACTGTGGATACAGTTTTTAGGGTTGTTGTCTTTATGGGTTGAAGCATTTATTTCCAAATTAGGTTAAATCAAAGACTTAAAAGGAAATTTTCTAAGGAAAATTTATTTCATCAAATAATTTGAAGGAGAATAGAAGAGAAATAAGTGAAATTGAAGAATTCAAAAGCATTTCCAAGTTGAAAAGCATCAAAACCCTAGTTTGTCGAGCAAAGTAAAAGGTATTTATCAATTCTTGCATATCCTATTTTTTTGGAATTATCATTTGAAGGCAATTTGAATATGTTTTACTATAAAAATGCCAAGGGTTGTAGAAATTTTACAAAAGCCACAACCTAAGTTTAGATGATACCCTACCAAAGCCATAGAAGATGACCCTATAGGCACATTTTCACATATACCTTATGGGGTTTTTCCAACTAAATACATCAAGGCATACATTCATAGTAGTATGGATGAACACTCTCTCAACAAGCTATTGGACCTATGGATGAATGTGTTAATGGGAGATGATTACACTTTGAAGCCAAAGTACAAAGCCCTAACCGAGAAGAAATTAGATGAATGGCAATGGTTTCTGAATTTTAGCTATGATGAGAAGTATGTTAGACAAGACCTAAGCAAAATTCATAACCAATTTGTGTGGACTGATGGACCTCATATGATTACTAAGAAATTTATTAGAGAGATAACTGGTTTATGGTCCACCAAACCAATTCTAGTTCTAAAATCAATCAAAAACCAAGATGTAATGGAGAGAATAGGTGCTACATTCAATCAAAGATCCCTCACATTAAACCCTATCAGGAGCTCGAAAGTTAGATATGTAGCTATGATTATTGGAGACAATATTTACTACACCAATAAAGATAATTCAGTCTCTGCCATCACAATTCATGTGGCACAAGACATGGTTGAGAAAAATGTTGATTATGACCTTTGTGAGTTGCTCTGACAATAGTTGATGGAAAATTTGAAGGAAATTAAGAAGTATTCAAGTATGGTACATTGGTAATGTGTTTACTCTTTTACTTCTTGAAGGAAGTTCCTATGGTTGGAAAGGTCAATTGGTCAAGCACAAGGCTTGTAGCAAATCAAATAGGAGATTATATGAGAGGTCTTGGAGATATGGATGCTCAAGATGATGCCCTTGCAACCTTCTTTATAGTATTCCAAAAAAAACAAAAATAGGAGTGTTGTGGAAAAATACAAAAATGACATCACTTTCCTAGTTTCCATAGAATTTTGCATGATGGAAGCAATGAAACCTAGAACCATTAGGGTTCCAAAACTCGGTTATGAAGTGTTAGAGGTAGAACTTGTTGGTTGTGCAGAGGTGCTGATAAACAATCCTAAAGATCCCAAAAAGACAAGGTATGGGATTTATGAAGAAAAGTCAATGGAAGTTCACCTAGAGTTCAAGAAACCAGTGATGAGAAAGAATGTTGATGAGATGCTTAACATATATGCACAAGAAAGTGGTCTTTCAATGGAAAAATTTAAGTATGACAAAGACAAAGCAAGAGCTAGCATGAGTGAAATAGAACCCTCTGGTAGCTCAAGGAGATTAGGAAGATCTACTACCACATCTCTTTCTAGTACTGGTGAGAAAAAGGAAATCTACAACTACCCCTTAGGTAGTTCATGCTACTAGGATAGAAGAAAATAAAACCACTACCACAATACCCCCTATTTTTGCTACAAGGAGATTCAAGAAAAAGAAAACAAGGTGAAAGGAAATTGGCATCAATGTTGTTGAGGAAGAAGAGTTGGAAGAAGATGAGGCCCCTTTGATTAGGAAAAGAAAAAGAAATCATATTGTAGATATATAAAGTGGGAAGGAAGATGAAAAAGAGAAAGAAGGTTTCAAAATCCAAAAGAGGGAAAAGATGAAGGAAGCCAAGAAGGCTTCTTCAGATAAGCAGAAAGAAATAAAGAAGCCTCTAAAAAAATATAAGAAGCAGAATAAAATTGAGAAACCTCACTTCCCTATGAAGTTTGAATCACTTTTCAATAGTATAGTGCAAAATGAGATGCTAAAGGAGACAAAAAAATTATACAAGGATGATCATGAGGTAGATCAAGCTAACATAATTGAATCTATAGTTTTGTACATTGTTGTGTTTGAGGTAGATATACAAAATATCTAGAAGGATATATCAGATGATGTGTGCTATATTTTGTTGAAAATATGAGAGATGAAGCTCTAGAGATATTTAGTGATCCCCTAACTAAAGTAGACCAAGCCACATTGGTTTCCATCTACATCAAGGAGATTATAATAAAATAAAAGGAAAATATTCTCATGGGAATGGATCATAATGATCATTATATGATTTGGAAAGAGTGTAATGACAAGGCTGAGGAACTTGTACAGAAGTTAGGTCTACTCCTAACAAATGAAGAAGGCTTAAATGATGACTTTGATGCTTTGGAACACATTTAGGAAGAAGATATGCACACAAATGATGCTCAAAATGAGCATGAGATCAATGATGGTCATTGATGCAAAGGAAAATCTAGAAAATACTCCTCCCAATATAGAAGAACCAATATAAGGAAATGAGGAAGTTGAAAAGGTTACAATGGAAACTACACAAGATAACAGTTTTATTCCTCTGGCAACACATGGTACAATAGTAAACCACTCTACTTCCCTACTGGTAAAAAATGATCAAGAGACATTTCTTCCTCTGGTAGACACAAAACATGCCATTAGTGAAGATGAACATCATGGTGTTCATAAAGAACAAGGGAAAGTAAATTAAGAGAATAAGGGAAGAGAAGATGGTGAGAAGGAAGGAGAAGAATACAAAAAAGAAGAGAATGAGCAAGAAGAAGAGTACACAAACAATGGAGATGAAGAGGAAAAGAACGATGAAGAAAAAGATAAGGAGAAGACCTCCAGAGATGAAGAAAAGACAGAGGAAGAAGAGAACACTAAGTCTAGGAAGGATGAAGAAGCTAAGAAAATAGAGTTACCTAAGCCTTCCAATGAATCTTCCTCCAGTATTCTTTTAAAAAATATCTTGTCTAAGCAAGTAAGATTCCAACTAGTTGTCTCATCTTAGTTGTTACAATTTTCGATGCAACAAGGAAGTGTACTCTTAGAAAAAAATTATCCCATTCACAAGTTATAGCTAGCTGATGTGTTTCACACATCAAGAAAAGAAATTACTGACACATCAAAAGAGTGTAGAATTGATGGATGTAAAAGAATTATAGGAGATAACCCCTGGTACAAACATTGATACATCATTATTTGAAATGGAGAATTTCAATATTTTGATTGATTCCTTCAAGGAATATGCCTCTGAACTAAAAGTTCAAGTTGAAATAGAGGTTGAGGCAAGGCTTGTAGAAAAGAAATTGTTGGACATTACAAAGAAATGTGCATCTGCACACAAGGTTGAAAAAAATCTAAAGGATGTACAAACTTGTGAAGAAGAGGAAAAGACTTTATTTTTGTATTGTATGAAGTGGTTGGATGCCACACAAAACATAAAGGATTCCATAGATGCAATTGAGACACAAATACGTAGTGTATCATATTCTTATGATTCAGTACAAGACATAGACAATCAAACTAGAACTGCTACAGTAGGGTACATGCACAAAGTTGAGTCCATGAAATGTGGAAGTTTTTGCCTTAGCCAAAAAAACAAAATTGGCATTGCAAAAATGGGATCCTGATTTTTATAAACAGGATCCCGATTTTTAAAAATTGGGATCCTGTTTAGCTTTGGGATCCCAAGCCTAAATGTCAAACAAGATCCTACTTTTTAAAAATTGGGATCCCATTTGTTAAGGGGTCCTGAACTGATGGACATGGAACGAGATCCCGATTAGTACAAAATGGGATCCCAATTTATAAAAATTGGGATACCATTTTGTAATAATTGGGATCTTGTTTTGTAATGGTATTTATTTTTTAAAAATGAACAAAACTTCATTTTCATTGCGCATGGGATCCCAAGTTTGTGGGTGACAACGACTGCAAAAACCAGCCTCTAGGTACGCCTCCACCCCCACTTTTTAGTTTTTTTTCATTTTTTATTGAAATTGGCAATGGAAGAATTGATTTTAGCATTTTTTTTAAAATTTATTTGATGTTTTAAGCATTTTATTTCCTATAATAATAGAAATGAGGAATTATAGAAATAGATGAAAAAATGCAATGAAAGCTGAAGATATTGAATAGAAATGAAAAATGAACCTTGAAATGTATTTTAGAAGCAATATTTAGCTTTTGAAACCTAAATTGTTTAGTCAAACAAAAAAAATGCATTTAAAATCCCGAATTGAAATGAAACAAAAAAATGTATTTCAAAACCCTATAAATTGAAATGAAATAAAAAAATTGCATTTGGAAACCCTAATCTTGAGCTTTTTGAAACCCTGAATTCAAATCAAAGAAAAAAAATTGGATTTGAAAACCATAGTTTGAAATTAAACAAAAAATTTGCATTAAAAACCCTAATTGCTTAGATTGAAACCCTAAATTGAATTGAAACAATATTTTTTGCTAAAACCCTAAATTGAAATCGAACAAATCCTTTTGATTTTGAAAACCCTAATTTCAAGCTCAAGAAAATTCATTTGCATTGCTTAAATGTTTTAAATTTCATTTGCATTGTATGGAGAAAACAATATGTTAAACGTTAGTTTCAATGTTAAATAATAATTAGATTAGAAAACAATATGTTAAAGAATAGTTACAATTCATAAATCTTATCAATGTTTTTTTCCAAATTTAGTTATAGAAAATTTGTAAATCCAAGTGTACAATCCATTTCCAATTGTCACTTAACTAGATAATATTCAACATTCATTTCTATTTTATGTTTTGATCTCTCTTAGTCATGCCTTGTTTCCATTTCTTGTTTGCATGTGTTGTTTGTTGTCTTTTGACAATAGTAACCCTCATTCTAGTCAATTACTTGTTAATAAGGCTTCTAGTTTCGTTTAAAATCTCAATTTGTACTAGTTACCTAGACACTAAAAGAATCTAAATATTTTTCTTTTCTTTCTTTTAGGTTCTTTCAATTCCAAACAATCAAAAATAAAATACTTGATTCAAAATTAACTAATTTTATATTATGCATTTTATATCATAAAATTCATTTCAGTGGGAAATATTAATGAAAACATGTTAAATAAAATAATCTTATATTCAATTAAAAAAAAATCTAGTTAAAATATACATCAAACTCAATCTTAATAATACATAATTATGTGTTTCTATTACGAAAATATTCAATCTATTCATAAAATAAAAAATATTCATAAACTAGGAACTAACTTGCAAGTCCATTATTCCAAGGGCCACCCAAACTTCACCCTAAGTTCGCTAAACCCTAAACCCTGAACTCTAAAATCTAAACCCTTAACACTAAAGCATTCATTTTTTCCTAGGACCTTAAAATGAAATTCGGTTGCCTTAGGAAACTCCACCAAATTTTATTCCCTTAAACCATTTCATTTTGTCGAAGGACCTTACTACATAGATCCCCTTAAGCCATCCTATTACCCTAAACCCTCAAATCTAAAGTCTAAACCCTAAACCCTAAACCCTGAAGACATCATTTTAATAGGCCCTTAATGAAATTTGGTTGCCTTGGACAACGTCACCAAATTTTATTTACTTGAGCCATGTCATTTTTTCCTAAGACCTCGCTAGACATAGATCCCCTTAATCCATCCTATCACCCTAAATCGTAAATTGATGTCTTAAGGGGTCCTAATATGAAATTTCTTAAGGGGATCAAAGAAGTTCTCAAATTTTGGTGAAGTTTCCCAAGGCAGCCAAATTTAACAATAATAAGATCGTGTGAGATTATAATATGAATGAGATTTCATGATCTAGGTTGGTTAGTTGAAACAAGAGCTATCTCAATCAACTGTTCCACAAGAAAATGTTCTTCACTAACTTGCAAGTCCATTATATTCCAAGGGATGCCAAAACTTCACCCTAAGTTCCCTAAACCCTAAACCCTAAATTCTAAAATCTAAACCCTAAACACTAAAGCATTCATTTTGTCTTAGGACCTAAAAATGAAATTTGGTTGCCTTAGGAAACTCTGCCAAATTTTATTCCCTTAAGCCATATAATTTTGTTTTAGTATCTTACTACATAGATCCCCTTAAGTTATCATATTACCCTAAACCCTAAACTCTAAACTCTAAACCCTAAACCCCAAAGCCATCATTTTTTCTTAGGCTTTTAATGAAATTTGGTTTCCTTTGGAAACTTCACCAAATTTTATTCACTTGAGCCATGTCATTTTGTCCTAGGACCTCACTAGAAATAGATCCCCTTAAGCCATCCTCTCACCCTAAACCGTAAATCGATGTCTTAAGGGGTCCTAATATGAAATTTCTTAAGGGGATCAAAGAAGTTGTCAAAATTTTGGAAGTTGCCCAAGGCAACCAAATTTAACAATAATAAGATCGTGCAAGATTATAATATGAATTTGATTTCATGATCTAGGCTGGTCAGTTGAAACAAGATGTCATGCCTAAAATTTTTGTTAGAAAACCCAACAATTTCTTTTTTTAACCTTGCTTTTAATACCTTAATCAAGCTATACATATCACTAAGTATTCCGAGGAGTGGGATATATCTATGGTATACACTACACATATTTAAATAATAAGTGGCTGCATTGATAGCATCGCTTAGTCGCAACACCTTGCCATGCATACTAATAATTTTCTTCAATTAATTTTATGACTATTAGTAAGAAATTTTTCTTATAAAATTCATCACGACAAAACTCCAAACACATACATGACAAAAAAAATATTGTTAGTGTTATATTATTATATTAATTCTCGATCATCCCACTTATGATTATTACTTATTAAAATAATTTTAAACACAAATACTCATATTATTATTGGCATTGGTGTCACTCCTAAAATTGTTACTATAGACGGGGACTATTATCATTGGTGGCAATGTTAATGATAATATTTCTTTTGGTATAGTTATTAATATTAATGTTTTACCCAACTTATATAAGTATTTTTACAAATGCGCCTACCAAATATTAATGTTGTCCCTCACCTCCAAATTATCTTTGCTTATTTTATTTTTTTATAATTTTGATATAGTTATTAACTCTATAATATTTATAAATCCGTCTATCTTGATTTATTTTATTTTTTTCATTTTAACTATTAATATTATTATTGCTCACTAAGAATTAATGTTAATCTTATTTGTTAGTATCAATATTAATGGCACCCCCATGTTGACACTACTATTGATTATTAGTATTATAATTAATACTTACTAGCACTAACATTGATATTAATTACAATACTAACCCTTCCCTTAATATTAACATGTATACATATAATATAAACATCGATGTTACTCCATTATCGCTAATGCTAGATCATCCTTAGTTTCATAGTACGAGATATGATTATTGATATTTAGAATCTACTTCATAATGAGAGTAACATTGGTTGATTTTAATATTAAAGACACTAATTATCAAACTCTATAAGTAACGATAGAGATACGTATTAATATTCGTACCAAAAGAAACTCCAGAATATTAATTGCAAAAATGATGTCCTACTCTCCAACCCCTTTCTTTTCACTTAAGTTTATATTTTAAATATTTCAAGCTCATTAGTCTCCATATGCAAAAATTTAAAACGTCAAGACTAGATAAATATACATATAATACATAAATATATACATACTAAAATAAATAGCTTTAAAATTATTAACATTATAATAATTTATTTTTTAAAACTCATATTATTAGGTACCAATTTATTTATGATTAACTATATGTATTTAATCCTTTTCTTATCCTTATAAATAGTTACTTTTAAGAAGTGATTTAAAAAAGATTATAAGAATAAAGGAATACTATATATACAAACAATTATACTATATTTCCTATATATACACATAATATTATTTTTTCTAAGAAAGAGATAAAGAGATAATCTCCTCCCTAAGAAGTCCTAGTATGCTAACCATAAATAATCTTGATTTAGTTTAATAGAATCTTTGTTTTAGAATATGGGAATATATTCCCTTTACTTTATTTAAGGACTATTTTAACATAAGGAATACTACGATGACTTTTTCTTTCCCTTGCTTTATTTGTAAAGAAGCTTCTCATGACGGGTGGACGTGGAGACTTAGATAAAAAGGCTTTTGGAAATCAAACTTTATGGAGACTATCGTTTAGACTGACGGAAGGTGCTTCCCCTTGGCAGATAAGGAATGGAGGTTAAGATTGCGTCACAATTTTTTTTTAAAAGATTAATTATTATTAGGGTCGCTCTTTTAACTTCTACACTCAATAGATTCAGCATATCTTTTAAGAGATCCTTTTGGTATACTTGGACAAGGCATTTATTACAATCAGACTATAATTTCATGTTCCATTCTTCCAACCTAATCACTCAGACAAAGAGATATTAACTGCGTACGAGCTGTAGAAAATTAACGGGGAATAGATCTTTGACCGACTGGATTCAATGGGAGTTCATCTACCACGCTAGTACAACCTGACACAAGATTGGCTCGATCCACCATTCAGGCAGGAGCCATTCAATGAATACGCCTATTGCATGAAGAAGCAATTTGGCCAATATTAACATCTTTGCAAGGGCTATGGCTACAGCTGAGCCCACTACCTTCACTTGGCTTGTGAACATTGTCTTCACCAACTCCCTTCTGTATAGTTATGCCGATAGCTGCTAACATAGGCTTGCAATGAATACTCATTATGAAAGGGGAAAGGCAGGAAGCGCAATTCATAATGGCCAAGATGACTATATATCTTCCTTATTCCCCATTTCTTTTATTTTACTTGCAGGCTTCTATTTGAAACCTGGTCTGAAAATATTAATGCTTGAATATTTATATATGGACAGATAGCTTTCTTCTGCGGGTTTTATAAGACTCTACTAGAGCACCGTTTTGTGCCTTATTCTATACTCCTTTGCATGACCATCTATTCATTTTTTTGCAGTGAATTTATAAAATAGAGTTAAGCGAAGGTACTCTTTCTCTTTGAAAATTAATGTCAAACCAGTGTAAGAATAGATACAATCAATATATCACTCCAGATAAAAGATCTAAAGTCCATAGCGACCAATCACAAGGAACGACATAAGATGCATCCAAACAACTATGTTTTCATCACAGCGATTTCCCATTTGTAAAATTCCTTGCAGATCTAGAAAGATAATTATCAAGCACATAGAAAACAAGAACATGCACAATCTGACCTCATTCTTATTCACTATAAAAACAAATGCAAAGATTTACATATTTATAACCACCCGCAGAAAAGGAAATTGCGGTGAAAGGCAGACTTATCTGCAGTTTCCTACGGTGATAAGGGACGGAGAAAGCAAACTAACTGTCATGTTTGTTTCAGTTGGCATGCTACATGAAAATCACCGACCACCATTCACGGAGAGAAATTGACAAAAACTTATGTTGTGCTTAGTTAGCTTATAGTTACTGCATGAATCATGCAGTCCATTATTAACGAAGGAAAACTAACACTAACACCCCCCCTTAAGTCTAACTAAGGAGACAAAATAAAGGAAAGAGGGAAAACCTTGTGGGAACAAAACCCCCCCTTAAACCCAACTAAGGAGACAAAGTCCTATAGAGGCAACAAAGATGGGTCCTGGCATCAAGGCCATTTTAGGTACCCATTTACATATGAAATTCTCCCACAAATATATAAAGAATATAATAGAAGAAGATATGAATCCCCCCATAATGGAAGAGCTTCCATGCCAATGATGAACGCCTGAAGACAAAATATGATCCACTGCCTGCAAACAACATTTCTCCCCTTAGGAAGGAAAAGATCCACTGGTGATTGGAGAAGCCAATCCAAAAAGATGGGTGATACTGGAATCCAAATCCAGATGATGTGCGCCTCTGAAAATTGCTCACATGTCCACATCTCTGAAAGCGATGATGGCAATCCAATATCTTGTGAAGACTGATCTGGAGCAAGCTGCAAAGGCGATGAAGATGGTGGGCCAGCAGCGCTGATGTGGTTGTCAACAAAGAGGAGTGGAATGTCCTCAAAGTAATCCTCCAGATCTGCAATATAGGACTCTACAAACAAGGATGATATGTCTACAATATACGAATCCCAAGTAGCTATGTCTGGAAGATGTATGATGACCTGTTGCAAGAAGCCATTGGAAGCTTTCGAAGAAGCAACACAGAACTCAGAATCAACAACAGATGATGTAAGGACATAAGAGTCCTCAAAGAGAAGACATATGTCCTCAATAGTGTCATCTAGATCCGAAATGAGGGATTCTACAAACACAAAAGAAATGTTTGGTAAAAATTTATCCCAATGGACCAAATCCGGAAGACATAAATGATCTAGTTGCAATGAATCACTGGAGGCTCTCGAAGAAGCATCTCTGGAATCAAGATCTACAACAGATATTGATGGGGAATCAGTGAACTGATCATCCATACAAGATGTATCCACATTACATGAGGCAGTAGAAGTCTCCATATCATCAATAGCCTGGTTCTCCAAGGAAACATCACTTTCAGATAAAGATTCAATGTCTCCATACAATTGTCGGATGGTGATCCAAGCAGTGAAAGGGCACTCAATGTGCTCTATGTGATGTAGAGTATCCTCAGAAATAGTAAGACAGATTAGTCCATAGACAATGTCATTATTATTCAACCATGCATTCTTTTCATCAAGGTCACTTGGCTCAGGAACGAGTCCGAGGAGACAGGGCAGTAGATCTTGCTCAAGGCAATGATTCTTTATCCCTTGTTTCCAAGACAAATAGTTCTTTGAATCTAGCCTAATAATAGACTGATAAAAATGATGTATAAAAGACATGATTAACCCCTCTAAATGGAACTTTATTTCAGTTTGTGATTACAAAGCATGTATAATCCCGTAATAATGAATGCAAAAAGCGTAAAAGGAAACTTATCCTTCACATGCAGCCATGCAAGCACATGAACAAATCATGCACGTACATGCAAAAGAATTGTTTATACTCCCTTTATGAAATTTGAGGGCAGATTTGAAACGCCTCCTCTGGCTCTATCGCTATGCCAATTGCGGATCTAGATCTTAAAATTGGCAGAGAGAATCCTGTAGCTCTCTTTTCTTCCACAATGAGCACTTGTGGCCTGAAGAGATCAGCACAGGCCTGCAAATGAGAATTTGAAGCCCGCAAAGGGAAAATCATAAACCACTAAGCACTAGAGATAAAATGAATGACGTAAGGGTGGCGCCAAATATCTCTCACGATTCTGCCTTTGAGGGGCTAGAATATCAATGCATGAGGCTTCTCTCTCTTTCACTTTGAACAACATCCAAATTTGGTTTTGTTTTGGCCTCCCAATGGCAATTCGTGGTCTCCCAATATCAATTTTATGACTCCTCACAAAAGCAGATCACCCTTAATATCGCTGCCTCCAAACTTGTCATGTGCCTCCCATCACAAACTCGCCCGTGGGTAAAGAAGAGCAATCAGCCTCGATTGGGCAGCAAACTCAACCAACATGCGGATTTCAACGCAGCAGGGGTGTGGTTGATATTTTCTTGTGTCTTTTTGACCTAAAACTATCTCCAACAAGGCTCTGATACCATGTAAAATTCCTTGCAGATCTAGAAAGATAATTATCAAGCACACAGAAAACAAGAACATGCACAATCTGACCTCATTCTTATTCACTCTAAAAACAAATGCAAAGATTTACATATTTATAACCACCCACAGAAAAGGAAATTGCGGTGAAAGGCAGACTTAACTGCAGTTTCCTATGGTGATAAGGGACGGAGAAAGCAAACTAACTGTCATGTTTGTTTCAGTTGGCATGCTACATGAAAATCACCGAACACCATTCACAGAGAGAAATTGACAAAAACTTATGTTGTGCTTAGTTAGCTTATAGTTACTGCATGAATCATGCAGTCTGTTATTAAAAGAGGAATGTAGGGCATTAACAATTTTGTGGTCATCTAGGTCTCCTTCCACGGAGTATGAATATTTTTGATAACCTGATATAAAAGATAAACTCCACTTGAAAGTAAAATGAGTATGGCTTTGGAATCATGCTTATATTTCAACTAATATTCTTCTCATAACAGAGATTTATGTTTACTCCTATCACCCATTTTCAGATAAACACAAGTAAATTATCCTCCATTCACATTCTCTTTGTCTCTAGTCTATTTTTTTGTAATGGTATTGAACTGAAATCTATTTAGCTTGCATTTTATTTTTTTATTCTTTTTTGGTCAGTAACAATGATCAATCTCTCTATAAATCATAGATAACCATTTATTTATTTATTTTTCTTGTGAATACTATAATAGCAACATTCAAATATGTGTTACAAGCAAATATCTCAAAGGTAAATGTCTCCAATATTTCTCTCAAGGATATTACAAGGTAAAGTATCATAATGCAATCATTTTGGAAGAAGAAACTTGCTTCCTTCATTACAATAGTTACCATTTCCCCACATAAACTCTCATTATTACAACAATACATAGAAACTAAATGACCAGCAAACTAGGGCAGTAAGACTTGTTCTCCACCCTATCGAAATGGCATCATGGAGCCTCGTGGGCTCTAGCCATACCCCCGACCAAAGAATTCTTAAAAATCCATGATGATAAATGGAGTCTTTTCTCATATTTAGAAAGGAAAAAAAACTAACATGGCACTAATTTCACACATCTAAGTTCTCTACTTTTATTTTCAACCATAATCCTTATATTGTAACACCACCTTGCAACTAATAAACAAGGGTAAATAGAAACAAGAACTTATCTCTTCTTTTGGTGAAGGGTTTGAACTCTTTTATCCATCTTTCCTCTCCAAGCCAACTAGTTTGAGCACCATCCACTAAGAAGCATATCTTCCTTCTCCCACCTCTTCTCTCCAACCTTAAGTAGAATTCTCCAAAAGGAGAAGTGGGTAGCACCCCTCTCATTCTTCCTCTCCAAAATATATAGAAGTTTCAACTTTCAACTTTTGGGTGTGGAGGTGTGAAGTGTGACTACCTCCATCAATGAAAGTCTTTTCCTTATTAAAGAAGAAGCATGCACTTGGACAACCTCTCCATCTTTTCATCCCCAACCTTCTCTCAAAACTCGTCACTCCCCATTATGAGGGCTTTTTAGGGGTCAAATCATGTCCTTGAGGCACTATTATATGCTCACTTGACCCCTACCACTATGGTATAGACCCTAGGGGGTTTATTTTTGCATCCCAACCAAAGAAATTGACCAACAACCCTCTTTAAAGACTCATTTAAAGATTCATCCGAATTTTAAACTTAGATAGGGGTTTTTAAACCTTAGCCTTCCTTACACCTTACATGACTCAAAATTAATTACCCTTACAATCAACCTTCCCAACCTTAGTATTCCAACACATTAAATTTATTTCCTTCTAATCCCAAAATAAATAAAAAAGACAAATTCATATCCTCAAGAGATGTCTTTCGATTTGCTCTCAACGGTTTTCCCTTCTTATATTGGTACTCTGTTTTCCTGCACATTGCCAATGCAATCGTGAGAACAATCATATACCTCATTAATTTGATAGCTGAAATAAGATTTAATTATACAACAATTCCATTTACAACTTCAATTACAAATCCATAATGCATTCACGATAATGGAGATGAAACAAATGTCAAGATGAAATACTAGAGTATGGTCACACAATCACATTATTTATTTCCTGCAATAAAACTTTCCGTCTATTTGTGGGGACATATAACAAATTAAGTCTAGAATTAATCATATGAAAATCAGGGTCTTACACAAGAGCTATCTCAATCAACTGTTCCACAAGAAAAAAAAATTCACTAACTTGCAAATCCATTATATTCCAAGGGACACCAAAAATTCACCGTAAGTTCCCTAAACCCTAAACCCTAAACTCTAAAATCTAAACACTAGACACTAAAAAATTCATTTTGTCTGAGGACCTTAAAATGAAATTTGGTTGCCTTAGGAAACTCCACCAAATTTTATTCCCTTAATCCATGTAATTTTTTCTGAGGATCTTACTACATAGATCCCCTTAAGCTATCTTATTACTCTAAACCCTAAACTCTAAATTCTAAACCCTAAACCCTAAAACCATTATTTTTTCTTAGGCTCTTAATGAAATTTGGTTGCCTTGGGAAACTTCACCAAATTGTATTCACTTGAGCCATGTTGTTTTGTCCTAGGACCTCACAAGACATAAATCCCCTTAAGCCATCCTATCACCCTAAACCGTAAATCAATTTCTTAAGGGGTCCTAATATGACATTTCTTAAGGGTATCAAATAAGTTCTCAAAATTTGGTGAAGTTTCCCAAGGCAACCAAATTTAACAATAATAAGATCATGCAAGATTATAATATGAATGAGATAAATCATGATCTAGGTTGATTAATTTACAGTTTAGGGTGATAGGATGGCTTAAGGGGATCTATGTCTAGTAAGTTCCTAGGAAAAAATGGCATGACTCAAGTGAATAAAATTTGGTGAAGTTGCCTCAGACCTTAATGAAATTTGGTTGCCTTGGGCATCTTCACTAAATTTTATTCACTTAAAAGCCATGTCATTTTGTACTAGGACCTTACTACATAGATCCCCTTAAGCCATCCTATTACTCTAAAACCTAAATCCTAAACTCTAAATTGTAAACCCTATAACATTCATAAATTGTCCTATATTAATAGTTAATTGTATTTTCATTCAAGTAACATGCCTTAGACATAAATGAGGCTTACATATTTTATCATTTTCATTCAATTAGGTCATTTATATTGAATGGTTTAAGGGTATTTCCTAAACATGTATCTTATATTTTGAAATTACAAATCTAATGCAGGTTCACTCATATCTTAGAGATCACATGGATTGATTGAATAATATTCATAATCCACCTCCACGCCATCCATCTCCACCACCTTCACCTCCACCTCCGCCCACTCCACCTCATAACCCCCCACCTCCACCACCTGAAATTGATGATGCTCATTTTCAAGCACGAATCAATGCCAATGTTAGAACCATCCAAGATCAAATCAACATTATTCAAAATGAAGAATTTGTTGCACAACTTGTGAGGATGTTTGCATCTAGGATGCAAACTATTTTTGATGCTGTTAGGGCTATGGATGAGATCTTAGATGAGCATAAAAAATGGCTAGAGGAGAGGAGAATTTCTGATTCTGAAAAGTAAAACACAAAGAAATGAAGAGATGTAGTAGAGAGCCACAATAGTTTCTAAATTAATAAAATGACCTTAAATAGTTATGAATTTATGAATTTGGTTCGATGGATATTTTGTGTGATGAATTTATAAATTTGGTTGGATGGATATTTTTAGTGATGTGAATTTATGATTTTGGTTCTAGATGGATATTTTTAGTGACATGAATTTATGAATTTGGTGGAATTTATGAACTTATAATGATGAATTTATAATAGTATATATTTTATGACTATCTACTAGATCATTATTTCTCCTACTGGAAAATTGTAATATGTGTGTTTGTGTGTGTGTGTTAGACATAAAATGAGCCTTTTGTGAATGTTTCAATTTTATTTTTTAGTATGTACACATGTGTTAAAATTGCATATAGTTCTTAAATTTGGAAATTTATATGTGTGTACATAGTTTAGTTTAATGATGTATGCATACAAATTATGCATCGTATTTTTTATTTTAAATGTATGTACATGTTAAATTTTGAATTTTGTATGCACATGCTCAAGTTCAAACAATGTATATGTATGTGTATGTATATGTATGCACATCATATTTTAAAAAAATTGCATGTGCGTTTCAAATTTAACTATTTCTTGTAATTTTTTAAGTTTGTATGTTAATTTTGTATAATTTAATGCAGGTGCACACTTATATCTCATATCATGGATGATTTTAACATTGATGATATCATCAATCCACCACCTCAGCCACCTCCACCTCCCCCTCCACCTCCCGCTCAACCTATTATGCCACCTCCAGCACCGGTTGCATCTGATGAGGCTCGCTTGCAAGCATGCATAAATGATCAGTTTGCATCCATACAAAATCAAATCAATGCTATGAAAAGTCAAGCATTGATTCCACCACACATGAGACATTTTATATCTTTGATGCAAAATGTTGTGGATGCCATCAGGACCATTGATTCTAATCTAGATAGGCATCGATGAGAAAGAAAACAGATGAGACAATTTTATGCTGATGGTCTCTCTTATAAACAAATTTTAGACCTTAAAATAACAAAAGCCAACCTATCCCCCTACTTTCTCGACCCCCTTACTCGACATCCCATCCTCCCAATAAATCTAGAATATCCATGAGGTGGTGCATACATCCACATATGAGTGCACATTTTTGGGATCAATGGTATACGGTTTTTGATAGTCCACCACATGCTAATTGGGAGAACCCATTGTATTTTTTGAGGAAATTGTATGTAGAGTTTTTTATGGGGAAAAAACCCAATTATTTTGATTTTAAATCATTTCAGGGTGTTGGTGGTGGCATGCCACAATAGAGGTTAGGGGCAAGGGTTAATTCCCAACACCCCATGCATGTGCAACCCCTTGTTGTTGCTCCTGGTCCTCCCATTCCCACACCTGTGCATCATCGAGTTGTGGTCTTGACATTAGGATCCCTTATTACACTCGTAGGAGACCTTGATCAACATGCTTCTATAATAGCAGGTAGGGAGCATAGAGACGATGATGATGAAGAAGTTTTTTATGGAGCTAGTCTAAGTACCACTCCAGGAGTGTCGAGGCTATTCCCACATGTATGTACTAGTTTCCATCAATTATGCGATGGACCTGATTAGGCCACACCTAGTTTGAGTGGACGTGGAGATTCTGGTGGTTCATTTGGTCACATCAATTCATTTGTAGAATTTCTTACAACAGACCATCACGCTAAGGACACTGCGACATAGGTATAAATATGCATCTACATGTTCATTTTATAAGAAATTTGATGAATGTATATATCAAAGAAAATATTGCAATACATTTTAACAATCAAACTATTTGGTGTATAGATGAAACTAACGATGGGGAAATCATCCACTCCATAAGTAAATACATCGACACCAGTCCTACTCGGCAACCCTTATGGGGTATTTTGATTTCAATTTTTTAAATTATATATGAAATGATTTTTAACTTGAGTTTTAAATTTATAATTGAATCACATATATGTTTAAAATGTTTATGTTGGTTTAGGCTAGTCAATCAGCTTCCACGCTAATTCCACTCGAGGGGTTGTTGAGCACTCCTCCACTATCGGGTGTCGTAGATCAGGGGTAGGTACATTTATATTATAAATTGTTTAACTTACATTAGTATAGTTACAATTATGAATTTTGAATTCACTATATATGAAATGTGCATGTACACTTGTAAATATTATAAGTGTTAAATGTCTACATGTATGTCTAGGTTGATACCACAAGGAGAATGGGCATCAATCAAACATTAGATGTTGCGACTACTCGTGAGGCCTCTGATTTTCAGGTTATCTAAAAAAAATTCTACACAAAATGTGCAAACTTGAATACATATATATTTTAACCTAATTCAAGTATACATGCTTTTTTGATCTTGTAGGACTTTGTTAGTGCGACTTTCAGCCCTAACCCAGACATAGTTACACCTCTAGGAGGACATGCAGAGCAAGCTCTAGATCAAATGGTAATTTAAATTTTTTATTATATTTAAAGTCAATTATAAATTATATATTCTGAATATAACTTTAATTTTAAATTTCAAATTGAATATATATATAATATGAGCTAAAACATGTTTTAAATTATTTTTCTTTGATAGCATGAGACGCATCTTGTAGTTGAGCATGTACAAATAGGTCCTAGAGAAGAGGGTGAACAACCTCATAATACAATACAATTAAAATATGATAAATTATAAATTAAATTGAATTAAATCATTTTTAATTGAAGACTTACATCTAATTTCAACTTTCTTTCTATTGTTTATGTAGATTGATTTAGAGAATTTAGAGGTTTCTTTAGGTGCATTGAAGCATCCAAACCCAGATATGATGGTAATTTAATTTTATGATGAATTATAAATTAAATTGTCAATAAATTATTTTTCATTATCTTACATCTGATTTCATATTTCTCTTGTACAGAGTGTTTGAGGTCATCTGCATAGTCCACATGGTATGAAGAGGTCTCTTGATTATAGAGACAATACATGACCTAGAAACATGATTTTATGGGTTATATGTGTTTATTTCATGGACTACATTTTTGGTTTCTCATGTACTTTGTTGGACTTTATATTTCATGGCTCAAGTACTTAGTTAGAATTTAGTTCGTGGGTTGTACTATGATGGACTTTATTTCATGCGCTTAATATATTGGTTTCATGCACTTAATATGTTGTAAATTATGGACTTTATTATTGTTTGAAATTTTAATTTACACATATACATTTATGCATTTTATGTTCATAGTCAAGACATTAATATAGGAAATTAATGTGAAATTAAATATCAAGTTGAAATTAATAGGACATTTTAATATTTATACTTTACAAATATAGTGATCTCATACATGATATACATGATATGTACATTCAATAATTAGCGATAATTAGTCAATGAACTTATTCAATTCACGTCAATCAATAATTAGTCAATAAATCATAATTTACAAACAAAAGCAATTTGTTTATATACTAGAAAGGATAAAATTTTAAGAAATAAACAATACTATACAAGATTAGAGAACAAAAGCATTAATAAATTGTATAAATAATAGCATCCAACACTAATTTATAAGTTGTCAAAATGAATAATAACATCCAACACTAATTATAGGTTGTCTTAAGGGGATGTCTTAAGGGGTCCTAATATGACGCCTTATGGGGATCAAAGAAGAGTATAATTGAGTATAAATATTAAGTGATATTAACAAGTATTATAAGTTTTAGGGTGAATCATCATAACAAATGACATAATTAAGTATAATATTTAGGATATGTCCTAATACGACATCTTAAGGGGATGTCTTAAGGGGGTCCTAATATGACATCTTAAGGGGATGTCTTAAGGGGTCTTAAGCGGATGTCGTAAGGGGTCATAATACAATGTCTTAAGGGGATGTCTTAAGGGGTCATAATACAATGTATTAAGGATATAATTGATTTAACAATAATTTATGCATGATATTTAGTGATTATACAATCAAATATAAAGTTTCAAAGTAGGAAAACATGCACATTTAACAAACAAAATATATAGAATATAGATTTTGATACATAGAAGTACATACAGTACATAACTATGTATGTACATGTATTTGTAATTTGCACAAAATGTTTAATTTTGTAAGTATGTGTAGACACCCAAATTTGATCACTCCCATATGATCAAATTTACCTCTTTATTCATCAATTCTGTCAATATTAATTTATTTAATTAATATTACACTTCCCACATAAGACTCTTAAAGTATTTAATTTAATAGTTAAACACTTTATCTGGTGCCTTTCTCCTCTCTAAATTAAATAAATACACTAATTTATTTAATTTAGTCATTCTAATCTTTTGAATTAAAATCAATTTAAAATTCTTCTTTTCTCCCTCCTTGTCACATCCTCCATAATCCATCTCTAATTTGAATTAATTTAATTAATTCATATTTAAGGTGTGCATCCTCTTAATCAAGGATTAATGTCACATCCTCCTACATTTGCCACTTGTCTCTAATATTCCATTAATTATTATAATCAAGTATTTGCAAAACTTTAATCAAAGTCATTAACCACTTTTAGAACCACTTTTTAGTCAATCTTTCCATTTTTCCTTTTTGGCATTGACCTTATTTCCTATGTGAATTTTTAATTCACTTTTATTCACCCTATGTCTCTCTCATCCCCATGTGAATTTTTAATTCACATTTTATCTTTCCAAGGATTCTAAAATGTTTGACATGTCACCTCATGCACATGTGACCAATTCCCACATTTTTGGAGACCATCTCTTATCTATTAGATTCACATTTATTTCTCCAACCTCTTTCTTTTTTTTTATGGAGATTTTTGAGAAATTCCAAAATTCTTCAAGTGTTATTTTCACTCCCACTTGGGGATAAGAAGTTCTTTTTTAAAGAAATCTTCTCACTCCCCAAGGTACTTGGAAGGTACTTGTCCTTCCTCCACATCATGTACCTCCCTTCCACATCACCTACACATCATCCTACCTTTATCCTCTTCACATTCCACATGTCAAAATGTGAGGGCTTGTGAGTCCTCAACTCACCTTAGCCCTTCATCTTGACCTTGTTGGATAAATCTCAACCATTGAATTCTCTAGAGAATTCAAATTCTTCTATAAATACCCTATCCTCTAAGGCATTTGGAGGACTTAGCCATTTTGCAACTAAATGCTACCATTTTGTGCACTCATCTAGCCATCAATTTCATCCATTTATATTTGCATTCAAGCACATAGTCAAATCCTTCATTTAGCCACATCAAGAGTCATCAAGGAGCATACAAATCAAATCCAAATCAAGGGCCAACCAAGGAGTTTTAGTTGCAAAAGGGAGGTATATCGGTTTAACATCATTTTACACTTTCCTTTTTGCACTTACAAATTTCTTAGGCTAATCTTGAGGTGTTTCTTTATGTTTTTCCATTACATTTTAATTGATTAGAATAGGTTAAACATTTTGATATCACATTTATGGCACGCCCGGTGGGACCCACAAGTGGGTTCCTTAATTTAACGTTCGTTGTTGTTGAGTTTTTTGAAGGAATACATCGCAGAAGGGTGACTACGCCCTTGATTTTTCACAGAGGGGTGACTAGGCCCCTGATTTTCCACACAGGGTGACTGTGCCCTTGATTTTCCACAGAAGGGCGATTATGCCCCTAATTTTTTGCTGTGGGGGCAACTGCGCCCCTGATTTACTGCAGAAGAGAGACTGCACCCCTGATTTACTACAAAAGGGCGACTACTCCCCTATTTTTCTGTAGAAGGGCGACTACGCTCCCTCCTTGACTAAAATTTTTGGCTAACACTTTTCTTGCAAAAAGGCGACTACGCCCCCTGGGCTAAAATTTTTGTGCTAACACTTTTTTGCAGAAAGGTGACTACACCCCCCGGGCTAAAATTTTTGGCTAACACTTTTCTTGCAGAAAGGCGACTATGCCCCCTAGGCTAAAATTTTTGTGCTAACACTTTTTTGCAGAAGGGCGACTACGCCCCCTGGGCTAAAATTTTTGTGCTAACACTTTTTTGCAGAAGGGCGACTGCACCACTAATTTTTCGCAGAAGGGCCATTACGCCCCTGATTTTTCGCAGAAGGGCAATTACACCCCTGATTTTTCGTAGAAGGGCGATTACACCCCTGATTTTCCGCAGAAAGGCGACTGGGCCCCTGATTTTTCGTAGAAGGGCGATTGTGCCCCTGATTTACTGCAGAAGGGCGACTGCACCCCTGATTTTTCACAAAAGGGCAACTGCACCCCTGATTTACTGCAGAAGGGCGACTGTGCCCCCTTGTCACCATGAAGCAACACATTTTTGAAAGGTAAAACTGTTATTTTGGCTTTAATTTTTTTTGCTATTTTCAAGTATTAACCCCCTGACACTGTTCTTGCAAGGATATTGGTGTTTTTGCTAACTTTTTGCAGCATATTCTTGTGAAGTTTATGAAGAAAGTGGGATAAAACATCTAACATTTTCTTGCAGGGTTATCCGTTTGCTCAAAAATTTTAAACTATCCTTGTTGTTTGCGTTAATCTAAGAACATAGTTTAATTAAGGGGAGTAATATTCATTGCTTGTTGTGTCTATCTTTTTCTATCACCCAAAAGGAGCATTGGTTTGTTTTCACTTTCCCCTTGCACTTCATGTGAGCCTGAGGAGTAGTTGGAAATGATTAGTGCTTTCTTTCTAGCGGGACCTGCTTGAGAATTTCATCACCCCGAGGGACGATTCCAACCACGCGTACTGGCAGGGTATATAAAGGGAGGAGAGCAAAAGTTGTACCCCAATCCAGTCACGTCGTAATTGGTGGAGAGTCAAAGCTAGGGTGATACCTAGATAGACATGAAGACTTGGTTTGAGCCCTTCAGTATCTCGCTGGAGTTCTCGACTCACACTTGTGATGGGCTAGTGTTCACGGTTGTGCCTCATGTATCGAGAGTATATCAAGGACTCCCTAGACACCTTGTGCATCCTAAATTAAGACCCCTTTGGCCATACCCTTAACACTAATCATAGGATTGTGTTTGCTTGAAAGTGTTTTCTTGTGAGAAACCAGTGAAATTTTTGACAAATTGGCCTTATCATTGTCATTTTAAAGTCCTTGCCATAGTCATTTTCATCAAACCAAGTCCCTAATTTTCTACATAAGGGTGATTATGCCCCTGATTTACTATAGAAGGGCGACTGCACCCCTGATTTTCTACAGAAGGGCGATTACGCCCTTGATTTACTGTAGAAGGCTGACTGTGCCCCTAATTTTCTGCAGAAGGGCGACTATGCCCCTGATTTACTGCAGAAGGGTGATTGCGCCCCTGATTTACTATAGAGGGGCAAATTTTCCCTCCTGCACACTCGAAATTGCCCCATTTGGATCCGTTTAGCCTCTAAACCATCATTTAATCATTCCCAACTGTTATCTCATCATCCCAAGCCTCCATTTTGTCACTCTAAGCCTCCAAAAACCTCCATTTGATTAGTTTAAACCTCCATCTTATCGTTCCAAACCTCTGTTTAACTATTCTAAATCCCCATTCATTTTCCACAATCATCCTCAATCCATCCGCTCATTTTAAATTTCCCCATAATCCATTCAAAAGTCCATACCATCACCCAGCGAACATCAAAATTTTACCATTTACATCACCAAACGTCACCCATAATCAAACCGCCTTAACTTTGTGTTACAAAGTGGTTACCCAAATTGACCATAGCACTTGAATTTGATTATTAGTCATTAACTTCGACCCAAATCAATTTACTTCCATCTTGAGGTGAATTCGGTGTCATAAGTTATTATCCTAGGCCAAAATCAATCTATTCCTATCCTAAGGTGGATTCAGTGTTGTGATCATCCTCTTAATCAATCAAAGCTCTAGGTCACTAAGGGTAACATTCCTTGATTAAACTCAAGGTCTCTCACATCTTTCATCATCCAATCATACCCATTCAATCATCCAAATCTATCAAAACCAATCATTTGATCAAATTATCCAATCAATCAAATCACATCCATTCAACCAATGCAATCCTATTGATCTTAATAATCCAATCCAATTCAATCAAAATCTGATCCAATCCAATATATCCAAACAAAATCTGATCTAAATCCAAACCCCATCAAAATCAGATCTCATCCAATCACAATCAAATCATTCGCCAAAGGCATCTTTATAATCCACCCATAGCACATTTGCATGCCCGTTCAAACTAGGTCACAAGTTAAGAGACAAATGGAACAACAAGGTCAGAATTCCCAAGTGAACATGTCTGAAGACCTTAATAACAATACAAATCCCACCAATGGTGCAAATATTGCTCAAGATCCTAACAACGTCCCCCAAGATCCTCATAATGGTACTTCATCGCACTCCAACACCAAAAATCAGAACAACTCACCACATGATGAAGAGAGTATGGCTAATCAACCTGAACTCATGCTTGAGGAACATTTTAGTAATCCCTCCAATGTGCAAATGACTGACCGCTTGTTTGAAAAATATGGGGAAGAAATTTAGGCCCACCTAATTGAGAAGGGTGTCAAACCCTCCTCGGGTGTTGACTTGTCCAAATATAGGAGTTCCCCATCTAACATACTCCAAGGTTCACAAAATGCACTAGAAGGTTCATACTTCCCCAATGTTCCTCCAGTTGAGGGTTGGCATCAACCTGAATTTGGCAATGTTGTTCTTTATCATTTTAACCACCCCCCACATGCTTCAACCTTAGTTATGGGAGGTCCTCAAGTGCTTGATCCCAATAATCCTTTTACCTATGGTATGCCACAAAATTTTCCACAACCTATGCCATTAACGTTAACAGCACCCCCTCTTTCAAATCAACCTACAGTTAACACTAGGGGCACCCCCTTTACCACATTGCCTCCACCTCCTGGGGCCACATATCTACCATCATCTTCATATACATCTCAATAGCTTCACCAATCCAACATTCTGCCTCAATTACCTCCACAAGGCACATCCTAGCTAAACATTCTGGGTGGTACCCAACAACCCCCTTTACAAAATGCTTCTACACTACCTCAGCCATCTCATCAGCAACAACCCATACATAATGCTTTGGTATCTTCACAACAACCACCCTACCAACCACAAGGCAATCCATCTCGACTTATTTCTTAGACCATATCCCCCTTTCTTGTATCCATTTTTGCGTCCGCAGGCTCAACCACAACACAACATCCCATCTTAGCCCACACAACAGTTGGCATCACAACAACGCCCTCAGCACTATTACTATCATAATCAATAGCAATTTCACCAACACCCACCTTATGTGGCCTCCCAACAATCACAACAGTACTTTCAACACCCACAAATCAATCCACAACATCCCATCCAAGCTCCTCAGCAGCCTACCTCACACTTCTATCAAACAAATCCATATTATACCCCGCAACAGCAGCCCCCATACCAACAAAATCACCCGGCTTATCAACAAGGCATGTCATCATCCAACTATCAAAATTCATACTTCAACAATCTGGTGCTCTCTCAGCAAGATCCTTTATCATCCTATCATCAATATCCCCCCAACCAGCCACTGGTCCACTCGGATCTATTGGAAATCAAAGCCGCTCTCAAAGACCTTCAAGCCGGGGCTGGAAAACAATCGTTCAAATTTGAAGACATATGCCCATATCCATTTGATCCCTCCATCTCATTAATCCCGTTTCCTAAACATTTTGAAATACCAAAGTTTGACAAATACAAGGGAAACAAAGACCCTAAGGCTCACTTACAAGAATTTTACTCCCAGTGTCAAGAGGTCATGCACAATGACAACTATCTATTGCGCCTATTCCCACAAAGCTTGACAAGCCACACCCTGGATTGGTTCATGACCCTCGAAAAAGGGTCCATAAAAACTTTTGTAGACCTATCAGAAAAATTTGTATCCTACTTCTCTTTCAATTTGGAGAAGGACACGGACACCTTAGATCTCCTCAAAGAGAAACAACGTGAGGGAGAAACCTTTACTAGCTACCTACAAAGGTGGCATGCATTAGCAAGCCGAATGAAGACCCCTCTGAAAGAAAAAGACATGGTCACTCTTTTTGTGGAAAACTCTCATCCAGACATGGCCCATAATTTTAGGTTACATTGTGTCACCACTTTCACAGAGATAGTGGAAAATGGACCCATCCTTGAACGTGCTCTTGTTGCCAAGGGACACGTCAAAATACATAGTCATGATAAAGAGAGGTCATTTGGCGATAAACCACAATTCTGGAACAAGAACATGAATGCAGTGAATGACAGCGTGATGGACACTAAATACATCCAAGTGGCTAATACATCCCAAAAACAACAACCATTTGTACCTAACGCCATCTCTATACCGCAGGGGACACCTCTCCCTCCTCAATAGTTGAACCAAAACAATCAGGGGAACACCAAACGTCAATATGCTCAATTAGGAGAACCTCTGAGTGTTGTCTTTAATAAGTTGTTACAAATCAAATATCCCATCATGTACCCTGTCACTAAGCCATTTAACGAGTCCAAACCCAAGCCCGCATGGTTTAAGGAAAATGAGTATTGTGAGTTCCATAAAATCAAAGGACTCTTTGAACAAGTGTCAGGGTCTGCAAAACTACGTCCAAGATCTCATTGATTGAGGTGATATCAAGGTTGACCCCAGTTAAGCTTCGTCGTCCAATGCTCAATTGTAGATATATCAGAATGCCTTTCCAAACCATAATCAAGGCCCAAGCACATCTAGCAGTAATCCCCAAGAAAATAGCATAAATAATGTGAGCTACAAGAATGTACCCTTCAATTATGAGGGTGTTATTCATTACATTGAGCAGGAAAAACCCCGTGTATCCATGATACATGTTAAAGCCAAAGACCCTCAGTGTGTTGTTACTACACGACGAGCCTGCATCACTGTCTCTACAGCCTTTTCACCTGCCCAATCAACTCCTGTAAGCTCTCAGTACAACATCCTTGATCACTTAGGAAATACCCCTACTCATATCTCCATTTTGGATTTCTTAAGTCTTCCCCTGTACATCAAGAAATCCTCAACAGAGCCCTGCAGGAAACCCGTGTGCCTAATGACATCGACCCCACACAATTCCAAGCTTTGGTGGGACACTTGGCTTTATCTCATCAACTCCATTTCAGCCAAAATGACATGTCGAATATCGATATCAATCATAATTGCCCCTTGCATATCGAAGTTGTAATTCCCGCCATAAAATAAAAAGGGTCATGGTAGATAATGGCTCTGCCCTCAATTTTTGTACTCTGAAATTCATAAAACAAGTGGGGTATACTCAAGCAGATTTAAGTAATCAGATCATCATAATTAAAGCCTATGATAATGCAGAAAGGAATTCAGAGGGAATTATTAGTCTTCCTATCCAAGTGGGACCTGTGCTTCAATACACTACCTATCATGTCCTTGATTTGGACTTGCCATATAATCTCCTCCTTGGCCACCCGTGGCTCCATGATATGCAAGCCGTCCCCTCCATGTACCATTAGTGCCTAAAATTCCCCATCAACAGACAAGAAGTCACCATCCATGCTAACCCCCAACCATTTGAATATTGCTGCACTTTAGAAGCGTCCTTCCCCCATTTACATTATTGTCCCGGGGTTGAAATGGGGGCATCTCAGTCAACATCCGCTAATCCTCCCTCCATCACGACAACCACTCCATCGCCTACCACTAATCCTATGGCCACAAAAGTCCAAATCATTGACAAAGGGTGTGGTGAATACAAAATGCATACTACTCTCAATGTAGCAACCATGCCACCGTCACCACACAAGTATGGCCAACCTTCACACGCTACTCCAAAGGAAGACAAGACTGTCACCTTCAGTGGTAAGAACATCCCTACCACCACTTTCAGATCCCCTAGTGTCAAAATAGATGCACCAAAAGAGGATATAAGCCAATGGGTCTACCGAGAAGAACCTCAACTAGATCCTCCTCTAAAGGAATATTTTCAGGAAGCATACTCGTGGTTGGCTAAGTTTGTAGAAAAGTACAACTACCAAGGAAGGGGCCTAGGTAAAGAAGAACAGGGTCGGTTGCAACCTATTGATACATCAAAGCTACCAAAGAACATAGGCATCAAATATGATAAAAAACATAAAGGCCCTGCAACATCGTCTAATACCTCCAATAGTGTCGCTGTGGACAATGGCTCATTGGAAGATATACCCGAGGAATAATCCATCATACGTGCATACGATGACGTCGATCACACTGACCTATCATCCATGTTTGAATGCCTATCTGTCTGCACCATTAGCCTATCCCTTTGCCACCCTGAGCTCATTGATTGGGACCTAAGTAATAGCGCACCTATTAATATGTCTACAGATACATATGTCAATCTCATGGGATTGGGGGAGGATGAACACTCCAGTCACAAAAATAAGAATAAGAAAAATTAAAAATGGTCATCTAGTGAAAACCTCACAGAGGCACTTCCTAACCTTGAAAAAGTAAAAATAAAGGACGCATCTAATGGCGAAAACCTCTAGGAGGTGCTAGAAGATGGAGATGTTCACCTTCCCCTTGTAGGAACTCAGTTATCTGTTTGATCATCTATTCTAATCAAAGAGACCCAAGAAGTTAATCTGGGTACTATTGAAAATCCTAAGATCACCTATGTATCTAAATCACTCTCAGAGCAAGAGTATCCAGTCATTATGCAACTACTCCAAGAGGGAATCATTAACTTTGCTTGGTCATATTCAGACATGCCAGGCTTAGACCCCGCCTTAGTGGTTCATCATCTAGGCATTCACCCCGACGCCAAGCCTGTCAAACAGAAGCTCCGCAAGATGCATCCACAAGTCGCATTATTAGTCAAGAAGGAATTGGAGAAGTTACTAGATGTAGGTTTTATCAGACCAATTGACTACTCTGAGTGGATCTCCAATATAGTACCAGTTGCCAAACCAAATGGTGACATTCAGATTTGTACAGACTTCAGGGATCTCAACAAGGCCTGCCCAAAAAATGACTTCCCTCTGCCTAACATTGACATGTTGGTCAACCTCACAGTAGGACATGAGATGCTATCCCTTATGGATGGCTTCTTTGGTTATAACCAAATTCAAATTGCACCAGAGGACCAACACAAGATTGCTTTCACAACACCTTGGGGTACTTTCTGTTACAATGTTATGCCCTTTGGTCTCAAAAATGCAGGGGCAACATATCAGAGGGCAATGATGGTCATCTTCCATGACCTTATCCATATCATCATGGAGGATTATGTTGATGACTTGTTAGGGAAATCTACAACACGAGTGGAACATCCTATTGTCCTGAAGAAGATCTTTGAATGGTTAGAACATTACAAGTTGCGGCTAAATCCAAAAAAGTGCATCTTCGGGGTTATGTCGGTAAAATTGTTGGGTTTTATAGTCTCCCGAAGGGGTATTGAAGTTGATCCCACCAAGGTAAAGGCTATTCTAGACATGCCACCTCCACGCAATCTGAAGCAATTAAGAAGCCTCTAGGGGAAGATGCAGTCCATCCATCATTTCATAGCCCAACTAGCAGATAAGTGTCAGCCATTCACTCATTTTCTGAAGAAAGATTCCACCTTCCAATGGAACTAGTAGTGTTAGATGGGTTTCGATAAAATTAAGGAATATTTAGCTCATCCACCGATCTTGATGCCACCTATTCTAGGAAAACCCCTCCTGCTTTACATCTCTGCTACTTTAGTCACGCTGGGGGCATTGTTGGCACAACATGATGAGTTGTTCAAAGAGAGGGAAATCTACTACATCAGTTGAACATTGGTCGGCTATGAGTTAAATTACTCCCCCATGGAAAAAGCCTGCCTTGCGCTAGTCTTCAGCACACAGAAACTCCGTCATTACATGCTCAGCCATCCAATCAAATTAGTCGCTAAAATTGATCCCCTGAAATATTTGTTATCTAGAACCACTCTGATTGGCCGCATGGCCAAATGGGTCATGCTCCTAAGCGAATTTGACATAGAGTATGTAGGGTGAAAAGACATAAAATGACAGGTCATAGCTGATCAATTGGTTGAGGCACCATTAGTAGATGCCTACCCGCTAGACACTGAATTCCTAGATGAAGAAGTCTACACAGTTACAGAAGCACCGGCTTGGACACTATATTTTGATGGCTCATACACTCATAGTGGATCTGGAGTAGGAATTTTACTAATTACCCCTCAAGGTGATTACATCCCAAAATCATTCAGGATAGCATTCCCATGTACCAACAACATCACAGAGTATGAAGCCCTCCTCACCAGCCTCCGAACTGCAAAACAGTGGCATATAACTCACCTAAAAGTATTTGGTGATTCATTATTAGTCGTCAAGCAAGTTAATGATGAATTCCTCACAAAAGATGATAAAATGTTACCCTATAAGCGCATGGTGGATGATTTCAAGAAATATTTCACCTTCATACAGTTTGACCAAATTCCTCGAGTACAGAATAAAGCGGTAGATGCAATGGCCACTATTGGTTCCCTGATTGACATGCCTAAAGACTGAACAAAATGTGAGTTTCTTGTTGAACAACTTTTAATCCCTGCATATGATATTCCTGAGACTGATATGGTGTGCGATATTGTAGGTCCCGCCTCCCCATGGTACAAAGACATATACACCTATCTCCGTGATAATATCATACCCCTAGAACTTACACGCAATCAACGTAAATCCTTCGTTCATCGCTCTTCCCGATATATCATCGTCGGTGATACGCTTTATCATCATGGGTATGATGGCATCCTCCTTAGGTGTTTGGATGAGATCGAAGCCCACATGACACTAACGGAGGTACATGGTGGTGTTTGTGGGGCTCACACAAATGGTATGGCTCTAGCCAAAAGAATTCTCCAAGAAGGGTATTACTGGCCTACACTAGAGCATGATGCTTGTGAATTTGTGAAGAAGTGTCTTCCATGCCAACAACATGCAGATTTGATTCACGCTCCAGCACAAGATCTCCATCCCCTCCTAGCACCATGGCCCTTTTCTCAATGGGGTTTTGACTTGATTGGAAAGATTCACCCACCATCATCCGACAACCATACATTCATAATTACCACCACTAAATACTTCACTAAATGGGTGGAAGCAATACCACTCTCACAAATCACCGGTATCCAAATCTCAAAATTTATCCTTTACCATATTCTCTGTAGATATGGTATCCCATCCACTAGCCTCTCTGATAACGGAAAACCCTTCAAAAACCAAGCCATGAAACACCTCTGTGATACCTTTCATATCCAACATCGTTGGTCAATGCCTTATTACCCCCAGGGTAATGGTCAGGCAGAAGCAACCAACAAGACCTTTATCCGCATCCTCAAAAAGGTTTTCAATAACACTGGTCGAGATTGGCATCTCCACATCCATCCCACCCTCTGAGCATATCGCACTTCCATCCGTACCCCTACAGGAACCACTCCTTATTCTTTAGTATATGGTGTTGAAGCCATTTTGCCAATTGAAGTTGAACTTCCATCATTGAGGATTTCTCTGAAGAATCTTATCAGCGAAGAAGATGCTCGTGTTGCACGGCTTGCACAACTAGAATTACTGGATGAATGAAGAATAAAAGCCTATGATCATCTGCAAGCATACCAAAACTGCCTCAAACGTAATTACAATAAAAATATTCATCCTCGACAATTCCAGGTTGGTGAGCTTGTTCTTAAGGAGAACCAACACACTCAACAGGATCGTGATAAAAAGGGAAAATTTGAGGCAAACTAGTTAGGACCTTATATCATAGCCGCCAAATATGGATCTGGGGCCTACAGGTTGACTACCCTTGAAGGAGAGCCCCTTGAAAAACCCATCAACATAATACATCTCAAGAAGTTCTATGCCTAAGTTCGCTTAGTAACCCCACCTAATCAGAAAAAAATAAAAAAATAAAAAAAATAAAAAAATAATAATAATAATAATAATAAATAAAAAAATTCAAAAAAATAGTAAAGAGAAATAAATATGTCCTATGGTGAAAACCACCTCTTGGTGGCGCCTTGGATAAGTATGGATGGTGAAAACCTGGTAACATGCATCATCTGTAGAGGGCTTCATCATTATCTACCTAACATCCTAGTTATTTTATGCTTTCATCTGCACTATCGTCCTCACCCATCTCATCCTAGGCCGCTTGGTATATATTGATTGAGCATTGGACGACTCATGTAGCCTATCCCCCATCCTGAGCTTTTCAGTATCCCACTTTGAGCTTATGTCGTTCATTCCCTTTGTCGGTCAGTCCATGTCATCATATAAGATCATCCATTGTGTCGGTCTCCATCTAGATCTCATCCTTCTGCATCACTTGTCGAACTACGTTGCCCCTGCACTGTCACGTAGGCAAGGCTGATCATTTGATCTGCCCCCGGGGTATTCTGACCATCACATCTTGATCATCCATCATTCGCCTTCATCATCCTCTTTCCACTTTATCCATGGTCTTTTCATGAACTACGAGGGCTCTACGCTTTCACGTAGGCAAGGCTAATCTCTGATCGGCCCCCGAGCCCCTAGGTATATAGGATGTGTCAGTCTGTGTCCCCATCTAGCTTGTTATTCTCAAATAAAATCCTAATATTATCAAAATATTCGATTAATGAAAGACATATGGCGTCAAACTGGGTCATTCTAGTTTAGTATCCATCATCGATCTCAACAAGATGCATCCTTCCTAGCAGACCTCTTCGATCCTATCCATCACCCTGATCCTATGGAAAAGGACGTTTTGATTTTAATTGTGATCTTTTGATTTTTTGGAATTTATTTGTCATTTGAGCTCACTATCAACACTTGTCATGGTCACCTTGATCCATCATATCATGGTGTGCTTTGACTAGTTGACATATGGGTTCATCTTGGTCTTTTCTTCGTTGCTGCCTCTTCGATTGTCCCACGCAGTACCCACCAAGATCTCTAAGGTCTTGTGTTATGCTGGGGCATCCTTGTGTGTTTGTGGTTATCCCGATGCCTGGCCCAACCAAGGTCATCGTGATCTTGGGGTGTTGTGATAGCCCCCTTTTGCTTGTTATGTTTGTTTCATGCATTGGATGTCTACTGGCCCCGGTCTTATATATCAGGGTATCTGGTATCTTATGCTATAGCAAATATCAATGCTCCAAAGATGGCAACTCATATTAAGATTTCATTTCATCATCTGTTGCATTGCATTCACCCTATGATTTTGGTTGTGCAAATACTTTATCCCACTCTTTCCCATTCTTCTCAAGATACTAATAATTTTTTATAGATGCCAAATGACACCCATTTTCACAATCATTACATACCCACATTCTATTATCATGTCAGTTCTTATTGGAACTTATGGCCATGTATTATTTCCTCTAAAATTACAAGAGCATTATTGCATATTAGAGTCATTCTATTAACCACACATACATCGCCACCTACATCACCACATGTTAGATCCATGCATACATCACCACCTACATCACGTGTTAGATCCATACACACACGACCACCTACATATATAAAATTTTCATACAGAATCCATCATACACATATACATACATGACAATAAGTTAATTAGGAATCCATACATATAAATCATCATAGATACAACATGTGTGCACATCATATCACCATGCGAATATCTGCATTAATAAAATCATCCATATTCCACAAATACATACACCCAATCATCCACATAAGCATCTAATATCATAAACATGTGCATAAATAACCCAAAATATCCATCCACATAAGCAGGAAATATCATATACACGTGCATACAATCACCCATCACAAAAGGAAACATACTACATAGTGCCAATAAGAACTGTCCCATGTCATAATCAAAGTAATATAATGTTTGTCACATGTCCATCATACATCAAAATCTATCATATATCCATCACATAATAAACTACAACATCCAGAGATATAGAACCTCTCTGATCTCTGTCGATAAATCCTACATGATCCACCCTGCATCTGTCAAAAACTCAGTAACCTGTCACCTCCCAAATGAGCTACCCACATCTGATCTCTATGGTGAATCCGATATTGATCTCCTGCCTGGTGTAACACCCGGTGAATCACTATAACCTCGAGTCTATGTCCCTAGCGGTTGAGATGGCGCTGGCATCTGGGGTGCCTGTCGGGTATACTGAAATATCCGTTGGGTCGGGTCTGGAACTGCATGATAGTATGCGGCCATCCAAAATCCTACCTCTCTCGTATTCTCCTCTCACTCTGCAACCTGAACCTGAGCGAAATTCTACTCCTGACGATACCTATCCTGATCCCTCGTAATCACTCTCCTCTCCTACTCCCAAGCCTCCTGGGATAGGTGTAACTGCGCCATCTCTACCTAAATCCAATCTCTCATCCCCTCGGCAACCACTGCCCTGGCTACTGATGCATCCCTCTCCCCCTGTAATCCATGCGTATCTCTCCCTATCACATCACTGACCTACATCGACTGCCACTATGCCACTGTTGCATCCCACTCTCCCTGCAATGTCTACATCCATATCTCTGCAACATCTCTCTCCCTCTGAGCGGCCTGCCACTGAACCATTGCTACATCTCGCTCCCCCTGCAGCGTCTACATCCGTATCTCTACAACATCTCTCTCTCTGTGTAGCTTGTGACTGAACCACTACTCCATCCCTCTCCCCCAACAGCTCCTGGACTCTCAACATTGCTGCATCTCACTCTCCCTATAGTACTAATACCTCTGAAACTGCCTCCTCTCTCCTCCTCTAAAGAGAATGAATCTGTGCCTCTACCAACTCTCTCTCATCCTGCAGCACCTGAACTCGCACCTGCGCTGTGTCCCTCTCTGCCTCCAATGCATGTACCCGCGCCTATGCTACATCTCTCTTCACTTGCATAATACGAACCTGCTCCCTCACCTATCTCTCTCTCTCTCCTGTATCACCCCCATCTCTCCCACCGTCTGCTATAAGCAATACACTCTGTCCCGTAGCTCATCTCGCTCCTGCCAGAGATCATCGACCTGCTGCCCACTACCTGCTAATACATGATCTATCATCCCCACTAACTCCCCTCTAGCCTGGAATATAATGGTCTCCACTTGTAGTCTGTCACAGTCCCAACTGACATCAACTAACTCATCTTGTAGCCCTTGTATGACAGCCTACAGTCCCTCTCTCTCCTTCCCCATCACCTCTACCTGTGTGGATAAGAGGTCAACCATAAATCTATAATCCCTCTGACCTGCTACTGGTTCTCTTGAAAGCTCGACTCTAAGTATGATCACCTCTGCCTCTGCTACCCTTAACCTCTGATCTATACTCTGAAGCCTCTCCATAATGTCTCTCGGCTGAACAATCGAATCTCCTGAGGTAATGATAGGAACCACCGCCAATTGTTTTGCATCCCAAATATCCATATCTGGCAAATCTCTGTTTATCTCCATAGCATCATCATCACCCTCCTGCCCTCCTACTCCTACTGATCCTCCAAGTCCTCCATGGAAGGACAGACTCGCACTCTCTGCGGCTGACCATGCCTCCCCACTCTCATCAATCTCCTCAGCTCTCCTATCTTCGGCTGCTCCTCATCCTCACTCTCCCCTATCTCTACAACAGGAGGCTCCTACCCTAATGCCATATGCCCCCCCTCTATTTTCCCCTACTCCCCATCCTCCCTGACTGACTTTTGGCCTCAGTCTCCTCTCGGGCCCCATCCTACTGACCACCCCCACCCATCCCCTCCTGCTCTGTCATAGTCAGTATCCTCATCAGTCTCCTCCTGCCCGCTATCCTCTCTGGCTGACTCCTAGCCTCAGTCTCCTCTTGGTCTCCCTCCTACTATCCTCCCCCTCCCATCCCCTCCTACTCTGTCATGGTCTATACCCTCATCAGTCGCTTCCTACCCGCTATCATCTCTGGCTGACTCTTGGCCTCCATCTCCTCATGACCTCCTTCCTGCTGTCTCTCCCCTCCCTACTTGGCCCATACCAACACTCTCCTCTATTGTACCCTACCCCCTATACTAGTCTGCTAGCCAGCTCTACCCTCCACTAAGTGTATTATCTCCACCTCTAACTCCTCCTGTCCTCCCACATCTAGCTCAAAATCTCTCCCACCCTCCTGCCGTACCGCCTCTCTAACCCTCATCCGCTGCCCCCTAATCCTCCTCCTCCTCCTCGCTGCCCGTCCCACTACCTCCATCCTCTCTCCTCCCACATCCGGCTCAGGACCTCTCCCACCCTCATGTCGTACTCTCTCTCTAGCCCCACGACGCTCATCCTCTAATCTAAATCCTATGGCTCCTACAATCAGCACCAATGGTGTAATCCTCTCCCATCAGTGGTTGTAAAACCACCGGTCATATCGTACTGTCACCCCTGCATCCTCTACTCCCACACATCTCCCAGGATAGGCTACCTACACTGTCACCGCCCATGCTGCTCTGGCCTCCTTGAGGCTAATCGTACGCCCCCATGGTCACTCTCTGGTGAGTCATCGAAACATCATCGGCACACCAGGAATATCCTGTGTCAGCCCAAACTATCTCACCACCCAATCTAGTCAATGCATCTCCACTATCCGTGGAAGACTCCCAATTAAGACACACTGAGCCATAAAGTACCCACTCTATCTCTTAGTCTGCTCTCTCCATCCCTTGAAGCGTCGATGCATATAAAGTTGCCACAATATGTCTCCCTCCAAATCATCCATCGTCCTCCTCCATCCCTCCATATCTCCCAACCCCCTATGATGCACAACCCAGCCCCTCGCCTCTCCATACCCCCATGCCACCGGCTCTCTCTCATCCACATCTCCCTCCCTAACAACAATCGGTCTCATCACCATAATATGCTCCCATGCCCACACCTGTAGAAGGGTCATGTGTGTCAAACTCACTGTCTCCTGATAGCAAATCAGATGCATATCCCTATACAACTAGGCTAGGACACAAGTACCCCATGCAATCTGTCTCTCACACCACTCAACAATATGTCAAATCACCTCCATAAACCTCAGATTCCAATACCGCCTGCTACAATCTGACAACAATATCCCACTGATCAACCCAACTAGGAATAAAGGCAAAAGTGGTACTCCCACTATCAATTATCTATCTAGATCCAACTGCAGACCTTGAAGAGGTAGGGCAACATGTCCCAATAACGCTATCATAGTCTGCTCTAACTCGGCCCCTCTCGACACCACATCACTCAGCAATATCCTTGCTATCGGCAGCTTCAGGATGCGCCATACATCCTCCAGTGTCACTGTCATCTCCTCCGTCAGCAAACGAAATATCGATGTCTTTGAACTCCATCTCTCTATTAGGGTCGTTAACATCGCTCAATGCGCCCTCATCATTGGCACCTCTAAAAAGTGCAATAACCCCACATGATCTAAGGTCGCATGATCCATGCCTGTCATCGCTGCTATGGTCACTGTTAGTACCTCCGACCGTCACTCATGTGTTCGTATCCACCCCAAACCATGCATCCACACCAATTGTTTGTTAGTACACAATCTTCTCAATTTTGAGACATCTTTTCCTTACCTCTTCACTTTTCTTTTCTCTCTCAGTGTTTTCGCGGTCTCGTCTTTCTGGCCTCCATCGTCAAATCTCTCTCCCCCCTTTTTTTTGAGGTGACTCTGCCCCCATTCCTGGGGCGACCCCGCCCTTCCCTGGGGTGACTCCACCCTAGCTCGGGGTAGCTCCGCCCCCTGCCAGGGTGTGTTCGCCCCAGCTCGGGGTGGCTCCACCCCCTGCCAAGGCGTGTCAGCCCTAACTCGGGGCAGCTCCGCCCCCTGCCGAGGTGTGTCTGCCCCACTGCTGGGATGACCCCGCCCCAACTTGGGGTGGTTCCGCCCCCTACCGAGGCGTTTCCGCCCCGTTGTCGGGGCGACACTGCCCCAGCTCGGGGCGGCTTTGCCCCCTATCGAGGCATGTCTGCCCCGCTGCCGGGGCGACCCCGCCTCAGCTCAGGGCGGCGCCGCCCCCTCTCGGGGTGTGTTCGCCCCTTGCCGAGGTGGTTCCGCCCTGACTCGGAGCGTTTCCAGCCCCACTCAGGGCGACTCCGCCCCCTTCCGAGGTGTGTCCACCCCAACTCAGGGCATATCGGCCCCAGCTCGAGGCATATCTACCCCCAGTCCGGGGCATGTCCGCCCTAGTCAGGGGCGCATCCGCCCCTCTGTGCGGCAACACGCCCTATTTCCCTCCCCCCCAAAATCTACCCTTTCTCTCATTTTTTTTTCCAATTCCCCAAACTACCCATTTTTCTATTCCACCCCACCCACCAAACCCACATTTTACATTTTCTTTCACTATCTTAAAAACATGCTAAATGTTTAAAATACATAGCACGAGTTTTCTTACTCACCTTGTGGGGCACCGCAAAGTGGGTCCAGCGTCTCCGTAGATCATCTGCTCGATGAATAATCTTCGTATCATAATCTTGCGGCATTGTTGCTCTGTTTCCCCTCCCCCTTCTTTCCCTTTTCCGCAATTGCTACAGTAACAATGAGCCAAGGTAATTCTTCCAATTACCTTTTAACCCTTCCTTTTCCCCCTCTTTTTAAAATAAAGGTATTTTTACCTTTTATTTAACTTTTCTCTCTCCCAACTAATTCCCTTCTTTCCTGGAGTTGCCATTTACAAATCGTATATCCAATCAACTCCATTCAAAAGTCAAACTTGCTTAATTTTTCACGCTCTATCCAATGGTGTCCTTCATTTCTTCTTATCGAGAAGTCATTTGGGGCCCCCTTGTTTCTTTCCCAACCGCCCTCTCGAGGGGGCATACCTTATCATTTTCTTCCATCCATTTGAGGCAGGCACTGGGGCATCCCTCTCCTTTTTTCCCTCCTCCTCGATAGCTCATTCAACCTCTTTCAGGCTAGGGCATCAATCCCTATCACTTTCTTCATCCCCGACATTTTATTTTTCTTCGAAACATTGTTATTTTAACAATATTTCGAAGAGGGGCAAAATGTAGACACCCAAATTTGATCACTCTCATATGATCAAATTTACCTCTTTATTCATCAATTTTGTCAATATTAATTTATTTAATTAATATTACACTTCCCACATAAGACTCTTAAAGTATTTAATTTAATAGTTAAACACTTTATTTGGTGCCTTTCTCCTCTCTAAATTAAATAAATACACCAATTTATTTAATTTAGTCATTCTAATCTTTTGAATTAAAATCAATTTAAAATTCTTCTTGTCTCCCTCCTTGTCACATCCTCCATAATCCATCTCTAATTTGAATTAATTTAATTAATTCAAATTTAAGGTGTGCATCATCTTAATCAGGGATTAATGTCACATCCTCCTACATTTGCCACTTGTCTCTAATCTTCCATTAATTATCATAATCAAGTATTTGCACAACTTTAATCAAAGTCATTAACCACTTTTAGAACCACTTTTTAGTCAATCTTTCCATTTTTCCTTTTTGGGATTGACCCTCTTTCCTATGTGAATTTTTAATTCACTTTTATTCACCCTATGTCTCTCTCATCCCCATGTGAATTTTTAATTCACATTTTATCTTCCCAAGGCTTCTAGAATGTTTGACATGTCACCTTATGCACATGTGACCAATTCCCACCTTTTTGGAGACCCTCTCTTGTCCTTTTTGAGAAATTTGAAAATTCTTCAAGTGTCTTTTTCACTCCCACTTGGGGATAAGAAGTTCCTTTTTAAATAAATCTTCTCACTCCCCAAGGTACTTGGAAGGTACTTGTCCTTCCTCTACATCATGTATCTCCCTTCCACATCACCTACACATCATCCTACCTTTATCCTCTTCACATTCCACATGTCAAAATGTGAGGGCTTGTGAGTCCTCAACTCACCTTAGCCCTTCATTGTGACCTTGTTGGATAAATCTCAACCATTGAATTCTCTAAAGAATTTAAATTCCTCTATAAATACCCATCCTCTAAGGCATTTGGAGGACTTAGCCATTTTGCAACTAAATGCTGTCATTTTGTGCACTCATCCAGCCATCAATTTCATCCATTTACATTTGCATTCAAGCACATAGTCAAATCCTTCATTTAGCCACATCAAGAGTCATCAAGGAGCATACAAATCAAATCCAAATCAAGGGCCAACCAAGGATTTTCAGTTGCAAAAGGGATGTATATCGGTTTAACATCATTTTACACTTTCCTTTTTGCACTTACAAATTTTTTAGGCTAATCTTAAGGTGTTTCTTTATGTTTCTCCATTGCATTTTAATTGCTTAGAATAGGTTAAACATTTTGATATCACAGTATGTATGTACATATATGTCATCTCAAAACAAAGTTTACAAAATTTGGATATGCCATCTCAAGAACATCTCAAACTCGTGCCCAAAATATAGTAGGTCTTCACACCACTTGATATCAAAAAGGTACAAGCAATATCAATGAAATTATCAAAACACACATATTTTAATTTATATAAAACTATCTATATGTACACAACTCAAGTACCTACATTTAAAATTATTCCACACATGTGTGTAGGTTGAATCCATGCATCCTCTCCTTTTTGTTTCAAAGTATGAGATCAATGCAATGATGGCTTAAGGATACAAAAAAGGATAATAAATCAATTTTAACTATTAATGTACAAGCAATATGAATATGTAATCGAAACATGTATTTAAATATAATTTAACTAATAATTACTTGTTTTTACCAAGTATTCCATGTTGTCTAGGTTGAATCTACATGGACTAGATACTTTTTGTGTTTATGGCTTAAGGATCTATAAAAGGACAATTTAAATAAATTTCAACTAATAACACACTTGACCAATATCAGAACATGTATTTAATCTATTTAAAAGGACAATATAAAACTGAAACTATATTTACCTATATTTACTTATTCCATTGTACCATCTGCATCCTCTCTCTTTTGCAATGCATCTATGATTGTCTCATGCTCTTCCACATAAATTGTCCATAGCACTTTATTTGAAGGTCTTCCATGATACCGATCTAGTTTTATATTTGTTGCCACCAACAAATGTGAATAATGTATAATCTTTTTATGTGTTTCTATAATGCCCTAAATTATACTCTAAGGCAAAACATGACTTTTTTTTATTTTATTTTTAAAAAACACATGTTCGAAAGTTTATTATCGTTACACTAACCAAGTACAACATGATGATGTATAACACTCATCATATGGCATTGCCCCTGCAACGAGATCAACGTCACGTCACCCGAGGGCGAGGGTTTTGGGTACTAAGATGAGCGGGAATGTGTGAACGTGGTCCAACATTTGAGTATGAGCAATTAAAACTTTTAATTGATGAAACATTATTTTAATCATAAGTTCTACCCATAAAACCATTTTGACAACATCATTGAGATGTACATTGAATATTTCAACTCAAATTTTAAAAAATAGGATTGAATAAGATATTTATAATTTATAATCTAATTGTTTAATTTCTATTTTAATTTATTTACTATTATCATTTTTTAATCTTTATAAATTTAATTATATATTCTAAGAATAAACTTAAAAGCTATAAAATAATGTAAAAATTATACAAATAAATTCCTTTTTAAATTCCTTACATTTGTATTTTTTTTGCTTTCCTCAAATACCAAATATTATGTATATTACTTTATTTACATATTACATGTCTTTATTTGTTCTTTTAAGGAAAAAGGTAGAAGAATGCGAATAAAGAGTTTAACTCTCTTTTAAAGAATTTTCTATTAACTACAAATCTTTTCCCTAGTTTATAATCATATTTATTTTATTTGATTCTCTTGTGGGAATATGGAATCATATTCTCCTCTTCTTTATTTAAGGAGAACTATATCTAAGGTATCCCCACGCTGATTTTTAAATGCTTAAGAGGGAATTCTCATGAGGAGATGACATGAAAACTTGGAAGAACAGTCGTTGAATGTTATTTACCTACGTTTTTAGGTACAAACATATGCTTAAATAAGGGAGTCACGGGAAGATTATTAAGTCAAAATTTGGCATTTCACGTTCAAAGAAAAGGGAATAATGACATATCGCTTGTTTGAACGCAAGGAGTGAGTCAGTCATGATCTGTTTATTGTTCGTCATACAATACTCATAATAATATTATAACGTGTAAGAGTTGAGCTACACTTACATGTGTTTTATCAAAATTCTCCAGAAACCAGAGTTACAATGAGACAAACATATATTTATATTATATGATAAAGGGGATTATGAGCTGGGCGTTATGACGATAAGAGTCACATTTAGAACACTATCTGCTATGCGATGATCATTGGGCAAGGCAGTGAGTTTGACTAACTCAATGTCAGTAGCTATAAAGGCTATTTGCCCAGGTGATAACAACAACACGTGAAGGTCCACTCAGCCAAGCAAATGGCATACCAATAATTTTATATCATGTCTCAAGTATCAGTTTAGCTGTGCAGCCGACCCAATTGGTGGGACATCATGTGACAGTTTCTAGTAATTACATTGCATAACATTTCATCTCCATTTTAAATCCTAACACACTTTCCAATCTTATCTTATTGTGTAGGGTGAATCACGGTCCATACAACATTAATGATAATGCATGGACTAAAATTTAGCTCTACTGTTCATTGGCTATTACGAACCCTAATCCAACGTGCTACTATCTGAGCACAACCTCCTTCGCTTGATCATTCTGGGTAAACCTACTGAAAGCGGCAGATGGAAACCATTGTCCCTTGCCATGAGGATTGTTGTGGTGTGGCATCAAACAAGCACACTCCCTATATATTTACAGACCAAAGTTTCTACAAGGCACACACAGAGGGGGTGATAGCAGGCGTCCGGTATTGGGTTGCAGGATTAGAGTTTTATATCCATTAATTCTTGTTTCACTCGTCTGATTTTATTTTATTTTATTTTTTCTGTTGTTGTTGTTGTAAAAAAAATAGAATTGTCTATTGGGAGTGGGTGGAAAAACGTTCTGGGAACAATATTAAATCCATAGTTCATGCCTCAGCCGTTATCTTTTCAGTTGGCAATGAACGAGGGGTCTTCTGTTGTTATATTTATTTATGACTAACAAATAGCCCTGTATTAGATGATATATGTGTTTACTAGAATGCTACATGCAACTATCCTATACCTCCTTGTGTTATTAATCAGAAGTATTATTTGATTATGATGGTAAGAAAGGAGATGGGATGTCCATGCTCTAACATTACAATGATGATGATTTCTTAGATAACTTGTATCCTTTCTGTATATCCTTTTCATTTATCTTTCTGTGTATATTTTCTTGATTCAGAAGTAATATTATAAAACCTTTACTTTTAGAGCTAACAGAAGATGATATATAGATAGTGCAACAATAACCCCTCTTTTTGGTCATTTGTTTTACAGAGAGAGGAAAACTTTAAGCTGAACCCATCGTAATACTTCCAAGTAGCAAAATAAATACACTTGTATGAAGATTAAAAGAAGACAGAATATTACATTTATCTAGCAGCCTTATGAAAACATATTCTTTTCTCTTTTCTGAGTTTACAATTAGGAGTCCTCTATATATATCTTTGTAAGATAGAAAGACATAAATGATTACAATGTTTCACACTATATGCATTTTCATATTTCTAAAATGAAATATTCTATATTTCTTTGGACTGTGAGAAGGAAGATGAAGCTTGGAATATCAACATATTATTTTCTTTCCAGAATAAAATACACATTCCCATCCCTAGCACCACAGTAAGATATTTTCCCGTTGTAAGCAGTCATCTATCTATAGCTAGCTGTCTACTGAAATCTTTCTTTGGCTACATTTCAGACTGCATAGTAACTAGTTTATAAAAGAAAATATAATGGAACAATAAAACATTCCTACTCCTTTTTTTTCTTTTTTTCTTTTCATCTTTAAGAGCTCTGTAATAATTTTACTAACCCATGTACTACACAACATTGCTATTCCTCAACATATTTGCATCCTTGGAGTCGTGCGGTTTTTTTTTTTTATATACTATTAATTTAGCATTACAGATACAAAATTCTTAACAATCTCATTTATCCCTGGCTTTCTTTTGTACAGCATATCGATTCACTTATTTAACTGCAGGATTTTTGTTTACTGCATTGAATAGATTTCATCCTACTAGGAGTTAGCTGAAACCCCTTTTTGCTTAACTTTCCACAGCCAGATGAATACGGAAGGATAAATATATATTTACCTCCCTAAGGCAGATTACTGTGCCAGTTTATTTTGTTACCGTATTTTGATGGGTTTGCAGAAATGTTAATGTTATTAGAGCTGCTTCTCGGCTGAGTAGTTTTTTTCCCTTTGATGAAATGAAGTACACATTAGATTTAATGACATGGATCTATTATTATTTAGGAAATTTAAATCTTTTATAAAACCTTACATTGTCTAATATTTAGTTGGTGAGTAATATCTTATTTGCAACCCTCCACAACTAACTTCTTTAATTTTTTTGAAATAGTATTGTACTGAAATTTTTTTAGCTTTTGTTATTTTGTCTACCACCATGAACAGAAAGTTGTTTAATTTATTCTATTTAGTAACAACAATGATCAAAGGTCTCTATAATCATAAATGACTATTTTAAAAATTCATTTATTTATTTATATTTGCTAATCATATAACAACAACATTTCAATATATGCTTTACAAATCAAATGTCTCAAAAAAAAGTAAACAATTCCAATATCTCTCTCAAGAATATTACAAAGTAAAGTATCATAATGCAAGCAATTTCGAGAAGAGAATTTTCTTTCCCTCATTACAACAATTGCCACTCTTTTACATAAACCATCATTATTACAACAATATATAGGAACTAGATGACTACCCAACCAATGTATAAAGGCTTGCTCTCCACCCTACCATAATGGCATCATGGAGCCTCGTGGGCTCTAGCCATACCCCCGAGCAAGGAATTATTTTAGCTCCATGATGATAAATGGAGTCTTTTCTCATTTTTACAAAGAGATAAAACTAACATAGCACAAACTTAATGTATCTAAGTTCTCTACCTTCCATTCTCCACCATGATTCATTCCATATTTCACATCCTTACCACCATTAACAAAGGGAAATAGTAGTAGGAGAGAATACTTATCTCTTTATATGAGGAGGCTAACTCCTTGAACCTTCTTTCCTCTGCCAAGCCATCTTGATCATTCTCTACTATCTCCATTAGAGTTCTCCAAGAGGAGAAGTGGGCAATGCCCAAATCTTCCATCTTCTTGAGATATAAAGGAATCCTCCAAACCTACACTCTTTCCCACAAGTGCTCACACATGTGTGAGTCTTGTGCCAATTCCAACAAATTTTGGGGAGTGGGAAGTTGAGAGTGACAAGTCACTTTTCCCAAGCCCCAACACTTTTTGAATTCGTCATATTCATGAATGTGGACTTTTGAGATGTCTTTTCACACTTCAAGGACAAGCTCACATGTCAAAAAGGTTCCAAACCCATAGGTATAGGTCCTAGGGGTCTATTCTTGTTCAAAAACCAAGGAAATTGACTCAATAATTCTTTTTTTAAAACCCACAAAAGAATCCATACGAATTTTTATCCTGACCAAGGGTTTCAACCCCAACCAAACTCACATCACATGACCTACAATTGGATTCTACTCAAACATGATCACCCAAACAATAATCAAACCTCAAACCCTTCCAAGTCAAATAGGGCTACACTTAGAACTTCCCAAAGATGTATTTGATACGATTTCGATATTTATCCAACCTCCTATTTGCATATTTGATTCCTTTAACGTTAATCCCACATTGACTCACTTAATTTCCTGCACAACATAATTAAGCACAGTTAGATATAATAATAAGCACATTAATTGCAAACTGAATCTTTGTAACTTTATTCACGGACCATTTACATAGATAATTACTCTTTCAATGCAATACGACACAACAATTATCTTATTTTAAATTCACCTTATAAGTTTGAATCTCATACCATAATTCGCATGCCCATACATCTTCATTAAGTAAAATAACAATGGTATAACATAAAGTAAAAATAAACTATAAGGTCATTGTTAGATAGTCGCCTTCATATCATTCGTAATATATCTAACCATCTATTTAGGAGAAATATATAGCAATTTAAGATTGTATTAGTCACATGCAAAGAGAGGCCTTACATAGAGATAAATATAACACCAAGGGAAGAACACTAGAACTAATTTTAGCACTATGGATTAATCCAAGACTCAAAATTCCACTAAGAGGAATCTCTTACCTCTTAAATTAATTCCATAGGTGGGTTTATCCTCCAATATAGTGCCATTGGTTATCTTATCATGTGAACTTCCACTATAAGTAGGATTACCATACACTTTCATAACATGCATGTGTGGTTTCAAAAGGTTTATACATTCTTGTGAATTTGAAAGAAAGGCATGTTTTGACTTTTCCAATAGGTGTTAAGGGTTAATTTGACTTGGTTTTAGCATTAGAGTGACAAACCTTGTGGTTTAGGTTCCATAAACAAAATATACTCATTCTTTTAGCTTCTTATTATCATCTTTATATTCAATGAGCTTTTTAAAGATCATCTAAATATTCATTGCTAATGAAAATGTACAAATTGATGTGTAATAGATCCAAGGTGAGGATCAAAGAGCCTCATTTTTTGAAACCATTAACCAAAGAAATGCTAAGAACAATATATGAAAGAGATGAAGAATAAGGAAATCCTAGGCTTGGTTAGAAGGACAGACACCTTTGAGTATAGAATGAACTCATGTTTGAGCCTTGAAACTCCTTCCCATATCAAGCCAATGTATGCCTAGACTCCTACTCATGTCAAAGTCTCTCTCCATAAGCACACAAATTGAAAAATCAATGTTGGGTCTCATTCACATGTCACTATGTGGGGCCTCAAATGAGGAAACGCTTATTTTTTTGAATGAAATAACCAAAGATATGTGATCAGTCATCTAATCAGCCATGTCATAGAGTAATTAGGATTTGATCATATGAAAATTTCTAGAGCTTTACAATAGTTACCATCATGAATTAATTATGTAATGGTATAAAAATTAAAGTTATCATGAATTAATTATGTAAACTATATAAGTCAAAGACATAATTCTATCAAGAAATCAAATATCAAATAGGATAATATAATTGCATAATCTCATACATTTCAATGTCATTGATCTCTTCTTCATCCAAACTCTGTTCATCAGACACCAATCCAGATTTTATACATTGTAAGGATTGGGCCGCAATATCATTATCATCATTATTGATAGTCAATTTCTGGATAATGTCATCATCCACATAGATATCATCTTCATGAACATTAACTCCTACATCATCATGATCTAGCTCCTTCTCTTCGACATCTTCGTTAGGGACATCATCAACTAATTGTTGATCTTGATCATCATCTACATAATCTTCTACTTCTTTTGTATCTTCTTCTTCCACCACATTATAGCTCCTACTGACCTTGATGATCATGTCTAACAACAAACAGACCAGTCTCCCATTTACTGGAACCTTTATGAAAAATACTCCACTACATTGGTTTAAAGAACATAGGTCTAAGGCTCTGCTTTGACTGCAATCCCTAGGTTAACTATGGTAAAATCCACATTATGTTTATCAATAGTTCTCTTTAGGATCATTTTCATTCAATCATAGCCTCAGTACTCATTGATGATGAAAAACTAATTTGAAGAACTCAAAGTCACACTTAAGTATATCATCCAAAATACCATAGTATTGATTTTCTGAGACTTTTGGATGTATGTCACTTCTAGATGAAACATTAGTCACCTAAAAGACTGCAGTTATCCCAGAATCACAAGTTTTCTTCATATCATCCAACTTTTGATTTGAAATTAGTGATCATTGCAATTGTTATATCCTAGAAAGGTTTCACTGGGTAATATGTCAAATATATAAAACATTACATCATCAGTTGATGTTTATATTTATCTTTAGTCAAATGTATGCAAAAGAAACTCAAATATATACATATAACAAATATAATTAAATACCAAATAATATAAGGATTTATACATTATACATACCTACTTGCATTCTAAATTATATGCTAAACATTTCCCTTTGTGTAAATATTGAATTCCATTAGCATGAGCTTTTCTGAACCAGCTCTGCCGCACACCTTCCCATGTTAATGCTAACTAGATTGTTGAGCATTGTCTAAATCCATACCATCATCCAATCAAGATTGTTGGTGACGTAGCAAAATGGAAGTGCATCCCTACCTCACCAATCAGATAAAAAATTAAATGCAAACAGTCTATATAATTGAAGTTAAATACCACAGTATACAACCTTAATTTATAATTTCAATGTATATTGAAGATTAAAAATTAAATAAGTACAATATACATAAAACCATATGTAAAATGTATTCCAATTAATCTCCATGACCATCTTATAATTACCTCTCACTTTCCTCAATCTACCATTCCCCATCAAGTACTCCCCTTCAAATTTCTTAATGGAGTTGGGATCCCAAATGTGATCTACATGGATCTTGGCCATGCAAACTTAGGTAAAGAGACAGATTCTCAATTAATGCATATACCACATGGTCTGGGTGAACAGTATAACCCTCTCCACCATAGAACCCTGAGAATGTGCCTTTGTCTTCAGTCCAGTTTCTTTAAAAATTTCAATGTCTCTCAACCATCCACATTGACCTTGTGTGTACAGGTCCAAACAATTCAATCTCCTCAACTTAGTGTATGAGTTAGTGTTCTTGTGCATTGAAAAATGTCGAAGGTAGACACTTTTGTATTTCACACATTAGATGAGAAATTTTTCTCTTCGAATAATTTATATCTTCATAGATTTTGTTTCATTATACAAACCATCTCTCAAGGATTAAGCAAAACATATTAACGATTTCAACAAAAATATATAGTATATTACATAACAAGTGAAATGAATGAAACATATAAGATGTATACAACTAAATTGGAACAATATCACATTTAATTCTATGTGGCTTTCCAAAGATCATATATATACTATTTGACATTGTTGTCGTTATTCCTGGCAGGATAGAGGTAGAACGATCAGCAACAATTATAAAATTATCTCTTTCACATTTCTTCCAAAGGAAATAATAATACACCAACAAAGTATAAGGAATGTATATAATATACTAGAATAATTGCCTTTAATGAAGGTGTGTCAATCATGCATTTCAATCCCTAACCCAAATTAACCTTTTCATATTATGATGTTCATAGAAAACTCCTCTGGAAACGAAATCTTCTAGAGAATTACTTATGTGAGAAAGACATTTTCTAATGCATTAAGAAACTAGCAAGAACCTGTATACAATTCTGTCTCCACCAAAGTATTTCAATTTGAATGACATTTTTCATCTAGATGATTTGTTTCCTAAAATGTCACTGCATAGCTCCAGGCAATTTTTTCAAGTCATGCCTTCCACCCTAATTGCTGCCACGCTTCCATGAGATTCTTTCCACATGTGAATTGTAGGTATCAAAAAAATGCACAATTTGTAACTCAAACATGAGGTCATGCTATATAAATGCATGAAATAGAATACTATTTCTTTGAGGCAATTTCAACTACTCATTCTTGAGAAATAAGGCTCCAAAGAGGCCAATATAACAAAGCATGTACCCTCAAATCAACTCCAAAACCACAAATAAATAGATGCAGCATTGAATAAACTCATAAAACTATCAACTCAATCATCTTTCTCAAGAAAAATCATCTATTAAAGTAGAAAATGCAAAAACCCATACTCAAGGCTTGAACAAAACTCCATTCAATGAGGGTTTGTAGAAATTAAGTTTTCTAAACCTCATACCAACTTGTCACACATTCAATAATATTGGAATATTTTTGCACAAACTCAAACTATCATCAAAAATTTCTTCCCCAAAAGATTTCACACTTTTCCATCCTTTAACCTCTCAAATTCACTCAAAACATGTAATTTTAACAACTAGGGCAGCCTAGGGCATCACCAAAAACATAGAAAACCTTATTCAAATTCTCCGAAAGCTTGGATATAGTAAGAAAATCTCAAAATGAATCTTTCCACAAATTTTTAGAAATTTCCACCATATAAATTAGAAGAAATCACATTTTTTTGTATGCAACCCCAAAAACCCTATGTTCAGAACAGTTTTTAGGAAATGACTTGTTTGACCCCTTAAATGGCATTATAAAAATTACTAGTAAAAATAAAGTTTATCCAAGAAATCAATATATTTCCATATATCCAAGTTTTAGGTCTGTACTATTCTATACTTGTCCGTACTAACATGTTTTCTGACTGCAATTTCTGAAAAATGTTTTCTTAACTGTCTGCCTACACAAAAATCATCATAACTTTCTTATTACTCAATAAAAATGAGTGATACTTGAACCAATGGAAATATTATTCAATAAACTACACCATAAAACTACTTTCACAAAGTTTTCAGTCTGTACTAAGCCGTACAAGGCCTGGAAAAAGGGAGAAAATTGTTAAAACTTCAAAATAGGGTATTGAAATTGACAAAATTGATTCCAATTTACATTGCCTTTCTTTGGCTCTCCTCTCTAAGGATTAAATAGATGATTAAAACATAAATAATTAATTCCCCTTCATTTACAACTAATAAAAAACCCTTTACAACCAAGTGACCCTTCATATTCTTGTTTTTGTTCACATTTTTGCACTTTTGCAATTTTACATGTTTTGCAACTTTTGCAATAAATTGACTCAACCAACCCCTTAGTGACTTTAAATACATTAAAATATAACCACCCAAGACCTTTTATAATGATTTTACATACATTTTACATTCAAAGATTCAATTTTTGAAATTTATCCTTTTGAAGGCATTTGTGACCAAGGTGCTCCTACACCATACAACCAACCAGCAAAACTTTCCAAGTCCCTTGGAAACATGCTTGTACCTGCAAAACAAAATTAATCTTCCTTGTTCTTTGTTCCTTCTTTATCTTCATTTTTCTTTGCCTTGTCTTCTCTAACCAATCCTTTGTTCAACTTCTCATCTACTCCCATCAGTGGAGTACTCTTCAGACTGCAAACCCAAGTGCTTCTTCAGAAAACTATCCATCTCTCTTTAATCTGCAAACACAAACTCAAATACGAACTCAAAAAACTATCCATCTACCCAAAAATAGATCCTGGAAGATTCCTCTCTCTTTTCCTTTGCACCTTCTACCCATCTTATTCTCCATTGGAGGATGGTGACCACAGACCTTTCCTCATCTGCCAACACACAACTTAGAAACTTTCCTCTTTGCAGTTAGATGGACCAAGCACCTGCAACCAAACTCGATAACAATAACTCAACAACCCATATCAGCTAGCTCTGATACCAATTTGATGCAGAGACAAAGGTTCACAACATCCAATCTAGTTCATGAAATAGAATATTCTTTCTTTGAGGCAGTTTCAACTACTCATTCTTGAGAAATAAGGCTCCAAAGAGGCCAATATAACAAAGAATGTACCCTAAAATCAACTCCAAAACCACAAATAACTAGAGGAAGCATTGAATCAACTCATAAAACTATCAACTCAATCATCTTTCTCAAGAAAAATCATCTATTAAAGCAGCAAATAAAAAAACTCATACTCAAGGCTTGAACAAAGCTCCATTCAATGAGGGTTTGTAGAAAGTATATTTTCTAAACTTCATACCAAATTGTCAGACCTTCAATCATACTGGAATATGTCTGCACAAACACAAACAATCATCAAAAATTTCTTCCCCAAAAGATCTCATACTTTTTCATCCTTGAACCTCTCAAATTCACCCAAAACATGCAATTTTAACAACTAGGGCAGCCTAGGGCATCATCAAAAACATAGTAAACATTATTAAAATTCTCCAAAACTTTGGATATAGTAAGAAAACCTCAAAATGAATCTTTCCACAAGTTTTTAGAAGTTTCCACCATACAAATTAGAAGAAATCACATTTTTTTGTATGTAACCCTGAAAACCCTATGTTTAGAACATTTTTTAGGAAATGACTTGTTTTACCCCTTAAATGGCATTATAAAAATTACTGGTAAAAAAAAAGCTTGTCCAAGACATCAATATATTTCCATATATCCAATTTTTAGGTCCGTACCATTTTTTACTTGTCCGTACTAACATGTTTTATGACTGCAATTTCTGAAAAACGTTTTTTGAACTACCTACCTACACAAAAATCATCATAACTTTCTTATTACTCAATGAAAATACTTGAGACTTGAACTAATGGAAAGCTTATTCAATAAACTACACCATAAACTACTTTCACAAAGTTTTTAGGCTATAATAATCTGTACATGTCTTGGAAACAGGGAGAAAACTGTTAAAACTTCAAAACAAGGTATTGAAATTGACAAAATTGATTCCAATTTACATTTCCTTTCTTTGGCTCACCTCTCCAAGGCTTAAATAGATGATTAAAACATATATAATGACTTCCCTTTCATTTCCAACTAATAAACTACCTTTTACAACCAAGTGACCCTTCATATTCTTGTTTTTGTTCAGATTTTTGCACTTTTGCAATAAATTGATTCAACCAACCCCTTAGTGACTTTAAATACATTAAAATATAGCCACCCAAGACCTTTTACAATTATTTTACATACATTTTACATTCAAAGATTCAATTTTTGAAATTTATCCTTTTGAAGGCATTTGTGAGCAATGTGCTCCTACACCACATGTGAAATCAATTATTTTCCTTAAAAACCATGTTTTTACTGTCCACAAGGTCAAAATTTCCTTTTACCACCTTATTGCAGCCTCCAATAAAGCAAATCACAGTATTTTGGTGGGTAAAGGAAGTAATACACTGTATGCCGCTATACCGTGGAAGGTTGATGTCTTTCCCGCAGTAGAGCGGGGCCATGGTTAATACTAATAGAGGGAACCGCTATACTACAAGGGGTTGAAATGAAGCTTGCAGTAGAGTCGTAAGCTAAGAATAGAGGTAATAATGCACTTCCATACCATAGAGGGTTGGAATGGAGCCCACGGTAGAGCGGTGAAATAAGAATAGAGATAAGGAGGAACCACTATACTATAGGGGGATGAAAATTTTTATGCAATAGTGTGGTAATCTACTATTATAGCATTAAATGAAGGCCAGTCACATCAATCAACATCGAAGTATGAAATTCAGCTCGGTATGAAATATTTGTATGATGAAGAACTTAAGATATGAAATTAATGCGGTATGATATCAAAATTTAACAAGGAAAATTGAGAATTCGTGCACTCATGCTAGCAAAATCTGAATACAGGCAAGCTTAAAGTACAATAGTGGAAGAATTCTATAGAGTGAGAAAAATTCTAGGTAAGTCTACTTATCATTCATTGAAATTTAAACAATGAAACCAAAGAAATTAGAGGAAGGAACTTAAAAGGAAGAAAAATCTAGTAGATTTTCATTGCAGTCGCCATTACTTTCCCTATTACCCGGTTTAGTAGATAAGGGTTATAAGAAAGTATTTAAGGATTTAGCTTAGGGGTGTAGGGACCCAATAATTCCTCAGTCTGGGTGCAATTTATATTGGTATTTTTATAGGAAGAGAGATGAAAGGGTTCTAGTGTCAAACCCATGGAATTTTGACATAGGAAAATTAGTTGTTCCTATTTTTTTTGTTTATGTTGAGCTAATTAAAGCCTTGGCCAATAGATATCATGCCCCATCAAAAATGGTCAGACTTCCAGATGGTCAATGTTTGGTAGATATCTCGAGGGAAGCTATAATTAGGTATTTTGACCTAAACATGTAGGTTGTCACTGAAATTGACTTAGGGAAGTTGGAGCAAGAATATAGAAGGTTGAAAGGGACCTATAGAATTGATGAAACCCCCTTACAAATGAAAAGGGGTGACAAAAATAGATTCTTTCCCATTCATTCTTCAAGACTTGAACCCTTTCTAGTGTCTGAATTTTAGACCTATTTCAAAAATACCTACTATGCATTATGACAAATTCTTGGAGTTGATGTAGAGGAGAATATGTTGATAGGGTTGATGAGAATAGAAATGATTATCCAACATCCTAAATCGAAGGTGGATTTTTATTTTTCTTCATTCATTAAGGAAGAAATTCATGAAGGTAAGGTTAGGGAAGCCAAGGACCCCATAAATTTTAGAAATTACTCCTTATTATGTCATTTGATTCTATCTCAAAATGAAACAAAATGGACAAAGAGGATGAAATTGTGAACACATGAGAATGGAGTTATGCTCCCAGTACAAAATTGGTGTTATATTTGGGACAATAATTGCAATGAAAGTGATTATGTTGTATTTAGGGATGATTTTGTCATCAAATTGATTTCTCAGCTTGGTTTTCCTACACCAAGATTTCCACAATCCCTAATGGATGTCATGAGACCCCTGCAATACAAACTGGATCAAGTTTTTACACATAATTATGTTGATTGGTTTTTTATACCACAACACACCATCATCAGGGTATATGGTTGTGATCGGGCCCCTCATATTTTACCAAAATTTGTGTCTAGCAGAGTATTGTTTATAGAATTTATGTGGAAAATGCTCTGGATGGAGCATGGTTTGATGAAAAATCAGAAAAAGGCATATTTCTACCTGATTTGACCATATTTGAAGAATTGTCAATTGGACCAAATATGTTGGAGGAATTACAGAGATTTATAAAAGCTAATTTTTCTCTTAGATTAGGGAAAAAGAGAATATGTGATCTAGAATGCCACATCAACAATATCAGAAGAACCCTACTCACAAAGAGGGAAATAACACATGAATTTGATCTAGAGGAGGATATAATAAGAAACCTGGTCCATTTTGAAGATGTGTTTGAAAGAAGGAAAAGATGGTTAATGATGATGAGATGGGAGGATCAAGAGAGAGGAAAAGATAAGAAGTTCAAGGGGTTTTTTGATGAGGAATCGGATTTGTTGAAAAGAATGCAATTAGTCCATGGTAAATTTGATGAATTATCTAAAAAGGCTCAAGAAGAGAAATCAACCCCACTTCCTACACCCTAGACACCAACATCCATAGCCTCTACATCACATACACCATATTCATCACCAATTCATCCATCTCCTCCATCTCAAACATATGAGCCTCCTGCCAAGAAACAAAAGATTGGGTCACTGGTGGACTATGAGTAAAGTGATTAAGAAAAAGAGGTAGTCTTAACTTTGGATGAGATGAAAGAGGTTGCAGAGAAATAGAAAATCCTTGAGCCTCATGATCCTAAGATGAGAATATTGGAGGAGGCTATTAATGAAATGCAAGATGATAAAATAATTATTACTTCCTTGAGATTCATGGAGGATGATGACTTTATCCATACTAGGGAGTTCAAATATTTTTGGATAAAAATGAAAATGAAACAATTTGATGACATAATGAAAATTAACCTCATTGGATTTGATGATTTGAAACATGCAAAAGTGTAGGGAACAATCAATGGCAGAGTTAAATATTAACAATGTCAATATTACTCCTAAAGAAGCAAGGGAGTTAGTGTTGAAAAGTAACATGCTCATTATACCAGGAATGGACCTCTCCAAAGTGTTTCTATTGGATCAAATTAGAGCTCAATATGATCCCAAATTGGTTGCAAAATTTGATTCAGAAGGAGTATTAGGGACAGGATATAATCCAACCACCCAGACCCTTTCCCTATGGACGAAACATAAAAGCACAAGGAAGCCCAGGCTTCTAGATGTGGTGTAGGAAATGAGAGGGTCTGCTCTAGTCAGAACTATGAAGGACACTACTCCCACAGAAGCAGAAACCATGACAATGCATTCAACAATGTTTACAAGAAATGTAGTGGAAAACATGGAAAAGAAGCTGACAAAGTATAAGAAAATACTCAAACTATCAAAGGAGGAGATAAATAAGTTATTCATTGAAAATTTCAAATTGAAACAAAAATTGCAACAAGCCATAGATGTAAAGGGGAATGAAATGGTTGTATATCATCCACCTACTTCAGTCGAAGATCCATAGATTCAACAATTGAAAGAAGAGGTTGAGAAACTAAAGAATCATAATATGGAGATATCAAATGACACATCTTGAGTATTTGGGAGGAAATAATGAAACAAATCATTGAAGTTTTAAAAGAGAAAATAAGTGGAGTTCACGAGTGCTTCAATCATTTGGTAAAAGCTCTAGAATAGATAAATACTAATTCCCCTATCTTAGAGGAATTGCAAAAAATATGGCAGCCCACTTACCATATCTTAACCACTTTGTGTAAAGCCACACAAAGAGATCCTAATGCACCCCCAAGGTTAAAACCTACTCAAGAAATGGTAAAAGGAATCATTGATGAGCATAAGTATTTGATTGATATGAAGAAGAAGGTATAAAATAGAAGGAATTGATTTGATTCAATAAAACACACTTTTAGCCCTCTAATCGTTAAAGGTGATGGTCAACTCAAGGATGAGGATGAATCGAGAAATGGATTTGATAAAATGGTTCCACAATGTTTGACACATATGCAGGGTGATGGTAATATCAATCTAGAAAAAATTCATGCTCTGCTTGATGGATTACATTGGATAATGGTTATACAAAGTTCATTGTAGATGCCAGAAACTTGCTTGATAGCAGATGGAAAAGCCACATGTTAAACTTCACTATTGCACAGAAATACAAGTGGTTGAAAGATTTAACCATAAGCAACTGGCAGGAAAAATACCTCGGTTTAGATGAAGATTAATCACTATCAATGATGATTATCATAAAGTAAAAGCTTTGCATAGGTCTTTGGTGACTCGTTATTTTACTTAGAGATTAATAGAATTGTTATGTGTTGTTACTTATTTTAGTTATATTTTACATGTTAGTTAAGTTTTATTATCAAAAGTTGTGTCTTTTGGTATGAAGCTTGTTGCCTCTCCTATAAATAAGAGAGACTAGGACCAAAAAAAAATTATTAAGATAAGAGTAGATATAAGAAATATGAGAATAGGGATTGATACACTGTTTACATCATAAAGGACCAAGATGCACATGTAATTTTTTTTTATGAAGTTAATGGAAAATATCTAATTCGGTGGCTCTATGTTGGTATCAATTGTTTGTTAAGTTAATTGAAGATATTGCTAGATTGTCTCCATATTTAATATTACTCTATTGTTTAAATTGATATATCAAGCATATTTTCAATTTATCAGTGCACATTTTTTGTATCTGTGTGGCATAATTAATTGGGTCTTTCAAGTAAAGATTAAAGTCCTCTTGATTATTCACAACAACTTAGGAATATTATTTTAGATTATTAAAGAAGAATTTGATAATTTCATCCCTACATGTTTATACAAGTTATAAACATAGAAGTGCCAAATAGTTTGAATTATTTCCATTCATAAGTCACTTGTCTCTAATTTCTACTTGACTCCATATACCCAACAGAGCACTGATCTACACATTTCATCATTTAGTTTCATTTCATTTTAAATGTTTTACATTTGTTAACTAAACATATTTCTTTGATACTACTTATACAATTTATGCTAGATTAGTAGTACATTTGTTCACTTTCAAATTTCCATTTTGAATAGAATGTTGTAGGAGGAATCACATAGTTCAAGTTTGCTTCATTCACATAGGTAGACCCACCTAGGTGTGGAAGCACCTGAAGAGAAGAAGGTCTAAAACCATTTGGCCTTGTATATTACCCTAAAATGTACCAAGAGTTTGGAAACCTCTTGAGGTATTTTTACCTACATTTTTGAGAGCTAACAACATGAATGAGGAAGCACATTGTACAATATCGACATAGGAACGTTGTATTCATATTGATTGGCAGAAGAAATTGGGCTATATATTTTGATTAAAAAGGAATAGATAAAGAATGTAGCACCATAGGAAATACATATCGACACAACTCATGAAAGTTTCCCCAAAAAAATACTCATTGCTGGCCATCGGAAGCCTAACAAGTGACAATTCCAATCTCATATACTACTTTGATGAAGATAAAAGGCTCGTATCAGGGACACATTCTTTTTGTTCTACGGATGGGTTATTCAAGAAAGTAAAAGATAGACTCACTCGGGATTTCAGCATGAGGTACACTTATATATTTCATCAGAGGAACACATTGATATCGAAACAATAGAAAATTGACGGCCCAACAACACATCTTACACTGATAACATTTAGTCAGGAGAACATATCTCAAGTTACACCGACAAGGGAATAATCAAAGTAAGATGTTGCGATGACATAGTGGATAAAATAAGGCACCAGTAGTGAAAGACTTATTTTCTAGAGTAATACAATTCCAATACTTTTCTATTTGTGTGTGGAAGATTCTTTCATTTGGACTAGTTCTTTGTTGTTTCTTTTCAAGCAATTGAAAGCAATGTAAAATGTATTCTAATTAATCTCACTGACCATATTATAAATAACTCTCACTTTCCTCAATCTACCTTTCCCCATCAAGTACTCCCCTTTGAATCTTTAGGATGTGCTCTTTGTCTAACCAAATCCTTCAAAGATTTCAAATTCCTCTCAACCATCCACATTGACCTTGTGTGTACAGGTCCACACAATTCAATTTCCTCAACTTGGTGTATGAGGTAGTGTTCTTGTGCATTAAAAAATCTCAAAGGTAGACACTTTTGCATTTCACACATTAGACGAGGAATTTTTCTCTTCCAATAATTTATATCTTCTTTATGGATTTCTTTAGATGACAACCATCTACAAGTGATTCAAGGCACAAATATATTAATGAGATTTAACAAAAATATATAATATATTGCATAACAAGTAAAACAAATGGAAAATATAAGATCTATACAATGAATTGAACAAATATTGCTACTTACGTCGTGTATTTTACAAGATCTTATATAACTTTCTTGACATTATTGTTGAAGTTGTCTGGGAGAGATAGAGGTAGAATGTACTGCAACAATTATAAAATGATCTTTTCATTATTTTTCAAAAACTAGTAAACATAATACACTGAAAAGTACATGCAATATACAAATATATATAAAATATACCAAAATAATTACCTTAATGAAGGTATGCCAATCATGTATTTTCATCCCTGACCCAAATTCACCTTTATTTGCTATGATATTGTTTATGTTTGTAGCAAATCTTGTGGGAAATATAATTTTTTGTGTGACTTCTTTTATAGCATTGTTTTGTTGCTCCATTAATAAGCAAGGAAGGGCACTTATATTAATTTGATCTCTATTGCTATTTAATTGAATGACATTTTTCATTGCATGATTGGCTTATTGAATGACTACAAATTTTGACAATTTTTTCTTTGTCATTCCCTCCATCCAATATTTTCCATAGCATTTCTATTATATTCTTTCTGATATGAATTGTATCAAACACATGCACAATTTGTAGCTGCTCATAGTAGGGAAACCTACTAAATTGTTTGGGATAACTTTTCAATCCCTGTGGAAGCTAGCCATTAATGCCTCAATGACCTTCATGAAGCATATAAGTTAAACAAATTAACAACAAAAAACATTTTCAATTACAAAATGAGTAAACAAAACACAATATAAAAATATAAATTCCAAACATATCATATATGATAGATAAAGAATTTGATGCGATGTATAACCTTGATGATTAATTCTATTATATTCCAACTTCCATAGGTGAGGTGTCATTCTTCGTGGTTTTCATGTAGTCTCTTCTTTCCCATTGAAAAGATGTTTTTCAGTAATTTGATACTTATGATTTATGTGGGGCAAGTGCCTGTACTCATCAAACACCTACTTTCCTAAACTTGTTGAAGGACGAGATTTCATCTTTGGACCACAAACTGGACATGCAAATTTTCCATTTATTTGAAGACCTGCAAGATCATATATAATTTAATTAAATATGCCAATTTTTATAGTTATATATAGTGAATAGATTATTTAAAAACATGCATGATATCTACTTCATAAAATTAAATATCGTTAAAGTATAGTTAAACGTTATAACATACCACAAAAATGTGTTAGCCTTGGGGCATCATGAATTTTCCATACAAGCATTTCATGGAATTGAAATTGTGTTTGTCCTATTGGTCTAGAGATGTCATACATAGTGACGCCATTCCATAACTTTAATAACTCATCAATAAGAGGCTAGATATATACATTCATATCTTTAACTTGGTACTTACCTAGTTGAATGAACATAAACATTACATAATTATTATAACTATTTTACTACAATATATATAAATTAATGTACATGACTATTAAATGAAAAAAATATAAGTCATTATGCAACAAATAAGACAAACAAGATGCTACTATGTTAAAGAAAATTGATGTAAACAAATATTTGGAACAATTATTTCCAACATTATGTGCTCCCTCTTTATTGACATCCATGGAGGAATGTTATTGTTGATAACAACAATAGGCCACACTGAATAAATAGATCTCAACTCTCCAAATGGATTGACACCGTCCGCTGCCAATGAAAGCCCGAGATTACGGGGTTCTTCTTTAAAGTGTGGCCATTTTTCCTCCATGTCCCTAAATGTAGAACCATCCATAGGCATTCGAAGAATGTCATCTCTACTTCTATTCTGTGCATGGTAATCCATAAATTGAGCTAATCTTTCACACCTAAATAATCATTGCATACATGGAATAATGAGAATATAATGAAGAACCTTGTGAGGCACCTTTTTTGTTAGTTGATTTGTTTGATATCTACTGATATGACATTCTAGGCATTCTATTGCAAATTCATGTTGTTTATGATATATAATATAATTATTGGGACATGCATCTATTGCTTGATACTCCATTCCAATATCATTCATAATGGAAAATAAACCTCGGTATGAGCGAGGTAAAATATTTGATGGTGGTAACAAAAATTCACCTATCAATCTACAGCAAAAAAAAATTTGTTAATACAAATAATATTAATGGTACATATTTCATCCTTTATTTACTAGTGATGAACTAACAACAAAAATAGATGAAAAAAGATGACATATATGACATACCTTAACAACTGTGAGATTGCTATGTTGGATAAACCATGCATAAACTTCAAGTTCACTAGCAACAATATAACAAAGAGAAGAGTTGTTTGGGAGCCTTCATAAAGGGGCTCATATGCCTTCTCAAGTACAGGTAAATCATGAACATCATCAAAGTCATCTTGATCATCATGATCAGCTACGCTACTAAATGTGTCATGGATCAATGCATTTGTACCATCATCTTCAACTGTGTTTTCTATAACATGATCATCTTCTTCCATAGGATCATTAACTTCATCTTTGATATTCACAACTCTATGTTCCTCTACTTGCAAAACCAAATTCTTCGGGTTGTGATAATTCATATCATGTGCCTTAGGGCACCCCACCTTTATAATAATGATCAACACAAATAAACCATGATCATGATCAAGTGATTATATATATATATAAAATGTTGAAACGATATAAACATTTACAAATTCAATCAATATAAAGGCATATATAATGAACAACTTACCAATGGAAAATAATCATGCCCCCCTTCAATGTGACCATGCTACTTACAATGTTTCTATGTTGTGATTAAAATTCTTCTCATCTTTAAGCCCTTGCAATTATTGTAAGGACAATAACATTTCCCATCACCCTTTCTTTTCAATCTAGCCCACAATATAGCAAGTGTCTCTTGATTTTGTACTGTATTAATATTATCTAACATGATTTTTCTTTACCAAGCTTGAATATTTAGATTTTCAAAAAACATCAAACTCACACCAATAATTTTAAATCACAGACAAGTAACAAAATCTAATAATTTTGATATTTTGCACCAAAAAAATTTAGCCTATAACCTCCAAAAACTGTCACAAGTATAGCAAAACAATGTCACAAGTATAGATAAATTGTTGAACTCACTTTCATTTATTTAAAAACATTCATCAGAACCCTGATGAACACTAACCATATACCTGTCAGCCCTCAAATTAAGGAGGCCAACCATATGTCAACCCACAAATTGATGGAAGGGGATAGTTAACTTTAAGTGTATGACAAAATAGCAACGAAAATCACAAAGTGTCACAATTTTGACAAATGTCGGGCATAAATTTAAATTTTTTTTGAAAATTTCACATTAAATACATAGGTACTAGACGATTCATCTAATTATACATCTTTCATCAAAAAGTTTCACTGTATTTTGCAGTCAAATGAGTTTGTGAAATTTTACTCAAGGAAAGCATCAAAAGGTGAGCCTTTCAATAAATCAAAGAAGTTAGGAAGTTTTATAGAGATGCCCACCATATAGGAGGATCCACTCCATGAGGAAGAGGAAGAAGAGGTTGAGCAACCAATGTCCCCACCTATTGCCTCTTCTCTCATAGTCACCACTATTGCTGCTATCACTACCATCACTCCTCCACCTGCTTCTTAGGCCACACTTGCTTCTTCTTCTCCCATGGTGGACATTTTAGTTCACGTTGCCTCCACTTCGCCTATAGTGAAAATTATGGTAATAGACTCTTTGTCTGCTACCACTTCTCTACTCTCCTCTACCTCCATGTCTCCATCATCAGCCCTTCCATTGGCCACTATAACAATAATGATTCCCACTTGCTCACTCCTAGAGGCCCTTGCTTGACATATGCAGAATATACCAATTGAGATTTTTGGGGTATTGATGAATCTTGTAGTGCAAGTTGCTCTCACCCAAGTTGCTGCTGCTCTTCCCCTACCTCCTCCTTAGACAGAGCCACCTAAGATGGAGGACACAATGCAAATTTCCAAAGAGCTTGAGAAATGAGAAAGGGAGGCAACCAAGGAAACAAAGGAGGAAGTAGATGATTATCATGAGCATCCTGAGTATCAACACCTAATAATTGATGAAGTGGTGCATGAGGAGGAAGAATGGACACAATCCTTTGAGGAGGACATCAAAGACCTTGGGTCAAAGTACATAATGGAAACCTCTAATCAAGAGGTTGAGGAGGAACTTGCTAAACAACTCAGGGATGTTGGTGAGGAAGTTGAGACACCACCCTTTGAAGAAAAGAAAGAAATAGATGAAGAAATGGAGGTAAACACAAAACCTTTGATCGGGGAATAGGCAGAGAGCCCTAAATAGGATGAAGAAATGCCTCCAATGATGAGGAAGAAAATGAAGAGGAAAAGAAAGAAGAAGATAAGCCTCAAGAGGATGTTGAAGTAAGGAAAATCCTAGAATTAGAACATACCGATGAGCATGAGAAAGAAGAAGATGAAGAAGAAAAGAGATCTGAAGAGGAGGATAGCCCCAAGGAATGTATGACCATTGAATCCTCAAAGAAGGAAATGATATTCATTTGAGATTCAGGTGAGGTAGAAGAAGAAAAGATAGAATAGAAAACTCTAGGCAACAAAGAAATGGAAATTCAACATACCTAAGGAGAGGAAGGTGATTGTGAATCACCAAAAGGGGAATCCCAGATGCTTGAATGACTAGAAAATAAATTGGAAAAGAAGATACCTACACTTATAAACCTGAAGGAAAGGGTGGAAGCCATTCTGGCTCAAGCCCAAATAAGCACAAAGAAGGAAAATAAGCCAAGGGTAAAATGCCACTTGACAATGGACACCTCAGGATCTAGGATAGTGCAAATGGCTACTTCGGTGGTGGAAGGAGAAGGAGTTAGCTACAACATTTCCACCATTGACTTGCAAAGAGCAATTAGGGAATAGAAAATTAATCACCTTCAAGGATTAGTTGCCACCATTGTGCACCAAATGAATCAAGACTAATCTACTAAGGAGGAATTAAAGGCACAAGTGGCAGATTTAAAGGCCTATATACAACAATGGTCATCCACCAAAAAGCTTCCCACCATGTTGTCAACACCGCCACAACCATTGTCCAAGGACCACATCAACAAGTTGGAAGGAGAAAGAACTAGACCAAGGCCATTGAAGATTGGTTTCATTGGGTCATATATGATGGGCACATGGGTATCAGTCACACTGCTAGACCAACCAATAAATTTAGGGAAATGAAAAAACAACTTGAAGGCATAAGAAAATTCTACAAAGACTTCTCAGAATTATATGGAATCACATACACCAAGCTTGAGGCTATCCTCAAGATGTCTGAGAAAAAATGAGAGAAGGAACTTGTGTTGGCAAAGGATGACCACTGGCTCATGGAGACATGGAAGATGGGCCTTGATCACAGGTGAGAGATTTTAGAGTGGGTACTCCATGAGGTAGAGCTTGATATTGATCGAGTTAAAGAAACCAAAAACACATGTGATGATTACCTCAAGTTGATGATAGATTTTGATATTCCCTCTGTTGAGTTGGATCTGGACAAGATAAGGCCACATTTCCTCAAGAAGATGTAGGATGAAGCTAAATATGTCCTCACACCATATTTTATGGTTTTTGTTGCTTGTGCCTTCACCCAATCCAAGCGAGTTATAAATAACACTCCCAAAAGTGATGAGGATTGGGATGTAATTAGCAATTGATTGAATAAATTGATCTTTCAAGTGTTTCAATCTGATATAATGGAGTGGAATAAGCTTCAGACATTGATCAAAAAGTTCATGGAATATGCTACTATGAAAAAGCATGAAGGGAATCTAGTAATTGATGATGAATTCTTTACAGGATAGTTGCAACAAAGAGAAATCAACTACATGACAAAATAGGCTAGAAGACAAAATGTAATTTTATATTGTAAAATATTTGGGGGTAGGTGAAACCCTAATTTGTAGTGAATCTTGGCCACACAACGAGATTAAATCTTGGCCACTCATTTTTATTTTAGGACACTATAAATAGGGGGTCTCCTCTCATTTTCAAAAGAGAGATTTGAGTTGTTGTAAAGACATCTTGCTAGAATAGTTCATTGATTTTGGTGGATTCTTGAGTTCCAACTTCATGTTTCATGATTCTTCTCCTCTTAGTGAATTTGAATAGATTAACTTTTTTGTTCTATGTTTTAGCTTACTTTAATAGATTAGCTAGTGTTGTTCATTGATGGTGAATGATTTTGATGTGTTGATGCCCTTCCTTGTTCATGCTTTTTGTTGTTTATTGATGATAAACTGTAGTGTAAAGCTAGTATGAATATTGTTTGAATGTTTCACTTAAATTCTATATTTTTTTCATGATTTATGATGAATGAATAGTTGAGCATCTGCAGACATTAGAATATTGCACTATTTTCATGAGACTGTGAGTTAATAGGGTTAAATGGCACTTAGTTTTAGGATGGTTGTCCACTATAGCATTCTCCATTGTCACTATTCATTAGTAGTTTCAGGTCTAGGAACTTCTCCCTTTTCTTGCACCTTTTGACTTTTCTTTAAATAGTAAATTTAGATAAAGTTCATTGCACATTGTAAAGCCAAATCTGAAGATCAAAGTGGAGTTTTAGACTATTGTCTTGAACTTGTAGCAATAGAGCAACACTTTCAAAATTTTATAAACTCCATTCCAAAAGCCAATTCCCTAAAACTTAACTCATGTAAGGCTACCCTGTGATTACCAGTAAGATCACATCAACCAACTGAGATATTCCAAGTTTGTCAGGACATGACACCCAAGAGACCTTGGGGTAGTGATTTGTAACTTGTAGATTTCTACCTTTCAAGAGAGGTAGCATACTTGTGTACTACCTATGTTGAGAAGGTGAAAAAAAACCCATTAATAGAACTAGCACTAGGAGGGCCTTTTGAGCTAAGCTAGATCAAATTGATTCATTTTCCCATAAAAGGTTCCACAAAGTTCTAAGATCCACACCCAAAAAAGGGGGATTTTAGGAATTGCAGCCCCCTACAAGGGTTAGAAAGACTCAAAGAGGGAACTCAACCTCATCCTCTTCATCGTCTTCATCCAATTTACCTCCATCATTCTTCCATCCACCACACCCTCATCCTTCCTCTTCCATTTCTACCTCTTCCGCTCAGCTATCCCAAACTTCCTTTCGACTCCTCACTTCGCAAGGCCAGGGTGTTGCCCCTACCCTTGCCTACCAAGTCCAAGGTGCAGTCCCAACTATTGCTTCCCCTGTACAGCTTCAAGTTCTTGTTCAATAACAAGTACCACCCCCACATCCCCTCATGGCTTGGTTGGGAAACAACCCCTCTTTGTTTCTATTCAATTCTTACCATGACATGCCCAAGAACTCAGAGATATTTTTCACAAAGTTCAACCCTTGAGATCCATAAAGGATAGCTGAAGAACACATTAAGATATTCCAAACAACATTAAAGGATATACAGATTGATCATGAGGATGTGGCATGTAGGTTTTTGCCTTATTCTTTGGGAGAGGAAGCTTTCTATTGGTATATCAACTTGCCTACAAGATCTTTCACTACTTGGGACCTTTTGAAGAATGCCTAATCAAGGAAATACAAGATTGCAATTAGCCCCATAGAACTATATCAACAATTCAAGGAAATTCATAGAGAGGTTAACAAACTAATCAGTTCCTTTAATGATCAATTTCATCGGGCATACATGAGGTTACAAGCTCCATATGTGCTCAACGATGTCGTTGTCCTTCCTGTCTACTACATTGCCTTTGACAACCTCACTATGACATTGGTGAAAAGAATGAACCCACCACTAGCCAGATTGGTGGATGCTTATGCTGAGGTAGTTGTAGCCAACACCGATTTGAGACAAAACATCTCTAGTCTGTTACCCTCCTTAGGATAGGTTGCTCATCCAATGCAAGTCTAAGGGCTCACTCAAGCTCTAAAACACCAGATGCCTCTCATGAATCTAGTTCCACAACTGCCCATAGTTCCTCATCCAGGATAGCCCATGAATCAAGCACCTCTCATGCCTCATTATCTATAGCCCCAACAACAACAAGTTTATTCACAGTATTCCTGGGTGGCACTATATCTACAAGGGCCCAAATTCCCACCCACTTAGTAGAACCAACCAACAACATAACCCATCTTTCTCCAAAACCAAATACGATAACCAAGCAATGCTGAGAAAGATCGGTTAGATGAGTTGACGAAGATGATCAGAAAAATTTCCACAAAGATGACACATCTCAGAAACCAAAATAATCAATTGCAAGCTTCTTAATGCAACATCTAGGCCAACCTCAATCGAGATAATAGGGATAACCATGAAGCAAGTACCTCATCTAGGGAAAATTATGAATGATGGCAGAGTTACAATCAAAATTTCAAAAGGAGACTTTCTCAAACACAAAATTGAACATGAAATACAAGGAAAATTAATGTAGGTGTTCCAAATCTTCTTGATTAGCCTGCTAGTGTGAAGAAGACAACTAGTGGAGTATATATCATGGAGGCTTCCTTATCTGGATGGTGTCTAATCCATAAAAATAATAGAAACTTTGAGATGGATTTCCCTGAGTTCCTGATCACTGTGGAGATCTTTCAAGTAGAAGTCTAGAACACTATTGGTAGCATGGGCTACTAAGACATAGTCCCATCAGAACCATATGAATCTTTCGTGCTAATTGTTAATCAAAATCCATTCTCGTGAAGCAAGAGTAACAAACCTGAGAATGAGGCTGCTTCCCAAAAGAATGAAGAAGTAAAAGAGGTAAGTAACGAAGAATCTATATCTTAGCTCTTTACTTCAATAGATAATGGTCTAGTAGATGAAGAAGAGTCTCATGAAGATGAAGTCCAAATGTTCCATCAAAGAGCAACCCCTTATAACTTAAGGAATAGACAAGTGGGGGGACCTTTCACTACTTCCACTCTGCCTAACAACTTCAACACCCTACCTGATCCTAATGCTAGCAACAATCTAGGTTATCCCTATGTGCCTACACAATACTTGAACAAAAACAAACAGCTGAACCAAATGCAAAACCAACCAGCTAGCTCCACCATAGGTAGAGCCTTCAAGGTTGAAATTGAGCAAATGGGAGAGTATGTTGTTGAAGAGTTTAAGAAGGTAAAAATTAGCTTGTTTTCTTTTGAGTTACTTAAGGTTTATGCAGTTAGGCATGCCTTCTTTAGGATGATTAATGGAACCCCTCCTCCAAGGCAACAAAGAGATACCAACCAAGAGAGTCTCTTTCAAAGAGCCCCCATATGAGCCTGTAATTCAAGAGATCATAGGTAAAAAGAAAGATGTCCCTTCTAATTAGAAAACTAGAAAGCAACCTGCTAAAGAGAAAAGTCAAGTGGCTTAGGAGGATACACCTATGAGTTTGTTCCAAGGGAAGTTAGAAATGCTACCCTTCCTCATGAAAATTAGAATATTTGGAAAGATCCTGCACAATTGTTTTCTTGATTCAGGAGCATCAACAAACATCATGCCTCTCATTGTTTGCAAGGCACTAGGAATAGTCCCCACTCCTTGTAGAAGAAAGGTGACTCAACTAGACAAAAATGAAGTGAACATAGTTGGAAAGATCAATTGAATTCCTATGCAGATTGTTGTGGACCCAAGAGTGCAACAAGTAATTGATATTCAAGTTGTAGATATTTCAGATACATACGACATAATGCTAGGGTGAGATTTCACCTGGGCATTAAATGGGTACACTACAACTAACTTCTCCCACCTATGGTTTCCATGGAAGGGGCTGCCAAATCATATTCAAATTGACCAAGAACCTTGTATGAATTTCATGATCATGGAGTACAACAACACCAATGAAGTTTTATTTTCTGAAATGGAGTTAGGCAATTACTCCCCCATAGCATACCAAGAAGGATCAAAACTTCAAGAAGAATAAATCACTGAAGAAGTCCTTTTAGTAATATGAAGTGCTCCCACCAATCTAGCATGTGCGCCTTAGAGAATAGAAATGATGGTAGAATCAGATGATGATGAGTCCTACATGGACGGTAATTTATGACTGCTAGATAGATTCCAATATTTTGTGGAAAAATACATACAAGATCAGCTTAATTTGGGAGTAAGAATGGCTTTTCAAGAGCTTTTGCTTCCTAACTGGTGTAGAGTTCATAATGCTACTCATTCAAAATCTGAGTACTACTTGTTTAGATGACAATAGAACAGATCAAAGGACAAGTCATGCTTCAAAAGGAGTTGTCGATAGCACAACCTTCCCTTCACCATGTCGAGTTAGTATCCATTTTATAAATGGCAGATGTAGATGTGCAACTAGGAAAGAATGAATGCATGATTGGCCTCAACATTAAAGAACCTTTGAGGATGGTGAAGGTGTATGAGCTCTGTTAGGGTTTTGTGTTTTCTATGGTCACCCTTGGCCCCTTTTGTATCATACTACACATCCTACGTAGGAAACCCCTCTTTTCTTGAATGTACAACCACATTTACTATGGTTTTTTTGTTTTAATATTCCTTCAACTAGCTCTAACCCAACATTTCTTGTTGGTGTTGGCGGTTCGACAACGTTAATCAATGGCTCCTCCTCCAAACAAACATCCTTGGAAATTTGTTCTAAAAGTCTTTCACAAGGTAAGTGCTCTGATTCACCAGCTGATGTGGTTTTTCCTTCACCAGATTTTGATACTACCTATCAATGGCTTGAGCAATACACCCTTGTTAGGTATTTTGTTGGGAGAACTCCCCCTGAAAGTGTGCTAAGAGATTGGGTTAACAAGGCTTGGGTCCGTCATGGGGTCCGCCTTGATATGGTCCAAAATTTAACCAAGGGTTTCTTTTTGTTCTGCTTTATGGAGGTCAATCATGTGTAGGATATCTTAGGCCATGGGCCCTGATATGTCTGGTATTCTTTGTTAGTTTTTTAGGCATGGACCCATGACTTTGCTATCTCAAATGACATCGAGTTGTGGGTCCCAGTTTGGATTGAATTCCCTAGTCTACCCTTGCCTTGTGTGCCTTTTTTGAATAGTATAGCTTCCTCACTAGGGAGGATTATTTTCATTGAGCCAGATAGGTTATTTTAGGCCCAACCCTAGAAGAGGGTTTGTGTGGAAGTGGACCTTTCCAAAGATCTAAAAGACTCCATTGATATCCAAATTGGAGCTCTTCGCCAAGCCTAGAAGGTCACATATTTTAATTTTACCAACATTTTCTATAGGTTTTAGTCAATGGACCACAAGATCAAGGACTACCCTTTAACAGTGCCTCGTATACCTTCTCCACCACGAGATGCTGAAAAGCCTCATTCGGTGGCTACATCTACTAGAAAACTTGATGCGAAATGGACTACGGTTATGAACCAAAAGAATAATTCCACTAGTTTTTGGGTTAGGTCCTATGACCTCTGAACACATGAAAGATGTTTCAAACCCTTCTGTGAAGGGGACAGAAGCTCTGGTTGGAGCTGATTATGTTTCATAGTAGCCTAGGCCAAAGGCTATTCCTTAGCCAACTACTATCATGTTAACACAGCTAAAATCGTCTTCTCCTATGATAGGAGCTCAAAGGAATTCTCACAACACTTCCCATCCTAGGGAAGAAGGGGAATATGTGCATGAAAAATGGAGGATGTCCTCTCCATCCATCTAGATTAGATCAGTTCTACCATAATTTTTACAAAATCTCTTCTCTTCTTTGAATGAAGAAGAATTGAGTTTTGAAAATATGAAGGAGTTTCACTCATGAAGTTCCTTTCATGGAATGTTCAAGGTCTGATAGACCTCTCCACAAAATATTTTGTCAAGGATACCTTGTATAAGTACTCTGGTGTTGAAGTGCTTTGTCTCCAAGAAGTTAAAATCTCTAGTTTTTTGCTTGATGTGGCTTGTCGCTCTATTTGGCCAGCCAGTAAAATGTTTTGTACTGCCTTTGATGTTGGGCATGGTGGAGCTGTCACCCTTTTGGCCCCATGATGGATCTCTTCTATGGTCAACCATAGGTATGATCCCACTCATCATCTCGTTTGGATCCTTCTCAACATTGATAATCATTCATTTGGGATTATTAATGTCTATGCTTCTAATGATGCTATGGAACACTCTTTACTCTGGTGTTGGATTGTTGATTCTTTACCAATTTCTGCCTGGTTACTCTATGGGGACTTCAATATGGTAGAAATGACATCTAACAAAGATGAAACTTTTCCATTCAGATGGACAGCTAGGGAAAGGGAGGCAGGGTTTTACATGTGCAATAAATTGGGGATTTTTGATCCCAATATTGGTTGTCGTCATTCGCATTCTCTCTGGCACACTTGGTGCAATTATAGAGCCAGTTCTGATAGAATATTTAAGTGCCTTGATTGTGCCATGATCTCGATGCAATATTTTTTCTCATTTGACAACTCCTCTCCCCCGGTTAAGCCATTAGTGGATGTGACTTTGTCAGACCACTTCCCCATTTTTTTTGCATTGAATGGGAAACTCGACAGCATCGTATGTGTAAAACTCAATTTTTTTAAACACATCTTTACTCTACCACAAACCTACCATAGCCCACATTCGTAGAGTCTAGAATTTGGAGTGTAGACTAGCTCATTATACAAGCTAGATTTCTTGGTGGAATGAGGCTATCATCCACACAACTAGACTTTTGTGCATTTATGGGTGCTATTTGGCTATTTTTCATTGACGGTCTTGTGAGGCTACCATCAGTGACCTTCGTGTTGCTTCTGAGGCTTTGGCGGCCAACCCTTTTTCATTGTTATTACAAGTTAGAGTGGCAGAATTAAGACCCAAGAAATAAATTGCTGGCAGTTATGTTGCTAGAGGAGCGCAAATCAAAGCCCAGTTACATTGGCTAAAAGTTGGTGATCATTCCTCTGAAGAGTTTTTTTTAGCTCTACGTGCTAGACACTCATCCCTAGGCATTAAAAAAATAAAAGATGGTGTTCAGGTGCTTTCTGAGTTGCCTAACATTCTCCAAGCCTCTGTACGCCATTATGAGCAAGTATTCACTACACAGGAAGCCATGCTTGTGCGACAGCAAGCCCTTCAGAATTGTCTTGTTGTTGTGCCAAATAAGCTTTCTTCAGCTCAAAAATTTTTTTGTGATCAAATTTTATTAGTTGATGATCTCAAAGAGGCTATCTACTCCATGGCTAATGATAAATCCCCAGGAATTGATGGATTCCCTTGTGAATTTTACAAAGCCATGTGGGACCATATTGGGCATGATCTGCATCAAGTTTACTTAAAGGCTTTTCATTCTAATTCTCTAGGTAACTTAATTAATAAAGGTAACATAAAATTCATACCTAAGCCGAGTGACCTAAAAGACATTTGCAACTGAAGACCTATCACACTTCTTAATGTCTCCTACAAGATTATTGCCAAGGCTTTGACTCTTAAAATCCACCATCTTCTACCTTAGATTGTATGCCTGGAGCAAACTGGGCTTATCAAATCCAAATTTATTTTGGATAATATTATTGTTGTTTGGGAAGGTGTGGAATGAGTCAAATGCTCAAACCAGAAAGACGTGTTCATTAAGATCGACTTTTCCAAGGCATATGATCACATTAAATGGCCATTTATTCTTGATATGCTAAAAGTCTTGGGTTTTGGGCCCAATTTCATTCATTATGTTTGAATGCTCTTTGCAGATGCCTCTGCTTGTATCACCATCAATGGTCGTCAATCCTCTTCCTTTGGAATCTTTCGTTCCATTCAACAAGGGTTCCTATTGGGCCCTTCTTTATATGTGCTTGCAACAGAGGGTTTTGGTTACCTCTTGGCTAGTGTGGTTTCCTAACAATGGGTCAAGGGAATTTATCTTCCCAACTCCTAGGCTCAGCTTGTTAATGGCCATTTTTCTGATGACTCATTCCTCACCCTTCTGGAGGAAGAAGACTCCATTGTGGTAGCTTTTGAGTGTCTTAATACCTTCTATCTAGCTTCCACCTTGGCCATCTAGTGGCATAAAACTTTGTGTTACTGATAGTCTATCTTGCCCTCTCTACCGTGGCTACATCAGTATGGATGGAAGTGGATTGGGCCTAGGGAATTTTTTTAGTTTCTGGGCATTCCCTTTTCCTTTCAGGAATCTCTAGCTGAGCTTTGGCAAGTCGTGCTCTCCAGAGTTGAACAAAAGATTTTTTATTGGGTTACCAAGCCCCTTTCTTTAGTAGGGAAATTCTAGGTGTGTTCCAAAATTCTTGTGGCCACCCATGTTTATTATTCTTCTTGCTGGCCCCCCTCCAAAACTGCCTATGGCAAGCTTGAGAAACTACTTCGTGACTTTCTTTGGGCCTCCTTTAAATCTCACAGAGGGTTTCATTGTGTGGCTTGGGAATTTTCCTACCTTCCTAGAGACTCGAGAGGTCTTGGGTTGTTGTCTACTCAATGACAAGGGACTGCTCTATGTGTTAAATGAACTATTCATACCCTTACTAGGGACGAGGCTTGGAAAATTCTTCTCAGACATAGTATTCAATCTAGCTTTCCTATTCATAGGCTTTCCTAGAAGGGGATTGGCTTTCATACCCTTATGGTCATGGAAGAACTAGTCCAAATTGTTGGGACCTTTGTGGCCAAGAGCATCTAGTAGGCCTGGGAAGCTATCAAACACTGGCTCTATTGGGCTAGCTCTAGTTTTCGAGACAAACTCTCTCTCAACCAGCACAATATTTGGTGGTCACCTCTTTTTGCTAGGAATGGGAAGTCGTTGGCTAAGTCACCTGGGATTAAGGTGCTCAGATTTCACGAAAAGGGTATCTAGACCTTTCAAAAGTTCTTTTTTAGACCAACCATGTGTATTATGTCATGGGAAGTTTTTCGTGCCCAATACAGGATTTATAACCAGGATTGTGCTATTTATGATGGTCTGGTGTATGCCATTCCTGTTGAAATGCTTCATAAGGTTGGAATTCGTGGGACCAAGCCTTGGTGGAAAGACTAAAAATTGTATCTAGACACCCCTTTCAGGAACTACAAGCCTCAACTTTATTACAGGTGGCTCTCACCACATTTTCTTTTGATTCAGAGTTTGAACTGGAGGTGGCTTCTTCAATCTCCCACTTATGTTTGGCGCAAAATATTTGCTGCCATTTGGTCTGCAAGTGTTGAGACAAAGCTTGCCCACTTTGCTTGGTGTATTCTTTTCCAGGGCTTGCCTGTGGGCTCTCGGCTGGTTCACCTGGGGGTCCGAGACCCTCGTTGCCCTTTTTGTGGGCAAGATGAGAATTTTAAGCATCTTTTTTGGTTTTTTCCCAGAGCACAATAGCTTTGGACTTGGATTCATGACTTTTTTCAGCCCTTTCAGCCAGAACCTTTCTCTTGGCATATGGTGCTACTAGGAGGCTCTCCCAAGTTTCCTACAAAATTCACCCAGCTTTGGCACACTTTCAAGGTAGAAATTCTCTTGAATATTTGGAAAGATAGAAATTCTTTCATTTTTTCACATACTCAAATGGATATTCATGTATCTTTATATGCTAAAGCTATGATTTTCTTTAATGTGATTTTACAGGTTCAAGTGCAAGCTAACAAAGTTGCACTTGAGGCTGCTCACCTCCAGGTTCTCCTGGACCATTGGGATAATGCCCCTTGTATTTTTGCTTAGGTCCCTGCTTCACCCACCTCTTCCCATGGCCGATCGCCCTCTAGGGGCTGACAGTGGAGTGGCTTTATGTGTCCCTGTTCCTAGCCCTTGCCTCAGCGGGATTCTCGCACTCCTTGGAAAAACCGTTCTCATCCATCGTGGGCTAGCCAGGGTGGGCCTTCTGGTAGTGCTTCAAGGAGAGGCAGTGGTGGTTTTGGGTGGCCCTCTAATGATCCTCCTGCTTCTAGCTCTAGTTGGCCAGCCACTGGTAAAACGCTCTTGCATTTGGCACTTGCAATCTCACCCCAACGTGAGGAAGAAGATAAAGAGAAAAAGGATGTTGATGATGGTTGGGGTCCTCCTCTTGGCGTCATTCTATACCCCGCTGAAGTATGGGGGAAAATTTTATATGACAGAGGCCCTCCTGGATTTGCTAGAATTGTTTTGGCCACTTAATGGTCTTTTTATCTATTTTGTTATTTTGGACTTCTAGGCTTAGCCCACATGATCTGTTTCTTTTCTGAGCATTTCCCATTTGACTCCTAGGTTGTACCTTTCTACCACCCACCCTTTTTTTGTGAATATGTATCTTTATATTTGAATTAATATAGATAGTTTCCTATTCATCAAAAAAAACCTTCCAAGTTTTGGACACTATGATTTAATGGATCTAAATCCAAGCAAGGAGTTGAAGTTGGATTTGAACTCATCCGCCCCATGGGTAAGACTTACTTCACTACTCGTAAATTGCAATTTTATTGTACAAACAACATAGCAGAGTATGAGCTATTAGTTCATGGTCTCTTAATGGCTCTAAGGAAGAAATTCAAAATGTTGCAAGTCTTTGGTGATTCAGAGCTGGTAGTGAAACAAGTCAAAAAATTGTATCCATTCCATGACAAAAGACTAGCAAAGAGTTTGGGACCTCTTAGAAAGCCTAGATGTATTCAATATTTAGTTGATCCCGTGATCCCAAAACCATACTATTGATGCTTTGGAACAAGTAGCAAGTACTCTCCAACCATTGTCACTGTTGAGTATCAAAAGGTTCACTGTTGAGCTTACTTCTACCTCATCTATGCCAGAAAACATGACCCATTTCAAGTGTTTAATGATTACAAGCACATCCTAGAGTTTATCACTAGCTCTGACATATTTGTAACTCAGATAATTGATGAGGCTGAATCCAAAGAGGCCGAGTTAGATAAAAAAGGGGTCATCAACCTTAAAATAAACACCATTCCTAGGGGTATGGTACAAATTGAATGGATATTTGACTTGGATCATATTAGAGATCAAGACTAGCAGGTAAAGAAAGATTCCATAAACAATTAGTGTGACACTCACAACCTTGGAACAACTGAGGAGGTTAAAAATGTGTTCATTCACAAGGTAGGCACACAAAAAGAAAATAAAGGAATCATTGATGCTTCACAAAAGTATCATGATGTAGTTGCATGGAGCTATGAAGAATTGAAAACATATGACACCTCCATCATTATGCACACTATTCCTCTTAAGCTGAATGTGTGGCCATTCTGATAGTGACAACATCCCATCAATTCCTTGTTGGATCCCATCATTCAAAAGTATAGAATTTTTTGTTAGCCAAAATCATCTTTCCAATGAGGCACTCCACATGGGTGGCCAATTTTGTCCTGGTTAGAAAAAGGAATAGAGAAATCAGGTTGTGCGTAGACTTTTGCAATTTGAATAGAGCTTCAAAAAAGGATAACTATCCAATGCCTTCATTAGATGAGTTACTGTAGATAGTCAATGGTTTTTAGATGATTTCCTTCTTAAATGGGTATTCTAGATATAATCAAGTCATAGTGCAATATAAAGATAGGCACAAGACAACGTTCACCACCAAGTGGGGAACCTTCGCCTATAGGAGGATTCCTTTTGGACTCATCAACACTGGCGCCACTTTGTAGTAGGCCATGGAAATAGCCTTCAAGGATATGATTGGAAAATGCATCATCATATACATGGATGATCTTAAAGTGTTTTAAAAAACATGAGGTGATCATGTTTCTGATCTATGTAAAGTTTTTCAAAGTTGTAGAGAATTTGGGATATCACTTAATCTAAAGAAATGCATCTTTAGAGTTACAGAAGGAAAGCTACTCAGGAACGTCATTTTAGAAAGAGGGATCTCCATAGACCCCAAGTGTATTCAATCCTTCTTGAAGATCCAACTACCAGGTAGGAAGAAAGAGCTGAAGTATTTCTTTGCAAAGATAAACTTTGTCTAAAAATTTATTATAGGGTTTGCTGAAATTGTTAAGCCGCTCAATGCCATGTTGAAGCAAGCTGCCAAAGTTGAGTGGACTCCTGAGGAAAAGTATGCTTTTGAGGAAATTAAGAAAGCTATTTTTGATGCACCTATACTAGTTAGTCCAAATTATCTGAATCCCTTCTATATTTACTCATTTGCTTCAGACCATTCATGTGCTAGCATTCTAACGTAGAAAGATGATGAGGGGAATGAGCACCCAATTTCCTTGATGAGTGCTTCCTTAAAGGATGCTAAACTAAAGTGCCACAACATGGAAAAATAGGCATATTCCCTTGTCCAAGGAGTAAAGAAGTTCATACATTACATCCTATGGAACAAGGTATTCACCATTGTACCTTACCCAACAGTGAAAACATTGCTAATGCAAAATGAGTTAGGGGAAAGAAGAGAAAATTGGGTCACCCTACTACAAGAATATCACATGGAGATTCAACTAATGAAGTTAGTAAGAGGGCAGGCCCTCACCTGAATGATAGCTAAGAAAACAATTGAAGCAAGACCTAAGCTTACTTCTTAGCAATATTAGCTCGAAGATGTTTCTCTCGGAGAATGGTATGACGACATTGTCTACTACTTGCTAAACAACAAGTTCCTGTATTTCCTAAAAGGAGTCCAAAAGCATTCCCTCAGATTAAAAAGTAGTAGCTAGATGCTGTAGGGGTCGATACTATAAAATAGAAATCATGAAGGGGTTTACCTCAGGTGCCTCGAAAAGGAAGAAGTGGCGCAAGTGTTGAAGAAATTTCATGATAAATTTGACACTGGTCATCGATCTGGTCCTTCTACTACTCATCAGATCCTACGAGTGGGATATTATTATCCAACAGTATTCAAGGATGAACATAGCCATGTTTTTACGTGCCATGACTGGCAGACCATCGCAACCAAAGAATGAAACACTATTGTCCTGCTACAACTAGTTTTGGAGGTAAGACCATTCATGTAATGGGGTCTCAAATTCATTGGTTGAGTAAGCCCACCATCATCTATGGGTCACATATACATTCTAACCACCTCTGATTATTGTACTATATGGAAAAAAGCTATTACATGTAGGCAATGTACCTTAGATCTAGTTATTAATTTCCTTGAAAGTTACATTTTAAATCATTTTGGTTGCATGTATGCCTTGGTTTGTGATAACAACCCCACTTTTGCTTCACTCAAATTTGCTAGTTGGGCCTTTGATTATGGCATTTCCCTCAAGTTATTGTATAATTATTACCCTTAGGGAAATGACTTAACTAAGTACACAAATGAAAACTTGATCATTGTCATCAAAAAATGGCTTGATAGGAATCCCAAGGATAGGCACACATAGCTTCATCTTTCCCTTTAGGCAGATTGTACATGCCATGAGGCTACCTTAGGTGATTCCCCATTCCACCTTGTTTACAGCTTGAAGCCCATGTTCCTATTTCACCTTAAGATCCCCACCCTCCAATTCATCAACACCTTCTATGAAGAAGGGGATTGGAAAGATGCTCATTTAGCTGAGTTGCTCCACCCAAAAGAAGTATGTGACCATGCCATTGAATTTTTTTCCAAACATTAGGGCATGTTCAAGAGATGGTTTGATAGTTTGGCCAAGGTAAAGGCCTTTAGAATTGTTGACCTAGTCCTATGTTGGGACAAGGACCATGAAAATAAATGGGGACATGACAAATTTGACAAGCTCTGGCTTGGCCCCTTTCAAATCTCTGAAATCCTAGGAGATAATTCTTTTCACCTCAAGACATTAATTAATGAAAATGTCTTGTTGCCTATCAACGAGTAACATCTTAAGCATTATTTCCTTGCCTGAGCTCATTTGAGTTAACTCTTTGTAAATACCTATATATAGGTTAGTTTAGGTTCTTTCGTTTCACTAATTTTATGCTCCGCATTACTTTTGTTTTTCTCATTTCCTAGCTGCTTTATTTTGCTAAGGGTTTTCTTTGTCTCTGATGCGGTGGTCATGCTTAATTCAAAAAATGGTTCACTTTGCCGCCTACTTTTAGTGTTCTTTGAATAAATATTCACTCCCAACTATTGGTCTTTAATTGCTACTATGGAATCATCTCCTTATTTGAACTTTCACTTGACCTAGAATATGACCCTTAGTTGAATCTTATCACATTTCATCTCATATTCTACACCAAAACATAGACTAATTGTTTCTAAAGAACTATACCAGGGTTGTTATGATTATCCAGCAAGTGAAAATCTCAAGCATACTTCAGTGACCACCATGGTTCAAAGCCCACTATAAGCTTCAATGCTTACATGGTTGAGAAAAATAAATAATATTAAAAAGGATATCAAAAGGAAAGAAAAGAAAGAAATGTTAAAATTAAGCAATTGTGTGGGTTGTGCAGACAACTCTACCAGGGCTATAGATGCCCGACTAATAGTAGAGCAATGTTTGTGGGGTCACAATAGCAACTTCATCAGGGCTATGGATGCTTGACTAGTAGTGGAGCAATGTCTAGGTTACTTTTGGAGTTAGATGATCCATAGCTTGTTTGGTTTGATTAATGACTATTTGTTATAGTCTCTAAAGAAAAGGAATAAATTCACTACTTGCACACACTTTTGAGATGCTTTCATGGTTTGATTCATTCAAGGATCTTATTCTCTTTTGAGCTCCCTAATTCACTTTTGGAAACCAACCCGTGGTCTGTAAAACCAAAGATCCTGGGTTCTGAATGAACATTTATCCTTAGAATGTTCAAGAGTGTTCCCTAGTAGAGTTTCCATTTGGTGTGCCTATAGCACATGCCCTGTTCAAAATGGGGACAATCTCTTTTTAGCTTATCAGGTCACTTTCGCCTTCACCTCATTTTACATGCCCCTTATTTTTGAGTCCTAAGTGGTCAAGGATTCTTAGAAGAACTACCTTAAGTTGACAAAGTTTCACCACTTCCAAAATTTGCAAGTCTTTGGCCTTGGTGGGGTTCCCTTGGCAATTTTCCCTTGAGATTCAAAACTGCCATCCTTCGGATCATGCAAGTCTGCCCCTACAGATCACCTTACATAGAATTCTACCTATTCTTTGTTGTTCTAAATGACTAAATCAGGACATCCTCCCACCTCATGGGACCCATAGCCTTCTTCGCCATTTTTGCTGTTGACCTATCAGATGGCCAAATCTTGGGTGCCATTCAATTTGCAGACCTTTCCATTCCCACTGCCATCATTTGAAATTCCCATTCACCAACTCTAGCCACCACCATACCAGCATTAATAGAGGGAATTTAATACATTAAAGTCTATAAATAGACATCTTTGACATGTCATTTTCACCTAAACACTTTCAGAAGATTTGTCAAAGTTTGTTGCGGTCATTGTCCTCGTGCTCGCAAAGTCTTGGCACTACTCATGCATCATTAGCATCAGATTTATGCAGGTTTGCTAGGTGGAAACTCTATTGTGCCCCATGTTTTGGTTTTTCCTTCATTCTTTAAATTTTTTCAAAATCTCAAAAAGGAAAACCTGAGAACTACTTAGAACATCCTTGGGCGAACAAAACCGATGTTTTAGAATCTAAGGGACCTTTGAAAATTGGTTTTTTAAGGGCCTATGGAACTTGAAGCCCCCATAGCTATTCTTGAGCCAGGGAAATCACACCCTATGATTCTGCGCAACAACTGATGTAGTTACCTTGTTTCTCAAAAAGTTGAACTTTAGAGTCGAACATCATCTCCCTCGAGCCCGCTTGTGCAGGTGAGCACTCACACCTCGCTATTATTGTTCAAGGAAAAACACAAGTTAAAATAATGGTTCTTCACTCTCATGGATCCCGAGTGTGGATTTCCACCCGTAGACTACCCTTCATGATGCATCATTCCCAAACGACCAACCTATCCCAACTACTCACGTTGTGGGACCCATGTGATCTATATCATCCCATTAAACTTAAGTGTGTAAACCCATCTAATGGACCATCCAATACAAAATTTCACTATCCTTTTTCCACCTTTTGAATGATCATTCTCAAATGGAAAAACCTTGAGATCTTTCAATTAAGCGGACCTTTTCTTGGCTATTTCTATTTAACCCTTTGTGCTAAAATTATCTAAGTGTTGGATCTTTGTGGACTATCCATGGTGGACTTCCATCATGAGTCTTCCATTCTGAATAGCACTAGCTTACCATCCCTCCACCTTGCAGAGACTGCACTTACTACCATTGTTAAGACCTAAACCAAAATGACTGTGTAGAAGCCGAGCGGGCTACTCCATGTGGGTGACCGCATGCAAAACTCCATCCTATTCTCATCGCTTAAAATGGCCAAAAGCCTTTGTTGGCTTGCTATGTGGGGCCCAACACTATTTCCTACCTTTAGCCATTTGCTAATAAGTGAACATAGCTTAAGTCCCCTGCGGTTCCAATGATGTGGGCCACCCTTGGCAGATTGCCATCCTCTTCCTGCCATCCTCTTCCTATTGTCTCAAATGACAATTGTCCAATGTCCTTCCATGCCTCCTGACCCACACTCGACTAAATTGTCTAGACTCCAAGGAGTAGAGGGAATTGTCCTCCAAGACCATATGTCCCACATTGTTGGGCGCCGCCTTTCCAGAGCCATTTTCAAATGGAAAAGCTTCAAATAGCCGACTGGCTCCCTGCTTACGCATACCTTGAGCTCATGTGACAAAATTATTGACTTAACACCTTTAGAGCCCCAAAATGAATTTGACCCACATGTTGAAATAACCTAACCTACTAATGGCCCCACCTTATGGAAAATACCCTAACACGGGTGGAACCATGTGGGCCACTATGCCCTGATTGTCATCCTTTTACAACTACCTTCAAAATGACTGCTAGCCTAGGGAAGTCCACACCCCTAGGCCTGTATTATCATAACTCCCTCAAATGAAACGCTAATGATGATCTAAAAGAAATGTTAGGATCCTTGAATAGTGAATTACTTGATCTATCATTTTTACAATATTTCGCTAGCATTTCTCATGTTTTGTACTTGAATGTTCTTACTACTCCCTTGCTTGTAGGATATATGGAACCAACTGTAGGACCTTCTGAGGTTCCTGTAGAGAAAGAAAAGGGAAAGAAGCTAACCAAAGTAGCAAGGGGTAAATAAGGAAAATACCAAATGAAGTAAAAGTTCAAGGGAGAGGAACTCAAGTCAAAGGTCACTATCGGTTGGGACAAGATCTCAAACACTAACTTGGGACACATCGACATCGATGAATTTAAGTACAGAGTTATTGTCAACCCTACCACAAAAAATGATAGAAGGATCAGAAGAAGTGGATTGGCCAAGGCTATTGGTTTCCTATAGGCCCTCATAGCTCCCAAACTAGTAATGGCCTACAAAGAGGCATATCAGGAGAACACTAAGAGAATAGTGTATAGAGATGGTAACATATTGGTTGATTTCTTTGCCAAGTCTATCAGGAAGACTTTCCATATACCTACCTTTGATGAAATGGAAGAGGCATCTAAGGAATATGCTAAGAGCATGTGGAAGGCCAACCCCCTCAAGTGCAAGAAGCCGATTAACTAGTTCTGGCTAAAGGAGAAGAGGGGAAGTGCAAACAAGGTGCCCTAGGAGATCTTGAGGAGAGATTTATATGAAGATTACCATGACCTGGTGACCTTAATGAGTAGGATTATGGGTCTTCCAACCACTGATAGATGCTATATTTTATAGAAGAAATCATCAGGGGAAAGACCCAATTCCATTGTGTAGGAATGGTCAGCAATTTCCTAGATGAACAATTTCTGGCAGTGAAGAAAACTTCACAATTTTAAATGACCTCATACATGGTCTACCTACTAGATGGACAAGATCAATATAGAGGACAACTTGTATCCCCAAGCTAAACTCTAGGGAGATAATTGAAGGTCTATGATAGGCACCCTCAACTTCAATTTAGAAACTTCAAGAAAGACTATTGCAGGGTCAATGATTCCTTCATAGGGAACATAATCAAGTTGCTTGCAGGCGACTTCGAAAGGAGAGTCACTCATAGTGCCAATTCCTTCATTTTCCAGTTCAACTTTTTTTTTTTTAGTTCCCCAAGTTTACATAGATCAAAACCAAGGGATTTTCAGAGAGCGCATAAGCTGCCTAGGTACCCAAATGATCGAATTGTACTACTAGAGCTCTCCAAGAAATTGTAACATTTTCACATGCTGCTAAGTGAAAAAGACCAGTCCGAGATTCCTTATCCCCTTACATTTGGCCAACGAATGTATGTAATCCCCACATCCCAGTGTGTGGAATATTCTAATAAGGAGTTGAATGAATACAACTTAGAGATGCACACTTCTAGGCCATAGATGGATCCATATGGAAAGTTGAATAAAATGGCGGGAAAAGAATATGCACCCATCTACACAATGTTGAAGACTTTTGAAATTTTTTTAGGGATGATGAAGAAGTCTACATGATGACATATTTTGTCAAAATATTTAACCTATTTCTAGTACCTGACTAAATTTTTGAAGATGAGAACATGGTGATTGATCTGAGGTACAATGTTGTTTCCAACCTAACACTACCATTAATTGATTGGAATGAGGAAAAGGTTAATGACCTCGATATTTTGATGAAGCCAATTGATCCAAGGATGAAGCAATGGATTGATGGGAATATCACTCATTTGAAGCTTCAAGGAGCTACTTTAACATATGGTGAGCTTGAGGATGAACCTGAGAATGAGACCAATAGTGCCTCTGCTACCACTACCCCGACTAGAGAAACTTCAACGTCTCTCCCCAATACATAGTCCAAGAAGAGGAAAGAAATGGTTGAATGTCAACCAAAGTAGAAAGTTTACTCAAGGAAATCATTGGAAGGTGAGCCTTCTAAGAGATTGAAGAAGTTAGGCAGTTTCATAGAGATGCTCACCATACAAGAGTATCCACAACACGAGGGAGAGGAAGAAGAGACCGAGAAGCCAAAGTCCCCACCTACTACCTCTACTCTTGAAGTCACCACTACTACTACTATCACTACCATCACTCCTCCACCTACTTCTTAGGCCATGCTTGCTTCTTCTCTGCTTGCCATACATATTTCAATTCACCTTGCCCCCACTTCACCTCTAGTGCAAATTATGGTAATAGAATCTTCGTCTGCTACCACTTCTCCTCTCTCCTATTCATCTATATCTCCATCATCATCCCTTCCATTGGCCACTGCAACAACAATGATGCCCACTCTATCACTCCCAGAGGTCCTTGCTTGACATATGCAGAATATACCAACCAAGCTTTCTAGGGTATTGATGGATCCTGCAATGCAAGCTTCCTTGGCCCAAGTTATTGCTACTCTACCCATTCCTCCTCCTTATATAGAGCCACCTAAGATGGAGGCCACAATGCAAATTTATATAGAGCTCGAGAAACAAGAAAGGGAGGAAACCAAGGAAATAGAGGAGGAAGCAAATGATTATCATGAGCATCTTGAGTATCAACACCCAGTAATTAATGAAGTGGTGCATGAGGAGGAAGACGAAGGAACAAAATCCTGTGAGGAGGATGTTGAATACCCTAGGTCAAAGTACATCATGGAAACCTTTGATCAAGAGCTTGAGAAGGAACTTGATAAATGGCTTAGGGATGTTGGTGAGGAAGTTAAGAGACCACCCTTTGAAGAAAAGAAATAAATAGATGAAGAAATGGAAGTAAACACAAAGCCTCTGACTAAGGAACAAGAGGACATCCCTAAATAGGATGAAGAAATGCATCCTTCACATGATGAGGAAGAAAAGGAAGATGAAGATAAAGAAGACAAGCCTCAAGAGGAGGTTGAAGCAAGGAAGAGCCCAAAATCAGAACATCATGATGAGAATGGGTAAGAAGAAGAAGAAGAAGAAGAAGAAATGAGACTTGAAGGTGAGGATAGCCCCAAGGAACGTACAACCACTAAATCCCCAAAGAAGGAAATAGTATTCATTTGAGATTCAAATGAGGAAGAAGAAGAAAACATAGAACAAAAAACTCTGGGCAACAAAGAAATGGAAATTCAGCATACCTGAGGAGAGGAAGGTGATCATGAATCACCAAATGGGGGATCCCAAATGCCTGAATAGCTGGAAAAGTAATTGGAAAAGAAGACCCATACACTTATAGACCTGAAGGTGAGGCTGGAAGCCATTCTGGCTCGAGCCCAAATAAGCACAAAGAAGGAAAAGAAGCCAAGGGTAAGATCCCACTTGACAATGGATTCCTCAAGATCCAAGATAGTGCAAATAGCTAATCTAGTGGTGGAAGGAGAAGGAGTTAGCTATAACATTTCCACCATTGACTTGGGAACAACAACTAGGAAACATAAAATTGGTCACCTTCAAGGATCAGTTTCCACCATTGTGCACCAAATGAATCAAGAATAATCTACCAAGGAGGAATTAAAGGTACAAGTGGTAGATTTAATGGCCTATATACAACAATGGTCATCCATCGAAGATTTTACCACCACATTGTCAGCACCACCACAACTGTTGTCCAAGGACCACATTAGAAAGCTTGAAAGGAGAAAGAACTAGACCAAGGCCATTGAAGATTAGTTTCAACAGGTCACATACAATGGGCACATGGGTATTAGTCATGCCACTAGAACAACCAACAAATTTTGGGAAATGCAAAAACAACTTGAAGACACAAGAAAATCTTGCAAAAACTTCTCAGAATTATATAGAATCACGTACCCCAACCTTGAGGCTCTTGTCAAGACGTTTGGGAAAACATGGGAGAAGGAACTTGTGCTAGAAAGTGATGACCATTGGATCATGGACATGTGGAAGATGGGCCTTGATCACAAGTGAGATATTTTAGAGTGGGTGCTCCATGAGGTAGAGCTTGATATTGATTAGGCTAAAGAAACCATAACAACATGTGAGGAGTACCTCAAGCTAATGACAAATTTTGACATGCCCTCCATCGAGCTAGATTTAGACAAGATAAGGCCACATTTCATCAAGAAGATGGAGGACAAAGTTATAAATGTCCTCACACCATATTTCATGGATTTTGCTACTTGTGCCTTCACCCAATCCAAGCAAGTTATAAAGAACATTCCTAAATGTGATAAGGATTGGGATGTAATTACCAGTCGATCAAAGAAATTGAACTTTCAAGTGCTTCAATCTGTTATAATGGAGTGGAATAAGCTTTAGAAATTGATCATAAAGTTCATGTAATATGCTATTGTGAAAAAGCATGAAGGGAATCCAATAATTGATGATGAATTACTCATAGTATAGCTGCAACAAAGAGAAATTAGCTACAAGACAAAAAACTACAGTGTTGCCCACTACAAGAAAAAAATAGGCTAGAAGAAAAAATGTAATTTTATATTGTAAAATATTTGGAGGTAAGTGAAACCCTAATTTGTAGTGAATCTTGGTGACACAATGAGATTAACTCTTGTCCATTCATTTTGCATTTTGGACACTATAAATAGGGGGTCTCCTCTCATTTTCAAAAGAGAGAGTTGAGTTGTTGAAATAGAAGTTCATTAATTTTGGTGGTTTCTTGAGTTCCAACTTTATGTTTCATGATTCTTCTCCTCTTAGTTAGTGAATTTGAATAGATTAACTTTGTTTTTCTATGTTTTATCTTTCTTTAATAGATTAGTTAGTGTTGTTCATTGATGGTGAATGATTCTGATGTGTTGATGCCCTTCCTTGTTCATGCTTTATGGTGAATGAATGGTTGAACATCTACAGATGTTAGAATATTGCACTAGTTTCATGAGACTGTGAGTTAATCTGATTAAGTGGGACTTAGTTTTAGGAAGGTTTTCCACTGTAGCATCCTCCATTGTCACTGTTCATTAGTAGTTTCAGGTCTAGGAACTTCTCCCTTTTCCTGCCCCTTTTGAATTTTCTTTAAATAGCAAATTTAGATAAAGTTCATAGCACATTGTAAAGCCAAATATGAAGATCAAAGTGGATTTTTAGATTGTTGTCTTGAACTTGCAGCAATAGAGCAACACTTCAAAAAATTTCTAAACTTCATTCCAAGATCCAATTCCCTCCAACTTAACTCATGTAAGGCTGCCCTATGCTTACCAACAAGATCACATCAACCAATTGAGATATTCCTTGTTTGTCATGATCTGACACCCTAGAGACCTTGGGGTAGTGATTTGCAACTTGTTGCAGATTTCTACCTTTCAAGAGAGGTAGCATACTTGTGTGCTACCTATGTTGAGAAGATGCAAAAACACCCATCAATAGGTTTACCATACCATAACTCATAGGGAGTCTTCAAATTGTTCACTCTTATGTGTCCTCTATTAAGAATGTAGAATACAATATGAATTTATTCTCTCTAATAGAAATTCAATAGATTGGCTTCCTTCATCATTATCCTAGTTGAGCTTCTTGAACTATCCTTTTTTTCCTTTCCACAATTCCATTATGTTGAGGAGTCTTAGGGGCTGATAAATTCCTCTAAATTCCATGATCTTTACAAAAACTATTAAACTCGTTTGAAGTAAACTTATTAGGTCTCTATCGGATTTCAAGCACTTGATTTGTCAAATCCATCTCATTTTCAACCATAGAATTAAATTATTTAAACTTATCTAGAGCTTCTAATTTCTCTTTGAGAAATGTCACCCAAGTCATTCCAGAATAATCATCAATCAATAACTTGAAATACATGTCACCACATGAGCTTCTTACTTTGGAAGTTCCACATAGGTATGTACACACCAAATCCAAAGGACTTATGGTATAATATTATTTTTTCTTGAATTTCTTCTTTGTTTGCTTTCCAAATTGACATTCCTTGAAAATTGCATTGATGGGCTTTGTTATCCTTGGTAGATCTCTCACAATATTAGTAGAACTAATATTCACTAGGATATCAAAATTTATGTGACCCATTCTTCTATGTCATATCCAAATTTTGATAATTTGAGACAAAGTATTTAGCACCACTACCTTTAAGTTGATAAAAATTACCTTCTATCCTTGTTCTTGCAACAACCAAAGTAGCAAAGCTTCCTTTTTTTATTTGAAAACCACCATCCTAAAACACAAGTTTGTATCCTTTGCTACACATTTGTACTACACTCAGAAGATTATGCCAAAGACCCTTGACATAAAGAACATCATCTATTTTATGCTTGCCATCAAAACTAATTGAACTTTTTCCACAAATCTTAGTAGATGTATCATCACTAAACTTAACAAGACATCCATCATACTTTTGAATTTTAATAAAATTAATCTTATCACCAATCATATGATTTGAGAATCCACTATCGACTATCCAATAATTTATTTCTTGTCTTGCATAAAAATCAATCACCATAGTTCCTTCAATGTTGTGATTTCTTACCAGAGCACTTTCCTTCACACATCTTTTAGGATTAGAACAATTAGTTCTAACTTTTAGAGCCATGAAAAAGCATTCATTATTGTACTCATTAGGATAGTTAGATTCTTCATAATTAGATACACCTTTTTCTCTTTCAACATAATAACTCTTCTTAACAATTTCCTTTATGATCTTAGGTTTGTCATTTGCAACTTTTATTGGAGATTTAGAAGCATAATGGCCTATACTTCCACAATTGAAACATTTAAAGGGTAACAAACATCTCTATTTTCTAATGTGATTTTTCAATCTCCTTACAAATTTTGCTTCCACCTCATCAATATCATCTAGATTTTATTCATCATCCTTCTCTATTTTGTTGAATTTAAAGGTAGTTTCTTTCTTTGTAGCATCTTGACCAAAATCTCAATTCATAAGAAATTAAGGCACCAAACATATGATATCTAGCGTAATTATCCAAATTTTGAGCTTCCTCAATAGTAGAAACATTAGAACTATAAGTTTTAAGGAGATTTCTTAGTACCTTTTTTACCACTTCACTTTCTTCAAGTTTACCACCAATACCATTGATGGCATTGAAAACTTTATCCAATCTAAGAATTTAGGTTTTAATATCTTCATCTTCAAGCATCCTTAGGGTTTCAAATTTGGCTTTGTAGTTTTGCATCTTTTCTTGCTTGAATTTATCATCTCCTTCATAAATACTTTCCAAATTTTTCTGGACATCTTCAATAGATTTCAAAATGTGACCAATGACGTAGTATAGGCTAACTACACTTGATGCATAAGGATTCAAAGAGTACTTAAGCCACTAAGCATATATCCAATAAGATAATTCAATGTAAACTAGGATAAGAAGCCATTCAAAACTAACATATTAAAATATGAAAGCTTTACAAACATATATTCTAAGCCATGAAAACTTATCCTACTGGGGGAGTGGTGTTGCATTGATGTGGAATTGTGACCCTTTCCCAATCCCTTGGATAATGAGCTTGTTTTGATTGATTCTATTGAAGAGAATTGATGAAACCGATGAGAGATGTGTGGTGAAATATGATGAAATCTATTTTAACATGATAACTACTAAGATGATTGATATGGGTGTAATCAAATCTATTCTAAATGTATGAAAGATTCGAAAGATTAAAGCCCTAGTTTCAAAATATGCTAAATGCATGAAACTAAGTTACCATGGAAGCCATTAATGGATGCTATAAGATAATATGATGAAAGAAATTAACCTAAAATTCCTTTTAAAACACAAAATATGGATGCAAGATGAAAGTTATTTTAACAACATAAGTTTACTATTAAAATATGGATCCCTATTCTATAGACACAAGCTTTATTTATAGAATAGGAAAAAATAAACAAATGGCCAACATCAAAAGGATCAATCAATGCTTAGAATGGAAGAAAGATGGAGGCATGGGTCATGGATTCCCATCAAGGGTTGAAATTTATGCAAGATGATATTTAATCAAGGGATTGCATTCATCCAAACAAACACACTTTCAAAACTTGCACAAGAAGCTTTGTTGAAAGTTTGTTACAAAAAGGAATATTCCCTTTTTCAAATGAGTGAAGAGGGAAAGAATATTCCATGGGAATATTCCCATTTTGGAGGAAAATTAGCATTTAGTTAATTAAAACCAAATTTTAATGTGCAAAGGGGAAGGAGTATTCCATGAGAATATTCCCTTTTTGGAGGAATGTTCAAAGGAGGAATATTCTCAAGGAATATTCCCTTGCAAGTGAGATGATTAGATTTAATTAGTGATTTGATGATTAAACAGAGTTTCAATTATGCAAATTAGAGTATTAAATGATATTCATTAAATAAATGATTTAATGAAAAGTGGTCAAAATGACATTTAATGAAATGATTAAGATTATTTAATTTGAATGAGAGGATTTAAGGTGTTAAAATTAAATATTTTGATTTATCAAATTTAACAAGATGAAAGGTTAGCATGGAAGGGGTAGGAATTAACCTAATTAGATTAATTAGATTAATAGATGAAAAGGATGTGATAAATTAAATAGCTAGGCTAATTTAATCACTTAAGTGAAAATAGGATGAATTTTAGGACAAAACAATGTTAGCATATCAAATTTGAGTGCATGATATCATTTAGGACATTTTTAAGTGTCTACATTTTGCCCCTTTTTGAATCAAGGTACCTGTTACGTTGGTTCAAAGACTAATGCTTTTTGGATTAAAAACTGTTGCTTAGATCAAAATTTTTTATTTTTTATTTTTGGATGCCCTATTGTTGTCTTAGCAGAAGGAATAAGTTGGTTCCCCACCCCCTCGAGAAATCGGGTGGAAATTTTGAATTTTGGTTTGATTTCTTGAAAAAGGTTAAATATAGGTTTAGGTACTAAAACAGGCCTTGGGGTGCCAAAAATGGCCTTAGAAATGAAAAAAAAGGCTCAAAATAGGTTGCACATGGTGGAAATAGGTAAAAAAGGCCAAAACTATAGATTTTGGCTCAAATTAGGGCAAAAGACCCTAATTTTTAGGCTTAAATAGGTGAGAAGGGTTACACTTCCCATTCATTTGTGTATTCATCCCTTAGAGATTTGTGCATTTGGAGCTTTGATACCTTGGAAAGATGGCTCATTGTGTGCTTCCTCTTCACCTTTTTGAGTAAGTTTGAGAGTACCAACACCAAACATACGTAGGACCCCAAGTATGTGACTTGAAACTTGCCTCGATTTTCACATTTAGGAGCATTTAATAGCACATCAAAACTAGGTTTTTAGGAGTGTCACTATATAGCGACACACAAGAGGTGTTAGAAGAGTCACTATTGATTTTTTAGCAACACACCATCTATTTATTGGTGCACCAACATTTTTTTCTTTGGTGACACTTTTAATTTGGGGGTTGCGAGTTTAATAGAGCATCAAATAAGATTTTTAGGTTGTGTGACGCTCAAAAGTGGTGGGTGATGCACATAGCATATGGTGACACACCCTAATTTTTTGCTTTAGTGCTAAATGCAAATGCTACTTTTATATTAAGCATAGCGATGGCATTGCTAAATTTTCAACACAACCCCAAAATTTATACAATGATGCACACCAAAAATAGTGAAACTATTGATTTCAATGACACTTTTGATGTGTTTGGATGCAAAGTCTTAAATTTTGATAAGTTTTTTAACTTTTTAGCAAATCAACGTTGTGTGTGCGATGCCTAGAAGAGGATCCTCCATTCTTGATTTCATGAGAGTAGTTTTTTGATATTTTGGTAGTGCCTCGAGACTTTGATGAATTGGAGGTGGAGTGATTGGGTATGCTGGGGTTAGGCTTCATTGTGTTGTTTCTCAAGGTCCAAACCCACCTTGCCATGTTGACAACACTAATTGAGAGATTGCACAATGAGACCTCCTCTTTACAATTTCCCACTAGAGAGACCACCATCACACTTGAGGATGTGCAACATATCTTGAGGCTTCCCATCCATGGGGAGTGAGTTATCTATGACACCAATGTTGGGAGAGGTGTGTGTTTCTCTCTTTTACACAAAGATCAAATTATCTTGGTGAGCTCATAGATAGACCTTGATCTATACTGTGGGTGGGTGCCCATTTTCAAATTGTTCATTACAACACTGATTTATGGAATCATTGCCCCCAACTGACATAGAAAAGGTTTCAGTCCTTGCTAGTGGGTGGCATGGGAGGCTATGATCAGGAGGACTATTATGTTTGCATGGGGTCTAGTTATTCTTGCATCTTTGTACCATAACATGCATTAGGCCATTTACTGTGAGGGCAGGATCATCAGAGTAGGTGTTACACTACTCCACATTTGGACATATGAATACATTTCCATTTTGAGGCCCCTTATGGTTCTAGCAAACATTCATGAGGATGAGCCCATTTTCTTTAGGTATAGGGTTCTAATGACACTACAACATACTGACCCTATAAGTTTACCACATTGGTGTAGGCTCATTGATGACATGACCATATTTTGATGGAGGCCATGGATGTAGGTTCCTGTAGGGTATGATGACTAGCATCAACTATATTTTTCTCACTAGACTTGCTATATGTAGTGGCAAGAGCACACGATGATAGAGTGACATCTCCTAGATTGTGTGGCTAGAAAGTTTGTGAAGGTAGAGGATGTACCTCCTGATGATTACACAAAATTCTTCATGAGATGTTAGAGGAAGGTCTAGTGGGGAGCACAGATTGACCCTACATTGGTGATTGATGGGTTCAGACAACTCATTGCTCAGCCATTGGTTTATGACTAGGGCATACTAGATGTGGGGACTACACCAAGATACGATGCATGGTTCGAGCCACTACCTACTTGATAGACCTAGTGGGTGGATACCCTAGAGGTAGAGGCAGAGGCTAAGATGGGTTTAGGATGGAGGCCAAGATGGGGTTGAGGCTGAGGACAACAATAAGATTAGGATAGGGCACAAGTTCCAAGGGATGGAAATCAACAATAGCTAGATTAGGGTCACCAAGACTCAGGGCATCAACAAGATGGATAGGTTCTGATGGCTCCACCACCTCCTCCACCCCTATAATAGAAAAATCCATTAGCATAGGCTTAAATATAGGCTCTCATAGTTGAGAGAGATTAACTGCAACAACTACAAGATATGACTACCCAAAGAGATCATGAGGTTTAGTTGCCACAACAACTAGACTTACAACTATCCTAGGAGATTGGGTAGAGGTAGCAGCCTGAGGTGGTGACAAAAAATTCACAAGGATGGATAGTTTCTACTTGAATGTATAGAGAGGCAGTCACTGAGGTTGTGTACTATAGGATGTATTATCTTAGAGATGTCCCTCAGGTGATGAGGTAACTTGATTTTTCATAGAGGAGTGAGGCACATCCCAGGGCTGAGGATCAACCATCAGCCAAAGGGGAGTCGAGCAACCACTAGGGCTAGCCATTTTTTACACACTTTTTAATTATTTTATTGATTATTTATATAGATATACATTCATGGGCTCATTTTTGATGGCCTTGTGGATATTGTACTTTGATTGATATTCAAATTGATGCAAATATTGTACCATGATAGTCATTTTTTGATATATATATATATGAGATGGTTTGGATCCATGATGTGATGTCCTTTATTTCATGCTTTGTGAATGTATGGATGCATATGATATGATTTGATGTTATTTTTGTGTGTTATGATCATGTATGGATTCAATACAATGGATGTGTTACCTTTTGTTTCCATATCTTTGTATGATATGTTATGGGATGGATATTATGAATGTTATGATATGCTTATGTAGGATGTACAGATGGATGCATTTCTTTTTGTGTACTTTTTGATGAGATTATGATGTCATGATGATGCATGTATGGATATGGATGTAGATATATGTATACATGGATGATGCTTATTGTATTGATGTTATGAATGTTCATGCAATGGCTTAAAATGCTTAGAATCATAAATCTATATTATTCAAACAACTTAAATGATAATGATGATGCAGTGGACTATGTTTCCCATTATTATGATATGTTTTGATGATGCAATATGTATCTATGTTGATGATTTTGTGGATGCAGGATGGATGCATGATGATTTTTTTGTTGACTATCATGATGCCAGATTAGCATGGAAAGAAGATAGAAGGATAAAAATATTTGACCATTGATTTGAGATTGATTCAATAAGTCCAAGTCCATGATCCATCAAGAATTTATTAAATATGGTGATGAGATGGACGATGAGTTTATCATATCTTAGGATTGGGATTTTCCATCATTCCTTATGTTCGATATAACACATAGACATGATGCATCAAGGTATTAATAATGAGGATGGCATTGTCTCTAGTGACATGGACTTTGACTCTACAAATAGATAGGATAGTTCTTGTTCACACCTTGACATACAAAAATTTCATTGGAATGTAGTTTAGAAGAATATATCAAACCAAAGCATATGTAATAGTAAACAATATACTCCAAACAACCTCCCCACAACCAACTAAGAAAGTATGCACCAAGATTATTTTACAAGAATACCCACAAGCACAACAAATGAAAGATAATGATTGATGCCTCATTTATTTATCTCTAAATCATTTTGATAGGCATCATCGTGAGGTCCTTGGAATGGGTCATTGAGATAAATTAGAAGAAAAGATAAAAGACAAGCAATCAGTGCTATCTATATCTCTTGCCAATTTTAATATAGCTAAGTTGATTTTTGATGTTGATGTCCATTGTCGGAAGGATACATCCTAGGACATGTTATCAGATGTTTTGATTAGGACGAGGTGTGTGACAAGCCATTGATATAAAATACATTGACTCATTTACCTATGATCTAGACTTTAGATTTTGACACTTAGGTTTTCACTTTTCAACTTGCGACACTTGTTTTCTATTTGTTTTTCCAAAAATTGAAGGTGATGATTGATTTATTATGGATGAGGTTTTATCATAGGTGAAAGCAAGATGAGATGGATGGGTTTGGTCTTTTTTGAAATATTTCAATGTTTTTGGTATTTTTAAATGTTTTGAGGTTATTTTTGGTCTTTTCAATTGTTTATGTGAATTTTTATGTTTTCAAATTAGTTGAGGTTGTTTAGGGAATTTTCTAAGCTTTCCAATTTTTTGGGTTTTTCTAAGTTTTCCAAATATTTTGGGGTTTTTGTTATCAATCCAATAAGATCATTCAATGTAGCTAAGCTAAAATCCATTAAAAAATAACATATTAAAATATGAAAGCTTTAAAAACATCTATTCTAAGCCATTGAAACTTATCCTATTGGGGGAGTGGTGTCGCATTGATGTGGAAGTTCGACCCTCTCCCAATCCCTTGGATAATGAGCTTGTTTCGATCAATTCTATTGAAGAGACTCAATGAAACCGATGAGAGATGTGTGGTGAAACATAATGAAATCTATTTTAACATAATCAATGCTAAGATGATTGATATGGGTGTATGCAAAGCTATTCTAAATGTATGCAAGATTCAAAAGATTAAAACCATAGTTTCAAAATATGCTAAATGGATGCAACTAAGTTACCATGGAAGCCATTAATGGATGCTCTAAGCTAATATGATACAAGAAATTAACCCAAATTTTTTTTTAAAGCACAAAATATGGATGCAAGATGAGATTGATTTTAACAACATATGTTTACTATTAAAAGATGGATCCCTATTCAATATATGCAAGCTCTATTTATAGAATAGGAAAAATGAAGTTGATGGCAAGGATAAAAAAGATCAATCAACACTCAAAATGGAAGGAAGATGGAGGCATGGATCATGGATTCTCATCAAGGGTTGAAAATGCAAGATTATATTTAATCAAGGGATTACATTCATCCAAACAAATACACTTTCAAAACTTTCACAAGAAGCTTTGTTGAAAGTTTGTTACATAAAGGAATATTCCCTTTTTCAAATGAGTGAAAGAATCTTCCATGGGAATATTCCCCTTTTGGAGGAAAATTAGCATTTAGTTAATTAAAACCGAATTTTAATGTGCAAAGGGGAAGGAATATTCCATGAGAATATTCCCTTTTTGGAGGAATGTGCAAAGGAGGAATTAAATGATATTCATTAAATAAATGATTTAATGAAAAGGGGTCAAAATGATATTTAATTAAATAATTAAGATTATTTAATTTAAATGAGAGGATTTAAGGTCTTAAAATTGAATATTTTGATTTATCCAATTTAACAAGATGGAAGGTTAGCATGAAAGGGGTAGGAATTAACCTAATTAGATTGATCAGATTATTAGATGAAAATGATTTGATTAATTAAATAGCTAGGCTAATTTAATCAATTAAGAAAAAAGAGGATGGATTAAATTAGGATGAAATGGTGTTAGTATATCATATTTGAGTGCATGATATCATTCAGAACATTTTTAAGTGTCTAGAAAAACTTATCACCTTGTTAAGTTGAGAATTAGAGAGACCACTTAGAATAGCATTCCTTGATTTCATCATCAATTGTCAAACCAACAATAGGAATAGTATATCCTTTTTAAAATAACTTCTAGAAACCAAATCTAAGAGAAACCATAAAGGAATACATCTTGGCCTTCTAATAAGTAAAATTTGTACCATCAAACATAGGAGATTTGAAACCCTTCCTATGTGCCATCTGAATCTACCTCACATGTTTAAGCTTCTTCTAGGAACCACAACTTTGATACCAATTGTTAGATGCACAAGACAACTAAGAGCGGGGGTGAATCTATTGTATACTTAAAAAAATTTAACCCAATAATATTTTTCAAACCCTTTTTAGCCCTTAAACCCTTATCATGCTTTAGTAAAAATTAACCACATGAAACAATAATGCAAACACATCCAAACACATAAGAACACCATATTTATGTGGAAAACCCAAGAAGGGAAAAACCATAGTAAGGATTAGCTCAAATATATGAATTGTAACATGAAATACAATTAGGCTCACTAACGAGGACTCACTACCCAAAAATAAAAGTCTCGCTACTAAGTGGATTACTGCCAAGAAGAAGGAAGATAGAAGAAAATTGTTACAAAGAGATTCACTATCTTAAGGGAACAGTAGAAATGCACCACTGAAAAATTATGCCATTCACAACCTTTGGTTCACTTCCTCTAACAACTTCAAGGACACTAAAAATGTAGACCCTTCTTCTCACTACATCAAAGTCATATGTATTAAGCTCACACTCAGATCACCAAACTTAATCAAATTTACATCTTTCACATACCTTCTATAGATCCACACACATATTCAACACTTCACCTTACATTTATATCGTCCATGACCTAAACAATCTCACCTAGGTTTTCCTTAATGAAATGTATGCACCTAAAACATGCAACACCAAAATAGGTTGGCACCAAACACCTACATGGTAGAAAGAAGTGAAGTAAAAACACACCAAGGGTTAACTAGGACCCCAATCCACATGAACACACTACATAATACATTCACAATCCACGGGGTACCTTCACAAATAGCACTAGCATGCTAGGTTAGCCAAACCTCAACTAACACTACAAGAAACCGCATACATTCTTCTCTAGGTCATAAGAACCACACAATAACACTTCATAGCATCCGCACATCTCAAAATATTCTAGCATCATCAAAATATTATACAAATCTTCCACAACCACTTGAAAATGAGAACACCATTCTATGCAACTAAACATACTGCCATAGAACACAACTTACTAACCCACGTTGTAGAACACCTTAGCACCTAAGAACTTAAGGGAAAGTAGATAAAGACAATAGAAGAACATTACCAAATCTACAAGTCAAGAAACTTCACTACAAAGAAATATGGAGCAATCTCATTTCTCCTAGACAACCTTCTTCACAGATAGACATACTATCAAACACAAATTCTATTTTTGCACAATGTAGAACCTGAAACTCTAGATACAACACCTTTGAATACCACCAATAATCACATCCAAACTAAACAAGAATATCTTCAACCATGAAGAAATGCAAAGCACAACACTGAACACACCTTTGTCACTCTGCACACACTTTTATTTAAATTTTCTCAAAAGCACTTGGAAACCAAGTGAACCAATTGCTAATGAAAAACTTTCTCATTCCATACACTAGTGACAATACTGATGATAGTACCACAACATAGTGCAACACAAACCAACAATCTCACTAACCAACTTAGGCTTCCAACAAACTCTGCAACTATACTATAGGTTGATAGCAATGAAAACACTAGAAACATTGTGTTGACATCAATGACAACACCAACACAACTCAAGCTTCCAACAATCTCCCCCTTTATCATTAATGGAAACATTGACTCTCTGAAAATACATCAATAAAAAAAGAAACTATACATGAAGTAGCACCCCCCTTACTGGGGCATCTTATACTCTCATACTCTCATTCTCTTGCTCTTGAACACTCCCCCCCCTATGGTCTTCAAACCATATTTTCTTCTACACTATGTATTTTCAACAACCTCTCTCCCAAATGACTCTAGCTCTCTCCTGTAATACTCCTTTGAACTATAGGTTTTCAATGAATTATCTCCCTCTTTGACATCAATGGAAAAAGGCCATAAACTCAGCCAAATTTCTTACATTCTTCATATTTTTCTCTTTCACTATCTTGTATATGCATATAACTTTTCTACTCTCTCTTCCTTTGACAAAAATCCAAAGGACAACACTTGAAATCAACTCTTTCTCTCCATTTCATAACTTTTCTACACTCTCCCCTTTAGTGGTACAAAATATACTCCATTTGACTGCACCAACCAACAATACCACTACCTACTCCCCCTGAGAGGTAGCCTTCAACATCAGTCCAGGACCAAGAATGTATCTTGAAATGCTTCACATACAGATGCACAAACTTATGTATCTAGTTTAAAGGAGGGTAAATCAGCCCTAACTTCCATTGAAGATACTCAAAAGTATCATTAGGAAGAGCCTTTGTGAAATTTTTTACAACTTGATCCTTAGTAGGAACATACTCTAGCTTCACCTCATTCTCTGTAACCTTCTCTCTTAAGAAGTGAGCAGATTGGGATATTTTTTGTTCTTGAATGAACTACCAAATTATTTGAAATATTGATTGCACGTGTATTATCACATAAGATAGAAATAGGTTCATCATATGATACTTTGATATCCTTCAATTTTTGTTTCATCCATAATGTAAGACCTAGTTCCTTGTGACCTTATTGACCCTATTAGTTTTTGATGATTTATATGTTATTTCATGTTGATAGTACACATGAGTGATGATTGTTGCTACACCATGAATATTTTCATATTCTTGACTAATCTTATCTAATGATTGTTGTGAATTCTTGTGATAGTTAGACGAGTTCCATTCTCTATCTACATAATTATGGAATGATCAATATGCTTGTAATTGGTAATATTACTATGTATATTAATTGGATTACATTATGTTAGGTAATTACATATCATAGATGTGAGTAGGTGTGAATATGAAGACAATTATTTATATTCAATATTACTTATAGTAGTATGCATTATAAGTTAAATATTCTATTGACATAAGTGGTGATATTTTGCTAATGAATAGTATTCAATCAATTGTTTCTTGACTCCATAACATGTATAATGTAAGGAGTGTTAAATTGTATATTACTTTGTAGATTAGTGGATCTAATTTCTTAGTTGATTATTATTCTTGGAATTTTTAATTCATATATGTCATTTGTTTTAATTATCATTAATTATGAGTAATACTGACACACATTCTTGGTTGAGTAAATAGGTAAAAAAATTGGCCAATGTTGGTAAGGGGGTCACATAACTACTTTCATTATTGTATCCTTGTGAAATGTTAGTCTTGTCATGGGCATGTAGTTTAACCTTGTTTTTTGTTGTTTGGGTTGTGTATGTGAGAGTTGTTTTATTGGTCTCTTGATTCATTTTATTAAAATGGCCACTTAATTTATATTTTATGAAGTCCTTATGTGGTCTTAATTGTTTAAAATGTTTCCTAGGTGATAGGCTTATGGGTTAGAGGTATTTTTATTCCATAAAATTCCTTTTATAAATTCAAAAATCCACTCTAATTACACACTTATGAGAAGTGACGAAAATTGGAGTTGAAAGGGTTGTGGGGAAGTTGAAAAGGAAGTTTCCTTTTCCCCTTCCATTTATTCTCTCTATTTATGTGGAGGAGGGAGTTTTCTCTATTTTTCTTTTTGGATTGTTCTTGAGTCCATGTTTGGTTTCTTCATTCTTCATTCTTGCCATGTTTGTGAAGAAGGAGGAGCAATAGAAAAGAATTCTTGGAGATATTTTTCCTCAAGTTGGATAGAAAACTTTCTTGGTGAGGTCTAACCTTTTAGTTATCTATCTTTTTTGATTTGTAATGAGTTTCTTGTCATATTGGTCTCGATTATAATGAAATATATGTTGAATTTTATGTTGAATTTCTTGTGTGGCTCCAAGTAGTGTGTTGGGTTTTGAATTGGTTGAGTCTTCCACCTTGTTTAGTTTAATTTAATTTATACCTTTTTTGTGTGTTAAAACAAAGAAATATGAATGCAAGATGTGATGTGCAAAGTATATAATGTGTAAAATTTTCTAAGAGCCCTTGTGATTAGCAGCTTAAATATTTCAAGCTTATTAATGTGGATTTTTAATGTTACACTTTGGTTGTGGACCCTATGTGGAAAATATTTTATGGAAGTGCTATGTGACCCTAGCTTAGGGGTGGATTGAATCTCAATCCTATGGTTTGGTGGAGAGACCATTGAACCATATTATTTTTCTTCTTTGTGTATCTTTGTATTTCAAGTATATATGTTGAATAAGAAATAATATCTTGGGACTTTCAGCCAATGGATTTCAAGGGAGAAACAATATGGTTTCATTGAGGTAATAGTATTGATGCCCCTATGCCAAACAATAATTTGTTTAAAAGTAGTTTTATGTATTTGATCATAAAAAATGTTAAACATGCTATTGAAGCATATAATTTAATGGGTTTCTTTATTATTAATCGAAGAAAAAAAATTCAAAAAATTGCATTAACCCAGATCACCAATTATGATTTATCAAGAAAATATTGACATCCTTATTCACAATAAAAATCTATCATAAAACAGTCCTAAATATCTATTTGCACATAATTAAAAAAAAAAGAGTTAGATGATGAAATTTGAAGGGTTTCTAGAAATCCAATATTTGTAAAACATATCCAAAAATAAGAGAAACCCAGTAAACTAAATAGAATTTATGATTAAAGTATTATCGTCTCTTACTTTGAAACTAAAATAGTAAATTGAAAACCAAAATAAATTGAGTGAAACCAAGTTAGGGTACCATGTAGGAAAGAGAAATATCTAAAGAAAATTTTCTTTGAGAAATATAGAAACATGAGAAAAAACCATTATATGGATTCTTAAGTTAGTTTTTAAAAATTAGTTTCTAGTTATCCATTAAGAGCCTCAATAATATAGTGCTTAGAAATATTGGCTCCAAATTGTTGATTTTATTTATCCTCTTATTTTCAGGATTGTGTTCTTGTTAGAGAGTTCAATTATTTATTGGATGAACAATATCTCCATTTAATCCAAGAAAACAAATATTTTCATTTATATCAAAGTGATTCAAACAACTTACCATAGAAGAGTCTAGGTATAGTAAGCAAACTTGATAATTGAAATCACCTAGGAATTTTTGGGTAGAGTTATGAAGTAAATAAATAAGGTTTAATTTGTGAAATATAACATTAAATATTTTAAATCCATTAAAGTATAGTTACTAACAATCGTTAACTAACTAAATAGTCATGAATTATGTGTATATGTTTAGTTGTGCATGCATATTGCAAATATACATAATCAATCTCAAGTTGTTGAGTTATTAGTCCTATAACAATAGGGTGTTCAATATTGGATGGTATAGTTATAGTTAGCTTATTTTTTCTATGCTTATGCTTGTAATATTGGTTTAAAGTATTGTTTAAATTATTATCTTCACTTCTAATGATTAGGCATTAAATAGCTCACTTGGAAAGGTAAATAGATTGAGGTTGCTTCAACACTTATGATGCATCTTTAGTATTTGATTCTATTACATATATCAGCCTTTATGTAATCTTGATTTTACCTTCACTAAAAGTTTTAGATGTCCTATTTGATTTTAGTTTAATGGTAGTAATATCTTTGAGTGGATAAGTTAATGTTATTTTGGAGATTTAATACTAACCATATCAAAATATGTTCCATGTTTATGTGTATTTTAAATGAATATAAATGATGTTGAAAATTAGTGTAAAGTTGGAATGGCAATGTTTGATTTCAAACAAAGAAAAAAAGAAAAGAAAAGTCATTCATTTGTTTATGTTAACATTGGGTGTGTACATTATTAGAATCACCATAAAGTAATGATTGTGAAATTCCTTAGTGACAATATCATTATTATTTATAATTATTCCCTCTTGTAAATATAATTGTTGGATTAGCATAGAAAGCATCTAACTTGAAAAATATTATTTTGGATCATGCAAGACTTCATCATTATTTCTATCATTAGACAAGTTATAAATTGAGTAGTTTATCTTTAATTATTCTATTTGATTATTTTCTTCTCTTATTTAGTTACCTTATATTATTATATTAGCTTATTCTTGGGGAGGGAATTACACATAACACCTATGTACAACATGATGCTGCTGAAATGCATTTTTCCTTTGTCGTAGATAATGACAATGGATCTTGCTTCTTACCCAACCATGAAACCAATCTTCTTCTAAGAAAGAAATCCACCAATTATACTTCTATCATCTATATATTCACTAAAGGAAAATTCAATATCCTTTGGATACAACAAACCATAGTCTAGAGTGCCCTTAAAGTATCTAAATATCCTATTCAATACTATAACATGATATGCTATAGGATCTTCTTGAAACATAGCCACAAGATAGACTGATTGCATGATATACGGTCATGTAGCAATTAAATACAATAGTCCACCAATCATTTTTCTATACTTTCTCTGATCTATCTTAGGAGATTCATCATTCTTTATCAATTTACAACCAATAACCATAGGAGTACATATTGGTTTAGAATCCTCCATCCCAAAATTCTTCAACATTTCCTTAACATAATTTGACTGTGAAATGAATATACATTTATTTGATTGACTAATTTGCAACCCAGGGAAGAAATTCATCTCCCTGGACATATTGACATCTCAAAATATTTCTACATTTCCTCTACAAAGCTCTTACTCATGCCTTCATTTCCTCCAAAGATTATGCCATCAACATACACTACCATAATTATGATTTGTTCTCCTTCAACTTTGAAATATAGATTGCTACCTAAAGTGCCTTTTATGAATCCTTGCTCTAGAAAATACATGTCTAGTTTTGCATACCAAGCTCTAGAGCTTGTTTTAGTCCATATAATTCTTTCTTCTACCTACAAACCATATCAACATCATCTAATAGTTGGAATACTTTGAGTCATTCAATGTATACATGTTCTTCCAACTCACCATTCAAGAAAGCAGACTTCACATCCATCTGATAAATTTTGAAATATTTATGTGTTGTAAAAGCTAAAAACATTCTAATAGCTTCCATTCTAGCCACTGGAGCATAAGTCCTCTCAAAATATATACCTTCAACTTGTGAGTAGCCTTTACACACAAGTCTAGATTTATTTCTGACAACTTTTCCATCCTCATTCAATTTGTTTCTAGAAACTCATTTAGTTCCTACCATATTCTTATTTACAGGTCTTGGTACCAATTCCCAAGTCAGACTCTTCTCAATATTTTCTAACTCCTCTTTCATAGGTTTGATCCAATTATCATCTTTGTGTGCTTCACTCACTGATTTTGGTTCCACCTTAGAAAGTAAAGAAAAGTTTACCTATTCTTCTATCATAACTAATTTCTTCATTGTCAACACACCTTTTCTGTTATCTCAAATGATTTGATCTTCATAATGGTTCTTCTAGACATACTTAGGAGTGTTAAGGATCTTTTCTAGAGCTTCTTCCTCTTCAATTGTCATCTCTTTTCCTTTATTTTCATCCCTGTCTTCTTCACTGCAAGGGGGTTAATCAGATTCATATACTTCTATCAACACTAAAATTTTATGTGTTTCTTTATCCACACTGACACTTTCACATTCAACAATATTCTTCAACCTTTTATTGTAGCACCAGTAGGCCTTGCTTCTTGTACAGTATCCAAGGAAGATTCCTTCATTAGATCTTGCATCAAACTTTCCTAAGTTTTCTTCATCTCTTATGTTATAACATTTTCTTCCAAAATATTTGATATAATTTATAGTAGGAGGTTTACCATACCATAACTAATAGGGATTATTTGAACTATTCACTCTTATGTGTCCTCTATTAAGAATGTAGACTATAGTATGAATTGATTCTCTCTAATAGACATCCGGTAGATTGGATTCCTTCATCATTATCCTAGCTTCTTCTTGAACTATCCTATTTTTCATTTCCATAACTCCATTAAATACTAAGGAGTCCTAGGGGCTAATAAATACCTCTTAATTCCATGATCTTCACAAAAACTATTGAACTCACTAGAAGTAACACACCACCTCTATTAGATCTCAAGAACTTGATTTTTCAAATCCATCTCATTTTCAACCATATATTTAAATGCTTTAAAATTATCTAGAGCTTTTGATTTCTTTGAGAAATATCACCTAAGTCATTCTATAATAATCATCAATCAATAACATGAAATACCTGTCACCACATGAGCTTCTTATTCTGGTAGGACCACATAGGTTTGTATGTACCAAATCCAAAGGACCTATGGTAGAATATTCTTGTCTTGAACCTCTTCTTTGTTTTATTTCCAACTTGATATTCCTTGTAGATTTCATTGATAGGCTTTGTTATCCTTGGTAGATCTCTCACAACATTAGTAGAACTAATCTTCACTAGGCTATCAAATTTGATGTGACCCATTCTTCTATGTCATATCCAACTTTCATTAATTTAAGACATAAATCACTTAGAACCAATACCTTTAAGTTGATAAGCATTACCTTATGTCCTTGTCCCTATAGCAACAAGAGTTTTGGAGCTTCCTTTTATGATTTCACAACAACCATACTAAAACACAAGATTGTTTTCTTTGCCACACATTTGTTGTACACTAAGAAGATTATGCCAAAGATTGTTGACATAAAGAACATCATCCATTGTATGCTTTCCATAAAAAATAATGGAACCTTTTCCATAGATCTTAATAGATATATCATCACTGAACTTAACAAGAACTCCATCATACTTTTGAAGTTTAACAAAATTAATCTTATCACCTGTCATATGATTTGAGCATCCACTATTAACTATCTAGTAATTTCTTTCTTCTCTTGCATGAAAATAGTCGCCATAGTTCCTTCAATTAATGATAGAGCACTTTCCTTCACAAATCTTTTAGGATTAGTAGAATTATTTCTAACTTTTAGAGCCATGTAAAAGCATTCATCAATGTACTCATCAGGATAGTTAGATTCTTCATCATTAGATAAACCTTTGTCTCTATCAACATAATAACTCATAACAAATTTTCCTTTATGATCATTAGGTTTGTCATTTGCAACTTTTATTAGACATTTAGAAGCATAATGACCTATCTATCCTCAATTGATACATTTAAAGGGTAACTTACCTCTATATTTTCTAATTCCCTATTTCAATCTCCTCACAAATTTTACTTCCACCTAATCAAGATCATCCAAATCTGATTCACCATCCTTCTCTATTTTGTAGAATTTAAAGGTAGTTTCTTTCTTTATAGCATCTTGACCAAAATATCTCAATCCATAAGAAATTAAAGAACCAAACATATAATATCTAGTATAATTATCCAAATTCTAAGCCTCCTCAATAGTAGAAACCTTAGAACTATAAGTTTTAGGGAGAGTTCTTAGTACCTTTTTTACCACTTCACTTTTTTTGAGTTTACCACAAAGACCATTGATGGCATTGACAACTTCATCCACTCTGATAATGTAGGTTGTAATATCTTCATCTTCATACATCCTTAGGGTTTGAAATTTGGCTTTGTAGTTTTGCATCTTTGCTTGCTCGACTTTATCATCTCCATAAATACTTTCCAACTTTGTCCATACATCTTTAGTAGATTTCAAACTTATCACCATTCCAAGTTAAAAATTAGAGAGACCACTTAGAATAACATTCCTTGATTTACCATTTCTCTCATATTCCTTGATTTCATCATCACTTGTTAGACCAGAAATAGGCATAGTATATCCTTTTTAAATTGAATTCTAGACACCAAATCCAAGAGTAACCATAAAGGACTCCATCCTAGTCTTCCAATAAGTAAAATTTGCACCATCAAACATAAGAGCTTTGACATCCTTCCTATGTGCCATCTAGATCTACCTCATGCGGTTAAGCTTCTTTTGTGAAACACAAATATGATACCAATTGCTAGATGCATAGGACAACTGAGAGGGGGGTGCATCAGTTGTATGCTTAAAAATATTCAATCCCTCAATATCATTCAAACCTTTGTTATCCCTTAAACCCTTATCACATGCATTAGCAGAGTGTAAACATATAAAATAGTAATGCATGCACATCCAAACACAAAAGAACACCATATTTATGTGGAAGACCCAAGAAGGGAAAAAACATGGTGAGGATTAGCTCACATATATATGAATTGCAACACCAAATACAATTAGGCTCACTTCCCAAAAACAAGAAGTACCTTTACCGACTGGCTTATTGCTAAGAAGAAAGAAGATAGAAGAAAACTATTACAAAGAGATTCACTATCTCAAGGAAATAGAAGAGATGCACCACTAAAATTTAATGCCATCCAAAATCTTTGGCTCACTTCCTCCAACAATTTCAAGCACGCTCAAAATGTAGACCATTCTTCTCACTACATCGAAGTCATAGGCATTAAGCTCGAACTTAGATCACCAAACTAAATTAAATTCATATCTTTTGCACACCTTCTATATATCCACACACATCTCCAACAATTCAACTTACATTTATATCATCCACCACCTAAACAATCTCAATTAGGTTGACCTTAATGAAACGTATGCACCTAAAACATGCAACACCAAAATAGGTCGGTAGAAAACACCTTTGTAGTGGGAGAAAATGAAGTATGACCACACCAAGTGTTATCTATGACCCAAATCCACATCACCATGCTACACAATACATCCATAATCCACGAAGTACCTCTGCAACTAACGCTAGCACACCAGGTCACCCAAACCTAAACTAAAACAGTTACAAAAGACCAAATACATGCTTCTCTAGGTCACATGGACTATGCAACAACACTTCATATCATCCACACAACATCCAAGAATATTTGAGCATCATCAAAATATTCTACAACTCTACCACAACCACCTAAAATTGAGAACACCATCATTTTGTGCAATTAGACATGCTTCCACAAAACAAAACTTACTAACCAAACTTGTGAAACACCTCAACAAACCAAGCCTCAAGGAAAAGTAGATATGAAAAATATAAACACATTCCCAAATCCAATATACAAGAAATTTAATTGCAGAGAAATGTCAAGCAATCTCATTTGTCACAAACAACCTTCTTTATAGATAGACATACGGTCAAAAACAACTTCTACTACCACACAATCCAAAACCTAAAACTCTGGATATAACACCTCTAAACACCTCTGAACATCATGTCCAAACTACACAAGCATACCTTCAACCATGAAGAAATGCAAAGCACAACATTGAACACACCTTTGTCACTTTGCACACACTTTTATTCAAATTTTCTCAAAAGCACTTGGAAACCAAGTGAACCAACTATAACTACAAAACTTACTCATTCAATACATTGTTGACAACACTGATGACAACACCACAACATAGTACAACACACACCAACAATCTCCCTAACTATCTTAGGCTTCCAACAAACTTTGCAACTATATTGTAGGTTGACAACAATGACAACACCAATAACATTATGTTGACATCAATGAAAACACCCAAACAACTCAAGATTGCAACAAGACTAACATAGTAAACATAAAAAATATATTTATTTGATAAAAATATCATTGCACAAGTTCAAAATGAAGGTATTTAAAATATTGTTCTTTAGAATAAGTAATATTATGGGTTACTTAATTTTCTTCCTTGGATGAATCACTAAACCATGTGGTTTATACAAACTACTAACCTACTTGTAAACTATTAGTGGAAGATGTTTTATGTTCTGATTTTATGGTTGATCATAGAATTCCAAATTGGTTACTAGTTGGTGGGTTATAGAGTCATATTTTACCAAAATAAGCAATACATTAAAATCACAAAAACATAATCTATGCATATAAATACACTAAATATATGATATCAAATAACAAAATATATTTCAATAATACATCTCCAAATTCCAAAAATCCATATTCAATAAAGAAGATGCCATTAAAAAATAACTCACGACTTAAAATGTTGCAATATTCATTAAATCCTCATTACAATCATACCAATATGTGCAAATAGGGAACACTAAGCTAAAATGCATGTCACAATTCATCACACAAAGGTTCCCTTAAAGATCTAAAAATGGCCAAGGAGGTATTTGTCTACAAGAACCATTTAAAATATAATAAATTCCCCATGATTTACAAAATGTGATATTATTTAGGAAATTTGACTTGTAAGAGTTGAAACCCTAGACAATCCTTAACAATTGTAGTCGTGTGCAAACACTAAAATGATTGAAATTTTAGATGAAAAATGAATTGGTATACAACATTTTTTTGGTTTCTTGATCTCTTATGGATATTTAGTAGAGGACTAGAGACTGGATATATGTAGTGTCCAATATTAAGCTAAATCCTATGAAACCTATTGAATACACAATCTAGAGTAGGTATGAGTATCATCTAGATTTTGAATGCAAGTACTATATTAATTATTGCATGTTCTTTTTCATATTTTATCATAGATATTATATATTAATTTTTTCTCTTGAGATGATAAATTGTGTTTAGGTAGGAAAATCCTCTTGGAATATTTATGGGAACCAAATCAAGTCATTAGTGGTATCTTGGGAAGATATGGGAGGTAGGTAGGAGTGAACAAGAGGAAAGTTGGGGTTTTAAGGGTTTGAGATTGTCATAGGTTTTAGGTTGCAAAAAACTCCATTAGAATTTTAGGAAGTTTAGAAACTAGCAAATATGTTAACACTTTTTTCCTTTTAACAACTTTTAAATTTTCTTAACATTCTAAAAATTTATCAATAATATAGCAATTTAAAGTTTAGAAACTAGCAAATATGTTAACACTTTTTTCCTTTTAATCTTTGTATATTTTAGTTGAAATTTTGAGCTTTATTTTTATTGGAGCTAACCATCAAATAATTTTTTTTTTGGCATTTTTCTATGTTGCAAATGTGTAAACTAGGTGATGCTAAGACTTGATAGCCTTCAATTATAACTTTGGGCATGAAGTGAAATTTCTTAGTGATGAGGCTTTTAAACCTTAGAAATATTAGACACTTTTCTTTCACCACCTTGAGGATCTTTAGAAACTTTAAAAAGTATGTCAAGCCAAGAAGGACCTCTTATTGAGGGTCAAGGATGAGGAATAATTTATAACCATTACCAAAAGTATCTTGTTAGAGGTATTCCCCCACTAATGATCTTGAAATGTATATTAGCATAAAGGATCAAGAGTCATGAATTAGGGTTTGTAATGAATTCATACAATAAGGAATGTGGAAAAATTAATTGTTGAATCTTCAATTCCAAAATGCAATCTAGTGTATAATTTTGGAGTGTAAGGGTCTAAGGAAAAGCATGCCAAGATGCTAATATGGGAGCCTTTGAAATATTCAAAATTTTCCTTTTTCTTGGAAATTGAAGAGAAATATCCTAAACATATATTTTTAAAATCTTTTTGGAACTTCTAGCATATGATGGGAACATGGGATGAATAGGAACATCACTTAGGAAAATTTGACCAAGGAAGACCCATTTGGATTTTTCTTAGATCAATTATACATGATGGGAAAAAAGAGGCTTGGTGCATACATGGGCTAGGAAAAAAGAATTTTTTTGTGCTATTAAGTTAATTCCCAACATTTTCTCTAGTTAGGGATGTGCATCATTTTTAGGAATACTATCAATTTAGATATGTGGGAGTATACAACAAAAATTGATAACAATAAGGGATCAAGACAACTACACTTCATCACAACCAACATGGATCATGCTTGCACAAGGAAAAAAACACATACAATAAAATATGTACAAGAAAAAAGATCACTTATTACAAGAAGTATTGCCTAGTTCATAATGTCATGAACTAGATGCTCTATGAGATATCAAGATAAAATATTTAGATAGCATACACTATGACCATAATCAACAAATTTATATAGCCGCACCACAAGAAATAGTCTTCTTATGTTTAAACATTTGATTAGAAACCTATTTTGATATTTCTACCTTAAATTTCTCTACAATGGACTGATTTATTTTATTCATTGATTTGCATTCATGTTCTAGTTATATAAAAAAATTAGAATAATTGGCCTCTTATAAAATTTAGAACCATGTTGATAATGAGAAGAAACCAACATATGGTCATATTTAAGTTTTTCAATTGCTAAAGCATCCATTGTAAAATTATTTTATTTAGTATTTCATATGAACACCATATAATCATCTCATAAATATTCTTGATGATTATTCTTATTATATGGTCTCCCTTATTACCTAATTATGTGGAGCAACTAAGTCATGAACATCTACCTAATAGACTAGATAATCCTTTATCAAGAAATCATTAGCAATAGGAGTTTTACATTTAGATGTCAACCAAGGACATGTTTCTTTAGATGATGTCTATATTGTATGTATGGATAGAAAAGTTCTAAGTGTTCCTATGAAATTTTCAAATAATACTTGCTAGTTTATTGCACTAAAAGGGAACCCATTTAAGAAAACATACAAATCTTATATTTACTAAATATTAGACTATTTCTACCATTTTAATGCTATAAGTGAGTATTATGTCTATGGATTAAAAAATACCATTCTAATATAGCTATGGGTGATAACATTTATCAATTGAAAATCTAATATAGAAAGAGAATAAGCTAATAACTAATTTAAAAAAATTGTAGCATCATACTTTAAGTCAACCCTTTCTTGGGTATCAAAAATATTCTTTAGCTCACATGATAATTATCTATTCAATTATTCATGTATAGTTGATTAAATGATTCAAATAAAAAAGGATTTTCACTTGTTATTTACAAAGAGAAAATATAATGGCTAAAGAAAAGGTTATTGTCTTCTTCTATTTATAAAGTTCTAAAATAATAATAAACTATAAATGAATAAGACTCTAGATACTACTTGTCAACTCATTCCTTCAAATTAGGAAGAGGACTATTGTAATAAAGACACAAAATAAATATTCAAAAATAAAGTCCTAATTTTATTTTGTTATCAAAGATAAAAAAATCCTCTTTCACATGAAAGTAAAAAAAAGGGCATAGGTGTTAGAAATGAAAAGAATAGTTCACGACCTTGTAGAAAATTCCTCCATTAGCTGGTAGAAAGTCTTTAATGTTCAATGGTCTATGGATAAATTGGCTTCATACATCCCTCCATTCACTACAAGTTCATGGCCCTTTGACTACATACCACCAATTCTTGTGGTTGCTTATTATTGATTTTAGTTTACTTCAACCTCCTTGATGCATATCAGATTATCTTCTATACAAGACACTTATTCATCATAATAAACATAATTCATCATAACTTTTCATCACATATGAATAGTAATCACACACATGAAAATATCTATTAGTATATAAATAATTACTTCTAATTCTTTAAAATTAATCAATTCTTTGGATTTTTTTGGAAATTTCATGAAATTATTAGAAAAATTAAAGAAATAACCATAATTAAAGAAAAATTCTATGGATCATCACTTATCAAATAGATACCTCATTATCTTCTCATGTGACAATATTCTAGCATGTACATCCTTTCCACCCTCATTTACTTTCATCAGATCAAGTACTATTTAAGAGATTCCACCATTACATTATTCTTCAACATCATGTAGCAACATATTCACTAGAATCCCTAAGTTTATTGGAATATTATTCTAATTTATGAAATAATTCAAATGGTACCTTACTAACAAGGTGATCCCATAAAGCTGGTTGACAATTTCTGGGAGGAATTGATTTTTGTTGAAATCACATATTTTTAGAAAATATAATGATTTAAGCCTTAAAAGGTTCCATTTAAAGAATTACAATTGAAGAGGGTTTGATCAAACTACCTTAAATCAAACCCCCTTGGATAGAACTCCGCTAGTTCTAAACCATACCTATAATAGAGTCTCCTTCACACCTATCAAAATGTTGATAAAAAACCACTTTTGATTTACCTTTTGGAGGATCAAATGAATTCATTTAAAATTTATTGTTTGCAAGTATGTAGTCCTTATTATAAGTTTCCCAAAAAGTATAATTTTAAATAAATTTAATTTAATTATTATATTTATTTTTCATTTCTTGTGAATGTAGGTTTTTCATTGAAAATCAAGCTCTCTATTTTGCACATGTGGAAAAATAGCAGATTATTAAAAAAAAATAAAAAATATTAGTGCACCATATATTGAAGTCCTTGATCCAACAAAGAAAAAAAAAATGAATTTCGATAAATACAAAAAAAGTTACGCATTATACAGTCGCACTATGTCTGAATTATAATTTGTTTGAATTTGAAACTTGATTAAAGAAAAAATATTCAATAAAAAAATATCTAAACAAGTGGAAGCACTAGATATCAGAGTTATAAATCTAAATTTGAAAGAATTATAATTTTATCCAACATGGAAAAAAAGTTATGCATTATACGGTGAGCATCACTTTTTAAAAATGTTGTTTTCTGAGAAAAAACTAATTTTTTGAGGGAGATGGAAAGAGAAGTGCAATTTGATTCCAAAAATTTTGAAAAAAATATATTTAGAATCTATAGACAAAATTTCACGAAACTCTAGTTTACATCATCTTCAAATTCCTCACAGTTTAGCCACTATAGGTGCCCGAAAGTGAAGATTTAGTTAAAAAAACTTATTTCAGTGTCCAGTTTGACCAAAAATTGTAAACCACTATTATGGGATCACGTTCAATTTCTTTGGATGTTGCCTTATTTCTCCATAGTAAATACCTCAAATTTTCATCATGTAAATACTTGTTGATTTGGGTAAAATGTTTTCCATACCCATCTTCATTCTCTTGAAACAAAAAGAAAAGAAAAAGGTATATAGAATGAAGTAGAGGGGAGTTAGGAAAAAATCATAATAATATAAAAATACCAAGACTAGTGAATCTTGACTAGTTTCCTTGATTTTACTAAATTTTTTAGCTAGTTTCTCACTCCATGTGGTTGATTTTTCATTCATATCCCTAATAGGATTGGGGAAAATTAAAGAATTCTTAGTTTCATTTTCTTCATATACTATAAAAATTCCTTGAGAACAACATAAAAGTATGGTTCTTTTTAGTCTCATAGCTATTCTCAATAATATGCAACAATTTCTCTTCCTTATATAGTCTAACATCTTCTTCATGTAATAGAAAAATAACATATGGTAGGTCCATTTCATCATGTGGGAAGTTCAATTAGTTTTCACTAGGAATGCAAGGAATTACTTGACTAAAAAAAGGAACATCCTTATCATTTGGTTCTTCCTTATTCCTTTTTCTACATATTATTCCTCTAGTGGCTAGGATTGAATTGGTTGTGCCTTATCATGAACAATCCTTCTAGAAAATTTATATAAGTGAATGGTATAGAATATTCATGAGATTTTGGCACATCTTGATATTATTATCTACTATTGTACCATATTTTTTTCCATCTTCTCTTAAGAATTTTTGTTCCTTATCTTAGTTTTCACACTTCAATGCTACTTGTTATTTTTCATATTATATCCACTTGATCTAGCAGTAGTAGGATTAATTCATGCATCCATTTATCTATATCATGGCTAGTATCCATTGTTATACTACACTACTACTACATCTATAGGGGATATTATATATTCACTTGATGGATTAAACTTTTTGGTTTCTAACTACATGATTTCCCTTGGATGTTTATTATTATGAGTGGGTAAATCATACCAATTTAGATATTTACCACACTCATATTGGAATCTTGGATCAACTTCATCATGGTTAGCATATACAATTTCTCCTCCCATGGAGTCCTATTCATCTATGCATTACATAATCATCATAAGGGAACTCTTCCACCTTTCTCACTAAGAATGCATTTATGCATTTAAATTTAGTACTTTTAATTTATTTCAAATTAACTTCATTCTTAGAATTATTCATTTTATGATATGTTGGAAGAAGTGATATATTGGCATATAAAATGTGTTTTCACATATTTATTTCTTATGTAATAATATTTCATACATGCATGAAGGATTCTATCAATATTTCTTCAACCAATCACCATATCATAACTTTGTATATGATCTTTCTATGGTTGAACTACTTAAAAAATCTCTTGTACTTCTCTTCAAGGTGATATAATATCTTCTTGTTTAATTTCATATCTATATGACATAATGAGAAAAGTGGAATGGTTTTCATCAATTTTTGTTTCTAGATCCTCATAATTCATACAATGAATTTAAATATATGCCTCAATCATTGAATACATTTCTCCTCCCAAGAATCATATCACCTCCATTTATCTCATAAATAGACCAATTTGCATTTTTCTATATTTTTTTTATTACTTTATTAGTTGAATCTGTTAAAGTATACATGCATTAATTTCTTGAATCCATGAATGAAATATTCCTACTAGATGTTCCTATTTGTATATCTTGGATGAGTTGTAGCTTCTTATTTTCCTTTTTTTATCTATGCTACCTTATTATTTTCATCTTCAATTCTCTTAAATTGTTTATTAATTCTAGGTTTTACCAAAATAGAGTCACCACTCTTCACTTGGAAGAGATAATTTTTCTTCTAGAGAAATTAAGAACTTCAAAATAATAGGAAAGAACTAAAATCCCTATCACCATTTTGTTGGTACAAGTTTATGGGGTTCCAAAATTGCATACAAAGAAACCAATCACTAGGATCTTCAATATTTTTTTCCAATCAGCTCTTACTTAAAAATGGCTACAATATACCCAACAATTATAATATTTTATTGAAATATTTTGGTAGGTTATCAACTTACACACAAAAAATACTCTTTACTAAGATACCATGGTGTTCAGGATGATTTCAAAGTTAAAATCTCCCTAGAAACAATAACTTTCTATTAATGCAACTTGATAGAATTTCAACACTACACAATAATAAGACAATCATTAGGGTCTTCAATAAAAAATTCCAATCACCTCTTACTTAAAAATAAGTAAAAAATCCCTAGAATTAGTGTCATTTTATTAGTGTATGTTGGTAGGCCATCAAACTAACATTATGATGAACTCAAAGTTAATCTCTCTCCAACAACAAAAAAATCTATTTGTGCAATTTGATGAGATGAAAACATTCCACACCGATAAAATAGTCACCAATTCCTTCAATTTTTTTCCAATCATCTCTTACCCAACAATACCTAAAACATCCCTAGCAAGAGTGAATTTTGTTGGGTCCCAAAATTGTTGCCCGAAATCCCAAAGGAATTAATCATCTTCAAGGCCAAAGAAATATTGTCTTGAAGGGTGATTGATCAACACACCTTTATTGCTAATTTATTAAGGAATACAAATATCCCTCATCACCTTATAAAAAACATATCAAATAATAAAATAAAACAATAGCCATCATTAAGAGAACTCCTTCATAATGAGAGCCACTGCAACAACTACAAGCAATAACAAATGAAGCATCAATTTTTAGTTTGATAGATTTTCATAAAAATATTTATCTTCATAGCCCATTTTAAAAGAGATCTAATAATAGATTGAGGGTAAAATCCTCCATTGATTGTATTATTTTTAATAAATGGATATGCTTTTATACAAAATAATACATTGATATGTGTAACGATATAACTACACATGTATGAAATTGTACTACTAAGTTAATAGGTACACCATATAATTTACTTATTTCCTTTGTCATAATTTCCCTATTTTCTCATTACACTTAATTATTCTATTGTAGTATCCATCATCATTTAAAATTACCTATCATCCTTAATTATTCCTATTGCCTATCTTTTCACCCATTTTTCTTAACTCATGAATATGGAGATAAAATTTTACAAACATTGGGTTTCCTTTAAGCATTACATTGTCTTCTTCCAAAACTATGCATCTAAACCCATGGGTGTTACTACTAAAATATTTGTGGTACCTCCTATATATGGAATTGAAAAAATGGAAAAAAAAGAAGAAAAAGTGCAAAAATTTAAAGTTGGAGATATAAATCGTAAAAAATAAATAAAAATTTGAAATTTGGAAAATAAAGGGAAGCCATGAAGCTTTCAATGAAGAATATTTGAAAAATACACCTATCCTATCCTACACTAACCAACAACAAGACTCACTCAAACAAAACCATTGACTAGTTCTTTGAAGTAGAATCCTTTCCTTACCAACACAAGATGTGTTACATGATCATAAACTACTGAGAGGATATGAAACACAAAAGATATTCAATAAACAATTGCAATGCTTTGTGAATGATGTAAATAAACTCACTTATACTATCATTTTGAACTAGAAAAGTAATTTGAATTTGACTTTCTTTAGTTGCAACTTCATATTCATCTTCCTCCTCAGCTATAACCTTATGCTTGAGTGAAAACATGATTTGTGATGCTTTCTTGGCCTCCATTCTATCTAAATGTATGATAGGATGCCCTCTTAAGAGAAAAAAATTTGAACTCCCATTGTTGGCTTGATGTTTATGCACTGTTTATTTATCGTCATGTAAATTGGAATGATTTGGTTCATGTTGTTCAAATGAAAACATTGTTGCTTTCTCCTCTAGTTCATGTTGCTCATAATTTTCTAATTTAGGAATTATTATCTTGGCATTAAGATTTGAACAAAAGTATTCCATGATGTTGGAAAAAATATCTTCTTTAATTTCCATCTTACTCTCCTTGAATGTTTGTCAATATTCATACTTTTCAAAAAAGTGTTGTCCTCATTTATCTTGGTATATATCAACACCTTATCGAGACTGTTTAAATCCTCTATCTATTCCAAAGTTGATGTTGATGTCAACATTTGCATGTATTAATCTTGTTCAACAAAATAAGACAGCTCATCAAACCATAAAGTGGAATTTTCTTTTTCAGTATCTCCTTCCTTATTGCTATTTAGCTATCCCAACTGATTTGTTGACATATGGATATTCTCATCTTCAAAAAATGATGGGAGTTCATCAAACAAATCAGTCAACACTTCATCTTTAACACCTCTTTCTTGCCTTTCATTTTGCTATCCTAACTGATCATACTTTTCATTTGTTAGCAAAAAGTATAATTTTTCATTTTCTACCTCATGTTCAAGGGTGTGAACACCAAAAATTTCTTATTTTTCTTCCCCAAAAACTCCTTTTCTTTTTCACTAAACCAACTATCTTGGTAGACAATGGGTCGGGACCATCTTTGTAAAGGTGAATGGTGTTAGGACAAGAAGGCTAATAATTAAGGTCCCTTTGGGTTTCTCAAGGAAGAATAAGATTTGGAGAAGGCTATTCTTGAATAATAGCAGAATGAGTTTGCTCAAGTATATATTTTTGCAATGGAAAAGTACCTCCAAAACATAGTATTTTAAATTCAGAGCACTTACTTGGGTATTGAGGATGCTTGACTTGCTTGAAATTTGAAAACTTGTACTTAGGAGCCTCCTTTTTTGTAGGCTGATTTGGAATTCAAGAGGTTGATTGGGATTCTATTCTTTGTGCTTGGGAAAGTAATAGCTTCATCTGCTCTTGTTTGGTAGAAATCTCTTTTACAATAAAATCCTCATATTGCTTCCTTTGTATATCAATATCCTGTTGGTATTGGTAGGTTTGGTAAGCCAACTCCTCTTGCTACAAATTGAATTCTTGTTGTCTCTTGATGTCACCCAACTGATTATTGAAGTCCACCAATATATTGTTCATGTCACTAATTTCTCCATGTTGTCTATATTTTGGGGTTTGCTAGGAAAGCAACCATGTTGGTTTGGCATAGAAATGACTCCTTGGGGCTAATTAAAAGGCTTCCAAGAAGATTGAGGAAGGGTGGGTTGGTGGAAAACCTAACAAGTTTTCTGATAACTTGTTGTTATGGGATCATTTGAGATGAAACCCGTTGCAAGTATGAATGAGTATAGTGGTGTTGTCATTAATGTTATTATTGATGTCAACACAGTACAAGTGGTTGTAGAGAAAGGAATTACATGATTGCAGGTTGTGAATTTATAGTTGAGATACTTTAGAAATGTTGTGAGTACATGGTGCTATATTTATGGTGTTGTAGGTGTGTTGATATGATGAGTTTCCAAGTACTTTTGAGAAATAGTGAGGAAAAAGTTGAGTATGTGTTCAGAATGTGCTCTAGTATGTGCTCTGCATTTCTTTTGTGTTGATCCTATGCTTGTGTATATTTGAAATGTTTTTCATGGAAATTATTGGGTCTTATATCTTGGATTAGAGCTTCTGGTTTGATGGAGAGTGAAATTTTTGTTCATTGGTGTGTGAATTGGTTTGGAAGAGTTGTTTGTCTGTGGACTAGGAGAAATGTATTTTCTCCACAGTACTCTACTTGTTCATTTAAGGTCTTGTAGACCTGAAAGATGGCTTGTAAGGGTGTTATATGTGTTTTGGAAAAGGTGTTCATGGTTTGGTGCTTTAGAAGACGAGTTTCATAGTTGTTGTGTGTGTCTGTATAGTCAATATGGATTGATGGGAATTATTTTGTGTATGAATTTTGTTGCATTTGATGTGGATGAATCTGAAGGTATCTGAGATGTGTTCTAATGCATGGTGAAGCATGTTATGTGGTTTGCATGCTATCTTCTTGTTGACGAAGCATGTACTTTAAAGTTCATTTGTGTTTTCATTAGGTTTGGCTGACTTGGTGTCTACACTTCATGCAAAGGATAAGTATAAATTGAGGAAGTGTGTGATTGATTTGAGACATTGTTTTGGGTCTTGGTTAATTTTTGGTTTGGTCCAATCTAATTCTCTTCCACCATGGGAATGTTGAATTGTAGACCTATTTTGAATTTGTAAAATGAAGCATGTGTAGCTGACCTTGGAGAAAGTTTCTAAGGTTGAAGATGGTATAAATACAAGCTGAGATGTTATGGATTGATGTATCTAATGAGTCAAAATTTTGAGAAGAAAAAGTGTCTGAAAGTGAATTGAGGCAGCGGTACTTTAATGTGTCAGATTCCTAAAAGTAGTCAGCTGATGGTGTCTGCAATCTTTTGATCAAGGTTGTGGATGTGTGTAACTTGTTGTGGTGGATTTTTTTTGTTGTCTTTTGTATTTGTAGGCCGTGAGCCTCCTTGTTGGATAGTGAGTCCTTTCTATAGGCAGTGAGCCTTGTATTTTGGGTAGTGAGCCCTTGGCAATGAGCCTCTTTGTAATTAGTTTCAGAATTACTTTATATTGTGAGTTAATCCTCACCATGGTTTTTCCCTTATTGGGTTTTTCACATAAATCTGGTCTTTCTTGTGTTGATATTTCCTTCTATTATTTGTGTTTCATTTTCATACTTAATAACAGGATAAAGTGGATGTGAAGTTGATAATTGTTTGGTATTTGTGATTATGTTTGGTGACAACTGATTCAACCCCCTCTAAGTTGTCTTGCACCTTTCAACAACTGGTATTAGAGCTTTGGTTCCTTGGAGAAGAACTTAACCACTTGAGATAGGTCTGGTGGCACACAAATTATCAATCCCCATGTTTGATGGATCTGACTACAATGATTGGAAAGTGTAGATGAGAGGTTACTTGACCTCTCTTGGTTACAAGACTTGGAAAGCTATTGATACAAAATATGTTGCACCAACAAGCGGTCCTTCTTCTACAGATGAGATATCTACCTATGAGGAAAATGAAAAAGCAAGGTATGCAATCTATAGTGCTTTATCTAAGACTAAGTGAAAATTTTTATCTCGTTGGGCACTACTTATGAAGTTTGGAAAAAGTTGGAAGATATCTATGAAGCAAATGATAGAGTGAAATTTTCAAAGCTAACAACTAACTGGATAGATATGAGAACTTGAAAATGGAAGAAGGTGAAGATATGGAAAGCTATTTTTAGAGGGTTGATCTTGCAGTAAATGAAGTCAAAAATCAAGGTGGTACCCTACCTAATGAAGATGTTATGGAGAAGATTTTGATGACTCTACTAGAGAGTTATAGTGATAAGGTTTCAACCATTGAGGAAGTGTATGATCCTAAGAAGTTCACTAAAGAACAACTATTTGGCACCTTGACTGTATTTGAGATGAGAAAGTTTGGAGAGGAAAAGGAGAAGATAGAATCAAACTTTTAAGCTACAAAGACAGAAGTTGATCCAGACATTGATGGTTTAGAGGAGTTGGAAGAAAATTTTACAAGGAAATTGAAGAAAGTTACTAATAAGTACAAAGGCATGTTACCTTTTAAATGTTTCAGTTGTGGAAATATTGGTCACTAAGCTTCAAGATGTCCAAATAGAGCTATACACAAGAAGAACAAAGATAATAAAGAAAAAAATATAAGAAGTTCAAGAAATTATATTATGTTAGAGAATATGTTGGAATCTCTGATGATGAATATGAATATGATTTTGAGGGTAATAATGATGAGTGCTTTTTTCTATTCTTGGAGAATAAATTTGTGTCTACTAACTCTGGAAGATGTGCAAGGGAAAGTGGTCTGGAGAACAAGAAGGATGAGATGGAAGGTACTCTGGTTACTGCCTTTCATGTAGACAGGATGAAGACTATTGGGTGATTGACAGCGGATGCTCAAATCACATGACCAGAGATAGAAGTAAGTTTACTAAACATGGAAAGTATGATGGTGGATTAGTCATGTTTGGAGATGATTCTAGTGCAAAGATTGTTGGGAAAGGAACAATTAGTTTTGATAGAAAACACAGTACTAATGATTTCTATTATGTTAAGGGATTAAGGGATAATCTTTTGAATGTTGGACAAATGTGTAGCAAAGGATTCAAGCTTGTGTTTCAGGATAAAACCTGTGAGATCAAGCTTGTGTTTCAGGATTCAAGCTTGTTCCAGGAAGAACATATGAAAACATTTATCAGCTTAAGGGTGTTGATGGCTAGTGCCTTGTATCTCAAGTTAATGAAAGTTGGCTATGGCACCAGTGGATGTGATATGTAAACTTTGATAATCTGATTAGGATTAGTTCAAGAGGAGTTGTTTGAGATCTACCTAAAATCACAAATCCTTCCAATACTGTTTACAGGAGTTGTTAGTTCAAAAAGCAAACAAGATGTGGTTTTAAAGGAAAAGATCAATCAAGTACCAAAAATGCTGGAATTGGTTCATATAGACCTTTGTGGTCCCACAAGAATAAGAAATCTTAATGGTGATAGGTATTTTATGCTCCTTATTGATGATTATTCTAGAATGACATGGGTTATTTTTATTAGGGAGAAATCTCAAGCTCTGGATATATTTAAAGTGTTCAAGGAAAGGGTAGAGAATGAAGTGACCCTGAGAATCAAATTGTTAAGGTTTGATAAAGGTGGAGAATTCACTTCCAGTGAGTTTAATACATTTTGTGAAGAGCATGGCATAAATAGACATTTCTCTATAGAACTCCTTAGTAGAATGAAGTTGTTGAAAGAAAGAATTGAATTGTTCAAGAGGCTACAAGAACTATGATGAAAGAAGCAAATGTACCTGATGTATACTAGAGAGAAGCAATCCACACTGTTGTTTATATTCTTAGCATTTAGATCAGAGGTAACAACACAAAGACAAAGACTCCTTATGAGTTATGGACTGGCAAGATTCCTACTATTAATTACTTTAAGGTGTTTGGAAGAAAATGTTATATTAAAAGAGGTGATGAAGGTATTTTACTTGGATATTCAACTAGTAGCAAAGCTTATAGATGCTTCAATAAAAGATTGAGGAAGATAGTTGAGAGTGCAAATGTAAAATTTGATGTTTAGATATGCACATACTAGTTGAAATAAGTGAAGTTGAACTAGATGAGCCTATTTGCAGACAAGTACCAGAAGAGAATAATGAAGAAGAAGAACATATTGAAGAAGAAGAAGCTCTAAAACTTCCTCCTAAGACCCCAAAGTATGTATAGAAGAATGATCCAGAAGAATAGATAATTGGAGACAAAAGTGAAGGCATGAAAACAAGAAGCAAAGTGGTAGTAGCTAAGGTAAATCTGCGTTTACTTTCAAAGATAGAACCTAAACCAATATGTGAAGCATGCAAAGATGAGAGTTGGGTTAGAGAAATGAAAGAGGAATTGCAGTAGATAGAGAAGAATCATACATGGGAATTGGTTCCTAGACCTACAAATAAGAATTAAATTGGTTCAAAGTGGGTGTTTAGGAATAAGCTGAATGAAAATAGTGAAGTAGTAAGAAATAAAGCAAGACTTGCATGCAAAGGTTATTCACAAGTTGAAGGAATTGAATTTCAGGAGACATTTTACCCAGTGGAAAGAATGGGGGCTATTTGAATATTTTTGGCATCGGGTATGTGCAAGATAATCATGGAAAAAGTAGGCCCTTAAGTGGCAAAAAATTCATAAAAATTAGAGTTAGGCAAATTGAAGTAAAAATTTGAATAAGTTATCTCTATTGTTTCAAAAATATGTAAGAATAGAATTTGTAGCAAATTGAATGTAGTTTCTTAACTACTAGGTTTATTTAAAAAAAATCTATATGGTAAAAATTTGAAATTTCAATACAGTAGTACTTAAATTTTAGGGAAAAAATAAGAAGTGGGTGTCTGTCTGACCACCCTAACCACAATAAAATGATAATATTATTTTATAATATTTTAGATATAAGTAGAGGAATCATGTCCCAATGTGATGCATATTTTTTGTAATTATTTTCCAAGTAAATAATTAATTATGAACTTTTTATTACAACTTTTTAAAAATATAAAAACTCGTATGTCTGACCACCTTAACTTGGTTAAAAATTCATGAAATTACATTTTTTTTAATCCAATAGAATGCAAAGAATAGAATGTGATGCATGTTTCAAATTCAAAAAATGTGATGGGTATGTGCAGGATCATCATGGAAAAAATAGGCCCTTAAGTGGCAAAAAATTCAGAAAAATCAGAGTTAGGCAACTTGACATAAAAATTTGAATAAGTTATCTATATTATTTCAAAAATATGTAAGAATAGAATATTTAGCAAATTGAATGTATTTTTTAAACTACTAGGTTTGTTTATTTAAAAAAAACTATTTGGTGAAAATTTGAAATTTCAATGCAGTAGTACTTAAATTTCAAGGAAAAAATAAGAAGTAGGTGTCTATCTGACCACCCTAACCACAATAAAATGATAATATTTTTTTATAATATTTTAGATATAAGTAGAGAACTCATGTCTCAATGTGATACATATTTTTTTGTAATTTTTTTCCATGTAAATAATTTATTATGAATTTTTAATTACAACTTTTAAAAAATATAAAAAATCATATGTCTGACCACCTTAACTTGGTCAAAACTTCATGAAATTCATTTTTCTTTTTTTAATCCTATAGTATGCAAAGCATAGAATGTGACGCATGTTTTGGATTCAAAAAATGTGATACCATTTGAAAACTATAGATATTTTTCAATCAGCCTATCAATCAGGACTTTAGTCGTAATTGGAATAGAAAATGAATAATAATTACTTATTAAATTCAAAGGCATAATTTATATTGGTGGAAAGTTGATAATATCCTTTAAAAACCCTTTTAATTTCATCAATTTTGGGTAAAAATAGTCGTCACCACATATCCATCATATTGCCACTTTTTGGCCCATCATAATCCTGCACATACCCTGATACTGTTTGAAAGCTATAGATGTTTTTTAATCAGCCTATCAATCAGGACTTTAGTCGTAATTCAAATAGAAAATGAATAATACTTATTTATTAAATTCAAAGTAAAGTATAATTTATATTGATGGAAAGTTGAGAATCTCCTTTAAAAGCCCTTTTTGTTTTATCAATTTTGGGTTAAAACAAGTTGTCAACCACATACCCTACACATACCCATCATATCGCCACTTTTTAGCCCATCATGATCCTGTACATACCCCATTCTCTGCACACAAAGACTTTAAGGTATAATAGATGGATGTTAAGTCTACATTCTTGAATGGAGAAGTTGAAGAAGAGGTGTACATGGAACAATTGGAGGGGTTTTAGTTATCAGATAAACTAGACTTGGTCTGTAAGTTGAAAAAGGAATTTTATGGACTCAAACAGGCTCCCAAAGCATGGTATGCAAGATTGGATAGGTATTTGACACAAAAAAGGTTCAACAAAGGCTTCGTAGATAGTAATATCTATTTCAGAGTTGAAGGAAATGAAATGTTGATAGTGGTTGTGTATGTTGATATTATCTTTGGAGGAAATGAAGGTATGTGTAAGAGATTTACATAGGAGATGCAAAAAGAGTTTGAAATGTCTATGATTGGTGAGTTGAATTTATTTCTAGGACTTCAAGTGAATCAAACTGATAAGGGCATATTCATTTCACAATCAAAATATGTCAAAGAGTTGTTGAAGAAGTTTGGAATGGATGACTCCAAACTAGTCTATACCCCTATGGTGATTGGTTGCAAACTGAGTAAAGATGATGAATCTCCTCAAGTTGATCAGAGAATGTATAGATCTATGATTGGTGGATTGTTATATCTTACTGCTACTAGACCAAATATCATGCATGCAGTATGTTTGGTTGCTAGGTTTCAAGCAGAACCTAAAGAGGCACATGTTACAGATATGAAAAGAATATTTAGATATCTAAAAAGGTGATCCCACAATACTGGTTTACAATTTTTGGCCAAATTGGACACTGAAATAATTTGTTCTAACTAAATCTTCACTTTTGGGCACCTATAGCGATTAAAATGTGAAAAATTTGAAGATGATGAAAACTACTTATTTGTCACATTTGGTCTGTAGATTCTAAATATATATTTTTTAAAAAAATTGGAATCAAATTGCGCATCTTTTTCCATCTTCGAAAACTAGTTTTTTTCAATAAACAACATTTTTAAGGAGTGATGCTCACTGTATAATGCATAATTTTTTTTCCATGAAGGATAAAATTCTTTTTTTGAATTTAGATTTGTAACTACGATATCTAGTGCTTCCAATTAGTTAGATAGTGTTTTATTGAATATTTTTTCCTTAATAAAGTTTTGAAGTCAATCCAATTACAATTTAGACATAGACGGACCATATAATGCATAAATTTTATTATGTGTATCGAAATTCATTTTTTTATTGGATCAAGGACTTCAATATCTGGTGCACTTATATATTTCAATTTTTTTTTTTTATAATATGCTATTTTTCCACATTTGCATAATAGAGAGCTTGATTTTCAGTGAAAAACCTATGTTTAATAAAACTAAAAAAGAAAAATTACATAATAAAACCAAAAAATATTAAAATTATATTTATTGGATAGCTCGTTCCAAGGACTACCATCATCCAGTTGGGTCTTTGAAGTCTCCTCCATTTTCATCCTCAACCCAAGTTTTGAAATGTAAAATTCTAGACATTTTTGGTGCTAGAGGGAGAGAAGGTGGGAAAAGGGAGGTTTAGGCGAACCAGGGTTCATTTGAAGCCCCTTTCAAATTTTTATTTTTTTTGTTTTTTTTGTGGGAAAGGTGGGACCTTCCATTTAATTGGTTCACTCGAACTGGGGTTCATTTTGGTTCGCTTGAACCAATCGGTTCATTCTAACCCCAAAAACCAATTTTTTTTGCATGGGGTCATTTTTTGCAACTTTTCCTTCCTCACTCTAGTTGTAAACTACTTTTGTGGGCTAACCCAAAAGGCACTCCAGATTATGGCTTGTGGTATCTTAAGGATATTGATTTTACTTTGAGTGCTTACACTGATGTAGATTGGGTTGGTTGTGTGGATGTTCAAAAGAGTACAAGTGGTGGTGCTTTCTTTCTTGGAGGAAGATTGGTTTCATGGCTAAGCAAGAAATAAGATTAAGTGTCTTTATCCACTACTGAAGCTGAGTACATTGCTACAACATCTTGCTACACATAGGTTTTATGGATGAAGCAAACATTGAAGGATATAGGAGTGATATGTGATGTGCCTATCCCTATCTTCTGTGATAATAAAAGTGCAATAAACATTTCAAAGAATCTAGTAATGAATTCAATGACAAAGCATATATCTATAAGATATCATTTCTTGAGGGAGAAGGTATTGGAGAATGAAGTTAGGTTGGAGTATGTGTCTACAAAGGATCAAATTGTAGATATATTTACTAAGGCTCTTCTAAAGGATAATTTTGAGTATCTTTGGGAGAAGTTGGGGGTCATAGGCCCTCCTTTGAACTACGTGCACATGGAGGTGCATTAGTCTAGTGGATCTACAAATTCTTCATTTTTCTTGAATAATGATTGGGTCTACTCCACAGGTGGATTAGAAAGTATCATTTTTGTAGTATGAAATGGGTGCACTCCTAAGGGGGAGTGATTACAGCTACATATGGCTGAAGATTTATGTAAAGCTTTTTTTCTTTCCCATTGATGTCAAAGGGGGAGAGAGAGTCATGTGAAAAATAGTGAAAGAAAAAGGGGAGAGAGAATCATTTGAAAGAGAGAATATTGCAAGGAAAAGAGAGTGTAAGAAATGTTGCTTAGGATGTCTAATCTAAAAAATAAAGGAGAGTGTAGGAATGGAATGAATGTTGTATTTGGTGGTTTTTCACGATGTCTTGTGTTGCCATCAATGACAAAGGGGGAGATTGTTGCAAGTATGAATGAGTATGGTGGTGTTGTCATTAATGTTGTCATTGATGTCAACATAGTATAGGTTTTGTAGATAAATGAATCAAGTCATTGTAGGTTGTGCATGTACAGTTGAGATACTATAGAAATGTTGTGATTACATGGAGCTATCTTTATAGTGTTGAAGGTGTGCTAATATGATGAGTTTGTACTTTTGAGAAATAGTGAGGCCAGAGTTGAGTATGTGTTAAGAATGTGCTATAGTATGTGCTCCACATTTATTTTATGTTGATCCTATGCTTGTGTAGATCTAATTTTTTTTTCATGAACATTATTGGGTGATATATCCTAGATTAGAGCTTCTAGTTTGATGGAGAGTGAAAGCTGTGTTCACTAGTGTGTGAATTAGTTTGGCAAAGTTGTTTGTTTGTGGATTGGGAGAAATGTATCTACTCTACAGTCCTCTATTGGTTTGTTTTAGGTCTTTTGGACCTGAAAGATGACTTGTAAAGGTGTTATCTATGTTCTAGAAAAGGTTTTGATGGTTTGGTGCTCTAGAAGATGAGTTTCATAGTTGTTGTGTGTGTCTGTACAATTAGGATGGACATATGGGAAGTATTATGTGTATGAAGTTTGTTGCATTTGTTGTGGATGAATTTGAAGGTATCTGATTTGTGTTCTAGTGCATGGTGAAGCATGTTATGTGGTCTACATGTTATATTCTTGTTGAGGAAGCATGTACTTTAAAGTTCATTTGTGTTTTCATTTGGTTTGGCTGACCTGGTGACTATACTTCAAGCGAAGTATAAGTATCAATTGAGGAAACATGTGATTGATCTAAGACATTTTTTGGATCTTGGTTAAGTGTTGGTTTGGACTGCTCTCATTCTCTTGCATTGCAGGAATGTTGAGTTGCCAACCAATTTTGAATTTGTAAAATGAAGCATGTGTAGCTGACCTTAGAGAAAGTTTCTAAGGTTGAATATGGTATAAATACAAGTCGAGATGTTATAGATTGATGTATCTGAAGAGCCAGAAGTTTGAAAAGAAAGAGTGTCAGAAAGTGAATTAAGGCAACAGTATTTTAATGTGTTAGATTCCTAAAAGTAGTGAGTTGATGGTGTCTGCAATCTTCTGATCAAGGCTACAGATGTGTGTAACTTTTTGTGGTGGATTTTTCTGTTACTTTTGTATCTATAGGGAGTGAGCCTCCTTGTTGGATAGTAATTCCTTTATGTAGGCAGTGAGCCCTTGGCAGTGCGCCTCTTTATAATCGGTTTTGGAATTACTTTATATTGTGAGTTAATCCTTATTGTGGTTTTTCCCGTATTGGGTTTTCTACGTAAATATGGTGTTTCTTGTCTTGATATTTCCTTCTATTATTTTGATTTCATGTTCATACTTAATAATAGAATAAAGTGGATGTGAAGTTGATAATTGTTTGAGATTTGTGATTATGTTTGGTGACAACTAATTCAGCCCCCTCTCAGTTGTCTTGTGCCTTTCAAGAAAACCAACAATATTTTCTATTTGGTATGGCTGATATGAAGTGATATAAGTGGGTGTAATGCCCCGCCATGCAACCCTAGAGGAAGTTGCAATTCACTACTTAAATGCACCAAATTTTTTTATTTTAATTTTTTTGTTTAAGTACAAATAACATGTAAGATGAATACACATTGCCAACAACCTCTAAGGCCATGAGACAAGATTACTTTAAAACCGAAACATTAATCACTTAAGGAAATGAGACAACATGCATTCCATACAATATAACTTACAACAAAGGATAAGAAATACCAAAAGATTTCAATTAACAATATTTAAACAATAAGATTACAACACTCATTCCCCGAATGAGGTAAATCCAATTATCATGATTACAATTTACAAATTCCCCCTCGATAACAAATGAGGGGTAATAAAATACAATAAGAACTGAGAGAACAAGGCATGAGAAGAAACTGATTCCCACGAGCTCTCCAACTGGAAATCACAACTACACGAACAAGAAGAAGTACCAACGGATTAAGATGCACGCCACCCGACCACGTGGAATCCAAAAGGTTCCACTCCCTCTGTGCTAGGAGATAGTAACCAGGAATTCCTACACAAGACCATCTACCACTAGACATGGGCCACACGAAACTGATACAAAAATAAATACAAGACCTCATCACATGACTGAACGGTTAAACGTGCAACTCTAGGTACGACTCACACAACTGTCATAGGTTACATTGCTTCCAGACATAGAATAGATCAAGGATGTCACAAATACCAAGTACAAACTGCTAACTTAGGAAGAGTGTCATCGCATAGCTCGTCAAGGGATATCCTCTGGGAATCTTCCTAGGCCCCGGCCCCCACTCCGTGGGTTATACTGGTAGCCTCAACCAAAATCCCGGCACCAATGCTTACTCATGCAGAACCAAATACCTCTCGTGGAGATGAGATAGATGATCTTGCCATTCCAGGCCTTCCCGTCTCATCCCAAGTCTAAACCAAGCCCTCGGGCCCATGAGCGAGGCACAAATTATCTTGTTTAATGTTTGATGCAACCTAAGCTTCTAAAAGTTTAAATTTAGTTATCACTGAATTAACCAACTTGCAAAGGGTTATCCTGGCACCACTTTGTGCACCGGCGCCCATTGCAAGCCACTCTCCTAAGACAACCCACACGGTGAAATCCACAATAAGAAACAAGATAACACGACCTCTCCATTTCAAGGAGGTGACAAAACAAGGATATTCACCCCAAACACTAAAGACCACAAGGTCAAGACCCTCTCCAAACTCTGGAGGCAACAAGGTCTAGCCCTCTCCAAACACGGGAGGAAACAAGGTCACATAATCCACTCCATACACTGGAGGAAAACAAAATACAAAACCCCACTCCTTTCAAAGGAGGTACAAATCACATTACCCTCTGCTATTCCCAAGGAGGCACAAATCCCCGTTCGTGGAAACCGGGTACAACATCATAGTACAACTCTACCCCATTCCCAAGGCGATTCACAAATTAAACCTCTACACAAAACATCCCACTCTAAAGAACTTCTATGGAAGACTTACATAGACCCATAACCCAATTTTCCTGACAAGGAAAAATGAAAGAAACATGATTATAAAGCATTCCAGGCAATTCAATATCTAATGTTAGGGTTTCCTAAACCCATTCAATCATAGTTTTCAATCTTGCATTTACTCAATCAAATACATCAAATTCACTTCCCAACATTGAAGTATTTACAACCCAATCATTTACTCTAAAATTTACAAGTAACTTCTCTAATCAAAGCGTTCAAATAAATACAATCATTCGACTAAAATATGAACGACTAAAATATTCAATCATTTCTCTAGTATCACAATCATATACTATAAATGAAACCATTCATTTATCAAAGCACTTAGATTAAATAATAAGTCAATCAATTACGTCACACAAGAATTAAATAAATAATTGACCTTATCCGGACAACTCAATAGTAACTCAAAGCATGTTGACAACTCAAAGGGGTTCAAACCAATAGTATATTTCATTTTCCTAATTACATTTATTAATAAAAACAACCTTTGAAAATGAAAACACTTGATCATTTAAAATCTACCTTTTTAAAATAAAATATTTGACTATTAAGATTCAACATTCGAAATAATTCATATAAAAAAATCTTCCTTTGCTCCTATTACGTAACCAAAAGTCATCTTAGGATAATCTATATTTAAATCTATCCTTTTAACCTCATTTGTCTCAATTCCCACAATCATCAAAATCAAATTATAATTAAGTCAAACATTTGATAAGTAAAGACATCTGACTAAAATAATCATGCATTAACTCTAAGTTCCACCATTATGTTCCATAATCAAACAATTTAATTATTAAAATATCTAAGTAAAATAAATCTTCCATTATCTCTTAGTTTCACAATTGAATTCCATATTCAAACAATTTTAATAAATAAGGTCATTTGATTGAATTAAGTCAATCATTAACTCTCCATTTAACAATTATCTTCAAAATCAGGATATTTTACTGAATAAACACTTAATCAAGTCACTTAATCTATATTTCAACACAAGATAAATAAATTAATCAAAATCAAAATCAATATTTCAATTAAAACATTGATCATTCATTAATTACATTTCTGCTTTATCCGTGCGATAATCATTTTAGATTAAGTCCTATTTAATAATTTAAACCCCATTAATTAAAATATATCTAATAATTTTATATATTTCAATTAATCATATTTTATTCCTCATTATTTTACATAAACAAAATATGTCCTTAATATATATTTAATTAATAGCTTAAAATCACTTCTTTTGAAATTTACGGCTATTTATTAAAATATCAATTTCCTTCAAATATAATAATCACATAATCATTTTTTTTTTGAAATTTCAATCAACTATTTGACATTATTTAAATATGTCAAATAAAATATTATTATATTTGCAAATAAATAAATCATTTAGTTATAAAATTTAACTCCCATCTAAAATTCCATATAACAAATTTTATTTAAATTAAAATATTAAATATATATATATATATTTTAATAACATATACATATTATATATATACAATATTATAATATTATAATATTATAACTTATATATATATATATATATATATATATATATAATATTTATATATAATAAAATATACATATAAAATCAAATATTTAAAAATCAAATATAACAAAAAACGAAATTTAAAAACTTTTTATTTCTTTTTTAAAAAAAGCAAAGGGGCGCACCCCCTGCTACTACGCAGCCCCCAGTATAGGGCTCAGCCCTGCTGGGGACTGTTACGTAGCCTCGCCCCTACTCCATGGGGGCCACTGCTGGTGAAGGCAGTGCCTCCCATGGTGTTTCGTGGCCATGGGCAGTGCCCGACCCAACAATCATAGGCCCAAAATTTTAATTTTTTTAATTTTAAAAATTTCGATTTTAAACAAAAATGACCTCCCCTGTACTTTGACGAATTTTTACTAGATCCGAATACAGAGCAAAAGATATATTTGATATATATATATGTATATATATCTGTATATATATATATATATATATTCATGATCACAGCCAGATTTGGGCAAGTTTTCCTTCAGGGAAAGGCTGAGAAGAAGAAGTTTAAAACACCATACTATGATGAATTTTTCTGGGTTTTCCCATATTGACAAATAAATCAAATCTTCTCATTTGAATCCCTCTCAAAGCTTTGTGTTGCTAGATTTAAATGAATTTTTCATGGTTTTATTGGATTTCCAAACAGCATATCAAAGATTTCATAATAGCATGAAGAGGGTTTAATCTAGTTTTCCAAAATGAACAAAGCAAGACAAGGAACCTGATTTTTCTCCAAAGCTTCAAGATCCCATGGAGCTTTCGAATCCTCTTCAAAATCCAGCTCAAGCATACCTTCATCTTCTTCACAAATCCAAGCCCATTTTTTTTTCTCCCCAAAAATCCAAGATTAAACATAGATCCATTTCCTTTTGCCAAATAAGGTTTTTTCCCCAAAATGGTCAAAACCCTAAAAATCCCACTTACCCAAAATATATTTTAAAATTAACAAGGAGGGAATATTTCCAATTTTTTAATTCAAACCCACTTTCTAATTTTAAATTCATAAAACCAATTTTCTAATTTTTAATTCAAAACTCAATTTCGAATTTTTTAATTCTACTTTATGCATTTTCAAAATTTCTCATAAAACATAAGCATTTCAAAATTACCAATAAATAATTTCCTCAACAATATTTTTCAAAAGTGGAATTAAAACATATTGTCATTTAATTATTTATTTTAATTTAATCGTAACTATTCAAACAACATTTTAATTAAATCCTAAATATCCAATATAACTTCCATTTTCAATTTCATTTGAAATTAGATATACAATAACGCCAAAATCACTATTTCATTTAATATATCACTATTAATCTAATTAATTAATAAACTAAATCTAGTTTATTAATTAATCAAATCAATCAATAACCCAATAATTATTTTATTAATTTCATCAAATAAATCAATAAAATAAATCACATTTCAACATTGCAATTAAACACATTTAATCATTAATTAAACTACACAAGTCATTTAATAAACTTTAAACTTGAAATTAAATAAACACTCAAGGGCAAACTGACCAAGTTAAAATGACTAACCCCGACAACAACCCGACAACACGTTATGACTAGGGTGACGACTTGGCTCAGAAAACCTAGCTACTATCTCCCAATCAATTACCGTTGGTAAATGGACACGCTCAAACCTATGAAACCAGGTGGAGTCGATGTCATGTACCTGCCAACCTGCAACAAAGAACATGTCGAACGAGCAAAATATATGTATATGTATATAATTAAACACAGCGTGAAGAGGGAACCTCAGGATTGTAGGGCGCTCGCAAGCAAGTGATACAATCCGTCCCTTTCACCAATACAGTATCATTAAATGACACATCTAACATCAATGATATGATCATTAGCATAAAACATTATTTAATCAGATATCTTCTAAATACTCTAAATAATGTCATAAAGATAACATTAAAATAACATCACATCAACATATAACTTTCACATCTTTTAACACTCACGTTCACAAGTAATCAAGTCCAAAAGTCAAAGAATGTTCAGACACAATCATCACATTTCAATATAACATACGCATCACTAAACAATCAACAATTAAATAATCACTAAGTTCACAGTCACCTCATAAGCATAATTAGACATACAAAGAACACTGTTGATCCAATTATCTAAAACCAAGGGGTATTACAGTGGGATTTTCATGACATGAAGGATGATGAAAGATATCCACATGAAATGAATACATAATTTTGCATTCAAATAAGTTGGAAACTCATTGAACTATCTTAAAACCAAAATTATCAAGACTATTTTTTTGCAAAAAAATTATAACATACAAGTACTTGATCTTTTTGAAACTAGTAAAATAACTTGGATTTTCCAAGCGTGTGAAGATTTTTTTCCTCCAAAGGTAGACAATATTAATATACACACAAAATATCAGCAATGAATGAACAAGTTTTGAACTATGATAGTTTAAATTATCCCATCAGGCGTGCCAAAAACTATTGTAATGGAAAATTTGCACCCTTGTTGAGTTGATAAAATCACTTAGCCACCTCATGAAAGATGGGATGATATCCTTGAGTGTTCGCTCAGATTCTAGAGATCAACCTCTAGAGAGGGTTGGTTCCCTTGGAACTATCACCTAAACTAAACTACCTACTACTACTTGTAAAGGAAGGAGGTAGGAACTGGCATGAAAATAAAAAAACATAAGATCCTAAAGTGATGCAACAAATGAATTTTAACCTATACTTTTTAAAATAAACATAATATTATCAATAACTTACACTAAAACATGCACAACTCAAAATACCAAATTTCTAGATTGCATAATTATTTCATGACTAGGTTTGGTATCTAGGACAATATTTAGAACGAGTTGGAAATGTTCTCACAACTTAAAATTTACCCCTAGCTAGTTAAACACAAATAATGACCTACAAAACTACATGTTTTGTACATAAAGGCAATGGAAATAGGAAAAAAATCAAGGGTAAAAACCTCATCATAAGATCACATTAACCATTTTGTAAAAGTTTCCACAATGAAGTAGCTTTGAAAATGTAAAACAACTTGTCTTTATTGAGCAAAGTTGCTTATAAACAACATACAAATCTGAAAATAGTTACAATGCTTATTCTTTGCTAGAAAGAACCTTCATATGTTACAATACATGGCTCCAAAATGAGCAAGAAAACTAATTTTCTAAGTTACAATGCACCAAAAAGGTTAAAAAAATAACTTCTATAAGTTTACAATGCTTTTCCCAAACAACCCTTTACAAACAACTAAAGTGAAATAAAAGTTGGCGTGCCTTTTTAAAAACAACCCTTTACTAATTCCTAGTAACTAGTTGCAATCATCATGTGACACGTGTCATAACTACTTGAAAAATTCAAACACTCTTTTGGGTGCCTAGTTGATTTCTCTTTAATGCTAACTTTAAGTAGTTGCACTTGTACATTGAGGAAGAAATTGGGAACCTCCATATCCTTCTAAATGTTGTTCTAGATACCAAACTTGGTCATGAAATGCTTATGCAAGATACATATAGGATTTTGAGTTGTGCATGTTGTATTTTAAGTTGTTGATCATATTGTGTTCATTTAAACAAGTGTAGGTCAAAATTCATTTGGTGCATCGTGCCTTAGGATCTTAGGTTTTTCTCATTTTCATGTCAATTCCTATCTCTTTCATTTTCAAGTAGCCATAGATAGTTTAGTTTAGGTGATAGTTCCAAGGGAACCAACCCTCTTTGGAGGTTGATCTCTAGCATATGAGCTCACACTCAAGGAGATCATCCCATGTTTCATGAGGTGGCTGGGTGATTCTTTCAACTCAGCAAGGGTGCACATTTTTCCGTGACAATAGGTACACTTGGCAAAAAATTAATTATAGCTATAAATAGTCTTGAAGTAGTTATTTTCTAAGGAAATACTTTTTTTTTTTTTTTGTAACTGAAAAATATTCAATTTTATACTTATATGATGTAAAATAATTACAACCAACAAAAAAAATCTCTATATGATTTTGTTTTTGTAACAAATTACATTAGTTATTTTAGGTTTGGTTGTTAGCCATATAAATACATCTATTTTTAGTTGGTAGTTAAAAGACTAAATAAACTCCTTATATTCATGGAGAATTTTAACCATGAGCTATGTAATATTTCATTTACTCATTTCTTATATAAGGTTTGAGAAATGGTGAAAAGAGGGGAGCGGTGTGGAGAATGTAATATATTTCTTGAAATAAATTTTAATATATGCAACAACTCATGGTTTGAGTACTTCAAACATTTTGTAGCCACTATGTGGACTAAGAAGAAGGACCAATTCTTTGAAAACACTGGTGATGATTTTTTTTTTTTGTTGGAGTTGGTAAATTATTTTCTAGTTTTATTTATTTATTTATTATGATTTAGAAATAATACTTTATATTAATTATTTTTTCTGTGTATGATCAACTAGGTATTAAACACAATCAATTATTAATTTTTTTAACTTTTTAAGAATAGAATGAAAGTTTACAAATTTTTATTTTATAGATGTTGTTCGTATCATAAACTATTCCATTTCAACTTGCATAGTCCCTATAGTAGACAATTCTAATAGGTTGGATAGTTAGTATAACAAATTGTAGCAAGATTATTTAAAATTTCTATATAATTTTAAAAGAATAGTTGCATCTCATCCACACTCACCTTACTTATTGCATCCCTTACACATATAACCACTACATATTTTATAATTTTATGCCCCCAGATTGACATAGACCAAACTAAAATTTTAATATTATAAATTAAATCCATCTCATTATTTACCCCAGTTTTGACCTATTATATTTCATCATAGGGCTTCCTAGATCTAAGGGTAAGAATTTCATCATGGTAGTGATGGATTGCCTCACTAAATATTCCCATTTTTCTACAATATCTCATCATTTTATAATAAGTACAGTGGAAAAATCATTTTTGGAGAATATAAAAAAGCTACATAGTACACCTAAGGTTATTGTCAATGAACTTTATCTTATCTTCACTAGTAGCTTTTGGATAGATTTATTCTCTTTTTTTGGTACTCAATTGACTCAAATATCTTCATATCATCCTCAATCTAATGGGAAAATTGAGGTTTTCAATAAGTTCTGAGAAGGGTATCTACATTGTTTTGATTCATGTAATCAGTCTTAATGGGTAGATTGGTTACCACTAGTAGAATTGTAGTATAACACTTATTTCCATAGTTCATCATTTATTTTCCCATTTACAACACTATATTAATACCATCCTTCATCCATTGCATCAAAAATTAGGATGACACCAATAGTTTATGCTATGGAGGACCGCATGTATCATCAATAATAGGTAATTCTAGGACTCAAATACAATTCAACCATGATATAAAATAAAATGAAACAATAGGCTGATCAGCACTATAGTGAAAGGAGTTTTGAAGTTGGGGATTTTTTTTTTTTGATATTACAAACTTATAAATAAATTTCTTTAAAGATGAAAATAAAGAGCAACAATTTGTCACCAAAATATTATGGTTCATACCATATTATTAAAAAGATAGGTAGTGTCACCTAAACTTGAGTTATCTCCAACAACAAATATACATCTATTTTTCATGTTTCTTATTTACATAAAGTGATTTGGAATAATATCCTTACAAAAATAGTATTACTAGAGACATACAAAGCAAGAGTCTTATTGGAGAGCTAGAGTTAATTCTTTAGACACAAAGAAGCTGCGAACTAGGATATTCATTGTGTATCTTATTCAATGAAAGAATCTACTGGTTGAAGATGTCACAAGAAAGGATTAAGAGTTCATTCAAAATCATCCACACTTGATTACAATTAAGGATAATGTTTCTTTGAAGAGGGGATGCATGCTATGCCATTAATCCTAAAGTGTGCATAAGGTTACAAGTGGGTGGGTTGTGGCTACCTTAACTCTTAATTAAGTCATATGGCCATTATTATATTATTATCTAGTTAATTAGGTTGGCCTAAGTGTTATATTTTGATACATACGTCAACTTGGGTGATATCCATGCCATTACTCTTATATAGGAGGTATTAATTGTTATTTTATGGATTACAAATTGTGTTCTCATTAGAGATATTTGGATTCTCTCCCTCTTGAACTAGATTGTTATTATGTTATTATCAATTATTTGAAAAATAATTCATATTACATTCCTCACTTGTGCAAGTGATTTCATTACATAAATAAAACATTTAAATTAGAAATATCAAAATAATGGATGGTGGCATTTTTGAAACAAAGGAAAGTTTATAATTAAAAAAATAAAGTAATTAGAAAAAAAAAGTGTGTTCATGTATGTAATAAAAAATAAATATAAATAAATATAAAATAAAATTTAACTAAATATAATAGCTCCAAATTGATATCTCTTTGTATTTTTTAGATAGATTAATATAATATATTTACACTAGTTAGTATATATATGAAACTGAATAATAATTTTATAAGTTATATTGATTCTTTTGTCAAAAAACTTACACTTTGATATGTAGTATCTATCGACAAAGGATTTATAATTGGTTTCTTTAGTGAGTATTACTCTATCCATCTAATAACACCTATACTAGATATTTTGAAGATAAAGGTATAAGTGCATTTCCTATCAATATGATAAAATGGTAGTCAATGTCATAGTAAAAGAATATATTTGTATTATTTTGGTGTAGGGATAAAGACCGAAATGTATTGAACCTTTAATATACTTTTAATACTTCTTTTACTATTTTTTAATTACCAATATAGCTATCCTACAAAAATATAAATGTAAAACCTTCTATATAAAAAAATTCAGGTATATCACAATATAGAATTATTCTTTTTTTTTGCGTGATGATTGTAGAGTTCATTAATACCATTATTTAATATAAAAACTAATTTTATATCATTTTTATTAAGTAAATAATGTGCATACTTTTCTTTGAGATATAGCCAATCCAAATGATTAAGATGACTAGATATGTTATTGTATGAATTGACTAAATTTACTTATAATAAGGAAGTTATGTATGTATGTATGTATGTATATAATTTTAATGTTTGAACATGAAATTGAATCAATACCAGAAATAATGATGATATTTCCATCTTTATTTTTATAAGACTATTAGGTATGATATTGTCACAAACACAAATAGGTATGGATTTCATGTTTTAAGTGGCAAAAAACCATATACTAAGGATAAAATTGGATATAATCAAATATATATAGAAGAATTCTTTAAGAAATGAGCATGCTATTATTTCTCAGATTGCTCCTAAAATAGCTTATGATGCAGGAGCATCTGGGTATAGGTGTAATCCTCATCAATCCAAAAATGTTTCATTTAGAGTTTTGCTTTAGTTTGATTGAGTTTTGATATTTTCAATTTTGGTGGTGTTGAATGGCAACTTGACCATTGTCAGTTTTCAGCTTCATTAGTCAATGGATGAATGAAATTGTTTGATGTAGATGTGTAATATATTTAGACATCATGGAATATGTAATAGGGAAGCAAATTGATTCTCGAATCATGTCCTTTTAAATGGCATTTTGAATAATTTAAAAACTGAAAATTAAAATGCAAAATAAGGAAGAAAATTGGGAATGTGGAGGGGCACAAGTGCCTATGAAAATATTACCATTATGAGAATATGAAACAAGAGGTAGAATATGGATATGAAAGGGCGCCTGTAGAAGAGACCATATTGCTATCAATCGTTTAAAGACCATTTAAATAGAAAGAAACAAACTAGATGCCACTATTAATGTGCAGATTTGGAGAAAGTGAAACGCCACACCTTATTAGGAAAAGGAGAGCAGATTGAAATAATAGAGAGGGGGCAGTGTTGAAAGGGAGAAGGAATCATGCCTCATAGGAGAAGAGAATAGGTGCAAAATTTTAAGAAAAGAAAAGAAGGGGCTGTGTGAGAAGATATATTTATGAGGCTACAAAGGTTACAGTTGGAACTGTGAGAAACCCATGAAGGGAGTCATGTGCATATGAGATAGAAATTGACAAATAGAATGCAAATTAAAGTGCCTTCTATAATGGTTTAATATATGCAAAGTTGAAGGCGTTTCTTGTAGTGAATACAGGCCGATACATAACAGGGAAAAATTCAAATGATATAGGAAGGAGGAATGGATCAACACCATCTAGTGAGAGATGATAGCTGACAGTGAGAGGGGTGACATATAAGATAGGGTTAAGAGGCTGCACAAGGGAGATCAAGGAAACATAAAACAATTGCAAGTGTCATGGAAGGCGTGGGGAGTTTGACATAGGGCTGCATAGAGAGAGAGTATCGTGAGGGGCTGTGTTTGATAGAAAATGTTTAAAATTGAATAATTTAAAAGCACGAGATGAAGGCAGAGGGCCCGTGTTGTTTAAATTGGGAGGAGCTGAGTAAAAGAGGGTCACGTAGATGAAAGGGGAGCAGTGTTGATAAAAAGAAAGGAGTTCACCGATGGCTGGCGCATGGAATATTCCTGAGGCAAGAAAATCATCGACGTGAGAGTAGAGTCATGTAAGAAAAGGAGAAGTTTGCATAGTGCAGAGGTGAAGAACCGTGCCATCTGAATAACAAGTGTGCAGAAGTGTGGATTAGAGGAAAAAGGAGTGAAAGGTTCAGATTGAAGGCAGTGTCTAAGCTAAGGACGGTCATGTGAAGGCGGAATGTGAAATTTTGTCCATAGTGGGATTTTTTTATTTTTTTTTGGGTAGTGGACTGGATTTAATTAATAAGAACAATATTAATTTGTTGCAATCATGAATTTCCCGGGACAATGTGTATTTGACAATGTGAGTTGTGTGTATGTGTATATGAGAATGGAGAAATGTTGTTATTTGAATTTTGTTTGAGGGGAGTACCCTCTTGCTTCAACTGGTATGGAATAGGTAATCCTAAGTGTGGAGAGGGTCCATTAGGACATATGGGTGAAAGTGTGAATAGATCGACCATGAGATAGTTCACACCTAGATGAAAGTGTGTGAAGTGGTAAAGAAGAAGCCCGTGAAGGTTGTTGCAGGTAAGAAGAGTCCTAACCAACAAGAGAGCTTGAAACCGTGAAATAATTTGTTTTGTAGATTAAGTGTGATGGTATATTGTAGATTGAGGTGAGATTGCAACAACAAAAAATATGGGAATAGTTGTAAGTAAGAGGCCCATGATTTGGGAAGCATGGAGATGGTATGAAGAAAAAAAGACATGCATAATGATAAAAAATATAAACAAGTGATTAGATAAGCTACAAAAACTGGAGGCACAACTGAGTGAACAAATGGACATGAGAAAAGAAGATGAGCATGAAATGAATAATGAAGATCCTACATTATAGGTAGTTGAAGAGGAGAAAAATGAAGATATAGTGATGGGATACAAAGAGTGTTGCTACCCAAGATGGAAGACAAAGGATGTGGGAGTAGGCCCTACAAATATAAATAAAGAAGAAAAGAAGAGATGAAATGAAGAAAATAAGATTATGGACTTGGAGAGTCCTAAATTTGATGAGCATATTGGTGAAGACAAGGATGTCACTTTGTTGAAAGAAGAAATGAGAAGAATCAATGAATTGTTGATAGATGAAAATGAAAAGTTGATAGAGAAAAAGAAATTTGTTGCACCAAGAGAAGATGGTGATGGTGAAAAGTATTTGGAGGCTCATAATTTTTATAACCCCTTTTATAATGTTTTTTTTGCAAGCAACAAAAAATTTGTAGGAGGTTGTCAAGTCTATGACATCGAAGAAGAAATCCTTGTGCAAGAGGATAAGAAAGGAAAAGAAGGAGAAGAGTTGGTAGTTAAGACATGTCTTATTGAAGGCATGAAAAAGGAGAAAAAAATAAAATTTGTAGTAGATGTTGAGAGGAAAGGTGAGATTATATTCCTTGAAGAGGCCAAATGAGTTGCAATAGTGGTAAGTCCTTTGGAGGACATGAAGAAGATGGTGGTGATGAATAGTGAAGATGGAGGTGTTGCAATTGAAAGTGAAAGAGAAAAGACTATAGTATCAGAGGTAAGTTTGATTGTTGTAACTGTGAAGAACATGTAAATTTGCATTCCTTTGAGTTTGAGGAAGTAGAAAGTATGGAGATGTTGTGGGTTGAGGTGCAACCCAAGGAAAGCCATTATGTTGGTATGGCAAGAAGGGAGGTTGAAGGGGATGAATGTGTTTGGTGGAGGAGGATGGATTGTGGTGGGTTGATTCCCATGAAGGAGGAGGATAGAAATTTGGTGGAGGTGGGTGGTTCGTGGTGGGTTGAATCCCATAAAAGAAGGAATGAGAGGAAAGTATAATTGGTGAGAGAAGTTAGCTCATGGTGGAAAAAATTTTGCACAAGGAGATGATAGTGAAGGGTGGATATAACAGAGGAGTATGACATGTGTTCCAACCAAGTATTGGAAGAGAAGAAGGAGGAAAGTTTGCAAGGTACCTATCTCAACATTGGAGTATGTTGCAAGTTGCTTGTAACTTGAAATAGTAGTTTTACTACTCAACTCAATTTTCTAAGTCTATGCTCACAAAATTCCTACCTGATGTGTTTGATGCAAGAGCATCTGGGTACAGGTGTAATCTTCATCAACCAAAAAATATTTTGTTTTGAGTTTTTCTTTAGTTTGATTGGGTTTTGGCATTTTTCAATTTTGGCAGAGTTGATGACAACTTGATCATTGTCAATTTTCAGCTTCATTGGTCGATGAATGAATGACATTGTTTGGTGTATCTCACATATTGTCTTCTTTCAATGATATTTTGTGGATGTGCAATATCTTTAGACATCAAGGAATATATGATAGGGAAGTGACTTGATTCCCATAAATCACGTCCTTTTCAATGACATTTTGAATATTTAAAAACTAAAAATTAAAATATAGAATAAGGAAGAAAATTTAGAATGTGGAGGGGCATGAGTACCTTTGAAAATATTTCCATTATGAGAATATGAAACAAGAGGTAGAATGTGGATATGAATGGTCGCCTATAGAAGAGACCACGCTGGTATCAAACACCAGTAGAAAAGGAGAAGGTTGCATATTGTAGAGGTGAATAACCATGACATCTAAATAACAAGTATGTAGAATTGTGGATTGGAGGAAAAAGGAGTGAAAGGTTTACATCGAAGGTTGTGTCTAAGTTGACGATGCTCATGTGAAGGCCAAATGTGAAATTTTGTCCATAGTGGGATTTTGTTTGTAGTAGATTGGATTTAATTAATAAGAACAATCTTATTTTGTTGCAATCTTGAATTGCCCATGACAATGTGTATTTGACATTGTGAGTTGTCTATATGTGTATGTGAGAATGGAGAAATGTTATTTGATTTTATTTTTAGGGGAGTACCCTCTTTCTTTAGTTTATTATGGCAATATCCACCCATTACTTGTAATATAACACTATTTTTTTCAAATGTTACAACAATTAACTTGAAAATTAAAAAGAGAGTTTTTTGGATTTCAATCCACCAATATAAATAAATGAATAAAAAAAAGAAACTTATTTATAATTAGATTTTATCTAGAATTAATGAATAAAAATTTAATCCAAGGGTCCCAATCAAACATTTACTATTAGAGACAAGTAACCTTATGTGCATTAGACTATCTAAATTATATATAAAATATTTTGGAAATTATTTATCATGTAAATGAGCATTTTGTATATTGAAAATATTCTTTACGAATTATTGATAGCAATTTATTTGAATCCAAACAATGTATAGATCGTGAAGGACCAAATAGTATGAGAAATATTTCAATTTACATTGTGATTACAAAAAGAAAGTCGGTTCCATTGTTTTGAGTGTTGAAGTAACAACATATGTAAACCAAAATTATCTTTCTACATAAAAAGAGAACCCTTATGCATTGGAAATGGTGTATTCTTTTTTCTAAGAAAAGTTCATTTCCCATGATAAATGGTTTCAATTTTAATTTTACATAGGCTCTTCAATAGAAATAACATATCAAGATCATTTGTAGAAGAGATTGGTTATATTTATAATTTAGACATAATAACATATCAAAATATTTACTAAAATTGATTGGTAATTTAAGTTATAATATTTTAAATTTATTGAAGTATATCATTGAAATAACAATTTCTCACTTACAAACTAGTACTCTTTAGAGAAAGGTGAACAAACGCATTATTTTTTAATTAATTAAAAAGGTGATCTTTATTGTAAAATAGAAACACATGAATAACTATTCAATTAGTGGTGATTTTTTTAAATGCATTTTTTAAGTATAATTTTATTTTATAATTATACTAAAAGAAAAAAAAATTGAAAATTTGATTTTATAGATACATAAAATGAAGGTCAATAGGTAATGGATAAATTAATCAAGTTAAATTTGACGTGCAAATGGTAGTCATGTTACTTTTTTAGTTTTAAAAATCAATTTAATTAAAAAAAAAAATTAAAACTAAATAATTAGTGTCATTGGAGAGAGGCTTATTACAATGGCATCCACCAAAAAACAATGCCATCCACAAAAAAACAATGTGTAAGAAAAAACTCTTTAGATAGAAATTGGCATTCAAATGACATGCAAATCCATATCCAGTCTTAAATCTTATCTTCTTATTTTTTGAAAACAAATGCAATCATTATTGTTAACTTCCTAAAATTAATTTTAAAAAACAGTTTTCTTTTTTGTGAAAGGTTTTAGTTTTGTTTGAGATTCTACTTTTTTAATTTTTAAAATATTTTCAATAAAACTTAAATATTATTTTAAATATATTTTAATATTATATTTGGGAAGATAAATATGAAGCCATCTTGAAAGAAATAAAAAATGGTTACAATTTAAAATAACATTCAATTAGAGCTAGGATTAGAGTTTTGATTAGAAAAAAATGATGAAAATAGGTGCCTAGACAAAGATAATATAACTTTGGTCATAATATATATATATATATATATATATATATATAATTTATATATATAGCTATATAATATAAGATAGCAAGTCACATGTCATAGAGGATATATGTGGATAAGCATCATATACATGTAAAATAGAATGAAAAGACAAGTGTATAATAAATTAATAGATAAATTATAAATATGATTTAAATCATAAATTATTTATTTATTTATTATTGATTATGTATTTTCTCATTAATAAACCTAAAATTTCTTTTCTTTTTTAAAAGTTTTAAAATTTATTTTAGAATTTAGAAGAAATATATAATTTAGATAATAATATAATAAAATCTTAAAATAAGATTTTATTTAAAGGATAATTGAATATTTTTAATTAATTAAAATGTTAGGGAATAAGATAAGATTTGTAAGATTTTATTTAGGTTAGGTTGGAGTTTATCTAATTTTATATTTAAACAATTGAATTTTAAAATTCTATTATTTAGATTACTTGAGTGTTTATTGATAATGTTAATTAATTTTAAATGTATTTTTTATAATAGTAATTAAAAATACAATAAAAATATGTGTCCCTATAATAAATTTTTTACATCTTTTACACAGATTTCTCTAAAAATAGATAATGTTAATATAGATATAAAATTCATAGAAATAAATAAAAATGTAATAAAGCAACTATACATGGTACTTTATTGAAATTCTATTATTTTCATACAAAAATAAGTATAAGTAATTTTTATTTTTTTGATGAATATGAAAGTATCTATATTAATTAAATATAAACATACATATTCACAAAAAAAGGGCGGATGGTAGAGAGGCACACCCCGAGAGTCACATGGGAAAAGCCTAGAAAATTAACAAATAACATGGGCTAAGCCTAGAAGTCCAAAATAACAAAGCTAAAAAAGGCCATTAAGCGGCCAAAGCAGTGCCAACAGAGCCAGGAGAGTCTTTGTCATCCAAATTTTTCCCCCATACATCAGTGGGGTCTGGAGTGACGTTAGGAGGAGGACCCCAACCATCATCAGTATCCTTTTTTTCTTTATCTTCTTCCTCGCGTTGGGGCGAGATAGCAAGCGCCATATGCGGTAATGCTTTATCAGAACCTGGCCACCCAGAGCCAGAAGAAGGAGGATCTACAGAGGGCCACCCACTACCACCGCTGCTCCCCCAAGCACTACCAGCAAGCCACCCCTGATTAGCTCATGGCGGAGTAGAATGGTTACACCGAGGAGTGTGAGAATCTCGCCGAGGCGGGAGCTGGGAACGGGGACGCGTAGAGCCACTCCATTGCCAGCCCCTGGAGGGTGACCGGTCGTGGGAAGAAGTGGGCAAGGTGAGGACCCAAGCAACAGTACAAGGGGCATTGCCCTAGTGATCCAGAAGAACTTGGAGGTGAGCAACCTCAAGTGCAACTTTGTTAGCTTGCACTTGAACCTGTAAAAACACATTAGACAAAATCATAGCTTTAGAATATAGAGAAATATGAAAATCCATTTAAAAGTGTGAAAAAATGCAAGCATTTCTATCGTTCCAAATATTGAAAAGAATTTCTACCCTGAAAGTGTGCCAGAGCTGGGTGAATTTTGTAGGAATTCTAGGAGAATCTCCAAGCAACACTACGTGCCAGGAGAAAGGTTTTGGTTGGAAGGGCCGAAAAAAGTCATGAATCCAAGTCCAAAGCTACTAAGCTATAAGACAAAACTAGAAAAGATGCTTAAAATTCTTAGCTTGCCCACAAAAAGGGCAGTGAGGGTCCCGGACCCCCAGGTGAACCAGCCGAGAGCCCACAGGCAAGCCTTGGAAAAAAATACACCAAGCAAAGTGGGCTAGTTTCGGCTCAACACTTGCAGACCAAGTGGAAGCAAATATTTTATGCCAGACATGAGCGGGAGGCTGAAGAAGCCACCTCTAGTTCAAACTTTGAATCATAGGAAAATGTGGTGAGAGCCACCTATAACCAAACCGAGACTTGTAGTTCCTGAAAGGGGTGTCTGGAAACCACTTCCAGTCTTTCCACCAAGGTTTGGTCCCATGAATTCCAACCTTATAAAAAATCTCAGTAGGAATGGCATTCACTAAATCATCATAAGTAGCACGGTCTTGGTTTTGAAGCCTATACTGGGCATGAAAAGCATCCCACAACATGATATACATGGTGGGTCTGGAAAAAATCTGATGCAGAGTCTGAATACCCTTCTTGTGAAATCTGAGAACCTTAATCCCTGGCAACTTAGCTAGCAGTTGACCATTACTAGAAAAAAGAGGGGACCACCAAACATTATGCTAGTTAAGAGATAGCCCATCTCAAAAACCAGAGCCAGCCCAGCGGAGCCAGGGTTTGACAGTTTCACAGGCCCGCCAGATACTTTTGACAACAAAAGTTCCAACAATCTGGATTGGTTCATTCATGACCAAAAGGGTTTGAAAGCCAATCCCCTTCCAGGAAGGTCTATGAACAGGGAAACCGGATTGAATACTATGCCTGAGAAGAATTTTCCAGGCCTCATTCCCAGTAAAGTTATGAATAATCTATTTAACACATAGAGCAGTCCCTTGCCGTTGAGTAGAAAGAAGCCCAAGGCCTCCCGAATCTCTGGGAAGACAACAAAATTCCCAAGCCACTCGATGAAACCCTCTATGAGTTTCAGAGGATGCCCAGAGAAAATCACGAAGTAGCTTCTCAAGCTTGCCATAGGCAACTTTGGAGGGGGCCCAACAAGAAGAATAGTAGACATAGGTGGCCTCCAGAATTTTGGAACACACATAGAATTTCCCTGCTAAAGAAAGGGGCTTAGTAACCCAATAAGTAAGTTTTTGCTCAACTCTGGAGAGCACCACTTGCCAAAGTTTAGTTGGAGACGTTTGAAAAGCAAAGGGAATGCCCAAAAACCAAAAAACTTTTCCGGACCCAATCCACTTCCAACCATACTGTTGCAGCCACGGTGGGGAGGGCAAGATAGATTGTCGATAACACAAAGTTTTATGCCACTGGATGGCAGAGCTAGAGGCAAGATAGAAAGTATTAAGACATTCAAGAGCCGCTGCAATAGAGTCTTCATCTTCTAGAATGGTGAGAAATGAGTCATCAGCAAAATGGCCATTAACAAACTGAGCTTGAGAATTGGGCAGAGAAATGCCCTTGACTCACTGTTGGGAAACAACATTGGCCAAAAGATAACCAAAACCCTCGGTTGCAAGCACATATAAAGAGGGGGCTAGCAAACATCCTTGCCTAATGGAACGAAAGAGTCCAAGGGAAGAGGATTGGCGTCCATTGATGGTGATACAAGCTAAGGCATCCACAAAGAGAATTCAAATAGATTGAATGAAATTGGGCCCAAAGCCCAAGGCTTGTAGCATAGCCAAAATAAACGGCCATTCAATCCGATCATAAGCCTTGGCAAAGTCAATCTTAATAAACATAGCTTTCTGGTTTGAGCATCTGGCCCATTCCATGCATTTCCAGACGACAATGATATTATCTAGAATAAATCTGGATTTGATGAACCCAGTTTGCTCCGGGCACACAATCTGAGGCAGAAGATGGTAGATTTTAAGAGCCAAGGCCTTGGCAATAATCTTGTAAGAGACATTAAGAAGCATGATAGGTCGCCAATTACATATGTCTTCTGGGTCACTTGGTTTAGGTATGAATTTTATGTTACCTTTATTAATTAAATTACTCAGGGAATTAGAGTGAAACACTTCTAAGTAAACTTGATGCAGATCATGCCCAATATCAACCCACATGGCTTTGTAGAATTTACAAGGGAATCCATCAATTCCCGGGGCTTTGTCATCAGCCATGGAATACACAACCTCTTTGAGATCATCGACTGATAAAAGTTGATCACAAAAAACTTTATGAACTAAAGAAAGCTTATTTGGCACTACAGCGAGGCAATCCTGAAGGGCTTGTTGTCACATAGGCATGACTTCCTGCACAGTGAAAAATTGTTCATAATGACGCACAAAGGCCTGGAGAATGTCAGGCAGCTCAAAAAGCACTTGAGTACCATCTTTAATTTTTTTAATGTCTGGGGATGTGTGCCTGGCATGCAAAGCCAAGAAAAACTCTTTGGAGGCATGATCCCCAACTTCTAGCCAGTGCAACCGGACTTTGATTTGTGCTCCTCAAGCAGCATAGTTGTCAGCAATTTTCTTTTTGTGCCTTAGCTCCACCACCCTGACTTGAAGAGAGGGGGAAAAGGGGTTGGCTTCCAAAGCCTCGGAGGTAGCACGGAGGTCAACGGTGGTAGCCTCATAAGATCGGTGGTGAAAAATTATCAGCTGGCACCCATAAATGCGCAAAAATCTAGCTGTCTTGATGATAGCCTCATTCCACCAAGAAATCCAGCCTGTATGATGAGTTGGCCTGCACTCCAAATTCCAAAATCTACGAATGTAGGCCAAGGTAGGCTTATGGCAAAGTAAAAACGTGTTTAAAAAAAATTGAGTTTTACACGTGCTAGGTTGTCGAGTCTCCCATTCAATGCAAAAGGAAATGGGGAAATGATCTGACAAGGTCACATCCACTAACGGCTTAACCGAGAGAGAGGAGTTGTCAAAGGAGAAAAAATATTGTGCTGAGATCAAGGCACGATCAAGGCGCTTAAATATTATGCCAGAACCGACACGGAAATTGTACCAAGTGTGCCAGAGAGAATGAGAATGGCGGCGACCAATATTGGGATCAAAAAGCCCCAATTTATTACGCATGTAAAACCACGCCTCCCATTCCCCAACTATCCATCTGAATGGCAGAGTGCCATCTTTGTGAGATGCCATTTCTACCATATTGAAATCCCCATAGAGTAACCAGGTAGCAACTAGTAAAGAATCAACAATCCAACGCTAGAGCAAAGAGCGTTCCACAACATCATTAGAAGCATAGACATTAATAATCCAAAAAGAATGATTGTGAATGGTGAGAAGGATCTATATGAGCCAATGAGTGGGATCAGACCCGTGATCAACCACAAAAGAGTGCCATCGTGGGGCCAAAAGGGTGACAGCTCCACCACGCCCAGCATCATGGGTAGTACAGAACATTGGACTGGCTGGCCAAATAGAGCGACAAGTCATAGCAAGCAAGAAACTAGAGATTTTAACTTCCTGTAGACAAAGCACTTCAACACTACAGTACTTACATAAGGTATCCCTGACAGAATACTTTCTGGAGAGGTCTATTAGACCTCGAACATTCCATGAAAGGAACTTCATGAGTGAAACTCCTCCATATTGTCGAAATCCGATTCCTCTTCATTGAGAGAAGAGAAACAATTCTCTAAAAATTATGGCAGCACTGATCCAATCTGGATGGATGGGGAGGACATCCTTCGTTTTTCTCAGACATATTCCCCGTCTTCCCTAGGGGGGAGGGGCTACGAGAATGCTTGTCAGCTCCTATTGCAGGAGAAGCCACATTCGGCTGTGCAACCACATTCGGCTGTGAAACCATATTCGGTTGTGTTAACATGATAGCAGCCGACCGAAGCATAGCCTTTGGCCTAGGCTGCTGTGAGACATAATCGGCTCCAACTAGAGCTTCTTTCCCCTTCATAGAAGGGTTTGAAACATCTTTCACTGGTTCAGAGGTCACAGGACCCGACTTAGAACTAGTGGACTTATTCTTTCGGTTCGTAACCATAGTCCATTTCACCTCAGGTTTGGCGGCAGATGCAGCCGCAGAACGAGACTTTTCAACATCTTGTGGTGGAGAAGGTGTACAAGGCACTACTGAAGGGCAGTCCTTTATCTTGTGGTCCGCAGACTGACACTTATAACACGTGTTGGGAAAATTGAAATAGGTGACCTTCTGGGTGTGGCAGAAAGCTCCAATTTGGATATCAATGGAGTTCTTTAAATCTTTGGAAAGGTCAACTTCTACACAAACCCTCTTTTGGGGGCGAGCCTGAAAGAACCTATCTGGCTCAATGCAGATAACCCTCCCCAACGAGGAGGTTATACTATTCAAGAAAGGCACACAAGGCAAGGGAAGACTAGGAAATTCAATCCAGACTAGGACCCGCAACTTGGTGTCATCCGAGATAACAAAGTTGCGAGTCCATGCCTGAAAAACTAATAGAGAGGACCGAACATACCAAGGCCCATGGCTTAAGATGGCCTGCACATGATTGACCTCCGCAAAGTAGAACAAAAAAAAACCCTTGGTCAAGTTTTGGACCATATCAAGGCAGACCCCATGAGGGGCCCAAGCCTTGCTAACCCAATCTTTAAGCACACTTTCAGGGGGAGTTCTCCCAACAAAATAGCCAACAAGGGTGTATTGTTCAAGCCATTGATAGGCATAATCAAATTTTGGTAAAGGAGAAACCACATTAGCTGGTGAATCAGGACACCTACCTCATGAAAGACTTTTGGAATAAATTTTCGGGGACGCTTGTTCGAAGGAGGAGCCATTGATTATTGTTGTCGAACCACTAACACCAGTAAGAACTGCTGGGTTAGAACCGGTTGAAGGCATATTAAAACAAGAAACTGCAGTAAATGCGGCCATACACACAATAAAGGAGGGTTTTCCTACGCAAGAGGTGCAGTATGACACAAGGGTGACCGCAGAAAACACAAAACCCTTATGTTTATTTTTAGGTTTTATCAAAGGAAAAGCGTATAAGTAATTTTAAAGAAAGGTCATATTTGATAACTGAGATATAACATTTAAAATTCAACACTAAATTTCCAATAATAAAAAATATAATTTCATTTAATTGGAACACTTATTTTCAATTCTTAAACACTGCTTCATTAAAATTTATGCATGGGAACACTCCCTACTTAAATTTAAGCAGAAAATGTAGTTAAGCAGGGACATAGGGACATGAGATAAATAATCTCGTAAACTTATCCACAACCAATAAACAATTTAAAAATTAAAAGATTATTTAACATCATTAAATACTAGATAATTTCTATATGAAAACTTATCCACAACTCATAGACAATTTAAAAACTAAAAGAAATTATTGAACATCAATAAATACGAGATAATCTCAAAAATTTATTCCAAAACGTTTCTGCGTGGCATGATTAGTTTGAAGTTCTGGACCTATCGTTATCAAAATTCCGAAATGTTTTCCACCGAATACGATGACATTTTCTGCACTACATCCACGGCCAAACTAACTATAATTTATTTCTGTCTGATCTTTTCTAGCTTTTCCAGCCTGGATTTCCAAATTTCTCTTTAATGGCTCCACCGTCCCACGTTGCCTGTTTTTTTTATTTAAATACATATCCTCCCCGCATCATCTTATACTCATCCATCCCGGCTAATGGGACTGCGTTCCAGTTCAGAGTACTTGTTCTAAAATTATATCTGGATTAGCTAAATACCCTCTCTGACCTCTGAATACTTTTCTGTAATCTCATCAGTGAAAGAACGATGTCTACAGCTGCTGTAGAGGGAAGGTATTTTCTAATTTTATTTTTCAATTTCTTTAATCCGTTCATCTGAAATCTCTCTGTGATTGACATGAGTCAGTTAAACAAATGAGAGTTTAAAGCGAAATCTAATTTAAAGATAGAAATCATTCATGATTTTTAAATGCAGATTGGAGGGGAAGGTTGCAATAATCACAGGCGGAGCGGCAGGCATTGGAGAAGCCACTGTTCGCCTCTTCACCAAACACGGAGCGAAAGTCATAATTGCAGACATTGCAGACGATGCTGGTGAGGCGCTTGCACAATCTCTGTCACAAACCTTTATTCATTGTAATGTGACGAAAGAGCAATACCTTAGCGCAGCAGTGAACCTGGCGATAGAAAAGCACGGAAAACTGGACATTATATTTAACAATGCGGGTATTCTGGATGACCGTAGAACTAGCGTTGCAGAGTATGAGATGGAGCAATTTGAACGCACCATGAGTATAAATACAAAAGGTGTAATGCACGGCATTAAGCATGCAGCTCGGGTGATGATACCCAACAGAAAAGGCTGTATAATTTCTACTGCGAGTACTGCAGGGTCTATGGGGGCCATTGCATCTTATGCATACACGGCCTCAAAACATGCAGTAGTAGGCCTCACTAAGAATGGTGCAGCTGAGCTTGGCAAGTATGGTATCAGAGTTAACTGTGTTTCTCCTTCTTACCTTGCAACGGGGCTTCTAATGGACTTTATTGGTAAGGATAAGGATGGAGCGGAGGTGTGGACTAGCAACATAGACAACTTGAAGGGAGTGATTCTTAAAGTAGAGGATGTTGCAGAGGCTGTTCTGTTTTTGGCCAGTGATGAATCTAAATGTATCAGTGGCCATAATCTTCTTGTGGATGGAGGCTTCACAGTTGTCAAACACGAAGGCGGACTGTACAGGCCATAAAACTTTTGCATGTTCAATTCTCATGTCCCTATAGTTCAGTAATATAAGTGTAATAGGATTTTCAATAAGGATATCTCTCCAGACTCCGCGGCTTTCATATAGATTTTTAAAAGATACTTATAGTTCAGCAATGTGAAAGGGTTTATGTATTTTTACATTTAAACAATTGAATTTTAAAATTTTATTATTTAGATTATTTGATTGTTTATTGATAATGTTTATTAATTTCAATGTAATTTTTTATAATAGTAAATAAAAAATACAATAAAAATATGTGTTTTCATAATAAAATTCTTACATCTTTTATATAGATTTCTCAAAAAATAAAAATTGTTAATATAGATATAAAATTCATATAGAGATAAACAAACATGTAATCAAACAGATATACATGATACTTTATTGAAATTCTATTATTTTCATACAAAAATAAGTATAAATAAGTTTAGAGAAAAGCCATATTTGATAATAGAGTTATAGCATCTAAAACTCACCATGAAAAATTCAATAAAAGAATAATTTCATTTAATTGGTATATTGTGACTTCATATTATTAGTTATAAATTAAAAACTATTAAATGGTTATGATAAATTTTGAATAGTATTATAGGGCAAATAAATAGAATTCATAAAATCATTTGAAAAATTAAAAAAATTGATCTTGTAGAAATGTAAATCAATAGAAATTTAAAGTACTTAATATTCTAAGAAATTTTGACGTATTTATTTTAACAGCTATTCCCAAGATCTAAAAAAGAATTGGCCACCCCAAAAAAGCATTCCCTCTATCCCATAGACTCACCCAAACAAGATAGGGTGCAAGCTGGACAAACACAAAACAATATTAAATGATAATTTAGAGATGACCAAACTATTAAACAAGTTAGGAGAGGAGCAAAAATTTCAATATGATGAAAACTATGGACAATATAAGAATTAAAAGAGATTATTGAACATCAATAAATATTAGATAATTTCAATAAGGAAATTTATTCACAACTAATTTAAAAATTAAAAGAGATTATTTAACATCAATAAATACTAGATAATTTCGATATGAAAACTCATCCACAATGGATGGGCAATTTAAGAATTAAAAGAGATTATTGAACATCAATAAATACTAGATAAGTTTGATATGGAAACTTATCCACAATGGATGGACAATTTAAGAATTAAAAGAGATTATTGAACACCAATAAATACTAGATAATTTCCATAAGAAAATTTATCCACAACCTATGGACATTTTAAGAACTAAAAGAGAGGAAACTTATCCACATCCAATGGACACTTTAAGAATTAAAAGAGATTATTGAACATCAATAAATATTAGATAATTTTCATATGGAAACTTATCCACAACCTATGGACAATTTAAGAACTAAAAGAGATGAAACTTATCCACAACCTATGGACAATTTAAGAACTAAAAGAGATGAAACTTATCCACAACCTATGGACAATTTAAGAACTAAAAGAGACGAAACTTATCCACAATGGATGGAAAATTTAAGAATTTAAAGAGATTCTTAAACACCAATAAATACTATATAATTTCCATATGGAAACTTATTCACAACCTATGGACAATTTAAGAACTAAAAGAGAGGAAACTTATCCACTACGGATGGATAATTTAAGAATTAAAAGAGATTATTGAACAATAATAAATATTAGATAATTTCCATATGAAAACTTATCCACAACCTATGGACAATTTAAGAATTAAGAAAGATTATTGAACATCAATAAATACTAGATAATCTCCACATGAAAATTTATCCACAACCATAAACAGTTTAAGAATTAAAAGAAATTATTGAACATCAATAACTTAACCACAAGTTTTAAATACAAATTATTACGAAAATAAACTTTGAACATGCAAATAACTTCCTGATCGTTTCTGCGTGGCATGATTAGTTTGAAGTTCTGGACCTACCCACATCATCTTATCTGTAATACTCATCCATCTCGCACTACTACATTGAGGGGATTTTTAAGACGATAATTTAAGACAAAATACTAATTTTGTCTTAAATATATTTAAGTTGTATTTATTTATTTATTTTGTCTTAACTTAAGACAATAGAAATTAAATATATTTAAGTTTTTTTATTCTTTTACATTGTCTCAAATTAAGACAATAGAAATTAAATATATTTAAGTTTTATTTTTTCTTTTAGTTTAATTTATTCTTAATAATTTTTAAAGTTAAAAAAATATTTGAGTAGTTATTAGAGTTTTTTTATTGTAGGTTTTAGTAAATTTATATTTATATTAAATATTTATATTTAATTTTTTTTAATATACATTTTAAATTAAATCACATAAAATTTATTAAAATTAAATCAAATCAAATCAAAATTATCTATATTTAAATTAGAAATTGATTTTTTACCTTTCATTTTATTTTTTAGTTTTTTAAGTTTAATCTTACTTGTAATTTTTAATATAAAAGTTAAAATTTTAGTTTTAACAGTTTTAATACAGTTTATTTTTAGTTTTACTATTTTATTTGAAGTACAATTTTACTTTCAAATTAATGTTACTATTGTTTGCAATATATTAATTATATTTTTTAAGTACATTTTTTTAAATTTTAATTCTATTATTTAATTATTTATTCTCAATAAGTTTATTATTTAATATTTTTTAAAAATTATTTGTTTAAATGGATATTTTAATTTTGCATTTCCTTTATAGTATGATTTAACTTTGAAATTTATTTTACATATTTACTTATATTTATGAAATTACAAACTACAATTAAAAGTTATTAGAAATAATTTAATTTATAATTATTCATGTTATTAAATTTTAATTATTTTAAAATTATTTGTTTAAATGGATATTGTAATTTTGCATTTCCTTTATAGTATGATTTAACTTTGAAATTTATTTTACATATTTATTTATGCTTATGAAATTACAAATTATAATTAAAAGTTATTAGAAATAATTTAATTTATAATTATTCATTTTATTTTTATCCTAATTTATATAATAAAATAAATTTCAAACTTAAAATCTAAATTAAACGTTATTGAGAGAGAGGGAGACTAACTTTTGACTAGTCAATTCATGCCAACAATCCAAGGATTACATGTGTCCCTAGGGAGTTATGCTCAAGGTACCACATGTGTCATTTGATTAAGGATATGATAATTCACCTTTCAAACCTCTTTAGAGTACCCATTGCACACTTAAGGAAGATAGAGAAGATATAAAGAGGAAAAGGGAGAAAAAGAGAAAGAAAGGAAGAGAGAGAGAGAGGGGGGGGGCAAAGATAAAAATGGATGGATATAGATAGGGAGAGGGAGATACAAAAAGAGAAAAGAGAGAAAAAAAGATAGAGAGAAAGATAAATAGAGATCTATGGAGAGATAAAGAGGGAGACAAAGAGATATAGAGAGATAGAAGAGAGATAGAGATATAGAGATAGAGATAGAGGTAGAGATATACTAGAGGAATAAATAGGGAGAGAGAGAGGGGGAGAGAAAGATAGAGATAGTGAGAGAGAGAGAGAGAGAATATAAGAGACATAGCTAGATATAAAGTACCATAGGGAGAGAGATAAAGAGATAGATAAAGAGAAATAGGAGACAAAGATATATAGAAGTAGAGAGAGGGGGAGATAAATAGGGACAATAAAGGTGTAAGGTAGAGAGATAGGGAGAGAGAGGAAGAGAGAACGTAAGAAAAATATAAAGAGAAATATGAGAGAGATAGAAAGAGAGAAATTGAGAGATAATGAGAAACATAGAGATTGAGAGGGAGACATAGATAGAAAGAGTGTCTCTCTCTTTCTCTTCCCATCTTTATACATATATCTCCTCATATCTACCTCTCTTTATATATAATTCCCTATCTCTATCTTTCTATCCTTCCAATGCTCCCTATCTCATTCTCTCCCTCTTCCCTTTCCTCTCTCCTTCCATCTCTCATTCTCTCTCTTCCCCCTCCATTTTTCCCACTACCTATCTCTCTATCTCTCCCTCTTTTGAGATCTCTATCTCTCCCTATCACTTCCTCTTTCTATATCTCTATTTTATCTCTATCCTCTCTCCATTGAATCTCTCCCTCTCTCCCTAAATATATCCCTTTGTCTCTATCTTCATATATATCTCTCTCTCTCACACACACATACAAACTCCATTTCTCCCTCCTTATCTTTATCTCTCTCTCCCCCTCTCTATTTATCTCTTCATCTCTTTATTACTTATCTTTATCACAAGTTATCTCTCACTCTTTCCTTCTCTACATATCCCTCTCTCTACCTCTCTATATATAATTCTTATATATTTATCTTTCTATCTCTCCATCCCCCTCTCATTGTCTCCCTCTTAATATCTCTATTTCTCCCTCTCCATCTCTCTCTCAACCCCTTTATCTTTCCTAAGTTATATCTATCTCTATCTCTCCTTCTTTCTATCCTTATCTCCCCCCCCTCTCTCTCTATTACTCCCTCTTCTATATCTCTTTACATTTTTCTCCTCTCTATTTCTCTACCTTCCTCTCCTTCCCTCTCTATCTATTTATAAAAATCTCCCTCTCTATCTCTCTCCATATATCTTTCTCACTCACACACACACACACACACACACACACACACACACACACACACACACACACTCCCTTTACCTCCCTCACTATATCTAACAATCCAAGGATTACATGTGTCCCTAGGGAGTTATGCTCAGGGTACCACATGTGTCATTTGATTAAGGATATGATAATTCACCTTTCAAACCTCTTTAGTGTACCCATTGCACACTTAAGGAAGATAGAGAAGATATAAAGAGGAAAAGGGAGAAAAAGAGAAAGAAAGGAAGAGAGAGAGTGAGGGGAGGCAGAGATAAAAATGGACATGGATATAGATAGGGAGAGGGAGATACAAAAAGAGAAAAGAGAGAAAAAAAGATAGAGAGAAAGATAAATAGAGATCTATGGAGAGGTAAAGAGGGAGACAAAGAGATATAGAGAGATAGAAGAGAGATGTAGATATAGAGATAGAGATAGAGGTAGAGATATAGAGGAATAAATAGAGAGAGAAAGATAGAGATAGTAAGAGAGAGAGAGAGAGAGAATATAAGAGACATAGATATAAAGTACCATAGGGAGAGAGATAAAGAGATAGATAAAGAGAAATAGGAGACAAAGATATATAGAAGTAGAGAGAGGGGGAGATAAACAGGGACAATAAAGGAGTAAGGTAGAGAGATAGGGAGAGAGAGGAAGAGAGAACATAAGAAAAATATATAGAGAAATATGAGAGAGATACAAAGAGAGAAATTGAGATATAATGAGAAACATAGAGATTGAGAGGGAGACATAGATAGAAGGAGTGTCTCTCTCTTTCTCTTCCCATCTTTATACATATATCTCCTCATCTCTACCTCTCTTTATATATAACTCCCTATCTCTATCTTTCTATCCTTCCAATGCTCCCTCTATAATTCTCTCCCTCTTCCCTTTCCTCTCTCCTTCTATCTCTCTTTCTCTCTCTTCCCCCTCCATTTTTCCCACTACCTATCTCTCTATCTCTCCCTCTTTTGAGATCTCTCTCTCCCTATCACTTCTTCTTTCTATATCTCTATTTTATCTCTATCCTCTCTCCATTTCTCTCCCTCTCTCCCTATATATATCCCTTTGTCTCTATCTTCATATATATATCTCTCTCTCTCACACACTCACACACTCCATTTCTCCCTCCTTATCTTTATCTCTTTCTCCCCCTCTCTATTTATCTCTTTATTACTTATCTTTATCACAGGTTATCTCTCACTCTTTCCTTCTCTACATATCCCTCTCTCTACCTCTCTATATATAAATTCTTATATATTTATCTTTCTATCTCTCCATCCCCCTCTCATTGTCTCCCTCTTAATATCTCTATTTCTCCCTCTCCATCTCTCTCTCAACCCCTTTATCTTTCCTAAGTTATATCTATCTCTATCTCTCCTTCTTTCTATCCTTATCTCCCCCCCCTCTCTCTCTATTACTCCCTCTTCTATATCTCTTTACATTTTTCTCCTCTCTATTTCTCTACCTCCCTCTCCTTCCCTCTCTATCTATTTATAAAAATCTCCCTCTCTATCTCTCTCCATATATCTTTCTCACTCACACACACACACACAAAAACACACACACACACACACACACACACACACTCCCTTTTCCTCCCTCACTATATCTAACAATCCAATGATTACATGTGTCCCTAGGGAGTTATGCTCAGGGTACCACATGTGTCATTTGATTAAGGATATGATAATTCACCTTTCAAACCTCTTTAGTGTACCCATTGCACACTTAAGGAAGATAGAGAAGATATAAAGAGGAAAAGGGAGAAAAAGAGAAAGAAAGGAAGAGAGAGAGAGAGGGGGGGGTAAAGATAAAAATGGACATGGATATAGATAGGGAGAGGGAGATACAAAAAGAGAAAAGAGATAAAAAAAGATAGAGAGAAAGATAAATAGAGATCTATGGAGAGATAAAGAGGGAGACAAAGAGATATAGAGAGATAGAAGAGAGATATAGAGATAGAGATAGAGATAGAGGTAGAGATATATAGGAATAAATAGGGAGAGAGAGAGAGAGAGAGAGAGAGAGAGATAGAGATAGAGAGAGAGAGAGAATATAAGAGACATAGATAGATATAAAGTACCATAGGGAGAGAGATAAAGAGATAGATAAAGAGAAATAGGAGACAAAGATATATAGAAGTAGAGAGAGGGGGAGATAAATAGGGACAATAAAGGAGTAAGGTAGAGAGATAGGGAGAGAGAGGAAGAGAGAACGTAAGAAAAATATAAAGAGAAATATGAGAGAGATACAAAGAGAGAAATTGAGAGATAATGAGAAACATAGAGATTGAGAGGGAGACATAGATAGAAGGAGTGTCTCTCTTTCTCTACCTCCCTCTCCTTCCCTCTCTATCTATTTATACAAATCTCCCTCTCTATCTCTCTCCATATATCTTTCTCACACACACACACACACTCCCTATTCCTCCCTCACTATATCTAACAATCCAAGGATTACATGTGTCCCTAGGGAGTTATGCTCAGGGTACCACATGTGTCATTTGATTAAGGATATGATAATTCACCTTTCAAACCTCTCTCTCTCTCTCCTCTACCTATCTCCCTCTCTTTCTCTCCCTCCCTCTCTTTATATCTCCCCTCTATCTATCCCCATCTCTCCCTCCCTCACTCCCTCTATATCCCCCTATCCATCTCTCTATCTGTGTGTCTCTATCTATTTTTCTCCCTCTATCTCTCGACACGTCTCCTTCTCTCTATCCATTTAGCTCTCTCCCTCTCTATTTCCCTCTACCTCTTCCTATACCTCCATATCTATATCTCTTTACCTCACTATCTTTATCTCTCCCTCTCTATCTCTCTCCATATATAACTTCCTATGCCTATCTTTATATTTCTATTTATTCCTCTCTCTCCTCTCCATACCCCTCTCCATCTCCATCCCCATATCTATCTTCCTCTTTACCTCTCTCTCACTCTTCCCCCCTTTATATCTCCCTCTTTGTATCCATATCTCTCCCTCTATCTCCCTCTCTTCCTATGACAAACATAACATGAGCCTACTACTAATGAAGCCTGATTATCTTCTTGATTCAAAGGTCTTGTTTCTTTCATGTTTGGATACTTGTAAGTGGATGCATATTTCATTTGAAGCTATCACCTCTCCATTGAGACCTTTGTTGCACAAACAAAATCATTTACTAAATGGCCTACCAATTAGTCTCTTGCATTGCATAGATGTATGCAAAATAAAGACAAAAATTTTTCGTAATGGATATTCTAGACCTCTTCAGCGTACTTATTGCACACCAAGGTGCAATTGCTAGTTAAGTTTTATTTTTTACTTTATATTGTCTCTATCTCTCTCTATATATAACTTCCTATTCCTATCTTTATATTTCTATTTATTCATCTCTCTCCTCTCCATACCCCTTTCCATCTCCATCCCCATATCTATCTTCTTCTTTACCTCTCTCTCACTCTTCCCCCCTTTATATATCCCTACATATCCCTTTCTCTACCTCTATATATATAACTTCTTATATATTTATCTTTCTATCTCTCCATCCCCCTCTCATTGTCTCCCTCTTAATATCTCTATTTCTCCGTCTCCATCTCTCTCTCAACCCCTCTATCTTTCCTAAGTTATATCTATCTCTATCTCTCCTTCTTTCTATCCCTATCTCTCCCTCTTTCTATCCCTATCTCCCCCCCTCTCTCTCTATTACTCCCTCTTCTATATCTCTTTACTTTTTTCTCCTCTACCTATCTCCCTCTCTTTCTCTCCCTCCCTCTCTTTATATTTCTATTTATCCCTCTCTCTCCTCTCCATACCCCTCTCCATCTCCATCCCCATATCTATCTTCCTCTTTACCTCTCTCTCACTCTTCCCCCCTTTATATCTCCCTCTTTCCTATCTCTCCCTCTATCTCCCTCTCTCCCTATGAAAAACATAACATGAGCCTACTACTAATGAAGCTTGATTATCTTCTTGATTCAAAGGTTTTGTTTCTTTCATGTTTGGATACTTGTAAGTGGATGCATATTTCATTTGAAGCTATCACCTCTCCATTGAGACCTTTGTTGCACAAACAAAATCATTTCCAAAATGGCCTACCAATCGATCTCTTGCATTGCATAGATGTATACAAAATATAGACATAAAATTTTCGTAATGGATATTCTAGACCTCTTCGGCGTACCTATTGCACACCAAGGTGCAATTGCTAGTTAAGTTTTATTTTTTACTTTACATTGTCTCAAATTAAAATAGAAAAAATACCTACCTTTTCCAAAAAATATATTAATTATTTCCCACATGGCTTTTCCCTCAAACAAAATTGCTGTTTTCGCAACTTTTTGATGGCTCTGTGAGTTGGCTCTCCCGTTTGCTGCTACAACGTCGGACTCACATGGAGTTTCTTTAGGCGGGAAGGCTTACAATGGGTGTGGTGGGAAGGAAGCTTATAAGAATGCAGGGTGTGGCGGGAAGTGATGATTGCAGTATTGGGTTTTTTCCGGATTTGCAGAAAATATTATGCCCTAGCTGCCATTTTCTTCATCCCGTGGACTGTTGTTTTCTTCAACCTGTGGGTCATCTCCAAGCAAATAGGTAAAATTTTAAAAAACCCCAGATCTTGTCAAAATTCCTTACTCCCTTGCCTATGTTGCATGTTGTATTGTATTATGTACCCTGCGATAATAGCCATTTTGTGAAAGTATAGACATGTTCAATGATTCGGGGTTTGTGCTTCGGAATGCCAGGTGGATGATCTGGTTCGACTTGGAGAAAGTATTAGAAGAAGATTAGGGGTTCCTCCTCGACGTCAGTCATAGCAGGTTAGAGATCCAAACTTACTGGATACAGAATGTGTTTTTTTTCCATGACCGTGTGAGCTTGTAGTATTAAGTTTTGTACTGTTTGTCTCATCTGAAAGAGAGATCTTTATATTTCTTTCTGGAAGGGAAATTGAAAACGTTGTATGCCTACTCTGAAATCCTGTGGGATTTGATAATTGGGTTTTCTTTTTATGTGCAATGACAAACTTTTCAATGGCTTCTATGGTATTGAAGCCACCGAATCTCATTTTCTAGTTTTGCACTTTGTTTATTTTGATTTTAGCACAGATGAAGATGCCTTATTTACTTCCTTGCTATTTTTATGCATGGCGTATTTGGCAGTCCCTGACATCTGTTGTTTTATCATGGTCACTTAGATAATTCTCTTGCCCTTATTCTGAAGTAAAGACTGAACTTGAATAATCAAATACTTGGTATTTCGCCAGTTCTTTGCTAACCCATTGAGGGTCAGATGCCAATAAATGGTCCAACTGCACCGAAACCTAGACCTAGGGATAGGGCACTGTTACAACACTGCAAAGTTGGAAAGAAAAATAGATTATTTATAAAAGAGGGACGACCTGCATTTTAGGCCTAAAACAAGGCCGACTTGATTTTATGAAATCATAGTGATCTTTGTGTTTTTAGACACAAAGACTTGTCATTTTTTCCCAGTCATTCACAGCAACAGTCGAAGTGTAGACTTTGTGAACAATTATAATGACAAGAGAAAAAAAGGGCGTTTGGGGAGCAGCAACAGTCTTCTAATTAGTGAAATGTCAAGGAAAAGGCACATGTACTAGTTATATCAGAGTTTTGCAAATGCAAGTAGCAGTCTAAGTCGCATATTTCAGGCTCCAAGGTTGGCAAAAGTCTCTAAACCATGCATCTGCAGTTCTCAACCCTTTGTCAGTAACTATCCATTCTTGCTTGCATAGGTAGTAGAATTACACTGATTTATTAAACATTAATGTTTGCTATTAGTGTTCCACAGTGTTAGATTGAGTTGGTATAACGTAAAACTGTAGTTGGAAAACAGAGCGGTGAAATCTCCGCAGCTATTTACAGATCAAATATTCATCTTGCCATCCACTATCTACACAGAGGAATACACTATCAAGTTTAGAACAACTTTGACTTCCAAAAAATGTTTAAATGCAGGTCATCATCCCATGACATTTCAAAATCTTATGTTGATTATGAGTGAATATCTAAATCTGAAGATACCTTGGCCCTCTGAATTTCATGGCTTCAACTATCCATTTTAGCAAAAGTGAGATCGTCTAAAGACTGAAACATTCTTTGGTTTAAGCATTACACCAAATCTTCTTTTTAAAGCTTAACATTCTAGAATTTTTAACTGTCATGGAAAAAGGAATATTTCCAGACCACGAGATGAGGGTAAAATGTAAAATATCACTTAAAGTAGATGCCAAACTGTCAACAAAATTTGAACCCATTTAGTTCTCAACTTGGCAAAGGCCCTAAACATTTAAACTTTTATTTCAATTAAAGTAGCTACCATTGTTAGTGTAAAAATTAGGAAAGTAGCTTATTAAATCATGTTTAAATTATAATTTGCATTGCAATGAAAGTTGTGTGCAAGAATTCCTATGTTGGCCTCCTACATGTGAACCATGAAAAGGGTGCAGCCCCAGCCAGATTGGTCTTGCACGGGTCAGCACCAGGAGAATGGTGTTCTGTACCATTAATAATTTGAACCAGATGATAATAGAGCAGAGCATGTGCATCTCAGCCAGATGAGTTCAGGAAACCACCTTATAATACTTTCCATCCAATTCAGGAACATAAATGTTTATTTGATGTGTTGGGTATTCAGAGTTATTGTAAATTCCCTAAACATCTTTGGCACTGAACTTAAAAAATAAATCAGATTATGCATGCATTCAAGAACCAGATACTAATTGTTCTCTGCAACAAGATTTAGAAGTATATGCTCCCGAAAGAAAAAAACATTATGATGTAACTGGCATCTGAGATTAACATTTTGTACTCTAAACTCCAAAAAAATAAGTATCCATTAAGTAGGCAAGTAAAAGACTGATTATCTTTTGATCAGAGTCAGGTGGGCTAATTCTAAATATGTGATATTTGTTAGTCTTTCAGCATAGGAGCTGCTCTTGCCAAGAGTAATATTTATAGCTAAAGGAAGATTTATTTAGCATAGGAGAAGTGAAGCCTTTTAGGGCATCAATGAAAGATCCTTCCATGGGTACTTTTTGGGCTAACCCCACATTAAGGTTATTGTATGGATATGCATAGTCAAGGATTAAAATATCACTTGCGCCGTTGGATCCTTATAGTGATTGCATTGAGGATTTTCCCACTATTTTTCTCATAAAAACATCATGAGGGTCCATAATTTACTGTTTTAGGCACAGAGCTTTCCATGTTGAAACCAATGATAAGTTTTGTAAGTATAACAAATATCTCAAAAGTATTTTTTGAATATAAATCTTTGGCATAAGTTGTAGAGAATCTCATAGTAGAGATAGGTGTGGGCTTCACCCATGCATTGTCATTAAGTGTGACCTATACCTCCAAGAGTTTCCATAGCAACTACAAGAATTGTCTTGACTAGTGGGGTTTGAATGTAGGTCTATGGTATGAAAATGCCCATTCTCCACCAAAAGAACCAAACCCATTAACCAAAGTTTGTGGTAAGTTGTGGAACATATCACAATAGATATGGTGGTGGCATTAGTTCCTTAATATGATTACACCCCATCATAGCTCAAAGTGCCATCATTGTGAAACATAGGGATGGACTTTGGTCCACGCATTGTCATAAATGTGACCCATGCCACCATGTTTTGCAATGGCCACTACAGTGGGTGCCCCTCCTTGTGATATTTTAACCTAAATCTATGGTGTGAAACTCCTCATTCCCTGCCACCGGATTCAAACACATACTGTGGCAGATTGTGTTCTCTATAACAAATGAGTTTGTATATGGGAGTGTCAAACTTCTAAATTTGTGTTGTAAGTGTGACTCATGTTTTAATCTTCCTATATGTTCATGATGGACTATTCTAGGTTGTAGAGAATGGTTTTCATGGAGTTGCAGACATTCTGTAGGTGTGAAACTGGTGTATACAAATACCCAAGGTTGCTTGCACTGTCTTGTGGAAGACTTCCCACCGTCTACTGCTTGAAACCTATCTCCAATGGTTTCCTCTTGAGCTTCTACGTTGACCAAACCCTACTCCAACTCTTCTCAAAGAGTTCTTACTCTGTGCTTTACCTTGGGTAGCTCAACACCTTCTTGAAATTTGAATGCTCTTTCTAGGACTTAGAAGAATCTAAGTGCCCTGTTCTCCAACTGACTTGAACCTTTTGCAGGGAAGATAAATACTTTGTTTCCAAGCATTTCACCACCATTTGAACCCATCTGGGAGATTCCACTATCCTCAAGTTACCCGATCTCTTAGTTTTGTCTTGAGAGGGCCTAGTTCCTACTAGCCCTTACCAGTCACCTATTTGCCTTTTCTGCCCAAAGTCTCCACTGTACCTAGCAAACTAATCACAGATTCTGACACCCTTTTTCCAGCTTTTAATCTTGCAAAAGTTCTCAGGTCATCAACTCTTCCGTACAGCTGTCTCCTGAGTTCTTGGAGAGGAGGGCTAATTGCCCATTTCTAGGGTTTTACTGTTTCTTGTTGATTTCTCACTCAAACAAATTGTTCAGGCCTTCATCACTCTGTTGTCCTTGTGTTCAAGCAAAATCCACCTGGCAATGTACTTTTTCCGTACAAATGTACTCTCCCCTGCCTTGGTTCCTTAATCTTCACTCCCAAATCCCTAACCAGGTCCTAAGCTCGCCTAGGGTTTGGTGTTTCCAGCTTCTTCTTTGCTTCCAAAGGTTCCTACCACTAAATATTTACAAATGGATGGCTCCCTTACCATTTCCATCGACCTCAGGAAAGTTCCACTTGCCGACTTCATGGGGGAGCCATTTCTTATTTGACTGCTCACAACTAAATTAAAAAACCCTCTAAATTATAATTCTAAGGATTCAATTTAAAGACTCTACACTACTGCACTTGTATATACAAAGGAAAAAGACTCAAAACTATCCTAATAACATGAATGCAGTGTCAGATCCGTGTATTTAATGCCTATAATAACACTATTGCAAAACACAGTGGAATTTCTGGGAAACACACTGTAACGCTGAACTATGAACTTAGAACAATAGATATGCACTAAATAACTTGAATACCAGATGAAACCTATTCTACAACACCTAACAACTAGAAACACAATATTAAATCCACAAGTTCAGTGCCTTCAAGTTCCCTGTTATTCAAAAGTCACGGCAGACACAGAAATTCAGACTTCAATTATCCCTGTCAACACAAAACTTATCTAGCATGCATATATCTTGAATCAACAAGCTGTCTACCAGAGAAAAGGTGTTAGATCATGCTTAAGAAACTCTATTCCAATGCTAAACAGAGCATGTAATTCATCACATCACATTTGACAGAAAACACACGGGATATACAAAAACACAGAAAATCTTTGAAATCTGCTAACTGTCTCTATTTTCTTCACACCTAAACTATTTTTACAAATCTCCTACTACTTGTTACGAGCCATTCCATTATCTTGAGGTCCTTTTTCCACCATGCAAGGGAAGATTGCTCGCTCCATATCCCTAATTTTAAGGGAATCTTAATACCACTCACAGTTACATGCAATCCAAGCAATATTGCCATGCAACTATGCAATATTCTTGCAATCTCACCTTTTTTTCCTTCTTTCTAGGATCTCCAACTCTTCAATCTCGAGCAATCATGATGTAAAATTACCTTTGGCATCTTCAAATAACGAGGAAATGGTTAAGACAAAGTTTAATACCTTAAATGCTAACATTTTCTGTCTTAAGCTAAACAAGGCAGAATTTGACATTAGAAATAACTAATGAGAGCCTTAGTCCTAGTGACTAGCTATTCCCACACAAAATGCAAGACCTTCTAAGGTCCAAACTAAACACAACATGCTGACTTGGCCAAGGTCAGTACAAGCCAAAACTTTTGCAAACCAAAATTTGTGCAAATCAAGTTAGGGTTTGGCCTAGGTGCTCCTGCACCAAAAACTCACATGTTTAGGTTACCAGGAATTCTAGATAGTCCTTCGAACAATCAAAATACTTATAAAACTAAAATATAGTGACATGTAGACTTCCAGCTCAATTCTACCATTGTTTTCTTTCCATTTCCAGGTACCTTCAGTTGTATACTCTGTGTCCAGTCCTCTTCACATATTTGCATCTGCAGTTCTCAACCCTCTGTTAGTAACTATCCATTATTGCTTGCATAGGTAGTAGAATTACACTGATTTATTAAACATTAATGTTTGCTATTAGTGTTCCACAGTGTTAGATTGAGTTGGTATAATGTAAAACTGTAGTTGGAAAACAGAGCGGTGAAATCTCTGCAGCTATTTACAGATCAAATATTCATCTTGCCATCCACTATCTACACAGAGGACTACACTATCAAGTTTAGAACAACTTTGACTTCCAAAAAATGTTTAAATGCAGGTCATCATCCCATGACATTTCAAAATATTATGTTGATTATGAGTGAATATCTAAATCTGAAGATACCTTGGCCCTCTGAATTTCATGGCTTCAACTATCCATTTTAGCAAAAGTGAGATCGTCTAAAGACTGAAACATTCTTTGGTTTAAGCATTACACCAAATCTTCTTTTTAAAGCTTAATATTCTAGAATTTTTAACTGTCATGGAAAAAGGAATATTTCCAGACCACGAGATGAGGGTAAAATGTAAAATATCACTTAAAGTAGATGCCAAACTGCCAACAAAATTTGAACCCATTTAGTTCTCAACTTGGCAAAGGCCCTAAACTTTTAAACTTTTATTTCAATTAAAGTAGCTACCATTATTAGTGTACAAATTAGGAAAGTAGCTTATTAAATCATGTTTAAATTATAATTTGCATTGCAATGAAAGTTGTGTGCAAGAATTCCTATGTTGGCCTCCTACATGTGAACCATGAAAAGGGTGCAACCCCAGCCAGATTGGTCTTGCACGGATCAGCACCAGGAGAATGGCGTTCTATACCATCAATAATTTGAACCAGATGATAATAGAGCAGAGCATGTGCATCTCAGCCAGATGAGTTCAGGAAACTGCCTTATAATACTTTCCGTCCAATTTAGGAACATAAATGTTTATTTGATGTGTTGGGTATTCGGAGTTATTGTAAATTCCCTGAACATCTTTGGCACTAAGCTTAAAAAATAAATCAGATTATGCATGCATTTAGGAACCAGATACTAATTGTTCACTGCAACAAGATTTAGAAGTATATGCTCCCAGAAGAAAAAACATTCTAATGTAACTGGCATCTGAGATTAACATTTTGTACTCTAAACTCCAAAAAAATAAGTATCCATTAAGTAGGCAAGTAAAAGACTGATTATCTTTTGATCAGAGTCAGTTGGGCTAATTCTAAATAAATTGTATATGGTAATTCTAAATTATTGTATATGGTAATTGTATGTGGACTGTTATAATTAATTTAAATCCATGTATTTCAGGTTATTCTACATCAGCAATTTATAATCAATTTCTATGTAAGTTTTAATTGAATCTTCATATTTTTTAGTCGCTCAAGCTATATTTTAGTATAATTTATAGGTTTTTTTTGGGATACATGTTTTCATATATTTCAGCAGCTATTTATGTAATGATCCTAACTAGCATCCACACACTTTGCTTTGTAGCTTTCTATTAGGCTATTTTTTTGGTGTCTATACGAAATGGCAGACCAGGTATTTATGTTGTTGTTTTTGGTACTTGCAGTATCATTTTAATGAAATGAAACACTAACCTAGGATTTAATTGGTAGCACATAGAGTAATGTTTCATATAATTTTTATGATTGAAAGATTGGACTAGTTAGTGATGAAAAAACATATGTTTTAGAGTAATTTACATCAATTATGAAACTCTGTGACATCAATAAAACCCTCCAAATTAGAAAACACCTTGGAAAAAAAAACCTTTGAAATTAATTTGAAACCCAAAGCTAAAATAGATCACAAACTGCTGCAACAAAAAATGATGATCATGATTGATATATGGGTCAAACTTAGTATAAGTATGGCCTGAACAAACTGACAAATAATTTGTACAAAGGCGTTTAGATGCATCAAATCAGTCAATGATAGGTTGCAACCCTGGGCTGCCTGGGCACTCCCAGGTGCTCCCCAGGCTGCTCCCATACCCAAATGCTCCCAGAGCGGGCACAAAGTCCATTTTTGAAGAGCCCGGTAACTTAGTAACCTTAAAACCACATTTTCAAAGTTTCAAATTTCTTAAGCTGTATCATATCATGCACCTAAGAGTCACGTTATTTTCAAAAAGAAGTAATACTCAAGTTAAAAGTTGTACTCTTATTGTTGATGGTACATGGTGCATTCAGGGAAATAGTACATCATCATCATCTGAATATTCAAATGAATGGGCAGCAAGACCTGCTCCAGGGACAGATGAATACTTTAATTAAATGATATATTGCACTTGCAAAAGGTGCCAAAATAGGAAACTAAAGAAGCGGCGACTTGTTGGTATCCATAGATTGAAGTATGGAGTTTATATAGAAGAGGTACACTATAATTAACAAATTGTTATTCTTATCATAAATAAATATGCATATTATTTAATAAATTATTATTGATCATTTCAATTGATTTTTTGGTGAAAAGCTGCTTCCAGTTCCCGATATTCTTGAAGAACCAATGGATGTCATTGATGATAGCCGCTCTCAAGATGAAGAACAAGACACATTTATGGATGAAACCACTTCGCAAATAAATGAGGCTACTATCAATGAATTTATCCAAGACTTCTATACATCTTCTGAAGAAGTTATTGATTCACCCCTAGCTCAGTTGGCTAGGACACCTCTTTTCCCAAATGTAGATAGTTCTATATTGGCGACACTTATGTTGTTGAACTTGAAGGTTACACATGGATTGAAAAACACATGCTTTACCGATATATTAAGGTAGGATTCAATATTCTTATAAATTAATGATCTAAATGTCTTGAAAGTTTCGAATATTGTGTATACTTATCTTATAAAAATCATTTCTTGCCTCATGTAGACTTTTGGCAAACAAAATACTTCCAAAGGACAATAAGTTGCCTCATTCTCATAGAGAAGTATCTTCAGTGATGAAAGACATTGGAATGGAGTACAATACATATGATGCATGTCCAAATGACCATATACTATACTATGGAAATAATGCAAATTTGCAATAGTGCCCAGTTTGTCACACAAACAGGTATCGTCAAGATCAAGTATCCAAGAAGGTTCCTTATAAAGTACTACGACACATTCCACTAAAGCCAAGATTTGAGAGGATGTTCAAATGCAAGGAGTTGGAAAATATATGCATTATCATGCACAAGGGAGGAGCCAAGATGGTATCATGCGTATGGCTGCAGATAGCAAACAATGGAAAGAGATTGAGGAAAAATGGCCACATTTAAGAAATGAGCCAAGGAATGCAAGAATTTCTCTAGCAATGGATGGTGTCAATCCTTTTGGAGATCTTAGAACAACATATTCTGTTTGGCCAGTTTTCATTATTAACAACAATCTCCCCCCTTGGATGGAAATGAAAAAGGAGCATGCAATGTTAACTCTTATCATACCAGGTACTAAAGCATATTAATGCAATGGTTTCTTGAAAATTATATAAAAGAAAAATTCAACTTAGTTAAATCCTAATAATTTTTTTTTTGTTTATTTAGGGAAGTATCAGGTAAAGGATATGGATGTATACATGGAGCCCCTCATTGATGAGCTTCGTGAATTATGGGATGGTGTAAATATGTACGATGTATCAAGACCTATCAATGATAGAAACTTCCTCTTTCATGCGATCCTTATCTGGACAATCCATGATGCCCCGGGACTCTCTGTTTGTTGTGGTAATATATTATAAATTACATTTCTAATTATTTTATTCATTTTACCATTTTACTAAATATTGTTTCCATTCTTATTTTAGGGCTACAAACAAAGGGGAAACATGGTTGTCCATCATGCGGGCCGAAAACATTGTATAGGTAGTCAAAGGATCTCAATAAAACTGTGTATGATGAGTATAGACAATTTTTATCACAAAATCATCGCTATCGAGTGCGTGAGAAAAACAAGTTCAATGGAAAGGAAGTGGAAATGAGGAAGCCAAGAAGGATGAACCCTGCTAGGTGGAAAGCACTATATGACAAAAAAGAAGGGACAGGCTTTCCACTAGGAATGAAAAGACTATCTATTTTCTACAAATTACAATATTATGAGAACTTGTCAATAGCCCACCTATTTGATACTATGCACATCGGGAAAAATGTGGCAGAGTGTTTGTGGAAACATCTAAATGGAACCAACCTTGAAGCACAAATAAAGTTACGAAAGGACCTCCAAGTTGCCAATATCATGCCAAACATGTGGTTGCATGAAAACAACACATTTTTTCATGCTCCATGGATTTTTACGTCAAGGGAGAAAGAAAACATCATTGATACAATGAAAAGCATAAGATTTCCTTCTGGTTTTGGTGTGACATTAAAAAACTTATTCACAAGAGATGGGTCAGAGTTCTCAGGGCTAAAAACACATGATTGGCACAATTGGATTAAGGTAACTTTTTAGAACATCACATTTGTTGGCAACATAATTAGAAATTTGTATATCTTAGTGATAACATAATTTCATGCATATTTTAACATTGTTTTTGTTAATGGTCATGTAGTATGTGTTGCCCATAGCAATACCGAGCACCTTTGATCGTGATGTCACGTTAACTATTTACAAATTATCCAAATATTTGAGGTATTTTGAATCCATCATGCATACTCTTCCATGACTCTTATCCTTTGAAGTGCATTATTGGTAATACCTTTATATACGTTTATTCCTTTAGTTTTGAACAAATAATAAGTCTTTATTATAATACACATTAATATCTATAGGTGGGTTTCATCTAAAGAGATACATCAGGATGAATTGAATTATTGGAAGAGGAATGTTCCACTTTTGATGTGTGATATTCAAATGTACTTCCCTCCGAGCTTCTTCAATTCTCAAGAGCACTACCTTGTACACCTAGTAGAAGAGATTGAACAGTGTGGTCCTATCCATATTCGGACAATGTGGCTTGTGGAGAGATATATGAAGGTTCTAAAACAATTTATGAGGCAAAAGGCTCGACCGGAAGGATCCATGGTTGAGGGGTACATGGTTTTCCAGACAATGGTTTATTTGAGTGAGTACTTACCTGAATTACATCTTGAAGCTCCTCGATTATGGGATGGTAACCAAGCTCAATCATTTGAAGGAGAAAAATTAGAGGGTCAAGGGACTTCAAAGAGGATAAAAGGTATACAAAAATGTTTGAAGTAATTGTTTTTGTCTTAAATTTTATAGGACATAGCTTTAAATCATTATTAATTTATTGAAAAATTATATTTTTCATTGTAGATGCTAAGGAGTGGGAGTCATTCAATTTGTATGTTGCATACAATTCTGACTTTATGTTGGAATGGATGGAGAAGTACACTGAACAAAAGAACTTAGAGGATGAAAAGGCATGGACCAATGTATATAATATACATGGTCAAAATACTGCTCGAGGACTTCCTGCAGCCCATAAAAGAAAATGGCCAGATAGATGCTCATGGAATTGGCTAAAGACCAATATTGAACATGAGGCAACAAAGGGGAAGAATAGAGTGACACAGCAACAACTAAATTTTGTTAAAGGATCTAGAAATGGGGAGGTGATGCATATATACTAACATATTTGAGGTATTTAGTGATTTTCCTTTTAACTTTTTCATCCTTGAATCTAATTATTTAATATTTATATGAATACAGGTAACATATTACAAAGGAATGTGGAATTTTGGTCATCATTTTCGCATCAAAAAGGTTGATGGCAAGAGACAAACTTATGATTGTGGAATTTCAGCATCATTTGAGGTGGAATGTCGTTCACATGAAAATGATAGACAACCAATCACAAACACACTTCGCTATTATGGAGTGTTGGAGGATATTATAGAGCTTGATTTTATATCTTTCAAAAAAGTTATTTTTTGTGTTCAATGGTACAAGCTTATCAAAGTGGGTGAAGACAAAACTATATTTCTGCACAAGAATGGATTCCATATGATCAATACATCTAGGTTTGAAGCCACTTATGAACCTTATGTGTTTCCAAATCAATGTGAGCAGATATTTCTCATTCCCAATTTAGAACAACCTGGTTGGTCATTCGTGATTGATTATGATCCAAGAGGACAAAGAGTAACATTTGTTCAAGATGTAGAGGACCATGATTTTCTTGAAGATGCAGAAGTCCCCCTTGAAGACACAGATGGCCAAGATGGAGATGATGAAAACTTTATTGGTAATGATGCATATGACCAAGATGAAGATCATGATGAGTTTACTGAAGTTTTTGAAGGATATGAGCAACCACATGAGCATCAAGTCCATGAAGATGATGAATTTATTGATTTTCATTTACCTGTAGTTGAAGGTGAAGAAGACCATGAAAACTATGGTATTAATTTATTTGTGGATTTAGGGCCCATTAATGATGGTGCATTTATACGATCAGATATGGATATTTCATGTGAGAATGACATTGTTTGATCATCATGTTCACTTTAAGATGGTTGTGAGGATTCAATACTTGATATAATTAACTCTTTACAGGTTCAATATTAGTTCTAGGAGTTTACAGTGTAGATGATTAGGAATTTTGAGTCATTAACTTGTCTATTAGTAATAGACTTATGCTCAGGTCAATCAGGTATATTGAGTTTTTGTTAACCTGTGTTAAATCAGGTGGCTTGGGAATTTCAAAACCAAGAATGATTGTAGGCGAGGGTAATGCTAATAAAGAGGAAGATGTTGCAATGGTTGATTGTGTGGAAAAAACTCTATGAATTGCATCATGGATTCAGCATTACATCTGCTCATAGTTGACTTCTTATGATTGTCACCCTCCACACCTGATAAAGATTTCATTTTAGCAAAAATATGTTGAGTTTAAATGTCACATGTCTCTACAGTTAAAAACTATATTAACTGCATATCAGTTTTATATGATGGTATTTTTGTAATCAATAACCCTACACATCTAACCCTACACTCGTACTTACCAACAACCTTCTATATAGTTACCTTTTAACTACAAACCTGCCTAATGTTAAAGCCCTGCCTGAAAAATAAAAAATTATATGCCCTGTTAAATACCATTGAAAATAAATATGTAATGTGAACCAGTACCTCTTGGATTAGTGTTTGAATTTTGGTCTTCTGGGTTGCAATGGGCTTTGCTAGATGAAGTAAGTTTAGGGCTGTGAGGTTTCCTTCCATAATATCTTTCCACTAATACCTTTAGAGACTTTTGTTCAATGTGGTGTTCTGCAGAGAGCCTAGGATCTGATGTTTCCTTTCTGAGAAAATCCCAAGGCCTTCATTTTTAGGTGATAACATGCTATTAACATGCTAATTAACATGCTATTAACATGATAAAAATAGACTGGGTGCCTGTAATTTGTAACCAACTGTGATCCATAAAATTATTGAAAATCATCAGTCTTCAGCTGGGAAATCAATTTCCTCTTTGGATGAATCTTCTGAAATTGATTCCATTGACAACATGTCATAGCTACAACACTTGAATATAATGGAGTGTGTAGGTTTAAATAGCGTCCCTGATTCCATTGGTAACATGTCACAGCTGCAGCACTTGAACATAGAAGGGTGTAAAAGTTCAAATAACCTCCCTGATTCTATTGGCAACCTATCACAGTTGCAACACTTGAACATAGAAGACTGTAGAGGTTTCAAAAAACCTTCCTGTTTCCATTGGCAACCTGTCACATCTACAGTACTTGAAAATAGAAAGTTGTAGAGGTTTAAATAACCTCCCTGATTCCATTGTCAACCTGTCACAGCTGTAGCACTTGAACATAATAGGAAGTTTCAAAGGTTTAAATAACCTCCTTGATTCTATTGACAATCTAGTGCAGCTGCAACACTTGAAAATAAAATATTGTAATGGTTTAAATAACCTCCTTGATTCCATTGGCAACCTCTCACAGCTGCAACATTGAACATAGAAGGGTGTGTAGGTTTAAATAACCTTCCTGACTCCACTGGAAAACTGTCACAGCTGCAGCAATTGAACTCTTGAAACCAAATGGTTTTCATCCTCTAATCTCCAAAAATCCTAAGGAATTTTCATCCTCATATATGATTGCTTGAACATAAGTGCTTAGGGAAAATTTGACAAGAGTTTACAAAATATGGAATACTACTTCAAAGAAAATAAAAAATATAGCAATGGCCTTAAAGGGTTTAAGAAGTTAAAAAACAATGCTGAGAATGAATTTAATATCAGGCAATAGCATGCATGGAATCTGAATCACAGGGGAGAATGCCACAATGTAAAGTATAAGGCCAACCAAAGCTAACCAGCCATAGTTACTTGGGCAAGATTGTGTGTACCAAGATCTAGAACTACTAGTGCAAATGTCAACAACAGTCCCATTGTGAATTAAACAGCTACCTAGTTGCATCTGCAATGATTAGACATAATATGATCATAATAGATCTAGTAGGAAGCATATGCTTGCTATAGGTGTTTGACATTTAATAACCTTTCATTTTTTAGGTTGTTGTTGAATAGGATTGAAGATATACATATACCTTGTTTTGAGGAGCAGCACAAAACACACATGCCTTATGCAAACAGTCAAGGCATGAAATAGACCGAGATGTGTGTTGTTCAGAATGTGTGGCAGTGCATAAAAGTTCAGCAACAAAATGGTTTTCTGGTCTCATGACACTGGGCGCATCTGTTGTAGTAAGGTAGAAGACCACTTATAATAAAACTAATGCTCCTATTACACCAATCAAGCTCAATATTGCAAGCCACCTCCTTCTGGATCGATCTATTAGAAAGATGCCAGCTACTGTGCCCAATGCATTGACACCAGCAACAACTAATGACAACAATAATGCTGTCTTATGACTCAAGAAACATTAGAAGTTATGTGGATTCTTTTTCAAGGAAATACTCAAATTAAGAAAATGGCACTTCAGTCCTGATTAGTGAATTTCATAGTAGCATATTTGCTACCCCATTTGCATACATCTGATGCATGAACTAGCAGCAATTTCAGAGCCAATGCTACGACAGTTATAGCACAACTACATACAAAAATTTAAATAAGATACCCGTTAAAAGCCTCCTGGTTTGGTATATGCCCTGATCTCAGAGATTGAAGCGCCCAGTCTGAAAAGATGAGGTTGTATGTGTATGTCAGCAACATCAGTATGGAGAAACCCTGAGTAAGGTGTCATGCCTAGCCCCTACAGGATTAAAGGATTATGGTGCTTAGTCCATGGGCAGCGAACTAACTTCAGAAGTAGCTATGTTTTTAATTGTACACAAAATGTAATGGAAATTAAGTAATTTGAATATTTTGAGTGTTTTATTACTGGATGTTTGTAACGTCAATGAATATAGCTTGCAATTTTTTTTCAATTGGCAAAGTTGTTTCATTTTTTTTTTTACTTTTAACAATTAACCTGAAAGACATTTTTTTTTTTGAAGCTTTACGCAATCAACACCTATGAACTTTATGCAATTGACACCTAAGCAAGAGAAACACAATACCTTAAAGCTGAAAAAACTTTGGAAGTTGAGGATTGTTTATGTTTTTCTTATGTATGGAAACATAATGAAAATTATGTATGTTATTGTTCATGTGCTAGTGAATTTGACTTATATTACTAATATCAATTGCATATGTTCTTTAATTAATATTTTGTCATTTTATGTCATTATGTGTTTCTTTAAGAATGTGCCAATGGGTACTCCCGATTCTACTATGGGGGATCCATTGATCTTAAATGGGCTAATTGAAATGCTAAGGAACGGGCAAGGGCAAAACATTGCTATGATGGTGAATGAGGTAAGTTTGAAAATTATCTTTTATAGGTTCAATTATCTTATGTTTCGTATTATATTATGTTAATTTATGTTTGTGGAATGCAGGCCATCTCTAAAGTCGTGTCGACACCTATCACACCCTTTAATACATCTAGTATTATGCCAGGGGTAAGATTTGATCTAGATTCTTGTGCATTTAATTAACTTATTTCACCTTTTATATTTTTTTAATATTTGTGTTTTTGCTATAGGACATTTCTAGAGTAATTCCCCCAAGAATGCATCTTGTTGGCATGCAAGATCCAATTATGCCATCCGATACACCCAATGTTGTGCAAAAAGTAAGATTCAATCATATGTTCGTGTGGGCTTGATTATGTTATTTCTGCCATAATACCACTTTAATATTTATATTTGTGCCTTGCAGGATGTTTCAAAAAGATGTGTCATGCCCTCTACATCTAGACCGGAAACACCTATCACAAGTGTGGCATCAAGCACAATACCTCATAGCATGCCCTCTACATCAAGTCTAGGTTCAGTTAGAGTTCTTCCACCAACACTTGAACAAGTTTCCTTGAGGAGTCTTATAGAGTCACAATCAAGAATACTAAGGATCCTACCAGATACTCCTGAAAATGTTGAAATTAGGAGAGAAATATCTAAGAAAATTGAGTTATGGGAGAGGACATTGTTGGGGAGTGCAGGGCTTACTTCATATGAACAGGTATAATTATATGGAAATATTATCTTATTATTCTTTTCTAGTTCATATTTTACTTTTATCAATGTCATAACATGTTGACTAGTAAAAGTAGTATTGATGATTACATGGTTGCTTTGTGATTCTAATTTGTGATTAAATGGTTGTTTGATGATCTCATTGTAAATACAAGAAATAAATGACAATGTGACTGATGTACCTATAGGGGCATCTACCTCAACCCCTATAACTACAACAATATCCTTGGTGACCACAAATGGAATGCAAGAAGTTACAATCTTGCTCACCTCAGAAGGAAATGTCTTGAAGGATGAAATGGGGTTGAAATTCTTTCACTTCATTTTTCGTCGTGCAGAACAATTATTTGGCAATACCATTCAAATAGATTGGAGGAAGCAAGCCAATGCTAAGAAAGATGAACTATTTAAGGATGCCAGAGTAGCATTTGGAAATCCTAGTTTTAATAAGGAATTTATTTTAGATATTGCTCGGAAATACATTCACTCTAAACGAGACAATCTAAGGTCAAAGCTAACAAAAGACTTAAGATATCCACGTCTAGCTTGGATCACAGACCAAGTGACATGGGATGAGCTTATGAAAGATGCCAAATTTAAGAGGAAGGCCCACAATAATCCAAACTATAGGCCATCTGCACGACCAGGATCTAAAAGACGCCTTCGAGATACAACAAAAGCAACCCAAGCTAGGGTGTCAAGTATTGGATCTCATAAATTAGGATCTGGTGGGTACAATAGCATTTGTGGTGGCTTGGTAAGTCAATATTTTCATCTATTGTATTCTTTATTTCATAAAAAAGTCATGATTAACTTGTGAGTTAATTGTATCTTATGAGCCATTATACCTTATAAATTTGGTTATAATTGTTTATGTAGGTTCACCAATTTCAAAAGGAAGCTTTAGAGGACCTCCTAAAATATGCTTTACTACATGGTTCCAAAGGCCTTCGACAACATATGCTAGATCAAGGGGAGAAATTAGTCACTAGTCATGAATCTGAGGTAAGTTCTTTGCATGATGGGATATAATAAAATTTCATAATTTTCTTTCATTTCCATTGCAAAACAAATAATATAGATATTGAAATAGATAGATACACCTAGAATTATAATAGTTTCTTTTTTGCATAGAGAAATGAAACAAGCAAAGCTAAAACTGTGATTTGATATGTTATTTTAATGAGTTAAATTTTGTTGTGTATAGGAAGCCCAACAATCCAACTCATCAGGTAGTGAGCATGAAGAGAAGCTAGAGGAACATGAGGAGCAAGTGGGAGAAGAGAATAATGAGGAGGGTGTCCAATGTGATGAACAATTGACACCCTCAATTAGAATAGTGCCTCGTATTAGTATAGTTCCTCGTAGAAAGAGGACATAAAGGAAGATGATGGATAGAAACAAATTAACAAAAGACATGTTTGCTTCTTATGTTTGAGTTTATTGTTGTCTAATCATGTGGGATTGATCGTGGATAAGAAAACAATAGAATATATAGATTAGAATGCTTTTTTTAGCTCTTAGGACTTATTGGAAGAAAAGAATAACTTAACAAAATAATTTTTTGCAAGATCTTTTATGTTCCTTACATCGATTATTGCAAGCAACTTGCCTACTTTTCATTCAGACGAAAAAAGTTCCTTGGTTTTATACAATACATTGTTCATTGCCTACTTTATATATATATAATGTATATAGTGTTTCATGTACAATTCATTTTGTGAAGTCTAATCGCTGGTACAAGAGAAAAGTTCAAAGTACTTTCTATAGTTTAAGGATTTTCCTTAAACTACTCACCTCCAAAAGAGGACATTGTTATTCAAAGTAATGCACCTAGTGACATCTACATACTGGTATCAAGGGAAAGTGGTAAGTAGATTGTTTATAACTCTAAATTTGTTACATCCTTGTGGTTCTCTTTATTGTCTCTTTATCTACTTTACAAGTTAGCATGCGTAATTAGATAATCCAGAAACTCTACTCAAACTGATTTATGTTTGTTCTGTTTTGTAGGATGAGATTGCTTCTAGGAAGGAATGGAAATGAAGAGGTAACATTAATCAACTCTTGTTTGATATTTCCTAATTATTTCATTATCTGGTGGTGTGACTGTGAATACACAAGTAATTCAGTTATCAGAATGATGAATCTAAAGAACCTTTCAAAATTTTCACATTTGTTTTCATGTCTGTTCTATCACCAACTAGCTTATGATTGGGATAATTAGTAATCCCACAGCATAGATTATTAGAACCTTAACAATTTTGAACATTAGTCTAGCACCACAAATGGCTGTATTTTCTTCTATGGGTCCCAACATTATCACTCCAGGCATCATCAAGGTGAGTTACTGTGATCATCACTTCCAGATCATGAGATTCATTCTAAATTGTAGTCTAATTTGTCTATTCTCGTGACAGCAGATCATTCCATTCTATAAACAAGTTGGCTTGGGAAAATTCAAAATTCCCTTGAATATACTTGAAGGATTTTGACAAAAAATTTACACACAAAACCTCCTTCAAGGAATGTTGAATAGGTCTGCAATCAACATATATATACTAATGTTTCTTATTATTAGGCCATTTCACCCTCAACCATAACAATGTCATCACCCATGCCACCTTCCTCAATGAATGATCAATAAATTCTACAACAAGGTAAAAGTAATACTCTTGCAAACACTTCTTATATATGATATTTTAGTGCGCTTTATCTTGTATAATACAATACTAATTTTGTTACACTAATCATAACTTACTAATCTATGTTATACTGAGCCAAAATGGAATAAATAGAGTTAAAAAACTCAAAAACAGTCATATCAAGAGAGTTGGCAAATTAAGAGAAAGGAGGTACTCAAATTATAGACAAACTTGTTTCCCATTTTAGAGTAACCTAGGACTAGAATTTTTTAATTTTTTTGTTTTAGACAAATGTCAGAGAGGTAGAACAGCATTAGCAGCCCAATGTTGCCAAAAATTCTCCAATCCAGTTAGTTTGATATATTAGAAGATAGAATTCTGGCCATTATTGACCCAGTGTAACTCTTTCAAAAGGTATTATGGTTTTACATGCTATGATAAGAGGAAAACATCACTTGGGTCCATGTGGCCATGTCCCATGGAAAAACATGTGGATGCAAATCAAATCCTAGTAAAACCCACTTTGTTTATCACTGGATGAAAAAATAACTTAAGGCACAGTTGGCACATCCTTTCTTTAATCCACATTAAGGAGAAGACAATAAGACAATGTAACTGAAAAAACTGATTAACTTCGAATGAACTGAAGGAAAAGCAAACTTAAAGGGATCATTAGAAGAATTTCTAGG
>VDFB02000017.1:479732990-479846512 GCA_007258455.2 Sequoia sempervirens | reverse complement strand
TTTCGTAATGGATATTCTAGACCTCTTCGGCGTACCTATTGCACACCAAGGTGCAATTGCTAGTTAAGTTTTATTTTTTACTTTACATTGTCTCAAATTAAAATAGAAAAAATACCTACCTTTTCCAAAAAATATATTAATTATTTCCCACATGGCTTTTCCCTCAAACAAAATTGCTGTTTTCGCAACTTTTTGATGGCTCTGTGAGTTGGCTCTCCCGTTTGCTGCTACAACGTCGGACTCACATGGAGTTTCTTTAGGCGGGAAGGCTTACAATGGGTGTGGTGGGAAGGAAGCTTATAAGAATGCAGGGTGTGGCGGGAAGTGATGATTGCAGTATTGGGTTTTTTCCGGATTTGCAGAAAATATTATGCCCTAGCTGCCATTTTCTTCATCCCGTGGACTGTTGTTTTCTTCAACCTGTGGGTCATCTCCAAGCAAATAGGTAAAATTTTAAAAAACCCCAGATCTTGTCAAAATTCCTTACTCCCTTGCCTATGTTGCATGTTGTATTGTATTATGTACCCTGCGATAATAGCCATTTTGTGAAAGTATAGACATGTTCAATGATTCGGGGTTTGTGCTTCGGAATGCCAGGTGGATGATCTGGTTCGACTTGGAGAAAGTATTAGAAGAAGATTAGGGGTTCCTCCTCGACGTCAGTCATAGCAGGTTAGAGATCCAAACTTACTGGATACAGAATGTGTTTTTTTTCCATGACCGTGTGAGCTTGTAGTATTAAGTTTTGTACTGTTTGTCTCATCTGAAAGAGAGATCTTTATATTTCTTTCTGGAAGGGAAATTGAAAACGTTGTATGCCTACTCTGAAATCCTGTGGGATTTGATAATTGGGTTTTCTTTTTATGTGCAATGACAAACTTTTCAATGGCTTCTATGGTATTGAAGCCACCGAATCTCATTTTCTAGTTTTGCACTTTGTTTATTTTGATTTTAGCACAGATGAAGATGCCTTATTTACTTCCTTGCTATTTTTATGCATGGCGTATTTGGCAGTCCCTGACATCTGTTGTTTTATCATGGTCACTTAGATAATTCTCTTGCCCTTATTCTGAAGTAAAGACTGAACTTGAATAATCAAATACTTGGTATTTCGCCAGTTCTTTGCTAACCCATTGAGGGTCAGATGCCAATAAATGGTCCAACTGCACCGAAACCTAGACCTAGGGATAGGGCACTGTTACAACACTGCAAAGTTGGAAAGAAAAATAGATTATTTATAAAAGAGGGACGACCTGCATTTTAGGCCTAAAACAAGGCCGACTTGATTTTATGAAATCATAGTGATCTTTGTGTTTTTAGACACAAAGACTTGTCATTTTTTCCCAGTCATTCACAGCAACAGTCGAAGTGTAGACTTTGTGAACAATTATAATGACAAGAGAAAAAAAGGGCGTTTGGGGAGCAGCAACAGTCTTCTAATTAGTGAAATGTCAAGGAAAAGGCACATGTACTAGTTATATCAGAGTTTTGCAAATGCAAGTAGCAGTCTAAGTCGCATATTTCAGGCTCCAAGGTTGGCAAAAGTCTCTAAACCATGCATCTGCAGTTCTCAACCCTTTGTCAGTAACTATCCATTCTTGCTTGCATAGGTAGTAGAATTACACTGATTTATTAAACATTAATGTTTGCTATTAGTGTTCCACAGTGTTAGATTGAGTTGGTATAACGTAAAACTGTAGTTGGAAAACAGAGCGGTGAAATCTCCGCAACTATTTACAGATCAAATATTCATCTTGCCATCCACTATCTACACAGAGGAATACACTATCAAGTTTAGAACAACTTTGACTTCCAAAAAATGTTTAAATGCAGGTCATCATCCCATGACATTTCAAAATCTTATGTTGATTATGAGTGAATATCTAAATCTGAAGATACCTTGGCCCTCTGAATTTCATGGCTTCAACTATCCATTTTAGCAAAAGTGAGATCGTCTAAAGACTGAAACATTCTTTGGTTTAAGCATTACACCAAATCTTCTTTTTAAAGCTTAACATTCTAGAATTTTTAACTGTCATGGAAAAAGGAATATTTCCAGACCACGAGATGAGGGTAAAATGTAAAATATCACTTAAAGTAGATGCCAAACTGTCAACAAAATTTGAACCCATTTAGTTCTCAACTTGGCAAAGGCCCTAAACATTTAAACTTTTATTTCAATTAAAGTAGCTACCATTGTTAGTGTAAAAATTAGGAAAGTAGCTTATTAAATCATGTTTAAATTATAATTTGCATTGCAATGAAAGTTGTGTGCAAGAATTCCTATGTTGGCCTCCTACATGTGAACCATGAAAAGGGTGCAGCCCCAGCCAGATTGGTCTTGCACGGGTCAGCACCAGGAGAATGGTGTTCTGTACCATTAATAATTTGAACCAGATGATAATAGAGCAGAGCATGTGCATCTCAGCCAGATGAGTTCAGGAAACCACCTTATAATACTTTCCATCCAATTCAGGAACATAAATGTTTATTTGATGTGTTGGGTATTCAGAGTTATTGTAAATTCCCTAAACATCTTTGGCACTGAACTTAAAAAATAAATCAGATTATGCATGCATTCAAGAACCAGATACTAATTGTTCTCTGCAACAAGATTTAGAAGTATATGCTCCCGAAAGAAAAAAACATTATGATGTAACTGGCATCTGAGATTAACATTTTGTACTCTAAACTCCAAAAAAATAAGTATCCATTAAGTAGGCAAGTAAAAGACTGATTATCTTTTGATCAGAGTCAGGTGGGCTAATTCTAAATATGTGATATTTGTTAGTCTTTCAGCATAGGAGCTGCTCTTGCCAAGAGTAATATTTATAGCTAAAGGAAGATTTATTTAGCATAGGAGAAGTGAAGCCTTTTAGGGCATCAATGAAAGATCCTTCCATGGGTACTTTTTGGGCTAACCCCACATTAAGGTTATTGTATGGATATGCATAGTCAAGGATTAAAATATCACTTGCGCCGTTGGATCCTTATAGTGATTGCATTGAGGATTTTCCCACTATTTTTCTCATAAAAACATCATGAGGGTCCATAATTTACTGTTTTAGGCACAGAGCTTTCCATGTTGAAACCAATGATAAGTTTTGTAAGTATAACAAATATCTCAAAAGTATTTTTTGAATATAAATCTTTGGCATAAGTTGTAGAGAATCTCATAGTAGAGATAGGTGTGGGCTTCACCCATGCATTGTCATTAAGTGTGACCTATACCTCCAAGAGTTTCCATAGCAACTACAAGAATTGTCTTGACTAGTGGGGTTTGAATGTAGGTCTATGGTATGAAAATGCCCATTCTCCACCAAAAGAACCAAACCCATTAACCAAAGTTTGTGGTAAGTTGTGGAACATATCACAATAGATATGGTGGTGGCATTAGTTCCTTAATATGATTACACCCCATCATAGCTCAAAGTGCCATCATTGTGAAACATAGGGATGGACTTTGGTCCACGCATTGTCATAAATGTGACCCATGCCACCATGTTTTGCAATGGCCACTACAGTGGGTGCCCCTCCTTGTGATATTTTAACCTAAATCTATGGTGTGAAACTCCTCATTCCCTGCCACCGGATTCAAACACATACTGTGGCAGATTGTGTTCTCTATAACAAATGAGTTTGTATATGGGAGTGTCAAACTTCTAAATTTGTGTTGTAAGTGTGACTCATGTTTTAATCTTCCTATATGTTCATGATGGACTATTCTAGGTTGTAGAGAATGGTTTTCATGGAGTTGCAGACATTCTGTAGGTGTGAAACTGGTGTATACAAATACCCAAGGTTGCTTGCACTGTCTTGTGGAAGACTTCCCACCGTCTACTGCTTGAAACCTATCTCCAATGGTTTCCTCTTGAGCTTCTACGTTGACCAAACCCTACTCCAACTCTTCTCAAAGAGTTCTTACTCTGTGCTTTACCTTGGGTAGCTCAACACCTTCTTGAAATTTGAATGCTCTTTCTAGGACTTAGAAGAATCTAAGTGCCCTGTTCTCCAACTGACTTGAACCTTTTGCAGGGAAGATAAATACTTTGTTTCCAAGCATTTCACCACCATTTGAACCCATCTGGGAGATTCCACTATCCTCAAGTTACCCGATCTCTTAGTTTTGTCTTGAGAGGGCCTAGTTCCTACTAGCCCTTACCAGTCACCTATTTGCCTTTTCTGCCCAAAGTCTCCACTGTACCTAGCAAACTAATCACAGATTCTGACACCCTTTTTCCAGCTTTTAATCTTGCAAAAGTTCTCAGGTCATCAACTCTTCCGTACAGCTGTCTCCTGAGTTCTTGGAGAGGAGGGCTAATTGCCCATTTCTAGGGTTTTACTGTTTCTTGTTGATTTCTCACTCAAACAAATTGTTCAGGCCTTCATCACTCTGTTGTCCTTGTGTTCAAGCAAAATCCACCTGGCAATGTACTTTTTCCGTACAAATGTACTCTCCCCTGCCTTGGTTCCTTAATCTTCACTCCCAAATCCCTAACCAGGTCCTAAGCTCGCCTAGGGTTTGGTGTTTCCAGCTTCTTCTTTGCTTCCAAAGGTTCCTACCACTAAATATTTACAAATGGATGGCTCCCTTACCATTTCCATCGACCTCAGGAAAGTTCCACTTGCCGACTTCATGGGGGAGCCATTTCTTATTTGACTGCTCACAACTAAATTAAAAAACCCTCTAAATTATAATTCTAAGGATTCAATTTAAAGACTCTACACTACTGCACTTGTATATACAAAGGAAAAAGACTCAAAACTATCCTAATAACATGAATGCAGTGTCAGATCCGTGTATTTAATGCCTATAATAACACTATTGCAAAACACAGTGGAATTTCTGGGAAACACACTGTAACGCTGAACTATGAACTTAGAACAATAGATATGCACTAAATAACTTGAATACCAGATGAAACCTATTCTACAACACCTAACAACTAGAAACACAATATTAAATCCACAAGTTCAGTGCCTTCAAGTTCCCTGTTATTCAAAAGTCACGGCAGACACAGAAATTCAGACTTCAATTATCCCTGTCAACACAAAACTTATCTAGCATGCATATATCTTGAATCAACAAGCTGTCTACCAGAGAAAAGGTGTTAGATCATGCTTAAGAAACTCTATTCCAATGCTAAACAGAGCATGTAATTCATCACATCACATTTGACAGAAAACACACGGGATATACAAAAACACAGAAAATCTTTGAAATCTGCTAACTGTCTCTATTTTCTTCACACCTAAACTATTTTTACAAATCTCCTACTACTTGTTACGAGCCATTCCATTATCTTGAGGTCCTTTTTCCACCATGCAAGGGAAGATTGCTCGCTCCATATCCCTAATTTTAAGGGAATCTTAATACCACTCACAGTTACATGCAATCCAAGCAATATTGCCATGCAACTATGCAATATTCTTGCAATCTCACCTTTTTTTCCTTCTTTCTAGGATCTCCAACTCTTCAATCTCGAGCAATCATGATGTAAAATTACCTTTGGCATCTTCAAATAACGAGGAAATGGTTAAGACAAAGTTTAATACCTTAAATGCTAACATTTTCTGTCTTAAGCTAAACAAGGCAGAATTTGACATTAGAAATAACTAATGAGAGCCTTAGTCCTAGTGACTAGCTATTCCCACACAAAATGCAAGACCTTCTAAGGTCCAAACTAAACACAACATGCTGACTTGGCCAAGGTCAGTACAAGCCAAAACTTTTGCAAACCAAAATTTGTGCAAATCAAGTTAGGGTTTGGCCTAGGTGCTCCTGCACCAAAAACTCACATGTTTAGGTTACCAGGAATTCTAGATAGTCCTTCGAACAATCAAAATACTTATAAAACTAAAATATAGTGACATGTAGACTTCCAGCTCAATTCTACCATTGTTTTCTTTCCATTTCCAGGTACCTTCAGTTGTATACTCTGTGTCCAGTCCTCTTCACATATTTGCATCTGCAGTTCTCAACCCTCTGTTAGTAACTATCCATTATTGCTTGCATAGGTAGTAGAATTACACTGATTTATTAAACATTAATGTTTGCTATTAGTGTTCCACAGTGTTAGATTGAGTTGGTATAATGTAAAACTGTAGTTGGAAAACAGAGCGGTGAAATCTCTGCAGCTATTTACAGATCAAATATTCATCTTGCCATCCACTATCTACACAGAGGACTACACTATCAAGTTTAGAACAACTTTGACTTCCAAAAAATGTTTAAATGCAGGTCATCATCCCATGACATTTCAAAATATTATGTTGATTATGAGTGAATATCTAAATCTGAAGATACCTTGGCCCTCTGAATTTCATGGCTTCAACTATCCATTTTAGCAAAAGTGAGATCGTCTAAAGACTGAAACATTCTTTGGTTTAAGCATTACACCAAATCTTCTTTTTAAAGCTTAATATTCTAGAATTTTTAACTGTCATGGAAAAAGGAATATTTCCAGACCACGAGATGAGGGTAAAATGTAAAATATCACTTAAAGTAGATGCCAAACTGCCAACAAAATTTGAACCCATTTAGTTCTCAACTTGGCAAAGGCCCTAAACTTTTAAACTTTTATTTCAATTAAAGTAGCTACCATTATTAGTGTACAAATTAGGAAAGTAGCTTATTAAATCATGTTTAAATTATAATTTGCATTGCAATGAAAGTTGTGTGCAAGAATTCCTATGTTGGCCTCCTACATGTGAACCATGAAAAGGGTGCAACCCCAGCCAGATTGGTCTTGCACGGATCAGCACCAGGAGAATGGCGTTCTATACCATCAATAATTTGAACCAGATGATAATAGAGCAGAGCATGTGCATCTCAGCCAGATGAGTTCAGGAAACTGCCTTATAATACTTTCCGTCCAATTTAGGAACATAAATGTTTATTTGATGTGTTGGGTATTCGGAGTTATTGTAAATTCCCTGAACATCTTTGGCACTAAGCTTAAAAAATAAATCAGATTATGCATGCATTTAGGAACCAGATACTAATTGTTCACTGCAACAAGATTTAGAAGTATATGCTCCCAGAAGAAAAAACATTCTAATGTAACTGGCATCTGAGATTAACATTTTGTACTCTAAACTCCAAAAAAATAAGTATCCATTAAGTAGGCAAGTAAAAGACTGATTATCTTTTGATCAGAGTCAGTTGGGCTAATTCTAAATAAATTGTATATGGTAATTCTAAATTATTGTATATGGTAATTGTATGTGGACTGTTATAATTAATTTAAATCCATGTATTTCAGGTTATTCTACATCAGCAATTTATAATCAATTTCTATGTAAGTTTTAATTGAATCTTCATATTTTTTAGTCGCTCAAGCTATATTTTAGTATAATTTATAGGTTTTTTTTGGGATACATGTTTTCATATATTTCAGCAGCTATTTATGTAATGATCCTAACTAGCATCCACACACTTTGCTTTGTAGCTTTCTATTAGGCTATTTTTTTGGTGTCTATACGAAATGGCAGACCAGGTATTTATGTTGTTGTTTTTGGTACTTGCAGTATCATTTTAATGAAATGAAACACTAACCTAGGATTTAATTGGTAGCACATAGAGTAATGTTTCATATAATTTTTATGATTGAAAGATTGGACTAGTTAGTGATGAAAAAACATATGTTTTAGAGTAATTTACATCAATTATGAAACTCTGTGACATCAATAAAACCCTCCAAATTAGAAAACACCTTGGAAAAAAAAACCTTTGAAATTAATTTGAAACCCAAAGCTAAAATAGATCACAAACTGCTGCAACAAAAAATGATGATCATGATTGATATATGGGTCAAACTTAGTATAAGTATGGCCTGAACAAACTGACAAATAATTTGTACAAAGGCGTTTAGATGCATCAAATCAGTCAATGATAGGTTGCAACCCTGGGCTGCCTGGGCACTCCCAGGTGCTCCCCAGGCTGCTCCCATACCCAAATGCTCCCAGAGCGGGCACAAAGTCCATTTTTGAAGAGCCCGGTAACTTAGTAACCTTAAAACCACATTTTCAAAGTTTCAAATTTCTTAAGCTGTATCATATCATGCACCTAAGAGTCACGTTATTTTCAAAAAGAAGTAATACTCAAGTTAAAAGTTGTACTCTTATTGTTGATGGTACATGGTGCATTCAGGGAAATAGTACATCATCATCATCTGAATATTCAAATGAATGGGCAGCAAGACCTGCTCCAGGGACAGATGAATACTTTAATGAAATGATATATTGCACTTGCAAAAGGTGCCAAAATAGGAAACTAAAGAAGCGGCGACTTGTTGGTATCCATAGATTGAAGTATGGAGTTTATATAGAAGAGGTACACTATAATTAACAAATTGTTATTCTTATCATAAATAAATATGCATATTATTTAATAAATTATTATTGATCATTTCAATTGATTTTTTGGTGAAAAGCTGCTTCCAGTTCCCGATATTCTTGAAGAACCAATGGATGTCACTGATGATAGCCGCTCTCAAGATGAAGAACAAGACACATTTATGGATGAAACCACTTCGCAAATAAATGAGGCTGGTATCAATGAATTTATCCAAGACTTCTATACATCTTCTGAAGAAGTTATTGATTCACCCCTAGCTCAGTTGGCTAGGACACCTCTTTTCCCAAATGTAGATAGTTCTATATTGGCGACACTTATGTTGTTGAACTTGAAGGTTACACATGGATTGAAAAACACATGCTTTACCGATATATTAAGGTAGGATTCAATATTCTTATAAATTAATGATCTAAATGTCTTGAAAGTTTCGAATATTGTGTATACTTATCTTATAAAAATCATTTCTTGCCTCATGTAGACTTTTGGCAAACAAAATACTTCCAAAGGACAATAAGTTGCCTCATTCTCATAGAGAAGTATCTTCAGTGATGAAAGACATTGGAATGGAGTACAATACATATGATGCATGTCCAAATGACCATATACTATACTATGGAAATAATGCAAATTTGCAATAGTGCCCAGTTTGTCACACAAACAGGTATCGTCAAGATCAAGTATCCAAGAAGGTTCCTTATAAAGTACTACGACACATTCCACTAAAGCCAAGATTTGAGAGGATGTTCAAATGCAAGGAGTTGGAAAATATATGCATTATCATGCACAAGGGAGGAGCCAAGATGGTATCATGCGTATGGCTGCAGATAGCAAACAATGGAAAGAGATTGAGGAAAAATGGCCACATTTAAGAAATGAGCCAAGGAATGCAAGAATTTCTCTAGCAATGGATGGTGTCAATCCTTTTGGAGATCTTAGAACAACATATTCTGTTTGGCCAGTTTTCATTATTAACAACAATCTCCCCCCTTGGATGGAAATGAAAAAGGAGCATGCAATGTTAACTCTTATCATACCAGGTACTAAAGCATATTAATGCAATGGTTTCTTGAAAATTATATAAAAGAAAAATTCAACTTAGTTAAATCCTAATAAAAAACTTTTTGTTTATTTAGGGAAGTATCAGGTAAAGGATATGGATGTATACATGGAGCCCCTCATTGATGAGCTTCGTGAATTATGGGATGGTGTAAATATGTACGATGTATCAAGACCTATCAATGATAGAAACTTCCTCTTTCATGCGATCCTTATCTGGACAATCCATGATGCCCCGGGACTCTCTGTTTGTTGTGGTAATATATTATAAATTACATTTCTAATTATTTTATTCATTTTACCATTTTACTAAATATTGTTTCCATTCTTATTTTAGGGCTACAAACAAAGGGGAAACATGGTTGTCCATCATGCGGGCCGAAAACATTGTATAGGTAGTCAAAGGATCTCAATAAAACTGTGTATGATGAGTATAGACAATTTTTATCACAAAATCATCGCTATCGAAAGGAGGTGGAAATGAGGAAGCCAAGAAAGATGAACCCTGCTAGGTGGAAAGCACTATATGACAAAAAAGAAGGGACAGGGTTTCCACTGGGAATGAAAAGACTATATATTTTTTTACAAATTACAATATTATGAGAACTTTCCAATAGCCCACCTATTTGATACTATGCACATCGGGAAAAATGTGGCAGAGTGTTTGTGGAAACATCTAAATGGAACCAACCTTGAAGCACAAATAAAGTTACGAAAGGACCTCCAAGTTGCCAATATCATGCCAAACATGTGGTTGCATGAAAACAACACATTTTTTCATGCTCCATGGATTTTTACGTCAAGGGAGAAAGAAAACATCATTGATACAATGAAAAGCATAAGATTTCCTTCTGGTTTTGGTGCGACATTAAAAAACTTATTCACAAGAGATGGGTCAGAGTTCTCAGGGCTAAAAACACATGATTGGCACAATTGGATTAAGGTAACTTTTTAGAACATCACATTTGTTGGCAACATAATTAGAAATTTGTATATCTTAGTGATAACATAATTTCATGCATATTTTAACATTGTTTTTGTTAATGGTCATGTAGTATGTGTTGCCCCATAGCAATACCAAGCACCTTTGATCGTGATGTCACGTTAACTATTTACAAATTATCCAAATATTTGAGGTATTTTGAATCCATCATGCATACTCTTCCATGACTCTTATCCTTTGAAGTGCATTATTGGTAATACCTTTATATACGTTTATTCCTTTAGTTTTGAACAAATAATAAGTCTTTATTATAATACACATTAATATCTATAGGTGGGTTTCATCTAAAGAGATACATCAGGATGAATTGAATTATTGGAAGAGGAATGTTCCACTTTTGATGTGTGATATTCAAATGTACTTCCCTCCGAGCTTCTTCAATTCTCAAGAGCACTACCTTGTACACCTAGTAGAAGAGATTGAACAGTGTGGTCCTATCCATATTCGGACAATGTGGCTTGTGGAGAGATATATGAAGGTTCTAAAACAATTTATGAGGCAAAAGGCTCGACCGGAAGGATCCATGGTTGAGGGGTACATGGTTTTCCAGACAATGGTTTATTTGAGTGAGTACTTACCTGAATTACATCTTGAAGCTCCTCGATTATGGGATGGTAACCAAGCTCAATCATTTGAAGGAGAAAAATTAGAGGGTCAAGGGACTTCAAAGAGGATAAAAGGTATACAAAAATGTTTGAAGTAATTGTTTTTGTCTTAAATTTTATAGGACATAGCTTTAAATCATTATTAATTTATTGAAAAATTATATTTTTCATTGTAGATGCTAAGGAGTGGGAGTCATTCAATTTGTATGTTGCATACAATTCTGACTTTATGTTGGAATGGATGGAGAAGTACACTGAACAAAAGAACTTAGAGGATGAAAAGGCATGGACCAATGTATATAATATACATGGTCAAAATACTGCTCGAGGACTTCCTGCAGCCCATAAAAGAAAATGGCCAGATAGATGCTCATGGAATTGGCTAAAGACCAATATTGAACATGAGGCAACAAAGGGGAAGAATAGAGTGACACAGCAACAACTAAATTTTGTTAAAGGATCTAGAAATGGGGAGGTGATGCATATATACTAACATATTTGAGGTATTTAGTGATTTTCCTTTTAACTTTTTCATCCTTGAATCTAATTATTTAATATTTATATGAATACAGGTAACATATTACAAAGGAATGTGGAATTTTGGTCATCATTTTCGCATCAAAAAGGTTGATGGCAAGAGACAAACTTATGATTGTGGAATTTCAGCATCATTTGAGGTGGAATGTCGTTCACATGAAAATGATAGACAACCAATCACAAACACACTTCGCTATTATGGAGTGTTGGAGGATATTATAGAGCTTGATTTTATATCTTTCAAAAAAGTTATTTTTTGTGTTCAATGGTACAAGCTTATCAAAGTGGGTGAAGACAAAACTATATTTCTGCACAAGAATGGATTCCATATGATCAATACATCTAGGTTTGAAGCCACTTATGAACCTTATGTGTTTCCAAATCAATGTGAGCAGATATTTCTCATTCCCAATTTAGAACAACCTGGTTGGTCATTCGTGATTGATTATGATCCAAGAGGACAAAGAGTAACATTTGTTCAAGATGTAGAGGACCATGATTTTCTTGAAGATGCAGAAGTCCCCCTTGAAGACACAGATGGCCAAGATGGAGATGATGAAAACTTTATTGGTAATGATGCATATGACCAAGATGAAGATCATGATGAGTTTACTGAAGTTTTTGAAGGATATGAGCAACCACATGAGCATCAAGTCCATGAAGATGATGAATTTATTGATTTTCATTTACCTGTAGTTGAAGGTGAAGAAGACCATGAAAACTATGGTATTAATTTATTTGTGGATTTAGGGCCCATTAATGATGGTGCATTTATACGATCAGATATGGATATTTCATGTGAGAATGACATTGTTTGATCATCATGTTCACTTTAAGATGGTTGTGAGGATTCAATACTTGATATAATTAACTCTTTACAGGTTCAGTATTAGTTCTGGGAGTTTACAGTGTAGATGATTAGGAATTTTGAGTCATTAACTTGTCTATTAGTAATAGACTTATGCTCAGGTCAATCAGGTATATTGAGTTTTTGTTAACCTGTGTTAAATCAGGTGGCTTGGGAATTTCAAAACCAAGAATGATTGTAGGCGAGGGTAATGCTAATAAAGAGGAAGATGTTGCAATGGTTGATTGTGTGGAAAAAACTCTATGAATTGCATCATGGATTCAGCATTACATCTGCTCATAGTTGACTTCTTATGATTGTCACCCTCCACACCTGATAAAGATTTCATTTTAGCAAAAATATGTTGAGTTTAAATGTCACATGTCTCTACAGTTAAAAACTATATTAACTGCATATCAGTTTTATATGATGGTATTTTTGTAATCAATAACCCTACACATCTAACCCTACACTCGTACTTACCAACAACCTTCTATATAGTTACCTTTTAACTACAAACCTGCCTAATGTTAAAGCCCTGCCTGAAAAATAAAAAATTATATGCCCTGTTAAATACCATTGAAAATAAATATGTAATGTGAACCAGTACCTCTTGGATTAGTGTTTGAATTTTGGTCTTCTGGGTTGCAATGGGCTTTGCTAGATGAAGTAAGTTTAGGGCTGTGAGGTTTCCTTCCATAATATCTTTCCACTAATACCTTTAGAGACTTTTGTTCAATGTGGTGTTCTGCAGAGAGCCTAGGATCTGATGTTTCCTTTCTGAGAAAATCCCAAGGCCTTCATTTTTAGGTGATAACATGCTATTAACATGCTAATTAACATGCTATTAACATGATAAAAATAGACTGGGTGCCTGTAATTTGTAACCAACTGTGATCCATAAAATTATTGAAAATCATCAGTCTTCAGCTGGGAAATCAATTTCCTCTTTGGATGAATCTTCTGAAATTGATTCCATTGACAACATGTCATAGCTACAACACTTGAATATAATGGAGTGTGTAGGTTTAAATAGCGTCCCTGATTCCATTGGTAACATGTCACAGCTGCAGCACTTGAACATAGAAGGGTGTAAAAGTTCAAATAACCTCCCTGATTCTATTGGCAACCTATCACAGTTGCAACACTTGAACATAGAAGACTGTAGAGGTTTCAAAAAACCTTCCTGTTTCCATTGGCAACCTGTCACATCTACAGTACTTGAAAATAGAAAGTTGTAGAGGTTTAAATAACCTCCCTGATTCCATTGTCAACCTGTCACAGCTGTAGCACTTGAACATAATAGGAAGTTTCAAAGGTTTAAATAACCTCCTTGATTCTATTGACAATCTAGTGCAGCTGCAACACTTGAAAATAAAATATTGTAATGGTTTAAATAACCTCCTTGATTCCATTGGCAACCTCTCACAGCTGCAACATTGAACATAGAAGGGTGTGTAGGTTTAAATAACCTTCCTGACTCCACTGGAAAACTGTCACAGCTGCAGCAATTGAACTCTTGAAACCAAATGGTTTTCATCCTCTAATCTCCAAAAATCCTAAGGAATTTTCATCCTCATATATGATTGCTTGAACATAAGTGCTTAGGGAAAATTTGACAAGAGTTTACAAAATATGGAATACTACTTCAAAGAAAATAAAAAATATAGCAATGGCCTTAAAGGGTTTAAGAAGTTAAAAAACAATGCTGAGAATGAATTTAATATCAGGCAATAGCATGCATGGAATCTGAATCACAGGGGAGAATGCCACAATGTAAAGTATAAGGCCAACCAAAGCTAACCAGCCATAGTTACTTGGGCAAGATTGTGTGTACCAAGATCTAGAACTACTAGTGCAAATGTCAACAACAGTCCCATTGTGAATTAAACAGCTACCTAGTTGCATCTGCAATGATTAGACATAATATGATCATAATAGATCTAGTAGGAAGCATATGCTTGCTATAGGTGTTTGACATTTAATAACCTTTCATTTTTTAGGTTGTTGTTGAATAGGATTGAAGATATACATATACCTTGTTTTGAGGAGCAGCACAAAACACACATGCCTTATGCAAACAGTCAAGGCATGAAATAGACCGAGATGTGTGTTGTTCAGAATGTGTGGCAGTGCATAAAAGTTCAGCAACAAAATGGTTTTCTGGTCTCATGACACTGGGCGCATCTGTTGTAGTAAGGTAGAAGACCACTTATAATAAAACTAATGCTCCTATTACACCAATCAAGCTCAATATTGCAAGCCACCTCCTTCTGGATCGATCTATTAGAAAGATGCCAGCTACTGTGCCCAATGCATTGACACCAGCAACAACTAATGACAACAATAATGCTGTCTTATGACTCAAGAAACATTAGAAGTTATGTGGATTCTTTTTCAAGGAAATACTCAAATTAAGAAAATGGCACTTCAGTCCTGATTAGTGAATTTCATAGTAGCATATTTGCTACCCCATTTGCATACATCTGATGCATGAACTAGCAGCAATTTCAGAGCCAATGCTACGACAGTTATAGCACAACTACATACAAAAATTTAAATAAGATACCCGTTAAAAGCCTCCTGGTTTGGTATATGCCCTGATCTCAGAGATTGAAGCGCCCAGTCTGAAAAGATGAGGTTGTATGTGTATGTCAGCAACATCAGTATGGAGAAACCCTGAGTAAGGTGTCATGCCTAGCCCCTACAGGATTAAAGGATTATGGTGCTTAGTCCATGGGCAGCGAACTAACTTCAGAAGTAGCTATGTTTTTAATTGTACACAAAATGTAATGGAAATTAAGTAATTTGAATATTTTGAGTGTTTTATTACTGGATGTTTGTAACGTCAATGAATATAGCTTGCAATTTTTTTTCAATTGGCAAAGTTGTTTCATTTTTTTTTTTACTTTTAACAATTAACCTGAAAGACATTTTTTTTTTTGAAGCTTTACGCAATCAACACCTATGAACTTTATGCAATTGACACCTAAGCAAGAGAAACACAATACCTTAAAGCTGAAAAAACTTTGGAAGTTGAGGATTGTTTATGTTTTTCTTATGTATGGAAACATAATGAAAATTATGTATGTTATTGTTCATGTGCTAGTGAATTTGACTTATATTACTAATATCAATTGCATATGTTCTTTAATTAATATTTTGTCATTTTATGTCATTATGTGTTTCTTTAAGAATGTGCCAATGGGTACTCCCGATTCTACTATGGGGGATCCATTGATCTTAAATGGGCTAATTGAAATGCTAAGGAACGGGCAAGGGCAAAACATTGCTATGATGGTGAATGAGGTAAGTTTTAAAATTATCTTTTATAGGTTCAATTATCTTATGTTTCGTATTATATTATGTTAATTTATGTTTGTGGAATGCAGGCCATCTCTAAAGTCGTGTCGACACCTATCACACCCTTTAATACATCTAGTATTATGCCAGGGGTAAGATTTGATCTAGATTCTTGTGCATTTAATTAACTTATTTCACCTTTTATATTTTTTTAATATTTGTGTTTTTGCTATAGGACATTTCTAGAGTAATTCCCCCAAGAATGCATCTTGTTGGCATGCAAGATCCAATTATGCCATCCGATACACCCAATGTTGTGCAAAAAGTAAGATTCAATCATATGTTTGTGTGGGTTTGATTATGTTATTTCTACCATAATACCACTTTAATATTTATATTTGTGCCTTGCAGGATGTTTCAAAAAGATGTGTCATGCCCTCTACATCTAGACCGGAAACACCTATCACAAGTGTGGCATCAAGCACAATACCTCATAGCATGCCCTCTACATCAAGTCTAGGTTCAGTTAGAGTTCTTCCACCAATGCCTGAACAAGTTTCCTTGAGGAGTCTTATAGAGTCACAATCAAGAATACTAAGGATCCTACCAGATACTCCTGAAAATGTTGAAATTAGGAGAGAAATATCTAAGAAAATTGAGTTATGGGAGAGGACATTGTTGGGGAGTGCAGGGCTTACTTCATATGAACAGGTATAATTATATGGAAATATTATCTTATTATTCTTTTCTAGTTCATATTTTACTTTTATCAATGTCATAACATGTTGACTAGTAAAAGTAGTATTGATGATTACATGGTTGCTTTGTGATTCTAATTTGTGATTAAATGGTTGTTTGATGATCTCATTGTAAATACAAGAAATAAATGACAATGTGACTGATGTACCTATAGGGGCATCTACCTCAACCCCTATAACTACAACAATATCCTTGGTGACCACAAATGGAATGCAAGAAGTTACAATCTTGCTCACCTCAGAAGGAAATGTCTTGAAGGATGAAATGGGGTTGAAATTCTTTCACTTCATTTTTCGTCGTGCAGAACAATTATTTGGCAATACCATTCAAATAGATTGGAGGAAGCAAGCCAATGCTAAGAAAGATGAACTATTTAAGGATGCCAGAGTAGCATTTGGAAATCCTAGTTTTAATAAGGAATTTATTTTAGATATTGCTCGGAAATACATTCACTCTAAACGAGACAATCTAAGGTCAAAGCTAACAAAAGACTTAAGATATCCACGTCTAGCTTGGATCACAGACCAAGTGACATGGGATGAGCTTATGAAAGATGCCAAATTTAAGAGGAAGGCCCACAATAATCCAAACTATAGGCCATCTGCACGACCAGGATCTAAAAGACGCCTTCGAGATACAACAAAAGCAACCCAAGCTAGGGTGTCAAGTATTGGATCTCATAAATTAGGATCTGGTGGGTACAATAGCATTTGTGGTGGCTTGGTAAGTCAATATTTTCATCTATTGTATTCTTTATTTCATAAAAAAGTCATGATTAACTTGTGAGTTAATTGTATCTTATGAGCCATTATACCTTATAAATTTGGTTATAATTGTTTATGTAGGTTCACCAATTTCAAAAGGAAGCTTTAGAGGACCTCCTAAAATATGCTTTACTACATGGTTCCAAAGGCCTTCGACAACATATGCTAGATCAAGGGGAGAAATTAGTCACTAGTCATGAATCTGAGGTAAGTTCTTTGCATGATGGGATATAATAAAATTTCATAATTTTCTTTCATTTCCATTGCAAAACAAATAATATAGATATTGAAATAGATAGATACACCTAGAATTATAATAGTTTCTTTTTTGCATAGAGAAATGAAACAAGCAAAGCTAAAACTGTGATTTGATATGTTATTTTAATGAGTTAAATTTTGTTGTGTATAGGAAGCCCAACAATCCAACTCATCAGGTAGTGAGCATGAAGAGGAGCTAGAGGAACATGAGGAGCAAGTGGGAGAAGAGAATAATGAGGAGGGTGTCCAATGTGATGAACAATTGACACCCACAATTAGAATAGTGCCTCGTATTAGTATAGTTCCTCGTAGAAAGAGGACATAAAGGAAGATGATGGATAGAAACAAATTAACAAAAGACATGTTTGCTTCTTATGTTTGAGTCTATTGTTGTCTAATCATGTGGGATTGATCGTGGATAAGAAAACAATAGAATATATAGATTAGAATGCTTTTTTTAGCTCTTAGGACTTATTGGAAGAAAAGAAGAACTTAACAAAATGATTTTTTGCAAGATCTTTTATGTTCCTTACATCGATTATTGCAAGCAACTTGCCTACTTTTCATTCAGACGAAAAAAGTTCCTTGGTTTTATACAATACATTGTTCATTGCCTACTTTATATATATATAATGTATATAGTGTTTCATGTACAATTCATTTTGTGAAGTCTAATCGCTGGTACAAGAGAAAAGTTCAAAGTACTTTCTATAGTTTAAGGATTTTCCTTAAACTACTCACCTCCAAAAGAGGACATTGTTATTCAAAGTAATGCACCTAGTGACATCTACATACTGGTATCAAGGGAAAGTGGTAAGTAGATTGTTTATAACTCTAAATTTGTTACATCCTTGTGGTTCTCTTTATTGTCTCTTTATCTACTTTACAAGTTAGCATGCGTAATTAGATAATCCAGAAACTCTACTCAAACTGATTTATGTTTGTTCTGTTTTGTAGGATGAGATTGCTTCTAGGAAGGAATGGAAATGAAGAGGTAACATTAATCAACTCTTGTTTGATATTTCCTAATTATTTCATTATCTGGTGGTGTGACTGTGAATACACAAGTAATTCAGTTATCAGAATGATGAATCTAAAGAACCTTTCAAAATTTTCACATTTGTTTTCATGTCTGTTCTATCACCAACTAGCTTATGATTGGGATAATTAGTAATCCCACAGCATAGATTATTAGAACCTTAACAATTTTGAACATTAGTCTAGCACCACAAATGGCTGTATTTTCTTCTATGGGTCCCAACATTATCACTCCAGGCATCATCAAGGTGAGTTACTGTGATCATCACTTCCAGATCATGAGATTCATTCTAAATTGTAGTCTAATTTGTCTTTTCTCGTGACAACAGATCATTCCATTCTATAAACAAGTTGGCTTGGGAAAATTCAAAATTCCCTTGAATATACTTGAAGGATTTTGACAAAAAATTTACACACAAAACCTCCTTCAAGGAATGTTGAATAGGTCTGCAATCAACATATATATATACTAATGTTTCTTATTATTAGGCCATTTCACCCTCAACCAGAACAATGTCATCACCCATGCCACCTTCCTCAATGAATGATCAATAAATTCTACAACAAGGTAAAAGTAATACTCTTGCAAACACTTCTTATATATGATATTTTAGTGCACTTTATCTTGTATAATACAATACTAATTTTGTTACACTAATCATAACTTACTAATCTATGTTATATTGAGCCAAAATGGAATAAATAGAGTTAAAAAACTCAAAAATAGTCGTATCAAGAGAGTTGGCAAAATAAGAGAAAGGAGGTACTCAAATTATAGACAAACTTGTTTCCCATTTTAGAGTAACCTAGGACTAGAATTTTTTAATTTTTTTGTTTTAGACAAATGTCAGAGAGGTAGAACAGCATTAGCAGCCCAATGTTGCCAAAAATTCTCCAATCCAGTTAGTTTGATATATTAGAAGATAGAATTCTGGCCATTATTGACCCAGTGTAACTCTTTCAAAAGGTATTATGGTTTTACATGCTATGATAAGAGGAAAACATCACTTGGGTCCATGTGGCCATGTCCCATGGAAAAACATGTGGATGCAAATCAAATCCTAGTAAAACCCACTTTGTTTATCACTGGATGAAAAAATAACTTAAGGCACAGTTGGCACATCCTTTCTTTAATCCACATTAAGGAGAAGACAATAAGACAATGTAACTGAAAAAACTGATTAACTTCGAATGAACTGAAGGAAAAGCAAACTTAAAGGGATCATTAGAAGAATTTCTAGGGGCATGAGAAAATGCAGTCCTAAACAGAGGAAGCCATTGCATTTTTCATGTAACATGAAATCACAATGCTGGCTATTACATAGTGAACACAGTTATTTGTCCCTCTGTATTAAAGTCTTCGAGAAGGAACTGAAATGTTCAAGATTTTGTTCCTAGAGCTTTTGACACTTATTAAGGTTTTAACTTTTCTCCACATAAATATTCGTGGATCATATTTAGATATTTGGTTACTAAAGCTATTTTAATTTATTTTTGTAGCTTTTTTCACATAGAAAGATAGGAACTGTAGTTTTATATTCCATAGAATTTGTTATACATTTTTACACAAATAAAAACAAAATCAGACGTGATAAGTTGACTGGGACCCAATTCATAGGATAGATAATTCCAAACCAAATTTTGGTGTCAGAGCAGTTGGCTTAGCCATGCAAAGGTTCTATCACATTTCTATGGTGACTGCAGAAAGGAACCGTGGTGAAGGAAAGCTATTTCCATACAATCCAAAAGAGACAAGAAAGGATGGAAAACATCACCCAATTTAATAGAAAAAGGCACAACAGAAGCGTATCTCAAAGCCCAATACACTAACATTAAGGCAGATATTTCTAATTTCAGGATGGTCGTGAAATTGAAGGTAACCAAAAAGAAGAAAACCCCAGAAAAGGATGTGGACAAAGATGTGGAGATTTAGTAAGTGTGTAAAGATGGAGAGTAGGTATGAGGACAAGTTGGAAATCCAACCCATTGATGTAAAGGGGAAATTAGACATAAAGAAGCTTGACTACTGGATGGGGAATCTGGATGTGTAATTTCCATGGGTTTTCTGATGAATAGGACATCTCTTTTGCTCAACAATAGGATGAGAATTGGAATGCACTAAAGAAATTGATTAAATCCCAATTTTACACCACTGGAGAATAGGATGAGAAACTTCTCATGTGAAAAATAACTGTGAGAGAGGCAAGGACAAAATGTCTAAGAGTGTTCCTTGACTTTCTTAAGTAAGTCTTCTAGTAGATGGCTGCTAAAATGATCCAGGACCACTTGTTAAGTACCTTTGAGGCATGCACATTCATATTCAGGACGAGTTAGATGTATTCAATGTGAAAAGAATTGATGATTCCTACAGGATAGCAATGATGTTGAAATATATGGGTCAAAAATGACTCAGAAATGTAGAGGCATATCCTCTATATCCCAAGAAAAATCCTTGAAGTAGAAGAAAAGAACAAAGCAGCAGAATGTCACTTTTGTTTGGAAGAATAATGGCTTCACAAAGAACATTATTGCAAACATCATGATACTGATGCATATAAAGAGGCCAAATATTACAAGTTGTGTGCTGAACTGCAATGTCAGAACAAAAAGAAAAAGGTCCAACAAAATAAGAGCACAACAACTAAGGTAGAGGGGAATGAGGGGGAATGTTAATTAGACCTTGACAAGAAACTAGTATGCACCACAGTGCTGAAAAGCCCATGAGAAAAAGCATAGAATTTGGAAGAGCAAACAAAGGGATTGTTCCTTATAAAAATTCAATTCAAGACAATGAAGATGAGTACAATGTTTGATTCAAGATCAAAGAAGAACTTGATTTCTAAGTCATTGATTTAAAGACTTGAGCTTATGACCACAAAGCATTCATATCCATAATCGTTGGGTTGGCTGTAGAAGAATGGTAGGTTACAATTTACCATACAATGCAAAACTTAGATTTCAATACTAGAATATTACAGGGATGAAGTGGAATGAAGCATAGAGCCCCTAAAGATATAGTGCCTTGTGACTTCATTACTTCAAGATCAATAGGGTCCAAAGTATCATCAGACTCCGGCCATACATTGGGATGTTGATCCAAACAATGCCACAAAAATTGATGAAGAGCAGGAACACAAGGTATTGTTTGGGATGTCATTAGATGAGCTAGTTCCTCATATTGGGAGTGATTCAGACTCACAGTCCACTTTTGATGCAAAATTTCCAAATGAAGATCAAGCATAACAATAGATCTAGTTGTTGCTATGTTTTTCTACATTTTGTCAGTTTTTATTTATAGCCTTTGAGCCTTTTGTTGTACTTGTTATACGTACAGATTGACAATGAAACAATGAAATTTTGTTAATTTGTGTCTTTTTCTTAAAGTGGGAGATGGCTGTAACTTCCAGTTCTTGGTACTTCTTCTCACAGCTGTTTCTTGTATTGTACTCCTTGTTATGCTAAAACTATCACAGCTTCTAAACTGTTCTTCATTACACTAAATTTCATAGAGATTTTCCTTGTCCGTTTAGTTTTTTTTCTGTGATTGATTTACCTTAGCATCATAATTGAAATTGGCTTACTTGAGAGTTTTGGTTGTTCTGTGTGTTGGTTGTGTCTAAGCAGAATTTTATTGTTTATAATTTATAAAGTTAGAATTTCATGTATCTATCAGATCTATTGGTTTCTAGAGTTTTATACTTCAATTGGGATATTGGAGGTCATCAACCAGATTTTGATTTGGAAATTTAGAAGTCAATTTCCATAATTTAGATTTCCAATGTACTTCAAAATATTGTTTTCTACAGGAATTCGGTGAAATATATGAAGCTAAAGAAACTTTGGAACTGGCTTTGGAATAGTTTGAGCGAGTTGCAGGGCTCTATCAAGGTGAAGAAGTTACTAGTACGGCTAACCAGTGCCAACTTAAAATTGCACAGTTTGCAGCCCAGCTTGAGCAGTAAGTTATATGAAAGAAAATATTTGTGAAAGTTTTTTGGGATCACATATTTTCACTTTTGGGCTATCAAATGACTAGTGTAGTGGTTGCTTATAATTGGATATTTTTTTGGGGTTTGATTTGCAGATTTATTATTTTCAGTTAATGTGTAGAGACTTGTGGATTTGTGGTTCTTTAAATGAATAATGCAAATGGATTTACTTGTTAAATCTAATATTGTTTGCTTGCAGGAAAATTTTGCTTTCACCGTATTGATTATCTTAAAGGAAGAATTCAACTCTCTCCAAAATCATATCAAAATCTTGAAAGGTTGTGTTATGCTCAAAGATGATTTGGAAATCTTGTCGTTCATCAATAACAAAGTACATGATTTAGTGGATTGTTACAATGAAAAGTTATCAGCCTTTGAGAGGACCATACATAAGCATGCAAGAAGAAAGTTCCCGTTCTGAAGCAAAATTGTCCAGTCCAGACAATTGAGTCAACTCTTTGTCAAGCTACCTTGCCATGCTCGAAAGAGTTATGCTGGTAGTTGGGTATATTCCAATGGCTTTTAGGAAAATATTAACATTTTCTCTTTCCTAGAAATGAATCGTTTGTGTATGTCATGTTATGACGTACGTGTTGCTTATGATTGTATGAACAAGTTTATAAACTATAAATAAAAAAATACTTATTGGCATTTACTTTATGAATTTGGATTAGGATGCATTATTTTCTTTGTTTTTTATGAACATTATGCTTTGTGTATTCGACAACTGTTCATTGTTCCAACTTCAAAATCATTGATAATTTCTATTATAATTTTCCATCGCATTTGAAAAATAAAAAATAAAAACTCCAACAAATAGGAGGACGGCGAGAATTTGAAAACATTGAATTGTTTATTTTTTTAATACATTTTTACATATTGTCTCTAAAGAAACAATTTTTACATATTGTCTTTGTAGAGACAATTTCTTTAATCCCAACTATTGTCTTTAAAGAGACAAAAGTGAAATTATCTCTAAAGAGACAAACGTGAAATTGTCTCTAAAGAGACAAAAATACTTCTATGTCATATTGTCTTTATACAGACAATTTCATATTGTCTTTAAAGAGACAAAAATACTTCTATGTCATATTGTCTTTATAGAGACAATTTTATATTGTCTTTATAGAGACACCCCCTTAAAGACAATACTTGAGACAATAAACAACTTTTTTTTGTCTCAATTTAAGACAATATACTCAAATATTGTCTTAAAATCTGTCTTAAATACCCCCTTGATGTAGTAGTGTCGGCTAAGGGGAATGAGTTCCAGTTCATAGTACTTGTTCTAAAATTATATCTGGTTTAGCTAAATACCCTCTGACTTCTTAATACTTTTCTGTAATCTCATCAGAGAAAGAACGATGTCTACAGCTGCTGTAGAGGGAAGGTATTTTCTAATTTCTTTATTTCTAATTTTTCTTTGTTTCTTTAAACCGTTCATCTGAAATCTTTTTTATCTATTACTGTGATTGGTTTTTTTTTTTAAATTTATGGTTTTAAGAAAATTCATGGTCAGCAGTTCACTTCTAATAATTTATGGGTGTGAAAAATTCACCACCAATAATTTATTGGAAAATTCATGATCACATATACAATTAGAAAATTGTTAGGGGTGAATTTTCCACTACATGAATTACTGGTAGTGAATTTTTCTAGAGATGAAGTTGTCTTGAGAATGAATTGTTAGAAGTGAATGGCTGACATGATCCACTTAAACAAATCAAACTTATAACATGTTTAAAGCGAAATCTAATTTAGAGATAAAAATCATTCTTGTAACTATCATTGTCCTCTAGCCTCTACGCTTTGATGGGTGTCCTTTCTCACCCGTCTAAGAGCTCACATTACGACATAGGCAGGGAGAATGGGAGTTTGGTTGATAGAAAGTTTCTAAGCCTGTATCAACAATCTGCAGGTGTGTCGTTTGCTCTTCCAAATCTTGCATCATCTCTAAGCCTCTATTTTGTTTGCATTTTATCAAATCACATAGCTTTCACCTACCCTATACCCTAGCTTGAATGCGTCGACTAATCCATTTTGTGCATATCACACAATCATCTAACTCCCTGAGATGTCAGCTCTTTGTGGCGACTGGCTATTTATCTTTCCTTTCCCAGTTTACTGGTAGCCTTTGCAGTGTTTGAGGGATAGTTCGCCATACCCCCTGTGTGTGTGCTGGGGCGTTCCAAACAATCTCCGCGAGTTTGCTGCCCTCATTTCATGCCGCCTTCAGGAGACTTGTGGTTTGTTATCTCTTGCTGAATTTGATGTTTCCTGGTCGCTGGCCTCCCTTGTTGGAAAAACGTTTCTAACGAAGTTCCTTTCCATCAACCTTCTTACTTACCTTCCATCTGCATCTTAGAGAGTTCTATATCTTGTAGTAAGATTGCCCTTTTTGTTCTCTATGGAGTAAACCATGTAGAAGAGTATACATCCGATTTGTTTTTAGATGGGCATGCTTATGTAGTATGTGATTTATCTCACCAAATCTAACAATCTGTAATATTAACAACAGACTATCACAAATGAAATTTACATAAGTAAATAGAGAGAGAGTGTTTTAGTATGTAATTTTCACCTTTATATTTGATCTTCGAGTGCTTTTTCCATAGTTTCCAGTGCTTTGCTATACAATCGATTTGTTTTAGATTCTAAATTAGGAATTATATATATATTCATGCGCGTTGTTTCCTTTTATACGTTGGTTGGTTCAATATGCGTTGCATTTCATTTTTTATATACATCCATATCACATAATTATATATGCGCTTTGCATTTCCTCTCTTTTCGTAGTACTTACATATATTTCAACAGTCAGTGTTTGGATATTTATATATTTATATTTGTAACATGATAGTTTGATTAGGAACGTTTCGTAAAATAAGCTTCATATCACACAAAGTTAACCAAAATAAGCAATAATTATATATGTGTGATCATGTATTTTCATGTAGGAAATTTGATAGATCTTTATTTAGAATTTTGAACAAATATATTTCATTTTAGAGTTTATTATGGGGGTCTTTCAAACTCATATATATAGTTAATTGATTTAAGGAATAAAATCTAAACTTTAGAGTAAGTTACCTATTTGTGTTCTAAAGGGTAGGATACATTTTATTTTACTATGGGTTGTATTCGATGTCATAGTTAACAAAGGAATGTGATTTAAGTAAGAATTAGATTGGCATATCTTATTAGATGGGTGTTACTAGAATGAATATTTTAATGAATGAAGTTAATAATGTAAATTGGCTTCTATTGAAATTGGGAAATGTTATTGGTCAATAATAGTTAAAGTTGATTTATTTATAGTTGGACATTTGAAAATACTTGTTTAGATCAAGTAGTTTAGTAAATGGTTAGTAAATTTATTAGTGAAATAAATATTGGGAATAAGGTTATTAAAGTATTAGGTTAAGAGGTAATTTTAATATTAGAGTTTAAGACTAAAGAGGAAATTTGTTAGAAAATTTTGAAGTAATTAGGGTTATACTTAAGTTTTGGAAATGCTTAATGATTACATAGTTAGAGGAAATATAAATGCTAGGACAATAATATTGAAATGTTGATATTGTTGATTTTTTTTAGTGAATAAGCAATGTAGTTGTCAAGTATCATTAAATGTGGAAAAAAATTCCCCTCTTAGGTGTGATGTTGCATGATCGTTAGTATTGAAATTTGTTTTGGATGGAAATGATTTGGAATGTTATGTTTGACCTTGGTTGATCTTGATGCTTAGTGGGTTGAGTTCTAATTAAGATTGTGAATCGGTTGATTGTTTTGTTGTCATAGTGTTGATTTTGTAAATTGTTTATTAGCCAAATTGTTAGCTTGTTGGGGTATCATGTGAGGAGAAAATTGAGGTCTCCCTTGGATGCCCTAACGGCTGAATTACTATTGGAAATTGTGGTTGATTTTATATTGAATTGATTATGTTAACTTTGGGTGAGTTTGAAGGTCTCGTTATGATATTGTCATTCTTATCCTACACTTGTCGTCTATAATAGTGGTTTTCTTATAATCATTTTGAGGGTTCCATTTTAATGTGATTTTCTCTTGAATTAATTTTTGATTTGAAGAGTTTTTAATTGAAGTTGTAGACTCGTATGATTCTGACTTACTCTCGTTGGCGAGTTCTTGAGTAGTCTCTTTTATTGGGCTTCCAAAGGCGAGGGTATTCATATTGATTCTTCATTGATTTGGTCTTTTCCAAAATTTTGATCATAATTGTGATTTTGAATTATGAGTGGGTTGTACCTGATGTTATGAGCGTTTATGTATTTGGCTTTTGGCAAGATGGTATATGCCTTGTGTGTGAATTAGTTTTGTGATGATGTACTTTCCAAGTTTTGGTAAAACTCCTTGGTATTGGATTTTATGTTTTGGGTTTCTAGGGAGAGTGGCTCTACGTGGGGGCCAATGCACAAAGGGGCTATCAAGGTAACCCACGTTAGAGTTAGAGTAATAAGTGATAACCTAAAAAATTAATTAGGGGTGTGGGTACTTAAACATTAATAAGATAATTATGGATGCCTCATCCGCCTGTTAGTGCTATCATAGACTAAAGGTGGGCCGAGAAGGCTGTGGTTGGAAAGATCGTTGCCTCATTTTCATGAGAGGTAATAGTTCTGCATGAGTAACTCTATGGAGCGGCACCTTGAGATAGGCAGTTAGGATAACCAGAGATGGAGGCAGCACATTGAGCTAGGTTGTCTGGATAATCCATGTATAGATGGAGGTGACACCTTGTGATAGGTTGTCTGGATAATCCATGTAAGTCGATGCGATGAAACTCTCCTATAGCATTCCCCTTGAGTTGTTTTTATTCCTTACCTCTGGAAGTGGTCTATTGATATGTCTTAGTGATCTATTGTTGTTATGATTTGAAAGTGGTTTATTGTTGTTATAGCGATTTATTGATGTTATGATAGTTGACTTATTGTTACTATGTTTGTGAAGTGGTTTATCACAGTTATGATGTGATTTATTGTCATCATGTTTGGATGTCATGCTTTTTGGTCATGGTTTATTGATGTTGTGACTATCCTTGAGTTTCATGTTACTCTTGTATGTCGTTGAGTCTTGTGGTTCCTTGTTTGGATGTTCTTATTTGAGGTCTCTAGTTGAGGATCGAGAGGTGTGGATTGGTGCCAATTGCGGCGACTCTAGAGTTGTATCTGTCTTGGAGCCAGTTATGATATTTTGTATTATGTTGCTCAATTGTATCATTCTATCTTGTTATATAGTTCCCATTCATGTTGGGGAACACTTTTGTATCTTTGTAATTCTTGAACATTGTATTGTGTTGAAATAGATGCTATGTATTATTCTATCCTTGATAAACCTTGTGTAAACATTGATCCATGGTAGATGTTATTCGATATGTTGTATCTGTGGAAATATGTCCCATGATTTTATATGATAAAGAGTTTATCATTATGGGTTTTAAGTTAATCATGTAGTTGTTGTATATATGAATGTGGATGGTTTCTTATTAATGGTTTTTCATGTATGTGTTACATTTGTAAATGTTTACTTTGTTATGGATTATATCTTTGGCTTTCCTTCTCTATCGTCATTGTATGGATTTAAGTTTTGTAATGAATCCTTGTGTACCCCAAGGGACGTAAGTGTTAATGGATTTGTTTAATTAAGTTTCATGATTCATGACTTAATGTGCATCTCATGTATGTTTAGATTTACTTTTTAAAAAAAATTGTGCGGTAATTGTTGTTTTAGTTGTTCTTCGGGGTTCGTACGATGGGGCATTATAGGATGTATCTTTTCCTAGTGTTTCATTAAAATGGAGATCAACAAGGTGTTTATATTGACTTTCAATCATTGAAGTGAGCCAATCAGACTTGGATCTACATCTTTTTGAGTCATGGATTGGATTGGAATTGATTTTCCTTGATTAACCTAAATTAGACTATGTGCCCTTGTAAGACCCTACTTTGCATGTTATTAATACTAAACCTAATTTGTTATATGGTTCCAAAAATAGATGATAATTTATACAACGAACAATACATAATGTGATTGTGTGACAATATTCTTGAATTTCATCTTAACATTTGTTTCATTGTCATTGTCATGAAGGTGTTATGGACTCGTAAATTGTGAATATGAATTAAAATTTTCAATGGAAATTATTGTACAATTAAATCTTATTTTAGCTATCAAATTTATGTGATATATTATTTTTCTTACAATTTCATTGGTAGTGTGAAGGATAGTAGGGTTCCAGTACGAGAAGGGAAGACCAATGGGTAAATTGAAAGGCATCTTCTTATGGTTATGAATTTGACCCCCTTTTGGAGTTTAGAAAGAAATAAAGTTAATATGTTGAGGTGGTGAGGTTTGATATTAAAGGGATAATTTATTTTTGGGTTGTGAGGGTATTTAATGGGGTTAGGGGTTAGGAACCCTTAGCCAAGTTTGAATTTCGGATGGGTTCTTACATGGGCCTTTAAAGAGGGTTTTTGGTCAATTTCCTTGGTTGGGATGCAAAAATAAACCCCCTAGGGTCTATACCATAGTGGTAGGGGTCAAGTGGGCATATAATAGTGCCCCAAGACATGATTTGACCCTTGAAAAGTCCTAATAATGGAGAGCGAGGAGTTTTGAAGAGCAGATAGGATGGAAAGATGGAAGGATTGTCCAAGTGCACATTTCCTCTTTAATAAGGAAAATAATCTTATTGATGGAGGTAGGTACACTCCACACCTCCCCATCCAAAGGTTTCAAGTTGAAACTCCTATATATTTTGGAGAGGAAGAATGAGTGGGGTGTTACCCACTTCTCCTTTTGGAGAACTCAATGGAGATAATAGAGATAGTGATAAAAATGGCTTGGCTTGGAGACAAGAGAAGGATAGAAGAGATAAGTCCCTTCATCTAAAGAAAAGAAATAAGTTTTCCCTACATCCTTTCCCCTTTGTTTATTTTCTGTAAGAAGTTGACATATTCTATGGATCATGGTTGAAAATACAAAGTAGAGAACCTAGAGGCATGAAATTAGGTGATGTGTTGTTCTTATCCCTATGCAAAACTTTGAAAGGGATCCATTAATAATCTTGGACCTAAAATACTTCCTTGCTCATGGGTATGACTAGAGCCCATGAGGCTCCATGATGCCACTACGGTAGGGTGGAGAGTAAGCCGGGTTTAGTTGTATGTCATTCTTTGTATTTCTTAAAATTTGTTGTAATATGGAAAGCTAGTGATTGTTGTAACTTGAAAGAAAATGGAGAAAGAGAAAGCCTCCATTTTGTTGGTATGATAATTCTTTTTACTACTAGTATTCATGCAAAAATAAAAGGGATAGTGTTTTTTTAGAAAGATGAATGGAAGTGAGAAGGTGTGTTTATTGTAATGTTAATCAAATATTTCTAAATAATATGACAATGTTTCAAGCTAGTATCAGTGATAATGAAACAAATTATAAAGTTGAATGCCTTAACATTTTCTCTTTAACTATTTTCATGGTTAGATTTTTTCTCGAAGGAATTTGGGAAACACTTAGCTACACTAGTTTTATTTGAGAGAAAAATATATCATAACCTTATGAGCTAAGATTAATATGTTATAACCTATCATGCTTGAGATAAGAAGGAAACTTCATTAAGATGATATATAAATGAAGAGCAACATTATTTAAGTAGTTCTTTTTGAAAAAGAAAATGCTTTCATATTTTATATTCCTTTGAATGCTTGAAAAGATATTGTCAAAGAAAAGGGAAGTAAAAGTAAAGAAAATATGAAATCAATATGCAATTGTATTTTTGATATTATTAATCTAACAAAATAGTTTTAAAAAAAAATGAAAAGAGTTAGAATGAGCCTTAGCTGGGCATGACTTGCATAGGAGGATTGATCCCTCTCCAAACCCCCCCTTGGAGACCTAAATGAAAGGGTAGAAAATTATTTAAGCAATAGAATAGTAAATGCATGAAGGGTCGTAGCCCTTCAAGTCATGACTTGCAGGTAAGCTGCACCAACTGGGCAGCTTTGTGGGGTTAGAAAAAGGGGCTGAAAGGCCCTATAAGTAGACCATCACTGAGAAAATCTCACAATTTTTTTAGAATTCCATGGATACTAAGAGAGAGGACGTTAGGATAGCTTTTTTCCATCCTAGTGAAAAGGAGAGAGCTAAGATTACATATGACCGTATTGCAATCTAGTTGTTGGATCCTCCTTCACTGAACTTTCTTAGTTGTCTGACCACATGGCAAAATTTGTAAAGGGAAAATACTAATTACCCAGGGGAGACTTGCAACCCGAAAAAGGTGCTCAAATCTCATTCAGTTGCCCCCTCTACACTTTTGTTTTTTTAGTCCCTGCCTTTTAGGTGAAGACTAATGTTTTCAGGTGGACAAATTTTGCTATTAAGGATTTTTGGAACTGGCGCTTGATGGTGATATTCTTGTTTATCCTATGGTTCTTGGCATTTATTTTATTAAAGTGAATTCCTTGACAATTTTTCCAAATTTCTAATTAGCGGGAATGTTTTTTGCTCGTGGTTTTCTATTTTTTCATTTAAAAATTGTGGTTGCCTCCAATAAAAAATGCATGGAGGAAAAATTTTGGATAAGTTTCTAATGTTTTTGGTTTGTGAATGTGTCTTTGTGTTGTAGGTGGCATTGTTGAAAGTAGGTTATGTGGCATCTTTCTGTTATCACATTTTGCATGGGCTAAATCAACTTTAGGGCTTCACGGCATGTAAGAATGTTGCTTTGTTAGGGTTATGTAATATTTTCCCTACAAACTCTACTCATTTTTCTCCATGGCATTGTTGTGTGCATCAACAGTTTGTGCATAATCTTTAAGGTAAGTCGCTTGCCATGGTTTCAATGAGTTTTATTTTTATTCTTTGCAGTGGTGATACTGAGTGGTGCGCATCTCCAACATCTTCAATTGGTATTTCTTCTTTTGAAACTTATTTTCTCATTTGCTTTCTTTTACTAAAACATATTTATTCATAAGTTTGTCTAGAAAATCTTAATGGTTGTTCATTATTTTATGTTATTTTTTCTACATTAACCATTTCTTCATTTTTAGGTTTTCTAAAAAAGTCGCTGATTTCCATTTCCCTCCTCTTTAGGGCATATAACTTTCACATTAATTGAACAGTTGTGACAGGTCAGGCTGCACTAATCAGCTTGAGGGTATGGTGTGTTTCACTCCAAATTTAACCTAGCCAGTAGATTAGAATCTATTTGGTCTGGTAGAGCATACAAGCGTCGGTTTGAAATGCTTTTACTTACTTTTTAATATTCCCTTAGGCCTAATCTACAATCAGATGCTTTCTAGTTTTTCATCCCGTCTATGGTACATTAATCATGTCAAGGTGACCAAGATGATAAATACAATGCAAATAAGTCTAGCATGATCATTTTGTACCAAACCAGGCTAGCATTAAACTAAAACACTCCTATAAACTAATGAAAGGTTTAATTTAATAAGCCAAGAAACATGAGAAACCTATAATATTATCACGATTGGAGGAAAATACTCTGTTGTTGCCCTGTGCTACCATCCAAATTGATCATATGAAAAGATTATGAATTAGAAGATCATGCAACTCTTTCATAAGTAGCTCTCATATACATAATTTCACCTTTGTCAGCTTTGGTCTCTCTATAAGGCAAGACCCCTACACCCACATAAATACACTGCATCACCTTTAAAATTGCTCTCATTCTTAGTAACATGGCGCCTAATGGAAAACCCCGCCTTACATCCATTGCAGTATATAGTCCACATAGGCACAGAGAATAAAGATCCCTCTATTGTATTCTAATTATCGCACTCCAATGTAATCCTCAACAGCCCATACTGCATTTCCTTGGCTAGAAGATATGTGGGCATGGCAGATTCCAACAGTAAAAGATTTGGACCTTGGCGGTCTTCTTGAATGCAGAAGTTCACCCGACCTTTTCTATAGCCAAAAATGGCGTCGTTCACAGTCGACCCAAGTGTTGATTCACTGCCATGGTCAGCAACTGAACCTCTTGCTAGTGACTAGCAACCACAGCAGGGCACCATGAATTCTACAAGAGATTTCAATGATCTGGGCAAGCATCAAACATCTTTTTCATAGTCCAAAAAGGTACTCTTGTCTATGATTTCCAATACATTTTTTTCACTACTGATATCTATCATCCTCATAAAGCTCTAAAACCCACAAAAAAATAGGGGAAAAAAAGTACGTCAGTATAAAAGAACTGTGATGTAGAAATCTTTATGTTCATAGAATGGTGATGCAGGAGCATCCAATGGTGTGAGGGAAATCTTGCATCACCCAAAAAGATGCTTTCCATTTATGTTCCTGTTGTTTTCTTTTTGTAGATGTTTTTGCATTTCTCGATACCCTTTTTGTCGAATAAGAGTTTCCAACTTTTAGAACTATTTTTCTGCTTTTTCTACTCGACTGCTATTTTTAGCAGGTGGGAATTTTAAGGCATAGGAAGATAGAAATTTATGGGAAGGTTCATGATGGAAAAATAAGCACTTTGGCGAAAGAATCAGGTCAAGATCATTCACGGTTTGAAAGTTATTAAAGTCCCAGTTTCTGCTTTTTGCCTAGAAAAACCTTCCGAGTCCAGTTTGAGGCACTAAATGGTCCCGTACGGGCCAAGAAATCATCAAAACTAGAAAAGCTAGTTTCTAGCACGTTCTTCACTCTGAGACCTTTCCAATGGTGCAAACAGTTTGAAAAACGGAGTTCTGGATCAAAAGTTATGGCTTCTGGAAGTTGGTTGATTTTTTGAAAATTGCCAATTTTTGAATTAGGACTTAGTTTTTGAGTTTCAAATTGTAATTTTGGTGCCAAACTCTGAAAAATCTTATCTCGAATTTTGTTTTTGGTTCCAAACCAAAAGGGGTCTATTTATGGGCTAGTTTCTGATTTTTGAGTAACTTTTTGGGGAAAGAAGTTCACATGTTGCGAAAGGGGAATATGGGTAATTTTCTGTAAGTCTACAATTTGCATGTATCACAGAGCTCGAGGATTTGGGGTCCTCTGCATGTAAGAGTTCCATATTTTTCAATAAAATATTATTCTCTCTTTTGTGAGTGTTATTCTGTGTCTCGGGTTTGCTCCCTCGTCAAATGGACATGTCCATGAAAATGGATTATATCCAAAGCTTTAATTATTCACCACGCACATCATTGAAGAAACATAAACAATTAAAACATTACCCTAATCCTGAAATATTTGTATTGGACTAGAATGATCATGCCCACTAAAGTGACTATATCAAAAGCTTTAGTTATACATTTATTTAAAGAAGTAGAAAGTGTTGGGACATTACTATAATGTTGAAATATTTTTGCTAGATTGGTATGAACATGTCCATTAAAATTGACTTTATCCAAAGCTTTAGTTATCCAATATAAGCATTCATCCAAACAAGCCCAAAGGATTAAGATAGGGATTTGGGCACCCTATTTTCTAGATTCCATCATCTTGATTTAAAGTTTGTCTACATCATTTTGTGACAATGCAAATCCTGCAATCTTACTTTCTTCTTGTACATTTTTGTTTATAACCCCAAAGCTTGACAAGTTCTAATACTCTAATTTTTTGGACTAGTTTTTGTGAATCCATTGAACACATAGGTGCAGGAAGAATCGAAGCAAGGGAAAATATCAATACCATAAAAAATTGTGTAATGATAACACGTTCTATCAAAACCCTGATATGTTTCATTTTCCTTTTTGCTTCAAGGAATTAGATTTTGTTTGAAAAGTTTTGAGTTATGTCACTTTGTGTAGGGGTTAGGGTTTCACTGTCAGAAAGGAAGGGAGAGGGAGGAACTTTAGAATTGCCCTCATTTATAAAGTATTTGATTATGGAGCACCTTTAAGCTTTTCCTCTTAGCTCTCAGTACAAATAAGTGGATTATTTTCTGGCTTTTGTTTTTTCTTTAAAATGTGAGAGTTTATGCTATCTTTATTTAAATAATATATTTTTCAGTGGTTTGAATCTTCTCCTATTTTAATATTATATGGTTTTTCCAAAATTTCATGGCCATAATGTATTATTTTATCATTTTGTTTTGGTTGCATTTTGTTTTGCCTATTTTAATGTTATCCTTAAGCATTACCTTTTGTCTTTTTCCTGATGGTGCATCTAGTAGCATGGTCTGAGATGTTGTAACCTAATATTTCTAGAAAATTAGTGCCAAAAGAAAATTATCATTTTCTCTTCTATTGTTTAGATTCAAATTATATGCAGATACAGATTCAAAGCATATGTAGATACAATAATGCAGTGATGTTGTGATAAGTACAATAGCATTTCATTCTTAATTTACTTAATACACATGATTGAAGAACCAAATTTAATTCAATTATCTCCTTAGGTTCCATTTGTTTTCCTTAATATTTGAATTTGTCAAATATTTACATATATGCCATAAGAGTTGAGTTTAGCTTGCTAGCAAATTGCTCACTATATAAATGATACCTTGGATAGAAACTAAAAATAATAATGAGTGCAACTTGTAGAACATCGAATTGTGCTTCAACCTATGAAGATTCACTTCAAAAAATGATTATGTAGATCAGATGTTTCATAATAGTGAAACATGACTCATACGCTTCTTCTCAATCTCTAGTCATTTACATTGTGTAGCATGTCAGTGTCTATGTTGTTGATTATTAAAAGATACCTATCCTTCACAACAAAATTTATTTTATGTTCTTTTTATTATTTTTTGTTGTTTTTATTGGTCAACATATCTTCTAATGTAGAGAGCCATAACAATATCAGTCTTCTCTAATTGTATATGTCATCTAAAGTAGTCAGTTTAAAATTTATCTTCAAATATCAAGGGTTCACAAGTCCACTGGGATATTGTACAAAAAAAAAATTCCAAAAGAAGAAAACAGAAAGCTTAAATTGGTACTTATTGATCTAAAAATATGCTTCCTATAGCATCATTATTTATAGTTATTCCAGGAGTTCATACTTCATGATAAATAGTAAGTTTTAGGAAATTAAATTGATAAGCGATAAACAATTTCAAGTTTTAAAAAATTTCAAAGTACATTCTTTGAAATTGTCACATACGTCATTGAGCATCATAAAGCATCTCAATTTATAAATCACTTAGTTTGTGTCAAAAATATCTTATATCTTATGTGTCTATACCACATGTATTCACATCTTTTGTATTTTTACATAAGCCACTTGAAACATTATTACATGTATGCATTTGTTGTGTCTTATAATTAGTATCCGCTACATCTATACCTATATGGCTATATCTATGGTCATGCAACTTTTAACTTTTCTTGGTTCTTTTGACATTTATTTTTTGAATCAACGGAAAAAAATTAAAATATTAGAAATGCTATATATATTAATTATGATATAAGCCAATTAAATAGATTCAGTTTTCATTGAACTTGTTTTGAAGGAAAATAAAATCACAAGAAAATATCATTGCTAGAACTAGTAAAACGGTCAAAAAATATTTATTTTGCTATCAAAAATCATAGTAACATTCCACTAATAAATATTCATAGCTTTCCTGCAAATATCACTTAGAATAGACTTGTCACCTATTTCTTTAGATGTGGCTTGTTGCTTCTGAAGCTCATAATCAGAAGCTTTATTATCGTCAACTTGAAACACTAATATTGTAGTGAGGAATTACCAAAGGACCCATTGGCTAGATTTACATGTTATAATGACATAACTAGTTCATACAAAATCAAATATGACTAAAATTAAATACAACTTACAACATTCAACAATACTTGTAAGCAAAAGTAAAAAAATGAGACTATAAAATTTATAGATTTAAATTTCTTTTTGTACCCCTAATGCATTGCCATTTGTTGTGAATAGGAAGAAATATTTTAGTAATGGGAAATTTGAGAGCTTTCCATTTCGTGGTTGTGCTTATTATGATTATTCCTTTTATGCTCCTTCCAATTCAACAATAGCATTACCAACTTTGTCATTACTAAAAAATCTTCTCCTATTCACAACAAAGGGAAATGCATAAGAAATTTTGCAAGTACTTTTTCTAGTGGGGAAAAGCAATGGTGAAAATGAGAAGCCCACTAGTTAACTACTTTTGGGTTCTGCTAAAAAAAATAGAAACCATATACAATCAAATCAGAATTCAAACTGCAAGTGCTAGTTTTCCCAAATCTCTAACTAGCACCCACATTTTTTCCTGTCATTTAAATTTATTGTTTCACATACTAAAATCAGCTCACCAAAAACACTCTATTTAGTAGGTTCAAATTACCCATCATTGCATCATTTATATGAAAAATGTGGAAACATTATCAATGCATAATGCACAATCATTTGTGCAAGTAGTAAAATGAAGCTTTAGAACTTCATAGCTTCCTAGTATCAATCTCAATTTTTTCAAGTTGTTGTTGCTTAACAATCTTGCATTGCCAATCCCTACAAATCAAAAAATGTCATGACAAGCCATGGACAAGGCATTGATCTGTTTAGAAAAATGCCTCAAAGAAATGTGGCCTCATAGTGATGGAATTCTATGACAATCCATATAGCATTCCATCACCATGAGAAGCCATGGAAAAGGCATTGAACTATTTGGAAATATGCCTCAAAGAAATGTGGTCTCATGGTGATGGGATGCTATGTGGATTTACTTGCTTGCAAAGGATTGTATTTTTAAGATCACTCATAAAAGAATCATATAACTATCATACAAGAGACAATATACAAGGTAGAAAGTACCTTTTCATAGTAGTTCCATGTATGTCAAGCTCTCTTCACCAATCGCCTCCAAATATATGCCATCTTAGTTAGCTATAACATGTAAATAACTATTATGATTTTATATTACTATTAACTATACTTAATAAACATTGGATACAAGTTGGAATTTCACATGACATTTTTTGTAGTTTTTTCAAAACAATCCAAGGACCAAAAGATTATGAGGCAGAGATCCCTATATAGAACCAAACTATATTGTCTAAAAAGCAATGCAATAGGTGTGAACGTGTCTAGGTTCTAATCAATTGAGATGAATGCCTATAGTTTTGGCCCTTTGCATGAGAAAATTGTATACAAATCAAATCTTGATAGAGCTTATTTAGGCCTTCACTTGCTACTTTTACTTTTTTTTTAGCCCACTGCTTATTGGATCCTTTTCATGAATATTTTGGGCTTTGGATAGTAGATTTTACATGTGAGCTTTATTTCGCTTTCATGTGGATGCTCTGCCACAACATGACATGGAAGTTTGTTAATTATAAAACATTCCCAAAGAGACTTGTAGAAATGTACAAAGAAATATTCTCCATTTTCATATTTGTTTTCATCATAGAGTGAAGGTTTTATGTTTATCTCTCTTTGAAACTCTGCATAATCTTAAATGTTATTTTCTAAACTAGTAGATATAGTGGAGAATTTGTTTCCAAGCTTCTTGCTATGGATGTAATCAACACTACAACAAATCCCTTCAAGGAGCTTGTATTAATAACTACCAATATATAGTTCTTTTTGTTCTTACACTTGATTATCCTATAGAAAAAATTGCATGTTATATATTAGATGATGGTTCCTCTCCCATCACTTTCTACTCTCTAGTAGAAACTTTGAGCTTTGCCAAAAAATGGGTGCACTTCTACAAAAAAGTTCAAAATATAGAGTAGGGCCCCCTTTATGTACTTCTCCAAAGACAAAGAATCCTGTCATCCTAATTTTGTCTAAGAATGACAAGACATGAAGGTGATTATGTGACTAAACTACATAAATTAATAGTTATAGTGTTCTTGAATTACCATGCCTCTTTAACATTATTAAATGCTCATTTGTAGGAGGAGTATGAAGGTTTGAAGAAAAGGGTAACCAAAGCATTAGAAAAAAAACAACCTGTGCCATATTTCAGTTCTCATCATACAGTTAATGGGTTTGTGTACAAAACCTCAAATATTAGAGACCAAACAAGTATAGTACAAGTAACAAGAAGATAGTCATGTTAAAATAGATTTTTCTATCTTTTTATAGTATAATCCTAAATGAAGGTAGTAAGACTTTCTTTAGAGGGGTGAACATCTCTCAGTATTCTTTATTTAATGTGTATCTATAGTTTATTTATGAAAATAAGAAGGTTCATGAGAAGGAAAGATGATGATCTGCCCCACCTGATATATGTTGCTAGAGAAAAATTCCCTAAGGTCAACCATCATTATAAAGTTGGCATCATGAATGTTATGGTCATTATATTTTCATTATTCATCTTCATAACACTCCTCATAATTTTTTTTTTGAATAGCTACTTGGAAACCCTAGTTTGGATTCTTAAAAGCAATTGTTCACTGTATGTATTGTTACTAAATTAAATAGCTACATAAATATGGAATATATAATATTGTAATATCAACTATTTCCTAACATGACTTTTATTGATTTAATATGTTGGGTTTTTAGATAAGAGTGTCAACATTGATGAAAAATTCTCCTTTCACACTTAATATAGATAGTGATATGCATGCCAATGATTACAGATCCATACAACATGCTATGTTTTTTTTCCTAGAGTGTAAATCTAAGAAAGAATGTGGTTTTTTGCAATTCCCCCAAGTATTCCATGGAAGTCTCAAGGATGATCCCTTTGGAAACTAGTTGAAATTACTAATAGAAGTAAGAAATAGTTCCAAATAATGTGAACCGACTATTCAAGAGCTCAGTAGCTTTTTTCCAAGTTGTTATATAGTTATATATGTGAGTGATAATATAAATGTTGGGTATATGCAGATCACAAGAAAATGATCAAATGCAATCCAAGGTCTTGTTTATGGAGGAAGTTGTTGCTTTCATAGAAGAAAATGGTTGCATGGGGTGCCTCCTTAGATTAATCAATACCAAAAAGAGGGAAGTGAAAGGAAAGGACAAGGTAAGAGTAAATATTTTGCATTATATTATATACATTTTTTTTTTTAAGTTGTCAGTTTGGATTTGAGATTGTAGTTCACTGCCTTGTGTATGCTACCAAATTTTTCATGCATGCATACCAAAGCATTTTATCAAATAGTTCACTGCCTTGCTGTTATGGCTAAAATCCTAAAATAAATGCTTTTGAACAAGCATTGGATGCTTGGAAATTTTTTATCAAAGCATATAATCAAATTGAAAACAAATCAATTTTGTACATATTGCCAATTTTAAGAAATTGAGCAATAATTAGGCCCTAACCCCTAAATATGCTTGTTGTTTTTTGTTTCAATGGGTTGTATTTGTAGCATTCTCACAAGAAATTAAAAATAGGGAATCAAGAATTAGAGGCACATGGTCATTCTGCTTTGAAGTAGTGAACAGTCTAGTAAATATGTTTAATATATTGCTTCGTGTGCAACAAATCTATAAGTCTCTTGTGTGTTGTGAGAAAGTCACTTCTTTGTTTCTATTATTTTTAACATGGTAAAATCCAAGGTACTCTCTAAAATTCTAGTTCAAAGACCTGATTGTTTCCTATAGGTTTGGCTTTAAATTATCATTTTTTTTTGGTTCAAGTCATTTTAGCATGGTTGTGTCTATCTTTATTTTGAGCCTTAGTGTAATTTTTTCCGCTCTCACAAGAAAATAAAACCAATTCAAGAAGTGATTCATGATTAATAGCTATGCTAACTAAGAGGGTTATGAGGATTTTGTGGGCTTATTGGAATATTTCAGTGAATTGTAGCATGGTATTCCTTTGCAATATCAGATCATTGGATATATTCCATTATTGGAATTAAATCTACATTGTTTGTACAAAACTATATCACATCATTGGTAAAATTTCTAGGTTTTTTGACAAACATTGGACAACATTTTGTCCTTTCGGCCTATTTTCTTTGATTTCATAGACATGTCCAATCATTATCAATGTGCATTCTTGGATCCAAATTCATTAACATTGTGGAAATACAAAGTACACTTATTTATTTTAACTAACAACATATTACTTATAACTCTTTTAATGGTTTACATTATCCTTGCTCCCCATTTCAAAGGCTTTGGTTTTTTTTCAAACCTAGGTGTTTTTGTCCTTCTTGGCTACGTATGTGCTGGTAGAAGTTTCGCCAGGGGAAAACTATTATGCTTGTGTTGTAATTTAGCTATATGAGCTCTTCTCGATGCATGTTATTGTCTACACTTCCTGTATCCATTTTCTAGAATCCCATGTGGTAAGAATTGTCTTTAGACATCAATCGACATGAGTTAAACTTATTTGTTTTAGAAGTTTCATTTTTTAATTGCTTCTCATTGTTACTAAGCCGAAAAATGTTTTTAGTCCTATTTCAATGAAGCAGGTTTTAGCCATGTATTGAAGAGTTTAGTTGCCATTTGCAACCATTATGGTTTCTCTTTGTGGACTAGCTAGGGAAAAGCACATGGTATCGAAAGTTTTATGCTTTGCATTTTTGTTGTGGCATTAATTATTGTGTTCAATGAAGCCAAATGGAATTTTTAGGTAATTGGAGTTAGTTTGTTTCTTTGTTATTTTTACTTGGAGATTAATATCTTAAACTATAAACTGTAATGTTTGCAAAATTTGTAGATATTATAGGGTTATTTTTGGATTTTTGTATTCATCTTCTTTGTTGCAATTTTTTGGATTTATATTTATTTTATCATTGTACAAGGAGCATACAAGCATAGCCCTCAAAAAACTCAATTTCATTGCAAAACAGACAGTTCTGGATTGGTTAAACATGCCCAATGGTATAGCCTCTTTACAATTTTTTTGTGTTTCATCACATTTCCTTTGAAAAATTTGAGGAATCCCACATTTCTTATGTTAGACTTAAATGAAACTCTTATTTTGTTGTAATTTGATGGTGCCAACTTGATAATATATACCTTATAGCAATAATAGAGTTATCCTCTTGTTTCTCGTGTTGGTTGTCTGTGGATCTACCCATGTCTAGGTTGATGTTATAGTGTTGGATATGGTCAAATAATCTAATTCATTTAATGCAAGTGAGTCCCCTACAAAGTGACACCCAATGCACCTATTATTCAAAGGGCCAAAAAACAATATAGGCACCAAATTATGAACATAAGAAGCAATGTATATGTGAATTTATACATGTATAACTCTGTTTATGCCATGTTTGACATTTGTGCTATATAAATATGTATATGGCTAGGTGTCATTGCATTTTTTACACATTACTCCTCTAGGTTGTGATGCTCAACTTAAACAAAAAATGAATTAGATAGCAGGAAAAAAATCTAGATTTCTAGCTTTTTGTGGCCATGTAATTGCATCAATTTGGTTAAGATATATAGAGTTGGATCTAGTCTAATATTGGCACACTTATGGAACTATAGCCCCCTTATAGTGATATCCAATGGAACATTTAAGAACAAGATAAAAATGTGAAAGAGTAGCTATTTGTGCTTTTACAACAATTTTGAACAGTTCATGTCCAAAGATTTCTAGGTTACTTGAACTGATTTAAATTATAGATTATATGGATCCAGGCACTGCTTCCTAATATGTTTGGTATGTATGAAATCTACCATGGCCCAGAAGGATTGAAAAACATGCAAAATGTGTACATGGTTTGGCAGGAGTAGTTGTCACATTCCAGATTTCTTCTTTTTCACCATTGAAAGGATATTCTTGTGCCACCACCACATCCAATAGAATAGGGTGATTTTCCCCACAAAATTTTTGGTCTTCTAAAATTAGATTTGAGATGAGTTTTTTTAATTACTTCAGCTACTACTTCATATCTATTTTTTCCAAGCAACCAAGTAAACCAACATCAATGCAGTTGATCGTTGTTTCCTCTTGCCTCCAAATTCAAAATATTTCAAATTTTATTTTGGGTTTTTATTCAAAATTTCCTTATGTCATCCTGTGATGAGGTATCATTGGGTTACTAAGGAAAAAGTGTGTATAAATAAGTTTTTTTCCATCCATTTCAACCCCTAACTCATTCACATCATTCATTCATCATCTATCTACTCTATCAAGTCAAGGAAGCTAGAATTTCATCATTGCAAGTCTTCAAGTTAGCTTCCTAAGACATTCAAGGGAAGATTATTCATGTTTTGTTGTAGACAATCAAGTTGACTCATCATGGAAAAGTAATAAATCTAGTGTTGCATGCTTCATTACATTCATTTCTTCATTTGGTTTAATTACCTAAAAAGGGGTTTGACCAAGGCAAACCCTCATGCTCTAACAATCAACATTTTCTCTCTTTTCCTTTGTATGTTTGTAGATCTAGGTAGTTTGAAGACTTGGAAATCATTGAAGATTACGTTGCAAAATTTTTGAAGTCATCTCCACTTTTGCAAGGTCAAAACCTACCCAAAAAGTCTCCAATGGTGCTAAAAATCAAGGTTACAGATCTGGACACCTGGAGGTGCAAATTGAGCAGACCAAGAGCTCTAGATTCCATTTTGGAGTTTTCAAAAAAGATAAAGTGGACTAATTCACCCAAACTGGTGAATGACTCCCATTGTACCTGTTTCCTAAAGATTTGTGCAGATTTGGATACCCATTTGGCTAAAATGGGCCTCGATATAGTTTTCCAGAACTGGGAGTAATTTGTCTAAAATGGTGAATGAGTCCTACCAGGCCTAAACATTAGCATCTTCAAATTTCAGAGCCATTTCCACTCTCCCAAAAGTTCTCAGGTGCACACATTTAGTTTTACAGCTTTCTATTTTGTTTTACTTGCATTTCTGTCAATTTCTAGGTCTTTTTGCTAAAAACGCTGTGTTTTCAAACATTGCATAAATCTTAGGTTTGCATACATAATCAGTCACATAGATAATCTAATTGCACTTAGTTCATTCCATTTAGTATTAATTACATCATACATTTCCTAATTTGAGTGAACCTAGCTAGATCCTTTTGTGTAGGGTTTATCTCTCTCCTTTTAGGTGAAACATCCTAAGAGCGCAAGAGTAGCTTATAAGCCCTACCCAAAAATATAGGGTTCACTACCTTTGCCTCCATACTTTATATCCATGTATACCAGGAATTTGTAATTGTAACATCTGACATAATTCCATTTTCCATTATGATTTCATGTATAATTATACACCATTTGAAAACATAGTTGCACAACTCTCATATTGATTGGGAATTTTTTGAGCTCGTTGCTCCTCAAAATATTAACCTAAAATATAGGGTTCACTACCTTTGCCTCCATACTTTATATCCATGTATACCAGGAATTTGTAACTGTAACATCTGACATAATTCCATTTTCCATTATGATTTCATGTATAATTATACACCATTTGAAAACATAGTTGCACAACTCTCATATTGATTGGGATTTTTTTGAGCTCGTTGCTCCTCAAAATATTAACCTGAAAAGGGAAGAATGACTAGTTTTTACTGATCTTGTATTAATTATTGTGGCATTGGTCTGTGGATGCAATGTATATTGTAACAAAAACTTTGTTGGTTGTCTACCTAGTTAGATTTGTATTTGCTATGCAATACTTTTATTTCTAATTAGAATTTTTGCTGGCTATTTTTTTTCCATCAATCGCCACACATTTTCATTTTGTGAAATAGATCATATGCATTTTCTATGCTTCCACATTTTGGATACATATATACACCATATATGTGTCACAAGAAATTCAATTTGCACAATACTATTATCTTTTATCTATAAATTTGTGAGATACTAGTATCTTTGATTTGTAGTATATACTATTTACTATTGATGTGAGTTGTGGTGCACCTACGCTTATTATTTTAACATTGTGTAGAACTATACTAAGGAAAATGCTTCATTTAAAATTATGTATTGATTTGCAATGATCAAAGACCAACTGCAAAACACTCAACATTGTTTTCCCTACATCCAAACCTACTTAACACAAGGACTCCAACTCACACAGAGCATTTGTTATTGGAATGCCCCCTCTACACTTAAAAACTTGTGTGAATAAAATATAAACATGAAAGTAAAACAAAATTCCATGTGAGTACATAATCATGGCCTCTATGGATAATAAGAATTTGTTGGAGTGGAGTATGCTATTACTAGTTATAGATATATTGTTGTGAGGATGTAATGTAAATTTAGTGTACTTAGTAGAGCACTGTTGTAAGTTGATCCTTGCATGCTAGTCATTATTCTTTGTTGTTTAGCTTACCCCCAAAAAGGTAGTGTGTATTCAAAAGCCTAATAAATGTTCATCAAACCTAGTAGTTGCAGTTCATTGCTTTCCCCATTAATCAATCAAAAAAATTCAAAACTCAAACCAAGGAAAGTAACTCATCCCTAGATAAATACATTGTAGTAGAGGTGAGAACATTGCATATGCCACCCCTAGGTGTTTGAAAGATAGTTTTAAGTAAGTGTAAAAATAATAGGTATGAGAGCTATTTGACTCTTAACCTTAAGGAAAGATAGTGGCCACCTGTACTTGAAAACATTAATTGTGTGATAAGTTTTCCTATAGGCATGGGTGAGGAAATGTGCAATGTGGGACACGTGCCATCAATATTGACCCAAAACGGTATTAATGAAAGCTCAACATAAGTTTTGAAATGAACCCAATAGCTAGAGGCTAGGTCATATTTATTAGCAGCCCCATCTCTTTTCAGTATGACAAGGAATGCTTGGCAAAGTGATAGCTCGGTTGGGCATACCAGTATGACTCTAAGGTGTGTTTTTTTTATGCATTATTTAAATTTTACATTATTTCACAGTATTTTAATTTTCTTTAGTGCAACACTTACTAGAAGATTTTGAATTTCCATGTATTTTTCTTTTCAACCATTATATTTGAAGTTTTCATGACAACAATGGTGAAATTTCTGGAGGAGACGTGACTAGAATTTTTAATAATGTGTTAGTGATACTTTTTTTCTATAACCACTCTCATTTGTACAATTAGTAGGTTTTGCTCTTATCTTTGGGATTGATAGTACCACTCATCATAAATAATCTTGTTACTTAAACATGATTAAGGAAAATATTTAAACATCCCTTATACTATTACTTAATTCACAATATTACCACATCATATTAGCAAGTTTAAGAATGCCTTACCCATAGAGTTTAACCTTTACTCAGAAAATTATCTTTGATATTACCTCATTCTTTTCTTATTATTGGAGAAATATTATTGTAAATTAAATAATAATAGTAGTTATATTATCAATTTTTTACTTTTTGTTTTTATAAAAAGAGGGTAAAAACTTTATTAAATCATAAAAATATTACAAAGCCAAGAGCAACAAGGCCACAAAGGGCCAAAAAGAGCAAAGAATTAGTTCACACCCAAGAATCATCTCATATACTTCATAACCAATTCCTCCAAAACATGGGACAAATAACCAAGAAGGCTGCCCCAATCATCCACACACTAGGAACCCATCCTCTCTAAAGCCCATCTAGCCAAACCATTAGCCACTGTATTCCACTCCCAAGGAATATGGTGAAAAAAATGGACTCCAATGTGGAACACAAAGAAACAATTTTTCTAACAACCATGTAGCTAACTACCAATTTACATCCTCCAAATGACACTTATGTAGCATCTCAATAACAACCCAAGAATTTGACTCACAAACAATTTGATGTTATCCAAGGCTAATTGTGCGCTCAACCACCAGAAGAATAGCAATAGCTTCCATGATATTATTAGTATGCTTCCCCTTATACTTGGAGAAGAATAAGACTACCACTCCCATGCTATCTCTTCCAATACCTCCAACTCTAACATGCCTAGGATTGCCTCTAGAAGACCCATTTGTATTCATTTTCAGCTCCCCTAGAGCAAGAGGGCACTAGAAGCCAACCTGAGCAACCCTCTCCTGACCCCCACCATGATGCATGCTACACACATTTCAATTGCTTCCCACAACAAGACCAAGAGCATTAGCCACTCCCAAATCTCTAAGGTCAACTAGAATATAAAAATCACACTTAGCAGTTAGAGTCTCCCAAAGGACCCCCTAAATTCTCATCCAAAGCTGCCCAATAAGAAACTTCTTATCCAAGGAAATCCACCTATTCTGCTGCAACCAAATATTCCAAAAAATCAAGCTAGGACTAATGATCCAAGCAATACTAAGAAAAGGGGTCTTGGTAAGAGAGGGGCCTTGTCTCCTCCAAAATTCTTCCAAAGAAGAAACATGGAAACATGAAAATCTCCAAATATTCCACTAGAGGTTCCAAATAGATTTAACAAAATAACACTAGAAGAAAAGATGTGGAAAAATTTCATCATGCTTAGCACACATGACACACATGGAGGGGCCTTGGAACCCCCTCTTCCAAATATTCTCCCAAGTAAGAAACTTTCCTTGCACCACTAACCAAGAAAAGAATTTAGATCAAGGTCAAGCAAACCTGTTCCAAACTTGCTTCTACCAAGGAACCTCTACATCCCCAAACAACTACTTATCTAGAACTCGATAACCAGAAGCCATTGTATATTTACCCTTCCGATTGGGACCCCAGGAAAGCACATCATTCCTAGGATGATAATTGCAAGTACAATCAAACAAAATCTTGGCCAGCTCTTGACGATCCTCCACCTCACCCCTAGGAGTCCGCTTTGAAGGGCCCTTCCACCTAGACACCATAAACTAATCCATGGTCTTATGATAATTGAAATCAACAAAACTACACCATCCCACATCCATAAAAATTTGTCACAAGTCCTACAGGTGGGGATGCGAAGATAGAATGGGAGGATGTCCATCCCAAGAATCGTTCTTAAACTAGAACTACAAAACAAATCAACCTATAATCAATACGCAACTATCCGTTCTTAGTACAAACATTGATGTCTAATTGCAAATCATCATTCGAACAAAAGAAAAGATAGAACTCCATTCCTTGAAAGTTTTCCAAATCAAATGATTAATAAAAAAAACATCATCCCATAGCATAACCTAGAGCAGGTTTAAGTTTGGCTACTTCTACTGTTAATGAAATAGATAGGCAACATTTACAAATCTGGCGAGATCACCAGTGTACAGAAACCCATGTCTTCAAGTTACCTCCATCTAAACTAAGAAAATCAGAAAAATGCATCACCTATCCTACTATAAAACTTCTAATTAGCTAAGCTGTAAAAACTTCTAAATTATTTTCCTAAGTGTCTAACCCTTTACAATGATCTTGATTTTACAATTTGTGGCTCAAAATTCATAATTTTCTCCGAAACTAAAACATCCAAAAGGATGTAGCTTTTGTGTGTAGGTAATTAATTCATAAAGATAAATTTTGTTTCAACTCTTGGTTTGGTTTCAATTGATTTTAGTTTGACCTTAGTTAGTTTTAGTTGACAGTTATATCCTTCAATTACAGCTCTGAGTTCTACTTTTGCATTACATAAATCTGCATCCTTCTCTAGAAACTACTTCAAATGGGACCACTATATTTTCAATTTACAGCCAGTTTCAAATTCTTTTCACAAAATCTTCCCTTTTTCCACTTAATTTGTAAGTCATCTCCAGATCTTTAAGCATTGATCACTAAGAGGCACTATTTCACAATATTCAAAAGTACCTAAAAATCATCAAAAATACACTAATTAATTTATAAAATTAACTAATCAATACCAATTATTTAATTCTGAAAATTAATTAAACATCATTTTGATGAAATGCAAATGAAAACCCCTAGTTTCAATGATATAATCAATAATTAAAACTCCCTTTAATTATAAGGAACACAATAATTCATCATAAACCGTGAGGCCAGTTGACTTGCAAGCAACACTTAGATTCAAATTTTAACAAGTCTCTCCACATAATGTAATGCCTCTATCTTGAACTTTCAATTCAACATTTAAACAAAGGATCTATGCTTTCATTCCTCAAACAATGCATTCCATAAGATAAAAATTCTTGTGCATTTTTCCAGGCTACGTGCCTCATCCCTTCACTAAAGCTCTCCATTTTGGCTTGTTCTTTCCATTAATACACTTTGCACATATCCCACACTTGCACCATTTACAAACATTTCGTATGTTAATGTCTATCAGACTTTTGCGCGGGAGCTTCAAAATTGTTTTTATTCAATCCATTTCAGGCCATCTCCTATAAGTAATGCATTCCTTAAGAGACGATATCCCTCCTCTTTGAGACGTTCTGGAAAACGGTTCACTTGTTCCATGTATGCTTCCACACAATGAGGCACGGGTCTAAGAACGTGTTAGCAAAGGTTGTGGAATTGGACCGTGTACCAACCGATTTGTATTGGTTTGAAAGCTTCTGAAGCCTTCACAAATCCATTTTGTGCAAATCCCCGTGCATTTCCAGCAATCGTTTGCAGCCCCTAAGATAAAATATTTATAATGCTTTTGTCAAATGGTTCACATGTCCTGTCCATTATTTCCTTTTGTAAAACCACCCATCATCATTTGAGGTGTTCTATCATACAATTGATGTCCATTGTCGATGATTCCATTTTAGCATTTGCAAACAAGATGCTGGCCAAGGCTTTGGAATTCGATTTTACTTTGGCAAACATACTTACCCAAGAGTTTCTAATGCCCTTTTAAACAAATATAATTTGTGCTTATGCCCCCAGTCGCCATCATAGCATCTCATGAGATGGCGTTTCTTTCATGCATTCACAGTCCGCTTTGTATATGCTCCCACAATTCGCACTCATTAAATAGTGTCATTTTGGTGCATACCTCATAATCAATGTAAGAATTTTCCTATAGTTCACATGCATTGTGTAAGCTTCCAGATCCTTTTATGCATAGTTCTAACCATTTCATTGAGTTACTTTGACAAACAGTTCACTCGCCCTATCGATGCCCTCACATTTTTGCGTTTTTACACCTCCATTTTGTGCATTGCATTCCAAGAGATAACATCTCTTTGAGTCTTTTGTAAAACACCTCACGTACCCTATCCCTGCTTCACCCTTTACAGGAATTTCTTTTAATGGATCACATGCTTTGTTTGTGCTTTGATGTATGTTTATACCCTATTTCGAAGCTCCCATTACACCATTAACACTCGCAGGGAGGACGATGTTATCTAAAGCTGCTTGGCTTTTAGAAAATTTTCTTGATCTTTCAAAGTCTTCCTCGCCAATTTTATTTATGTATATCTTGCAATCATTGCATACAATGAGGCATTTTACAATACAGTTCACTGGCCGCATCTATGTTTCCATATTTTTCTCAAATGTCCCTAAAGCCTTTCAACATGTTTACTTTGCGCAGTTTTTTGCAATCATGGCATCTCTTGAGATCACATTTCTTTGAGGTAGTTTTTCAAATAGTTCATTCGCGCACCCCTTTATATGCTTCAAATTTTGCATTCTTGCACTTCCATATCATCATCAATTTTCATGAGATTAATTTCCTTGAGGCCGTTCTATTTAAAACCGTTCATCCACATCCATGCTTTCTCATTTTGTGCATGTCTTGTGATTATTATGTTGGGCCTTTTACTAGTCAATCCATCGCTTTGGCTATGCTTTCCCATTTTACATGGATGTTTTCCAGGGAAGTCGCAACATTTTTGCACTATGGCTATGGAAAGCATAACCTGCAGAGAAGCGAAACAGAAACTATGTGTGGGTGGAGCCGGAACCAATTCTGATTGGAGCTGGAATCATAATTGAATGGAACATTTGAAATCAATGTGTCAGGTTCTGATTTTGTTCTGATTCTGATACAAAACCTTCTACTAAGGTGGAGTCAGCATTAGTGCGGGACTGGAATTAAGTACGTGCGTTCAAAACCAAATTGGAAAGCAAATATTTTCACCTCTTTTGTGCTCGGATCGAAATCTGTTCTGGGTCTCCTAATGTTGCGAAGGTGGGATAATTTTGGAACCTTTTGAACATTTTAACATTTACCCATTTCAACCTCTTTCCCAGTTCCACACATTTATTCCATATATATATATATATATATATATATATATATATATATATATATATATATATATATATATATATATATATATATTATATGATTTTCAAACCTTGTGTTTTAATCCTTTAAAGTTAAATTTAAAATATCTTTTATTTAAATTTAAACTTACTAAATATTTTAAAATAAATATTTCTAAAGATTTATTTATTATTATTTTATGATTTTAAAACTTTAATTTTAAATCTTTTAAAATTTAGAAAATTTTAAAAGATTTATTTATTTGTTTTCTAATTGTTTTAATTTTTTTGTATTTTCTTATTTTGCAATTTTTTTTTGTATTTTCTTAATTTTACAACTTTTTTTGTATTTTCTCGACAATAGACACAAAAACCAAAAAAATGAAGAAAAAATAAAATAACAAAATGAACAACACAAAAACCAAACATCGAGAAACAAAGGAAGTGAAAACAAACAAATGATGCCCAACAAACAAATGACATGATGAGGTGATGAAACAAAACAAAAACAATGGGATGGAGAACAAGACTAGAATGAGACGAGACAAGAAATGACAAGATGCAAACCTAAATGACACCCGAAATGAAGCGGGGAACTAGGATCAGGACGGGACTAGGAACATGAACCTTGGAGAAGTTTGTGTTCCGGTTCCAATCCAATATCCAAATCTGATAGAGACGAAGAAAAGAGGGTCCCCAATTTTTCCAAGAAAAAGTTGTGGCATGTATGCAAGGCATAAAAAATGGCAACTCAGTTGGGAAAATTCTCTAAGCATTTTAAAATGTGTAACCCTCCAAATACTCAAAATTGTTGGTTTACGTTCGTTCAAGGCAATCTAAGAAGTGCAAACACAATCAAACTAGGACATGACAGAGATCTAAGATGAAACTGAAACATGTTTGTGTGTGCAAATTATTCATTCCCCTCCATAAGCATTGTTGTGATCAAAGTGGAGCAAACTCTACCCAAGCCACGTAGTTGTGAGTTACATTTCTAACGTGCGATGATATCCTAGGCATAGCTCTGCTACTAGATAGGCATCTATAGCCTCAACAAGGATACCTCTGGTTCTTTCTAAGCATTTCTCTACTACTATCCAAGCGTCTATAGCCCCGATAGAGATACTTGAGTCACCCTTGCCGATTGATTTCATTTTTTAGATTTCTTTTATTTCCTCTTTTTCTCATGTGTTTATTTTTTTAAAGTATAATTTCTAGTTTTCCCTCAATCCTTAAGCATTGAAGCTTAAGTAGCGGGTTGAGAACCATAGTGGACATCGTGAAAGAAATGTAACACTTTAGTCTTTTCACTTGGAATAGAGCTACGCCACCCAATGTAAACTAATAGATGGATTACTTAAGATGTGTAGATCATGATAGACTTTCAAAAACTTCCCTAAACTACATAATGTACCAAGTGTTAATCCATGCTAATGTTGCCTAGTTTGAAATGGATAAAGGTAAATCAAAGTTTTCAAAAGCTACTGGCTCATCAATTGTTCAAAAATATAGATAGAAAAATCTCAACAGATCCACCTTTCGACATAACTTGCATACAATAACTTAGCTTTCACTGTCAACGAGAGGAAACCCTCCAAAAGAAAGGAAAGAAACAAACAAGAAAAGAGAAGAGTAAAAGAAAAGAGCACACAGATAGACACAACGAACTAGAAAAATCAAAATAGAAAATGAGAACAAAAACAACAAACAAACAACAAAATACCAAAAACAAAAAGAGAAAAAGAAAAACCCAGAAACAAAAATAAAAACAAGAGGACACAGGAAAAATAAAACAAACCAAAACAGACAAAAAAAATAAAACTAACACTAATCAATCCTAATCCTAAACTAATTCTAAAACTGAGCTCTACAAACATAAAACTATAAAAATTTGTACATTGACTTGACTAATTTTTCATTATATGTAGAAGCGTTAACTTACTAGGTACAGTTCTAAACCTAGCAAATTTGTCTTTATACTTAGAAATATAAAGTTTATGTGCAACAAATCTATTCTGAGGCTATAAAGTTTGAAATATTAACAGTTGTAGGTTCTCAGCCTTGTCGTGATTTACAAACCAAGACATTTTATCATCCCCAACATCATAATCAAACTAAAAATCATTAAAACAATAGAGGATAATGGAAAGATAACACCTGATTTAGAAGATCTTTAGTTACTATGGCGTGCTCATATTGTATGATTTCCTCTTTACTAGGTCTCAGCTCATGGAACACCACTCCTATTCACTCTGAATCATGCATGTCAACATAAAGAACATCTATTAGCAATGTCCCATTAGCATTCAAGACGTCTAAACTTTGTTCAAAATATTCATGTATATCCCTATCACAATCAAGACTAGGTTCAAACAACAAACTAGTGTATTTAACTTCATAGGGACTATCAATCTCAATCATGTTTCCTAAAGTACATACAATATCAATTAAAGGATTAGCTTCCTTAACCTTAAAATCAATTTTCTCAACATTTTCTTTACCTAACCTGGCAATCTTCCCAACTGATAAGAAATTAGAGCAACTTACCTCATAAGGGAACCAAAATGATGAATCTCACATGGATCACCTACAACAAGGTTCGTTATGCAATTGGAATAGTCATGTGCCAACATTGTTGCTTTCATCTTGGGTACAGAGTCACAAATTATCTAGGTCTCCTCAGAAGGACTAAGGAACAAATCAACCATGTTGTCAACTTGCAAGTTTCACAAACCTACCTCCTCATAAGTTGAAGCATTGCTTCCAACATTCTCTTCAAACATGTCACCCAAAAGAGTTTAAAACTCATAATCCAACTCATCACCATTTATGTCAAAAATACTAATATAGGGTAAACAAGTATTATCCTCGAACAACTCATTTGAATAAACATAATCAAATTTAGGAAAACATTTCTTCAATTCATGTATTTTCCTATCGTCGACTAAAATGTGTAAGTCAATGTCAAGCTCATCACTATTAAGATCAAATTCACTAGTGGATGGTAAACAAGAACTTTCTTCAAACATCACATTTAAATAAACATAATCAAAACCAAGAAATATTTCTTCAATTCATTCTCTTCATCATGTTGAAGGGATTCAACTTCCAAGACAACCTCTTGGTCACTTTCTTGATATTCTTTGGAGTCACCATTCGTTCACTCCTTGCTACAACCAACCACTAATTTCATCAATGCTAGTATCTTGTTTAGCATTGAGATCCAATTTATTTTCCCAACAAGGGTTTTCTAATTTGAATGATTATCAAGAAGCCCTTGAATAACTTGAACATCCATTTGATCTTTCTCCTTTGAAGAATTAGTTTGACACTCAACTTTGTGTCCTTCACCATGAGATCCATTTTCTGCCTCATTCGTAGTCATGTTGTTCCCTGTTTTAATCTACTCATTATTAAAATCAGCAGAGTCATTTTCTTGTGTCAAATCATAAAAGGGTGTTTCTCCCTTATTCATCATCATGAAAGAACCAATGAATGCATCAATAAACTCATTTTCCACATCAAGAAAATATTCACAAGGTAGAGAAGCTTCAATAGTTGTTGAGTCCATCTTTCTACAAGGATCAAGTTCATCAAATGATAGGGAAGAGCTCAACAGGTTCTCACAATTACTCTCATCATTTTGAATGGAGTCATTATCATTTTTATGTATGCTAACTATTTCATCTCCTTGATTGATGGGATACGTACTCCAAGGATCTTTCATAAGCATTCCTTCAACCGTGATCAGTTGTTTGAAATATAACTCCATCCTACCCAAGAAAACATGGAAATCCATTTGAGAATGTTGATTTGTTTAGTGTATCCTACATCTAATTGACCTAACAAGTTTTGATAGTTTCAAATCTCCTAATTCCTCCAACTTTTCCCTTATTCGATTTTGAGCACGTGGGATATCTATCCAACATGAACCATCTTCATTTGCCCATCCCTCTTCTTTTTTTTCATCTTGCTCAGAAGAAATACTCAAAGAGTTGGAAGGAGACTTTTTGGTTGTTTTTTATGACAACAGTCTTGACTTAATATCTCATTTCTTTCAATACCATATGTAGTATTGACGTTTCCAATGAAACTAGATCCTAATCTAAGATTTCCATTATGCTTTGAATTTATATCCATTTCATGATTGTTGTCAAACAAAGCATCAAAATGATATACTTGCTCATCAAATCTTTCGTTTACAAGTTCATTATGATGTAATGGACTATGCTTTTTAATATAACCTGAAAGGAGATGATATAGTCACAACTTTGTTGATGGGTGGAATACTTACTTCTGTGGTTGGATTTTGCAAAGATAGATTCTTCCATTGATCTTGTGTGGGATTGACTTGATATGAAGAATTGGAAAATGTGTTGTTTGGGAGATTAGGAAGGTTGTAGCTACATGGTGAGAATGATTGCACCTAGGTAGTTATGGTGGGTAAAGTGGCATAAGGCTACAAAGGATGACAACTTGCAAGCACACGGGTATTACAATCCCAACTTTGGTTGCTTGAATTTCTCACATCATGTCCAACTTGTGCTAGTAAGAGAGCTTTGTTCAATACATCATGCAGTGAGGTAATATCTCCACAACGTCTAATTTCTACTACAAACAAAGGATTCAAACCCCAATATTAATGCTCTTTTAGCATATAATCATTAATAAAAAAAATTAAAGCTTGAACTCATTCGTACATCAACAAAAACCTATGATTGAACTAATAAATTGACTCTAATGGTGTCCTTTTTCTGGTTGCAAATTCAAACGATGGGTCATGTGTTCATGCATAAGGGTCAAACTAATCCACAAATAAAATTTCTAACTCCTTCCATGAACAAATATAATTTGGTGGAAGATTAAAATACCATTGCCATGCTCTACCTTGCAGTGTTTTGACAAAAAATTGACAGGCTGTATCTTCATGAAGAATTTGGTGAAGAGTCATCAAATCCTTGCAAATCCTAACATGATCTTTAGCAATTTTTCCACTATTAGCAAAAAATAATGGAAGCCTATTATGCATATGATAAGGAATTTCATTCAAAATCCCAGGAATACATAAAGGGCTGCCCATCGGAGCTGGGTTTTCCAAGATCTAACCTACTCCCATACAACAAAAGAAAAATTGCTCAAGGCCCTCCCTCTAGTGCCAATCCTGTTGATGGTAAAACTAACACAACAACATTTAAATAGAATATCTCTATTATATTTCTCCTGAAAAAGAAAGACAAAACATGTTAATCTAACTCCCAAGGTCTTAGTAGTTGGTTCTCAACTGTGTTGACATTGCTTAATGGTTAATGTAATTGTAATGTTCAAGGGGCCTACTGGTTATTGAGATTTTTGATTGTTATAAGATCAAATTCTTATTTAAACCTACTCTAATAGGGGGTATAAAGAAAAGAAAAAAGATAGATCAGAGATGCAAGAGAAAGAAGAATGTTGATTCATCTAATTAACCAGACCTGTTACTTTCCAAGGAATTCCTAAACTAGAACTGCAAAACAAATCAACCTGTAATCAATACACAACTATTCATTCTCAGGGAAAACATTAATGGTAGATTGCAAATCATCATTCAAACAAAAGAAACTACATAAATCTACATCCTTCTCTAAAAACTACTCCAAATGTGCCCACTATACTTTCAGTTTACAGCCAGTTTCAAATTCCTTTCAGAGAATCTTCCCTTTTCCCACTTAATTTTCAAGTCATCTCCAGATCTTTAAGCATTGATCACTAAGAGCCACTATTTCACAATCTTCAAAAGTACCTAAAAATCAACAAAATCCACTAGAATTAATTTATAAAATTAACTAATCAATACCAATTATTTAATTCTGAAAATTAATTAAACATCATTTTGATGAAATGCAAATGAAAGCCCCTAGTTTCAATGATATAATCAATAATTAAAACTCCCTTTAATTTTAAGGAACACAATAATTCCTCATAAACCGTGAGGCCAGTTGACTTGCAAGCAACACACAGATTCAAATTTTAATAAATCTCTGCACATAATGTAACGCCTCTATCTTGAAATTTCAATTCAACATTTAAACAAAGGATTTGTGCTTTCATTCCTCAAACAATGCATTCCATAAGATAAAAATTCTTCTGCATTTTGCCAAGCTACTCCTCATCCCTTCTTTGAAGCTCTCCATTTTGGCTTTTTCTTTCCATTAATACACTTTTCACATATCCCATGCTTGCACCATTTACAAACATTTCATGTGTAAATGTCTATCAAACTTTTGCGTGGGAGCTGCAAAATTGTTTTTGTTCAATTCATTTCAGGCCATCTCTTGCAAACAATGCATTCCATAAGAGACAACATCCCTCCTCTTTGAGACATTCTGGAAAACGGTTCACTTGTTTCGTGTATGCTTCCACACAATGAGGCGCAGGTTTAAGAACGTGTTAGCAAAGGTTGTGGAATTGGGCTGTGTACCAGCCGATTCATATTGGTTTGAAAGCTTCTAAAACCTTCACAAATCTATTTTGTGCAAATCCCGCGTGCATTTCCAACAATCATTTATGCCCCCTAAGATAAAAATTTTATGAGGATTTTGTCAAATGGTTCACATGCCCTCTCCATTATTGTGTTTTGTGAGATCACCCTACATCATTTGAGGCGTTCTATCATACAATTGATTTGCATTGTCGGTGATTCCATTTTAGCATTTGTAAACAAGATGTTGGCCAAGGTTTTGGAATTTGATTTTAATTTGGCCAACATACTTACCCAAGAGTTTCTAATTCCCTTTTAAAAAAATATGATTTGTGCTTATTCCCCCAGTCGCCATCATAGCATCTCATGAGATCGTGTTTCTTTCAGGCATTCTGTCCATAGTCCGCTTTGCATATGCTCCCACATTTCACACACATTAAACAATGTCATTTTAGTGTATACCCCTCAATCGATGTAAGAATCTTCCAACAGTTCACATGTGTTGTGTAAGCTTCCAGATCCTTTTATGCGCAGTGCTAACCATTTCATTGAGTTATTTTGACAAAAATTTCACTCGCCCTGTCGATGCCCTCAGATTTTTGCGTTCTTACACCATTTTGTGCATTGCATTCCAAGAGATACCACCTCTTTGAGTCTTTTTTCAAACACCTCACGTACCCTGTCCATGCTTCACCCTTTGAAGGAATTTCTTTGAATGGCTCACGTGCTTTGTTTGTGCTTTGATGTATGTTTATACCCTATTTTGAAGCTCCCATTACACCATTAACACTTGTAGGGAGGATGATGTTATCTAAAGCTTGGATTTTCGAAACTTTGAGTGATCTTTGAAAGTCTTCCTCACCAATTTTATTTATGTATATCCCGCAATCATTGCATACAATGAGGCATTTTACAATACAGTTCACTGACCACATCTTTGTTTCCATATTTTGCTCGAATGTCCCTAAATCCTTTCAACATGTTTACTTTGCGCAGTTTTCTGCAATCATGGCATCTCTTGAGATCACATTTTTTTGGGGTAGTCTTTCAAACAGTTCATTCGCGCACCCCTGTATATGCTTCCAATTTTGCATTCTTGCACTTCCCTGTCATCATCAATTTTCATGAGATTAATTTCCTTGAGGCGTTCTATTTAAAACCGTTCATCTGCATCCATGCTTTCTCATTTTGTGCACGTATTGCAATTATTACATTGGGCCTTTTACCAATCAATCCACATGGATTTGGCTATGCTTTCCCATTTTCTATGGATGTTTGCCATGGTAGTCGCAATTACATTTTTGCACTGTGGTTGTGGGAAGTGGAACTTGCAGAGAAGCGGAACGAGAACTACATGCTGGCAGAGCCAGAACCAATTCTGATCGGAGCCAGAATCATAACTGAATAGGAACATTTGAAATCAATGTGTCAGGTTTTTATTTTGTTTTGGTTCTGATACAAAACCTTCTACTAAGGCAGAGTTGGGATTAGTGCCAGAGCGAAATTAAGTACATGTGGGTAGAACCAAATTGGAAAGTAAATATTTTCACCTCTTTTGTGCCCGGATCGAAATTCGTTCTGGTCTGCTAATGCTGCGAAGGCAGGATAATTTTGGTACCTATTGAACATTTTAACATTTACCCATTTCAATTTCTTTCTTGGTTCTACACATTTATTTTGTAACTTTTTTTTTTATGATTTTCAAACCTTGTGTTTTAATTCTTTAAAGTTAAATTTAAAAGATCTTTTATCTAAATTTAAACTTATTAAATATTTTAAAATAAAGATTTTTAAAGATTTATTTATTATTATTTTATTATTTTTAAAACTTTAATTTTAAATATTTTAAAATTTAGAAAACATTTAAAAATATTTATTTTAAAAGTTTTATTTATTTATTTTCTAATGTTTTAATTTTTTTTTTGTATTTTCTCAATGATAGACACAAAAATCGAAAAAACAAAGGAAAAACAAAAAATCAATATGAACAACGTAAAAAAAGACATGGAGAAACAGAGGAAATGAAAATAAATGAATGATGCCCAACAAACAAACGACACGATGAGGTGACGAAATGAAATAGAAAGAATGGGATAGAGAACAAGATAGGAATGAGACGAGACGAGATGTGACGAGATGTGAACCTGAACGACACCCTAAATGAAGCGGGGAACCGAGATTGTGACAGGACCAGGAACATGAACCTTGGAAAATTTTATGTTCTAGTTCCAATCTAATATCTAAATCTGACAAAGACAAAGAAAACGAAAAGAAGAAAAAGAAAAGTAGGTCCCCAACTTTTCCAAGCAAAAGTTGGGGCATGTATGCAAGGCATAACAAGTATCATCCACAAAATGAAGGTGAGATTGAGGGGGCATATCATTTCCCCAACTCCATCTCTGAATGAAGCCATTCTCAACCTAAGATGGAATAAACCTCCCTAGACCTTCAACAAGCAATATGACCAAGTAAGGAGACAAAGGATCCCCTTGTCCAAGACCTCTGGAAGCACCAAAAAATCTGTGAGAGCACCTATAATAAGTACAGATAGGGAAGAAGTAACATAACTCTTTACCCATTCAATCTAGTCACCAACAAATCCAAACGCAACAAGAATCTTGAATAAGAAACCCCATTTAACCTAATCATATGCTTTAGCCATATCCAACTTAATAAACATAGATTTTTCCTTAGAGGACTCCATAGAATGTATTATCTCCACAACAATAAGGATCCCATCCAAAAAAATTCTACCAACAACAAAACCTCCTTGTTTCTCTAAGATTATTCCATTTAACCACGGTTTTAGCCTCTCAACAATCAGCTTAGTAATGATTTTCTAAACAAAATTACATAGAGAAATTGGTTTGAAAAGATCTAGAGAATTGGCCCCTTCCTTCTTTGGAATAAGAGCTAAAAGGTTCTATTTAGAAACTTCAACATTTACTTACTCACGAGAGATTTCTGAACAACCTCCAAGAGATCCATCTTAACCACATCCCAAAATTCCTAAAATAAATAAATAGGGAACCCATCCAGCTGAGGAGCATTACCTTTCTTCATCTGAAACACAAACTTCTTGAGCTCCAACAAAGTAATAAGAGAGAGAAAATACTCATTCATTTCATTAGAGACTAGATGCAGAATACATTCCAAAATCTTAGCTTCATCTTCCTCTACAAGAGGTGAGTCCTCTAAAAATAAAGTAGAGAAAAAGTGAACATATTCAACAAAAATAGAAGCAGATGAAGACAAAGTCCCTCCATTTGGTGATAAAAGAAAGGAAATAACATTAGCTTGTCTCCAATCCTTAACAAAATTGTAGAAGAAAGAAGTATTTCAATCACCATCCTAGAGCCACTCAATACGAGACTTTTGTTTCCAAAATATCTCTTCTCTTAACTCCCATTCCTCCACCTCTTTCACAGTAGTAGCCTCCAACAAGCCACGCTCTTCAGTGAGGACCTAGTCATGAATTTGCTTGGTGATCAAGTTCAAGTTATCTTGTGCATTTTATTTTGCATGAACCAAATTACTGAACTATTACTGATTCTAGCGCTTCAACCTATACTTAATATATTAAAGCCTCTTGGAGAAAGAGTACATAACCTTGCCATAAGTCGATTGCCCTATACACTACCATCCATGAAGAAGATCATGAAGAGACTCATCTTTGAGCCACATAAGTTGGAACTTAAAAGACTGCCTAACACAAGATTGGGATACCTCAACACTTAAGCCTAATCGTCCAATGATCAGAACCTCAACCTTCCAAAACCTCAAAGCTAGTCACCCACTTGTCCCCTATCCAAAAACTAGACACCAGAAATCTACCAGTCTTTCAGAAATAAATGCATCTCCACTTCTTCTATTACTCCAAGTAAAGACTCCATTACCTGGCTTAATGTCAACTAACTTCATAAAATCCATATTATCCCATAGGAGCCTCGAAGAAGGCTCAAGACAAGAACTACCTCCTCGTTTTTCCTATTTAAAGAGAGAATAACACTAAAATCCCCAGCCAAGGCAGATAAGGATTCGGAGAGCTCACATATCTAACATGATTCTACAAATTGGATTTCCCTTGAAAATCATTTAGAGAATAAATATTTGAGAAGAGAACCTTCTCCCTAGATTCAAGATGAGAAGCAACACAAAAAATTGAACCCCTGCAGGAGAGCCACCAAATCATACTTTCTGAGGATGTCATAGGCAAGCCACTCCCCTAGAGCTAGCAAAAGATCCAATACATTGACATTGTCCATGACCCCAAATCCTGAATGCCACACTTAGAATACTATCAACTGATAACTTAGTTTCCTGAAGGAAGACTACTTCAGGAGCATGCACACGAACCAAATCTCAAATAGTCTTTTTTGAGGGATGCTATTCATACCCCTCACATTCCAAGAAAGCATAATCATCCTAAAGGTTGGGAGAAGTGTGCATCAATCATCTTCATTGAACTAGCCTCAACCAATGTCTCACCAACTAACTTCACCTTTTCTTGGTCCTTGTGACCAGCTTTAGAAGACTTCTCAGGAACCCCCTTCTTGATAGTTCTTTGCTGCAAACCCAAGGATAAGGAAGAAGACTTGTTTTTACTTGAGTACAAACCACCTCACACCTCTGAGATAATCTCACCACCACCAGAAGAGCCTCCTGAATCCATGATCCCTCCAACTCCAACACCCAGTGTTGGAACCGAAGGAGACAAAACAACATCCATTTAAGGGCCTTGATCACCAGTCAAATCCCTCCTAGAAACCACTAAGGACTGCTCATCAGGAAACTCCTTAAAATAAGACCTAACTTCCAACTGCATATCAGCCAGGAACCCTTTCTCCTAAACTAATTCATCTAAAGCCTCAAATTTATTGAAAGTTTCCTCCTCCTGCCTATCCTTGAGGGATCTCTTTTTCCCTCAACTACAACTACGAGACTTCACCAGAACAAAACCATCTTTGTCCACAACCACCCCCTGCATGGGATCATTACCTTTTTCCACCCTTGAATTAGTCTAAAGAGTCCCATTTCCTATACCTATAGCACTAGAACCATGAGGGAACCTTCACTAAAGATGACCATACTCACAAAAAATTCAACACTAGAAAGGAAACATCTCATAATCCAAAGGCTGAGTCCAAGAGCTAGAACCAACAATCAAATCAATAGAATCCAACAAGGGATTACTTAGATCAATCTCAACACAAACACACACATAAGAAAAAATTCTCTTATGTAAGGTTTGTTGAGAAGGGCCAATAGGTTTTCTGAGCACCATGGAAATCAATTGTAGTATATCTCTCCTCCAACATTCAAGCGACATCCAAGGAAGGTGAACCCAAATTGGAACCTTGGATGGCAACTCCTCCATTGAGTAAAAACCAACATGCCATGGTTTTATGAAAAGGTCAACTTGATTATAAAAATAAGGTCCGCCTTCAAATGCCCTATTCGGATCTAAAATGCATGAAAAATTCACTAAAAAAAAATATTAGCAACCAATGAAATGTCAAGTCACCTTCCCAATTCCAAGTCTTACAAATCCAAGGGTGGAGAAATTGCAGTGAAACCCTCATCCCCATGAACATGCAAATCAAAACATGCTTGCTAAAGTATTCTAGATCCTCAACCACCTCCTCCTTTTAAATCATCAATATTGGATGAACCTAGGCCTGTTCCAAGCATCCATTAATCTTCTACAGTTTAGGAGCTCCAAATCTAGTCATGTCCACCTTGGGGGAAGACAGAATTGGAACCTCAGTATCATCCTCCACCATACTCTCACCCCCCTTCACCACATTCAAAGATGCATTTAGATCCATAGAAACCCTCAACACCACACTAACCCCACACCACATAGAGAGTGTTGATGACAAGAAATAGCGACAACATCCAAATAGGCCTCGAACGACCACCACCTTTGTCGGCCAAAAGAAAAATCTAGGTGAGAAAGCATAATCACACCACACCAAATAAAAATAAGCAATGGAAGACAGTGAAGCACTGAGCCAACCAAAAGCGATCACCAACAAAAATGAACCCCCTGTCACATGTGACAAAACACCCATCCCTACAGAGAACTCAACATGGGAAATGCAAAAATGACAGGAACAAACACATGCAACCAAAGAAAGTTAACATGCAACTTGGGCCATGAAGGTTGCATGCGCATGAATCAGTTGTAGAGTGTTTTCCATCCAAAATATAAATCATGTTTTTACTTTTATTACAAGTGAAATTAAGTATTGTTTAACTATTGTTAAGCATGTTACTTATATTAATTTAAGATTTAATATTAAAATTGAATGAGGATTCCAAGAGAATGAAAATGTTAGCCTAGTTAAAATAGCATCCCTATTGTAGTGTTCAACCATCCTAGAATCAAAGGTAGTATTGTTAGGTGCTGAAATGATAATAATATCCCTTCTGCAGCATGAATTCTATTTTATATGATTGCAGTTAATATGATATATTAAAGAAATATATTAAATTTAATGTGCATTCTTAAAGCCATAGTGTAAAGTTAATAATTGGCAGTTCATCTAAGCAGCTAATACATCGATAATAATTTATTGTCAAATTATTGTAGATTAGATCATGGATACAAGAGGCTCTTTTGGCAGTGGTAAGATTATCTCAAAGGTGCAGGGTGGTTCGTACTCAAGTAAAAATAAGACTTCCTCCTTAGCCTTGGGTTTGTAGCAAAGAACTATCAAGAAGGGGGATCCTGAGAAGTCTTCTAAAGTTTCTCGTAAGGACCAAGAAAATGTGAAGTTAGTTGGTGAGACATTGGTTAAGGTTGGTTTAGTGAATATTATTAATGCACACTTCTTCCAACCTTTACGATGATTGTGCTTTCTTGGAATGTGAGGGGTATGAAAAGCATCCTTCAAAAAAAGACTATTCAATATTTGGTTTGTGTGCATGCTCCTGAAGTAGTCTTCCTTTAGGAAACTAAGTTATTAATTGATAGTATGTTGAGTGTGGCATTGAGGATTTTGGGTCATGGACAAGGTCAATGTGTCAGAGCTTTTGGTAGCTCTAGGGGAGTGGCTTGCCTATGAGATCCTCAGAAAGTCTAATTTGGTGGCTCTCCTGTAGGTGTTCAATTTCTTCTATTGCTTCTCATCTCGAATTTGGGGAGAGGGTTCTCTTCTCAAATATTTATGCTCTAATTGATTTTCAAGGGAAATCCCAATTGTAGAATCATGTTAGATATGTGAGGTCTATGGATCCTTATCTTCCTTGGATCTTGGATGGGGATTTTAATGTTGTTCTCTCTTTAGAGGAGAAACGAGGAGGTAGTGCTTGTCTTGAGCCTTCTTTGGGGCTCCTGTGGGATAATATGTTTTTTTGAAGTTAGTTTGAACATGAAGCCAAGTAATGGAGTCTTTACTTGGAGTAATAGAAGAAGTGGAGATGCAACTATTTATGAAAGACTGGTAGATTTCTGGTGTCCAGTTTTTGGATAGGCGATAGGTGGGTGACAAGCTTTGAGGTTTTGGGTGGTAGGGGTTCTGATCATTGGATGATTAAGCTAAGTGCTGAGGTATCCTAGTGTTGTGTTAGGCAATCTTTTAAGTTCCAACTTATGTGGCTCATAGATGAGTCTCTGCATGATCTTCTTCACGACTAGTAGTGTCTAGGGAAACTAGCTTATGGCAAGGTTATGTACTCTTTCTCCAAGAGGCTTCAATATATTAAGTATAGGTTGAAGTGCTAGAATCAAAAACACTTGAGTAATTTGTTTCATGCAAAACAAAATGCATAGGATAGCTCGAACATGATCACCAGGTAGATTTGTGACCAGGGCCTCACTAAAGAGCTTGGCTTGTTGGAGGCTACTGCTATGAAAGAAGTGGAGGAATGAGAGTTAAGAGAAGAGATTTTTTGGAAACAAAAGTCTCATATTGAGTGGCTCCAGGATGGTGATCAGAATACTTCTTTCTTCCACAATTATGTTAAGGATTAGAGACAAGCTAATGTTATTTCCTTTCTTTTATCGCCAAATGGAGGTACTTTTTCTTCATCTGCTTCTATTTTTGCTGAATGTGTTCACTTTTTCTCTACTTTAGTTTTGGAGGACTCACCTCCTGCATCGGAAGATGAAGCTAGGATCTTGGAATCTATTCTACATTTGGTCTCTAATGAAATAAATGAGTCTTTTCTTTTTCCTATTACTTTTTTGGATCTCAAGAATGTTGTGTTTCAGATGAAGAAAGGTAAAGCTCCTAGGTTGGATGGGTTCCCATTTAATTTTTTTAGGAATTTTGGGATTTTGTTAAGATGGATCTCTTGGAGGTTGTTCATAAATCTCTCGTGAGGAAGCAAATGCCGAAGTCTGTAAATACAACCTTTTAGCTTTCATTCCAAAGAAGGAAGGGACCAATTCTCTAGATCATTTTAGACTAACTGCTCTATGTAATTTTGTTTAGAAAATCATTACTAAGTAGATTGTTGAGAGGCTAAAATCGTGGTTAAATAGACTAATCTTAGAGAAACAAGGAGGTTTTGTTTCTGGTAGACAAATTATGGATGGGGTCACTATTTTGTAGAGATAATACATTCTATGGAGTCGTCTAAGGAAAAATCTATGTTTATTAAGTTGGATATGGCTAAATCATTTGATCAGGTTAAATGGAGTTTCTTATTCAAGATTCTTGAACATGCATTTGGATTTGTTGGTGACTGGATTGAATGGGTAAATAGTTATGTTACTTATTCTTCCCTCTCTTTGCTCATTATAGGTGCTCCCACAAATTTTTTTGGTGCTTCCAAAGGTCTTAGACAAGGGGATACTTTGTCTCCTTGCTCATATTGCTTGTTGAAGTTCTAGGGAGGTTTATTAGATCTCAGGTTGAGAATGGATTGGTTCAGGGATGGAGTTGGGGAAATGATATTCCCCCCTCAGTCTCACCTTCAATTTGTGGATGATACTACTTTGATGGGTAGGGCACAAGTTGAGGAGGCAATTCGCTGGCGCAGTGTGTTGGACAGTTACTTGGCTGCTTCGAGCCAATGTAAATTAATGAGGGATTTAGTCATTCATCTACTTTTCTAATAATATTAATATTATCAAAAGGAGAATAGCTGGCATTCTTCATTTCCAAATTGGTACACTCCCCTTTGTTTACCTTGGAATCCCTCTTGCTATTTTTTTACTTCCTAAGTGGTTTTGGCAAGAAGTTCTTGACAAGTATAGAAGTCTGGTGAGTCATTGGACTTGTCATTGGCTTTCTTTAGTTGGTAGAGTGACTCTATTGAAGTTGGTGGTTCAGGATCTCCCTCTTTATAAATTTTTTGTTCTCTCTGCTCCCACCAGCTTCATCAAGGATTTCAAGAGATTGTCTCATCAGTTCCTTTGGTCAGGCTCTTTTCTCCATTAGAAGTGGAGTTTGGTTAAGTGGGATGCAATTTGTAGGCTAAAGCAGGATGGTGGTGTTGGCTTGAGTCGAACTGGTTTGAATGGGAAGGCTTTGGCTGCTAAATTGTATTGGTGTTGGTGTTCTCAGTAGCACATGTGGGATAAACTTCTCACCTTTAAGTACTCGGGGGTGGTGGAGATTGTTGAGGTGGACAGATTTAGCTTGGAGAGGAAGGGTTATATGATTTTGGGTACTCTCAAAAGGGTTTCCAAGCTTGTTAAGCAAGGGATTTTTGGATTTGCAATATTGGTCAGAATGCTCTCTTTTGGCACTATTATTGTGATGGACATCCTCCCATTATGTCTTCTCATCCCCACTTGCAGGACTTGTGCCAGATTTTTATGGATGTGGGATGGTGTAGTTTGGATAATTTCAAATATCAATAGACCATGGGTTAGTTTATGGTGTCTAGGTGGAAGGCCCCATCAAAGCAGACTCCTAGGGGTGAGGTGGAGGATCATTAGGAGCTGGCCAAGATTTTGTTTGATTGTACTTGCAATTATCTTCCTAGGAATGACGTGCTTTCTTGGGGTCCCAATCTTTGGAAGAGGGGGTTCCAAGGCCCCTCAATGAGTGTCATGTGTGCTAAGCATGATGAAAGTTATCTACATCTTTTCTTTTAGTGTTCTTTTGTTAAAGCTATTTGGCACCTCTGGTAGAATATTTAGAGCTTGTCGCATTACCATGTTTCTTCTTTGGAAGAATTTTGGAGGAGACAGAGGCCCTCTCTTACCAAGACCCATTTTCTTAGTATTGCTTGGATCATTAGTCCTAGCTTGATTGTTTGGAATATTTGGTTGGAGTGGAATAGGTGGATTTTCTTGGATAAGAAGTTTCTTATTGGGCAGCTTTGGATGAGAATTTTGGGGGTCCTTCAGGAGACTCTAACTGCTAAGTGTGATTTTTCTGTTCCAGTTGACCCTAGAGTTTTGGGAGTGGCTAATGCTCTTGTTCTTGTTGTGGGAGGCAAGTGAAATGTGTGTAGCATGCATCATGGTGGGGGTCGGGAGAGGGTTTCTCAGGTTGGCTTCTAGTGATCTCCTACTCTGGGGGAGCTGAAAATTAGTACAAATGAGTCTTCTAGAGGCAATCCTAGGCATGCTAGAGTTGGAGGTATTTAAGATAGCATGGGAGTGGTAGTCTTCTTCTTCTTCATGTATAGGGGGAAACATACTAATAATCTCATGGAAGCTATTGCTATTTTGGTAGTTGAGTGTGCAATTAGCCTTAGATGGCATCAAATTGTTTGTGAGTTAGATTCTCAGGTTGTTATTGAGATGCTATATAAGTGTCATTTGGAGGATGTGAATTGACAATTGGCTACATGGTTGTTAAAATTGTTTCTTTGTGTTCCACTTTGGATTGTTTTTAACCATATTCCTTGGGAGTGGAATACAGTGGCTAATGGTTTGGATAGATAGGCTTCAAAGAGGATGGGTTCCTAGTGTGTGGATGATTGGGGCAACCTTCCTAGTGATTTGGCTCATGTTTTGGAGGAATGGGTTATGGAGGATATGAGATGTTTCTTGGGTGTGAACTAGTTCTTTGCTTTTTTTGGCCCTTTGTGGGCTTGTTGCTCTTGGCTTTGTAATATTTTTATGATTTAATAAATTTTTTACCCTCTTTTTATAAAAACAAAAAGTAAAAACATGATAATATAACTACTATTATTATTTAATTTACAATAATATTTCTCCAATAATAAGAAAATAATGGCGTAATATCAAAGACAATTTTTTGAGCAAAGGTCAAACTCTATGGATAAGGAATTCTTAAACTTGCTAACATGATGTCGTAATATTATGAATTAGATAATAGTATAAGGGATGTTTAAATATTTTCTTTAATTGTGTTTAAGTAACAAGATTATTTATGAGGAGTGGTACTATTAATGCCAAAGATAAGAGAAAAACCTACTAATTGTACAAATGAGATTGGTTATAGAAATAAAGTATCAGTAAAACATTATTAAAAATTCTAGTCATGTCTACTCTAGAAATTTCACCATCTTTGTCACGAAAACTTCAAATATAATGGCTGACAAGAAAAATACATGGAAATTCAAAATCTTCTAGTAAGTGTTGCACTAAAGAAGATTTAAATACTATTAAGTAATGTAAAATTTAAATAATGCATAAAAAAAACTCACCTTAGAGTCATACTGGTATGCCTAACCGAGCTATCACTTTTCCAAGCATTCACTATCATACTGACAAGAGATGGGGATACTAACAAATACAACCTGACCTCTAGCTATTGGGTTGATTTCAAAACTTATTTTGATCTTTCATAATACTGTTCTAGGTCATTATTGATGTCACGTGTCCCACATTGCACATTTCCTCACCCACACCTATAGCAAAACTTATAACGTGCAATTAATGTTTTCAAGTGCAAGTGGCCACTATCTTGCCTTAAGGTTAAGACTGAAAGAACTCTCATACCTATTATTTTTACACTTACTTAAAATTGTCTTTCAAACACCTAGGGGTGGCGTATGCAGTGTTTTCACCTCTACTACAATGCATTTATCAAGGGATGAGTTACTTTCCTTGGTTTGAGTTTTGAATTTTTTTGATTGATTGATGGGGAAAGCAATGAACTACAACTACTAGGTTTGGTGAACATTTATTAGGCCTCTAAATACACACTACCTTTTTGGGGGTAAGCTAAAAAACATAGAATGATGACTAGCATGCAAGGATCAACTTGCTAAGGTGCTCTACTAAGTACACTAAATTTCCATTACTTCCTCACAACAATATATCTACAGCTAATAATAGCGTACTCCACTCCAAAAAATTCTTATTATCATAGAGGCTACGATTATGTACTCACATGCAATTTGTTTTTACTTTCATTTTTATATTTTCTTCACACAATTTTTAAAGTGTAGAGGGGGCATTCCAATAACAAGTACTCTGCATGAGTTGGAGTCCCTTCCTTAAGCAAGTTTGGGTGTAGGGAAAACAATGTTATGAGTGTTTTGTAGTTGGTCTTTGAACATTGTAAATTAGTACATAATTTTAAATGAAGCATTTTCCTTAGTGCAATTCTACACAATGTTAAAATAATAAGTGCAGGTGCACCACAACTCACATCAATAGTAAATAGTATATACTACAAATCAAAGATACTAGTATCTCATAAATTTACAGATCAAAGATAATAGTATCGTACAAATTGCATTTCTTGTGACACATATATGGTGTATATATGTATCCAAAATGTGGAAGCATAGAAAATGCATATGATCTATTTGACAAAATGAAAATGTAGGGCGAATGTGGGAAAACAAAATAGCCAACAAAAATTCTAATTAGAAATCAAAGTGTTGCATAGCAAATACATATCTAACTAGGTAGACAACCAACAAATTTTTTGTTACAAAATAAATTGCATCCACAGACCAATGCCCCAATAATGAATACAAGGTCAATAAAAACTAGTCATTCTTTGCTTTTTAGTTTGAGGAGCAACGAGCTCAACAAATTACCAATCAATATGAGAGTCATGCAACTATGTTTGAATGGTGTATAATTATACATGAAAGCATCATGGAAAATTGATTTATGAAAGATGTTATGGTTGCAAAGGTACTAAACCGTAGATTTTTGGGTAGGGCTTATAGGCTACTCTTGCGCTCTTAGGATGTTTCACCTAAATGGAGAGAGATAAACCATACGTAAAAGGATTTAGCTAGGTTCACTCAAATTAGGAAATTTATGATGTAATTAAGACTAAATGGAATGAACTAAGTGCAATTAGATGATCTATGTGACTGATTATGTATGCAAAATCTTAAATTTATGCAATGTTTGAAAACATAGTGTTGTTTGCAAAAAGACCTAGAAAATGACTTAGAAATGCAAGTAAAACAAAATAGAAAGCTATAAAATTGAATGTGTGCACTTGAGAACTTTTTGGAGACTAGAAATGAATGAAATTCTAAAGATGTTGATTTTTAGGCCTAGTGGGACTCATTCGCAATTCTGGGTGAATTAGTCCCAATTTTGGAAAACTATACGGGGGCCCATTTTAGCCAAATGGGTATCCAAATCTACAAAAATATTCAGGAAATAGGTATAGTGGGATTCATTCAGAAATTTGGGTGAATTAGTCCACTTTAGCTTTCCTGAAAACTCAAAAATGGAAATTGGAGCTCTCGGTCTATTCAATCTGGACCTCCAGGCACGTCTATATTTGGAACCTTGACTTTTAGCACTATTGGTGACTTTTTGTGTAGGTTTTGACCTTGCAAAAGTGAAGATTTCTTCAACAAGTTTGCAACCTAATATTCAATGATTTCCATGTCTTCAAAGTACCTAGATCTGCAAACATACAAAGGAAAAGAGAGAAAATGTTGATTGTTAGAGCATGGGGGTTGGCCTTGGTCAAACCCCTTTTTAGGTAATTAAACCAAATGAAGAAGTGAATGTAATGAAGCATGTAACAATAAATTTATTACCTTGCCATGATGATTGATATTGATTGTCTACAACAAAACATGAATAATTTTCCCTTGAATGTCTTAGGAAGCTAACTTGATGACTTGCAATGATGAAACTCTAGCTTGCTTGACTTGATAGAGTAGATAGATGATGAATGAATGATGTGAATGATTTAGGAGTTGAAATGGATGGAAGAAAACTTATTTATACACACTTGTGCCTTAGTAACCCAATGATACCTCATCACAAGCTAGCATAAGGCAATTTTGAATAAAACCCTGAAAGAAATTTTAAAATATTTTGAATTTGGAGCCAAGAGGGACTCATTCGTCACCCATGGTGAATGGGTCCCATCTTGGACCTGAAAGTGGGTGTCAGGAATTAAGTTACATTTAATGTAGTTTGTTAGGCTTACATTCAAAAATACACTTAATTAAGCCTTATAAGGGGATAAAGGGGTCAAATAAAGCATAAGAAAGGTGTAAATAGTGAAATTATGCCCAGAAAAGAGTGAAATCTTGTTACAATTCATTAAAACACTTTAAAATGGGACTTGATAAGGAATAAAAAGGGAATATTTAGATGAATTATAATGAGAAGTGTCTAGAAAAGTGTAGAAATGTGTTACAATACTTCACAACACCTTCACAAGACATTAATAAATGATTTATTCAATTTACAAGGGCCCAAGACCTAGTTTGGACATGTAAAACACTTGACGACACTAAATAAAAGCCTCATTAAATCTAGTTTATCATGAATTATTCCATATCAAGCAAGAGGTCCTTTTTTCTATGGTATAGGTAGGCATCAATTGTTTGATAAAATGCCTTGAAGAATTGTAGTCTATATATCACCAATGCAAAAAAGAGACCTATAACATAGAGGCAGAAGCCAATGCAAATTATTAGAACACTTAAGAGAGCTTATAACTTACAAAATAAATGAAAAATAGGTATACTGAAAGTTGACTTCATCTATATGTCCCTCTATAGTTTTAAAACACATTGGTCTAACATTTTATGTATAGACCCTTATAATTTAGTATGTAGATTGTATTCTTGAATAAATCATTTCTTAGTGTATGCATATAGGATAATATGGCAATATTATGTTTGTAATTGTTAAAATGATTAGATTATTTATATAAAAGAAGGTAGATAGTTAGGCACTTGAGACACTATAGTTGCAGTAGTGTAACATGAGTGCCAAACACAATAATCAGCTGCATTGATGTTGGTTTGCTTGGTTGCTTGGAAAAACTAGCTACGAAGTACTGACCAAAGTAATTAAAACAACTCATCTCAAATATGATTTTAGAAGACCAAAAATATTGTGGGGAAAATTACCCTATTCTGCTAGCAATGGTGGTGGCACAAGAATATCCTTTCAATGGTGAAAAAGAAGAAATCTAGCATGTGACAACTGCTCCTACCAAACTATGTACACATTTTGCATGTTTTTCTCAATCCTTCTAGACCATACAAGCAAACATAGAGGAAGAAGCCAATGCAACTTATTAGAACACTTAAGAGAGCTTATAACTTAGAAAATAAATGAAAAATAGGTATAGTAAAAGTTAACTTCATCGATATGTCCCTCTATAGTTTTAAAACGTAGATTGGTTTGGCATTTTATGTATAGACCCTTATAATTTAGTATGTCAATTATATTCTTGAATAAATCATTTCTTAGTGTATGCATATAGGATGATATGGAAATATTATGTCTATAATTTTTTAAAATGATTAGATTATTTATATAGAAAAAGGTAGATAGTTAGGCACTTAAGACACTACAGTTGCAACAGTGTAACATGAGTTCTAGACACAATGATCAACTGAATTGATGTTGGTTTACTTGGTTGCTTGGAAAAAATAGATATGAAGTATTAGCCGAAGTAATTAAAACAACTCATCTCAAATCTAATTTTAGAAGACCAAAAATTTTGTGGGGAAAATCACCCTATTCTACTGGCAGTGGTGGTGGCACAAGAATATCCTTTCAATGGTGAAAAAGAAGAAATCTGGCATGTGACAACCACTCCTGCCAAACCATGTACACATTTTGCATGTTTTTTCAATCCTTTTGGGCCATGGTAGATTTCATACATACCAAACATATTAGCAAGCAGTGCCTGGATCCATACAATCTATAATTTAAATAAGTTCAAGTAACCTAGAAATCTTTGGACATGAACTGTTCAAAATTGTTGTAAAAGCACAAATAGCTACTCTTTCACACTTTTATCTTGTTCTTAAATGTTTCATTGGATCTCACTATAAGGGGGCTATAGTGCCATAAGTGTGACAATATCAAACTAGATCCAACTCTATATATCTTAACCAAATTGATGTAATTACACGGCCATAAAAAGCTGGAAAGCTAAAAAAAATTCCTACTATCTAATTCATTTTATGTTTAAGTTGAGCATCACAACCCAGAGGAGTGATGTGCAACAAATGTAATGACACCTAACCATATACATCTTTATATAGCATAAATGTGAAATAGGGCATAAACAAAGTTATATGTGTATAGATTCACATATACATTGCTTCTTATGGTCAGAATCTAGTGCCTATATTAGTTTTTATCCCTCTAAATAATAGGTGCATTGGGAATCACTTTATAGGAAATTCACTTTCATTAAATGAACTAGATTATTTGACCATATGCAACACTATAACATCAACCTAGACATGGGCAGATCCACAGACAACCAACAAGAGAAACGCGAGGAAAACTCTATTATTGCTATATGGTATATATTATCAAGTTGGCACCATCAAATTACAACAAACTAAGAGTTTCATGTAAGTCTAACATAAGAAATATGGGATTCCTCAAATTGTTCAAAGGAAATGTGATTAAACACAAAAAATTTGTAAAGAGGCTATACCATTGGGCATGTTTAACCAATCCAAAACTGTTTGTTTTGCGATGAAATTGAGTTTTTTGAGGGCTATGCTTATATGCTCCTCATACAGTGATAAAATAAGTATAAATCCAAAAAATTGCAACAAAGATGCATACAAAAATCCAAAAAATAACCCTATAATATCTACAAATTTTGCATTGATAACATTATAATTTGCAATTTAAGATATTCATCTCAAAGTCAAAATAACAAAGCAACAAACTAAATCAAAGTACCTAAAAATTCCATTTGGATTCACTTAATACAATAATTAATGCCACAACAAAAATGCAAGGCAAAAAACTTCCACTACCATATGCTTTTCCCCAGCTAGTTCATAGAGAGAAACCATTATGGCTGCAAATGGCAACTAAACTCTTCAATGCATGGCTGAAACCTGCTTCCTTGAAATAGTACTACAAACATTTTTCAGCTTAGTAATAGTGAGAAGCAATTAAAAAATGAAACTTCTTAAACAAATAAGTTTAACTAATGCCAATTGATGTCTAAAGAAAATTCTTACCACATGGTATTCTAGAAAATGCAGATAGGAAGTGTAGACAATAATAGGCATTGAGAATAGCTCATATAGCTAAATTACAACACAAGAACAATAGTTTTCCCCTGAAAAAAATTCTACCAACACATACATAGCCAAGAAGGACAAAAACACCTACATTTGAAAAAAAACCCCAAGCCTTTGAAATGGGGAGCAAAGATAATGTAAACCATTAAAAGAGTTATAAGTAATAAGTTGCTAGTTAAAATAAATAATAGTGTACCTTGTATTTCCACAATGTCAATGAATTTGGATCCAAGAATGCACATTGATAATGATTGGACATGTTTGTGAAATTAGAGAAAATAGACCAAAAGGAAAAAATGTTGTCCATTGTTTGCCAAAAAACCTAGAAATTTTACCTATGATGTGATACAGTTTTGTACAAACAATGTAGATTTAATTCCAACAATGGAATATATCTAATGATCTAAGATTGCAAAGGAATGCCATGCTACAATTCACTGGAATATTTCAATAAGCCCACAAAATCCTCGTAACCCTCCTATGTAAGCATGGCTATTAATCATGAATCACACTTCTTGAATTGGTTTTATTGTCTTGTGAGAGAGGAACAAATTACACCAAGGCTCAAAACAAAGAGAGACACAATCATGCTAAAATGACTAAAACAAACAAAAATTGATAATTTAAAGCCAAGGCTATAGGAGAGAAGCGGGTCTTTGAACTGGTGTTTCAGAGAGCACCTTGGATTTGACCATGTTAAAGATAATAGAAATAGAGAAGTGACTTTCTCACAGAAAACAAGAGGCTTACAGATTTGTTGCACATGAGGCAATATATTAAAAATATTTACCAGACTGTTCACTACATCCAAGTAGAATGGCCATGTGCCTCTTATTCTTGATGCCCTATTTTTAATTTCTTGTGAGAATGATACAAATACAATCTATTGAAACACAAACCAACAAACATAGTTAGGGGTTAGGGCCTAATTATTGCTCAATTGCTTAAAATTGGTAATATGCACAAAATCGATTTGTTTTCAATTTGATTATATGCTTTGATAGATTTTTTCCAAGCATCCAAAGCTTGTTTGAAATCATTTATTTTAGGATTTTAGCCATAATAGCAAGGTAGTGAACTATTTGATAAAATGCTTTGGTATGCATGTATGAAAAATTTGGTAGCATAGACAAGGCAATGAACTACAATCTCAAATCCAAATCCAAACTGACAACTAAAAAAAAAATAATGTATATAATATAATGCAATAGATTTACTCTTACCTTGTCCTTGCCTTTCACTTCCCTCTTTTTGGTATTGATTAATCTAAGGAGGCACCCCATGCAACCCTTTTCTTCTATGAATGCAGCAGCTTCCTCCATAAAGGGGAACTTGGATTGCATTCAATCATTTTCCTTTATGTTCATATACCCAACATTTCTATTATCACTCACATATGTAACTATATAACAACTCAAAAAAAAGCTATGGAGCTCTTGAATAGTCAGTTCACATCATTTGGAACTATTTCTTACTTCTATTAGTAATTTCAGCCGGTTTCCAAAGGGATCATCCTTGATACTTCCATGGAATACTTGGGGGAATTACAAAAAAAACACATTCTTTCTCAAATTTACACTCTAGGAAAAAACACATAGCATGTTGCATGGATCTGTAATCATTGGCATGCATATCACTATCTATATTAAGTGTGAAAGGAGCATTTGTCATCAATGCCGATACTCTTGCCTAAAAGCCCAACATATTAAATCAATAAAAGTCATGTTAGGAAACAATTGACATTAAAATATTATATATTCCATATTTATGTAGCTATTTGATTTACTAACAATACATACAGTGAACAATTTCTTTTAAGAATCCAAACTAGGGTTTCCAAGCAGCTATTCAAAAACTTTTTTATGAGGAGTGCTATGAAGATGAATATTGAAAGTCTAATTACCATAACATTCATGACGCCAACTTTATAATGATGGTTGACCTTAGGGAATTTTTCGCTAGCAACATATATCAGGTGGGGCAGCGCATCAACTTTCCTTCTCATGAACCTTCTTATTTTCATGAATAACCGATAGATACACATTAGAAAAATAACAGTGAGATGTTCACCCTCTAAAGTATTGTGAGAGATGTTCACCCTCTAAAGTATAGTGAGAGATGTTCACCCTCTAAAGAAAGTCTTACTACCTTCATTTAGGATTATATTGCAGAAAGATAGAAAATTTTATTTTAGCATCACTATCTTCTTGTTACCTATACGATATTTGTGTGGTCTCTAATATCTGAGGTTTTGTACACAAACCCATCAACACTATGATGAGAACTGAAATCTGGTGGAGCTGGTTTTTCTTCCAATGCTCTGGTTACCCTTTTCTTCAAACCTTCGTACTCATCCTACAAATGAGCATTAAATAATGCTAAAAAGGCCTGCATGGTAATTCAAGAACATTGGAACTATTAATTTCTATAGTTTAGTCACATAATCACCTTCATGTCTTTCCATTCTCAAACAAAATTAGGATGAGAGGATTCTTTGTCTTTGGATAAGAACATACAGGGGGCCCTACTCTATATTTTGAACTTTTTGTAGAAGTGCACCCATTTTTTTGGCAAAGCTCAAAGTTTCTACTAGAGAGGAGAAAGTGATGGGAGAGGCACCATCATCTGAGATATAACATGCACATTTTTTTCTATTGGATAATCAAGTGCAAGAACAGAAAGAACTATATTGGCAGCTATTAATACAAGCTCCTTGAAGGGATTTGTTGTAGTGTTGATTACATCCACAACAGGAAGCTTGGAAACAGATTCTCCACTATATCTACAAGTTTAGAAAATAACATTTAAGATTATGTAGATTTTCAAAGAGAGATAAACATAAAACCTTCAATCTATGATGAAAACAAATATGCAAATGGAGAATATTTTTTTCTAATTTTCTGCAAGTCTCTCTGGGAATTTTTTATACTTAGCAAACTTCCATGTCATGTTGTGACTTCCATGTCATGTTGTGATAGAGCATCCACATGAAAGCAAACCAAATCTCACATGTTAAAGCTACTATCCAAAGACCAAAATATTCATGAAAAGGATCCAGTAAATGGTGGGATAGGAAAAATAGTAAAAGCAGCAAGTGAAGGCCTAAATAAGATCTATGAATATTTTACTTGTATATGATATTCTCATACAAAGTGCCAGAACAATAGGCATTCATCTCCATTGATTAGAACCTAGACACGTTCACACCTACTAGATTGCTCTCTAGACAATACAGTCTGGTTCTATATAGGGGTCTCTTCCTCATAATCTTTTGGTCCATGGATTATTTTGACAAAACTACCAACAATGTCGTGTGAAATTCCAACTGGTATCCAATGTTTATTGAAGTATAGTTAATAGTAATATAAAATAACAATAGTTATTTATATGTTATAGCTGATTGAGATGTTATATATGTGGAGGTGGTTGGTGGAAGAGAGCTTGACATCCAGGGAACTAATACGAAAATGTACTTTCTACCTTGTATATACTGTCTCTTGTACGACAGTTATATGATTTTTTTCTGATTGATCTTAAAAATCCAGTCCTCTACAAGCAAGAAAATCCACATAGCATTCCATCACCATGAGGCCACATTTCTCTGAGGTATTTTTCTAAATAGTTCAATACCTTGTCCATGGCTTTTCAAGGCATTTTTTCATTTGTAGGGATTGGCAATGCAAGATTGTTAAGCAACAAAAAGTCGAAAAAATTGAGATTGATATTAGGCAGCTTTAGAATATGAAGTTCTAAAGCTACAATTTACTGCTTGCACAAATGATTATGCATTATGCATTGATTATGCTTCCACATTTTGCATATAAATGATGCAATGATGGGTAATTTGAACATGCTAAACAAAGTGTTTTTGGTGAGCTGATTTTAGTATGTGAAACAATAAATTTAAACCACGAGAAAAAATATGGGTGCCAGTTAGAGAATTGGGAAAACTAGCACTTGCAGTCTAAATTCTGACTTGACTGTATATGGTTTCTATTTTTCTTGAGCAGAACCCAAAAGCAGTGTACTAGTGGGATTCTCATTTTCACCATTTCGTTTCCCCACTGGAAAAAGTACTTGCAAAATCTCTTATGAATTGCCCTTTGTTGTGAATAGGAGAATATTTTTTAGTAATGACAAAGTTGGTAATGCTATTCTTGAATTGGGAGGAGCATAAAAAGAATAATCATAATAATCGCAGCCACGAAATGGAAAGCTCTCAAATTTCCCATTACTAAAATATTTCTTCCTATTCGCAACGAATGGCAATGTGTTAGGGGTGGAGAAAGCAATTTAAATCTGTAAATTTTATAGTCTCATTTTTCTACTTTTGCTTACAAGTATTGTTCAATGTTGTAAGTTGTATTTAATTTTAGTCATATTAGATTTTGTATGAATTAGTTCTATCTGTATAACATGTAAATCTAGACAATGGGTCCTTTGGTAATTCCTCACTACAATCCTGGTGTTTCAAGTTGACGATAATAAAGCTTTTTATTATGAGCTTCAGAAGCAACAAGCCACATCTAAAGACACGGGTGAAAAGTTTGTTCTAAGTGATATTTGTAGCAAAGCTATGAATATTTCTAAGTGGAATTTTACTGTGATTTTTGATAGCAAAATAATAATTTTCTGACCGTTTTACTAGTTCTAGCAGTGATATTTTCTTGTGATTTTATTTTCCTTCAAAACAAGTTCAATGAAAACTAAATCTATTTAATTGGCTTATATCATAATTAATTTATATAGCATTTCTAATATTTTAATTTTTTTCCCTCAAATCAAAAAATAAATGTCAAAAGAACCAAGAAAACTTAAAATTTGCATGACCACCTATATAGCCATATAGGTATAGATGTAATGGATACTAATTATAAGACACAACAAATGCATAAATGTAACAATGTTTCAAGTGGCTTATGTAAAAATATGAAAGATGTGAATACATGTGGCATAGACGCATAAGATATAAGATATTTTTCACACAAACTAAGTGATTTATAAATTGAGATGTTGTATGATGCTCAATGAGGTATGTGACAATTTCAAAGAATGTATTGTGAAATTTTTTAAAACTTGAAATTGTTTATCACTTATCAAGTTAATTTCCTAAAAATTACTATTTATCATGAAGTCTGAACTCCTGAAATAACTATAAATAATGATGCTATAGGAAGCATGTTTTTCAAATCAATAAGTAGAAATTTAAGATTTTTTTTCTTCTTCTTTTGGACATTTTTTTTTGTACAATGTCGCAGTGGACTTGTGAACCCTTGATATTTGACGATAACTTTTAAACTAACTACTTTAGATGAAATATACAATTATACAAGACTGATATTGTTATGGCTCTCTACATTAGAAGATATGTTGACCAATAAAAATAATAGAAAATATTTTTTTTTGTGAAGGATAGGTATCTTTTAATAATCAGCAAGATAGACACTGACATGCTACACAATGTAAATGACTAGAGATTGAGAAGAATCCTATGAGCCATGTTTCACTATTATGAAACATCTGACCTACAGAATCATTTTTTGAAGTGAATCTTCATATGTTGAAGAAAAATTCAATGTTATACAAGTTTCATTCATTATTATTTTTAGTTTTTGTCCAAGGTATCGTTTATACAGTGAGCAATTTCCTAGCAAGCTAAACTCAACTCTTATGGCATATATGTAAATACCTGATAGATTCAAATATTAAGGAAAAAAAATGGAACTGTCATAACCCCTCGATACTTTGTTAATCATTTTGCATGACCCCTAGCCCCGATGTAATTTGGACTAGGGGTGGAACTTCAAACTTTAATAGGTGAACATATATAAGTATGTGTGTGTGCCTGAGTGTGTGCTTTAAATTAGGAACCTTGATGTTATTATTATTATGCGTGCTTATTAATCTTAATATGCTATTTTAATTTAGTGCATTAAATGTTGGATTAAAATAGACTAATGATTTGGTTGTTGTATTTGTGTGAGACTGGTCATTGGATGCAGGTACCGGGGGTGCAAAGTGAGGCGGATTATGTGGTTCATTGGCTGAGAGATAGAGAATTCGTATGTTATTCTAGTATTGACCTTGTATGTAGATTCCAGTAGCCTGAGGTTCATTCAACCTAGGATTTTTATATCTATTTTGCTAGAGTTACTTGAGTTAGCTAGGTAGAGCCAATAGGACCACTTAAATGTTTCAATTATTTGACAATGCTCAATTTGGTAGACTTAATTAAGGTCGATGAAGAAAAGGGGAAAATTAAAATAATAAATATTTAAAAGTGAAGAAATAAACTAAGTTATATAAGCAAATAATAAAATTTTAAATTATATAATTGATAGCTACATTATTAAAATAACAATTTAAAGACAAGGAATAAATAAACACTCACCATGAATATTACATAAAAGAAAATAGATGGGCGTTGAAGAAAAAAAAGAAAAAGAAGAAGATATAAAAAATAAATAAATAAACCATAAAATGAAATGTCATTCACTAAAATCTACAAGGAGGCGTATAAACCAAGGTTGTCATTGAATTAAATAATATGAAGAATGAAATAAAGCTTGCTATCGAGCAAATATGGAAAGGAAAAGAGGACGCAGGAAAATGAAGGAGAAGCTTTCATGGGAGAAGAAGGCGGCTAAGACAACACCAGAGGTAGAAATCTCGACCAAGGAGGAAGAAGCTCGGAGAGGAGGAGGACAACAAAAGCACTAAGAGGCCTGGCAACCCTTGCAGCAGCCGCCAATGGCAGGAAAGAACTTTGACCAGCTTGCCATGGAGAAACTCGTCCCTCTCTTCTTAAATCGACTGGCAGAGGTCTCATTTGGGGCAGAGGAAAAATGGTGGGAAGATAAAAGAAAGAAGAAGAGTGTGGTTGTTCAAGGGTTTGGACGGGTTTGAAGAGGAAACCAGAGCTGGGCGGCTAGGGCATTCTTCTTTGCTTCTTCAGGTCATCACATCTCAGGTTTTATCTTCCTTTATTTTCTTTTGTAATTAATCTTCTGTAATACAGTAACCTTAATGTTAAACCATCTTGGCCTTAGAATCTTTAATTTCTTTAAACTTCAGGAAATGGTCTTTACCAGCACCTCTTTTAGAGTTCTATCTGAGCAATTATTAGACAATAGAATTTCTTCGTTTATGGGTGATCCCACAATAGTGGTTTACACTTTTTGGCCTAACTGGACACTGATATTTTATTTTTTAACACAATCTCCACATTCGGGCACCTATAGCGATTAAATCGTAAAGAATTTGAAGATGATGCAAACTAGAGTCTTGTCATATTTTGTCTGTAGATTCTAAAAATATTTTTTTCAATTTTTTTGGAATCAGATTGCACTTTTTCCATCTCCCACGAAAATTGGTTTTTTCAAAAAATAGTATTTTTAAAAGTGACTACAAGATAACGATAACTTTTTTTCCTTGAAAGATAAAATTCCAATTCTTTCAAATTTAGATTTGTAACTCGATATCTAGTGCTTCCACTTGGTTAGATAGTTTTTATTGAATATTTTTTTTTAATCAAGTTTTAAAGTCAAATAAATTACAATTCAGACATAACACCATAATAACGATAACTTTTATGTATGTATCGAATTCTTTTTTTTTGTTGGATCAAGGACTCCAATATCTAGTGCACTCATATTTTTAAATTTTTTTTTGATAATGTTCTATTTTTCCACTTGTGCAAAACAGAGAGTTTTGTTTTCGTGAAAATCTATATTTAATAAAACTTAAAAAAACAGATAGATAATATAATCAAAACATACTAAAATTATATTCGTTGGATAGCTCGTTTTGAGGGGAACCGATACTAGTTGGGTTTTGAGATCTTCTCCATTTTCATTCTAAAATCGAGCTTCGAAACACAAAATTTTCAACAATTCTGGTGCCTTAGGAACCAAGGGTGAAAAAAGAGGGGTTCGGCCGAACATCTTGGAAAGGTTCGGTCGAACTAGGGTTCGACCGAACCCATGTTCGGTCGAACCACCAATCCATGCAATTAAAAAAAGCAATTAAATGAAAGCTTTTTTTTGTTTTAGCCATACTAAAAGGGTTCGGCCGAACCCACTCTAGTATGATTTTTTAAAAGGGGATTTCATTGGTTTAGCCGAACCATCTAAATGGTTCGGTCGAACCTTAGGGTTCGGCCGAACGCATTTGATATGAGGAATGGGAAAAATTCGAAATTTCCTTCCTCTTCAAAAGTGTAAACCACTTATGTGGCTTCACCCTTACAATAGCAATTAATCTACAGGAGTAAGGACTAAATCTGATACTTAGCTTTGCTAGGTTGCACATTCATAGCTGAAATGTAATGCATTATAAAATGTGGAAATGGGGTACTATAGACTGCTGCTCTAGAGTGGGTTTTCCTTTTTTTTAGCAAAATCTTATGCTGATGTTCCCTTCCTTAGCCTAGCATCTTGTGCAGTCACTAAAGAATGGACACTAATTTTTCTGCTCTCCCATTGCTCATACCCTTTCCTAGCATGCTGATTCTTTCACCCGTTTTCAAGATTTAAAATAAAATAGAAGTAAATTCTTACACCTGCAAGAACATGACTCTATAAAATGTTTATGGCAGCACTAGTACAATAGATCAATGAGATTCTTTTTTATTCTTTTGGCTACTGAGATAGTAAAAATGTGGACTAACAATTAAACCATAGTTCTACATTTATATACATTTACAAGGTTTCCATATATCTAATACAAAAATTAAGCATAATAGAGGAAGGATAAATTTAAGTTCATATTATAATCCTTGTGGCTGGAGGTTTTGTTTTTTTTGGTGGTGCTCAACTTCGTGATTTTTTGTTGGAGTTGATGAAACTAGTAGGACAACAAATGAGTTGACATGGATGGAGTGTAGAGTTAATAAATCTGATTTGAAAACATGAAGCAAAATAACATGCTAGTGTAGATTGGATAAAGGAAGAAATATGCCTTTACAAGTGTCTATATATGTCACATTTATAAGTATAAGGAAGGATATTTAATATCTTGCTCTTAGGTAGATTTGGGGAAGGGAATCAATTATTTATGCTTACTTAGATTGTTGTTCCATAAGTGGAAATAGCTGCTCACCTAATAACCCTAGGTGCTGGTGTGATGACAATAAGCTTTGGATCGGTTGTGGCAACTCTTTTGAGTAGGATTTAATAGATGCTAATTAAGTTCAGTCCACTGGGTGGTTTAGACTCGTAGGAATATGACATCTACCGTGGAACAATATTCAGTTCTAAACTACATTGAACAACTCAATAAATCACCCTCGAACAAAGCTTTCTATAGTTTTATTAAAAGGACTGTTTGCTTACCAACAATGCTGGTCAATTTGTGCTTATAAACAAAACATGCTAGATCTTGGCTCGAGGAAAAATATGCCCTATACCAGTGTTCTGTTGATTGACAAGGCAGTTTTTTCAATTAAATGAATACTCCAATGGCTTATGAGAATGCAGCCCTTACAAGTTTACATCTTAACTTTCTCCTTAAGGTTAGTAAGAAGTAGCTATAATGGGATGAGGAGTCACCTTACCCTCTATTGCAAGGAGTCTAAGAGTATGTATTGCTCATAGAAAAATAACTAGTAATGCCATACATGGCTGCAACTAAGACAAGAATCTACCAAGCTTGAGTTGGGATCCTACTTCAAGTCCAACGCTAAGCCTGAGCTAAGGACTAGTACTTGCTTGAGATGGACGGTAGTCTAGGAGTAGTACTAGGCTTGAGATGGACAATGGACTAGGAGCATCATATGCTTGAGATGGACAATAGTCTAGGGTCGGTGCTAGCTCGAGATGGATGGGGTCTAGGGGCGACACTAACCTCGAGATGGACAATAGTCTATGGGCAGCACTAAGCTCGAGATGGACAATAGTCTAGAAGCAATGTTGAACTCGAGATGGTCATTAGTCTAGGAGCTTTCCACCAGTGATGGTTACCCTTGGTTGCTCAACCGATTAGATGGACCGTTGGAAGGTGGATTCCCAACCAGCTCAAGTAGATAAGACTGACTTCCTATGAATCCTTATAGTGGTTGAAATGGGATTATAAGCTTACCATAGTTGGGTGCGCCTTTGGAAGAGGGTCACTAGAAAGGCATTTTTGGCTCATAGCGTACAGGTTGGAATGACAACTCTCTCTCTCTCTCTCTCTCTCATCACGGGCCACATAATCCGCTTGGAGGGGTGGATAGGGTTTGAATCCACATTAGTTGGGATCAGTTTGCACCCCCACTATGATCGAATCAAGCAGGGTCTTGAAGATAAAACCATACACCATCATGAAGGTATGTGCAATCTAGTTAGTAGCATCTTTTATCTAAGGCAACAAGTTGTGCCAATGGATAATATGTAATTGACATGCTGATATACTACTTAAGTTGATCTCCATTAACATTTATATGTTCTAACTTCTTTGTATTCCTTTTTGCATGATGATGAATAAAAAAAGAAAAAAATGTGCAGAAATTTCTCCTCTTCATTGGGGCGGTTTTTACATTGGTATCAGAGCTTAGAATTTGGCACTAGGGCCTAGGTGCTCTCTCTCTCTTTCGTTGTACTGATATGACTATTTGGTAATGATAGTCATGGGTCGAGGGAAGCAAGGAAAGGGGAAGAAGAAGGCCTCAAGGAAACATCCCCAATGAAATAACCCAGAAGGATCCAAGACCACTATTATCACACAGCCAAAAACTGAAATTGAAACCAAAATCATGTTTGACACAGAGCCATTGGAAGAGACTATTAAGCGACTGAAAATCCAAAAGGGAAAGCAAATGGCCAAACTAGATGAAAGTCATGAACTGCCCATGGGATGCCCTCAACCAAAGCCAAAAACCAAACCCTCTGCTATTAGGGACTTCCCTTTTGGTTGTGGACGCAATGCTCCAATCCTCTCTAAGGAAGCAATTGCAGAATACCACCGTGTTCATGCCAATATGTCTGTAACTATGGGGACCTCCGATGAGGAAGAATCCAAAGAGGAGGCACCTACTCTGTAACTGAAACTATGTAAAAGACGATGAACTAGTACTAAATAAACATCGTCTCACCTTTCATAAAATTTTCCAACTATTAATGATATATATATATATAGACTTATATATGCTTAATTATCAAGGTATTATGATGAATGAGAATGGAATATTTAAGGATGTGAATCTTAGGTTGAGTATGAATTTCTCCTTGATTCTAGGACAAGATTTATACAAAATAACAAAGAAACTTAAATAACACTCTCCTTTCTTTCGCAGAACTAAACAAATTCAATGAAGAGAACTTTGAGGAGGGGAACAAGTCCTAGCCTTGCCGAAATGCTACGTGCAAGTAGGGGTGCGTCGTCTCCACCTCCTACCGTACCTGAAGAGTTACAAGCTGAATTAAATGCACTTCGTGCAAAAATAGCATCACAGGAGCAGCAAATCGAGGAACTAACGAGGCAAAAGGAGCAAGGCACTAACCACAACACTGGCCTAGGAACTAATCACAACACTGGCATTGGAACTGAAGATTCAGATAGGGAGCACAATGGGAATACAAGTCAAGAACATGAGAGCAGCTCCAGAATTCCCACCTACAGTCACTATCGATCAGAGTCACAATGAGGAGTGGGAAAGGACCCATTGATTCAAGAATTGAAAAAAGTGCAAGCCCCTAAGTTTGATGGGACTGGAGGTGGGGATGCCGCTGAAGCATGGCTCATTGGAATGAACAAGTATTTTGGGTTGATAGAATTAAGTTCCAACACTAAGGCTAGGATTGCCATTTATCACCTAGAAGGAGAAGCCTCGCTTTGGTGGGAACATTTGGCGGAAATAAAAAATTATGATATCAATCAACTAACTTGGGACAAGTTCACCAAGTGGTTTCGCAAGGAGTACCTTTCTGCTCATCATAGAGACCAAAAGATGACCGAATTCCATTCACTACGCCAAGGGGGAATGATGGTAGCTGAGTATAAGTCCAAATTCATGAGCTTACTCCATCATGTGCCTTATATGAAGGAAGAAGAGGATCGGGTGAACAAGTTTATCTTGGGATTGAATAAGAATATTTTGTATGCAACCAAGCTCACTCAACCTAAAAGTTTAAACCAGGCAATGAAGGTGGCTTTGGTTGCTGAAGAAAAGCATAAGAGCAAGCAGGAACACAAACAAAGGCCATATACCTCCAACCACTCTAATAATAAGCAAAGGAGTAATCAAGAAGCTAAATCTAAAGGAAAGGCTTCTCAATAGAATAAGAGGGGCCGAAATTTCAGGGAGAATCATGGGTCAGAAGGTCAAAAGGATAAAGGAGACAAAAGGAAAAAACCATTTAGGCATGAGGCACAAGGTAATTCCAAGAGAGGCAAGGAAGACCGAAAAGGACCAATGAGTGGATGTTGGACATGTGGAGGTGATCATTATATGAGCGAGTGTCCAAAGAATCCAAACAAAACCACCAAACCCACTGCCTGAATTTATGCATCCGTGGATAATCGTCAAGCGGATCAGCAAGCTCCATTGATAGAACTTCAAGGTACACTTTTCAGCCAACCCATTTCTATTTTGGTAGATTTAGGAGCCACAGATAGTTTTATTTCCTCCCATGCTATTCGAAAATGTGAAATTAATCATAAGAGTCTTAGTAGAGAGGAGATGGAGGTTGATTTTGGGTCGGGTAAGACACAAAAGATCAAATCTTTCCTGCGAGGAGCTGAGATTGACCTAGGGATTATAAGGACCAAGGTGGATCTATGGGTCACTCCGTTAGGATCTTATGATTTAATCCTTGGGATGGATTGGTTCCAAAAGCACCAAGCCAAGTTGGATTGCTACAACAAGAAGATCAAATGTCTAGATGACCAAGGGAGGTCAGTGGTTCTTCAGGGGATTAGGAGACCTATGGTGGTAAGAATGATCTTAGCCATGCAAGTAAAAAGGGCAGTGAGAAAGGGGAGTAAAATCTATCTAGTAAAGGTAGAAGAGGGTAATGATGATCCCACACCTAGCATTGAAGACCACCCAATTCTCCAAGAGTACTATGATGTCTTTCCTGAAGAATTGCTAAGATTACCTCCTAAGCGATGGATGGACTTCACAATAGATCTAGTTCCAGGGGCTGAGCCTATCTCAAAAGCCCCCTACAGAATGAACACTGCTGAATTACAAGAGCTTAAAATGCAATTGCAAGATCTAATGGAGAAAGGCTTGATACGACCTAGTGTGTCTCCTTGGGGAGCTCCAGTGTTGTTCATTAAGAAGAAGGATGGAACACTGAGGTTGTACATCGATTACCAGATGTTGAACAAGGTAACCATTCAAAATAGATATCCCTTACCCAGAATTGATGACTTGTTTGATCAAATGAAGGGAGCTGCAATATTCTCTAAGATAGATTTAAGAATCAGGGAAGAAGATATTCCAAAGACAACCTTCAAAACAAGATACGGCCATTATGAATTTTTGGTGGTGCCTTTTGGCCTAACCAATGCCCCCTCAGCTTTCATGAGCCTCATGAACCATGTTTTCCATGACTACTTGGACAAATTTGTGCTAGTGTTTCTGGATGAAATTTTAATCTACTCTAAAAATTTGCAAGAGCATGAGGAGCATTTAAGAATAGTCTTGCAAAGGTTGAGAGATCATAAATTATATGGGAAATTGTCCAATTGTTCTTTCTTTCAGCCTAAAGTGCACTATCTGGGACATATTATAACAGCCCAAGGAATTGTAGTAGATCAAGCCAAGGTGCAAGCAATTGTAGAATGGCCTATTCCTAAAAATGTGACTGAAGTAAGAAGCTTCATGGGTTTGGTAGGCTACTATCGACGATTTGTAGAGAACTTCTCCAAGATAGCTAACCCCATAACCTCCCTTCAACGAAAAGGGAAGAAGTTTGAATGGATAGAAAAATGTGACATTGCATTCCAGAAGTTGAAGGAAGCACTTACTACTACACCAATTTTGCAAGTGCCTGATCCGGATAAAGAATTTGTAGTTTGGATGAATGCTTCATTGGATGGGATAGGTGGAGTGCTAATGCAAAATGGGTGAGTGATTGCCTTCGAGTCTAGGAAATTGAAGGATCATGAACTCAATTATCCCACCCATGACCTAGAGCTAGCGGCAATCGTGCATGCCTTAAAGGTATGGAAACATTACTTGGTAGGAAGACCCTTCAAGCTGAACACTGATCATAAGGGACTTCAATATCTATTCACCCAACCAGATTTGAATGCACGTCAAAGAAGGTGGTTAGAATTTTTAAGAAACTATGAGATAGATATCTCATATGTTAAAGGAAAAGAAAACCGTGTTGCAGATGCCTTAAGTCGAAGAGCTAAACTAGCTGCAATCTCACAGTTGAAGATTGAACTACCAGAAAAGATCAAGCAAATGCAGAAACTAGATCCCTTTTGCCAACAAATGAGGGTAGAAATACAACGCAGGATTAATCCAGCTGAGTACCATGTGGGAAATGATGGAATTCTCTGTTATTTGACCCGAATTTATGTGCCAGAAGAGGGTGGTTTGAGAACAAAAATTCTTGCAGAAGGCCATAAGGTTCCTTATCAAGCACATCCTGGGGTGACTAAGATGTATGCAGACCTAAAAACTCATTACTTTTGGCCAGGAATGAAAAAGGAAATAGCTTGCTATGTCGCCAAATGTCTTGAATGTCAACAAGTTAAGGCAGAGCACTGTCATCCCGCGGGAACACTATATCCTCATGATATACCACAGCATAAGTGGTCGGTAATCTCCATGGATTTTGTGACAGGATTGCCTAAAACTCAACATCAACATGACAGTATTTTAGTAGTGGTCGATAAACTAACCAAGGTAGCACACTTCATACCAGGCAATGTGAAGGATGATGCCCCACTTTTGGCTAAAAGATTCATAAAGGAAATCATTAGGCTACATGGGATGCCTGAGGTAATCATTTCAGATAGGGATAAGTTGTTTACTTCCAGGTTTTGGACCTCTCTTATGACCACATTAGGAACCAAACTCAATTTTAGTACAGCTTACCACCCTGAAACTGACGGCCAAACTGAAGAGTTAACCAAGTTATGGAGGACATGCTCAGAATATATGCCATGGATCAGCCCACTAAGTGGGAAGAGTATCTACCACTAGTAGAATTTGCATATAACAATTCATACCATTCTTCCATCCAAATGGCACTGTTTGAAGCATTGTATGGTAGAAAGTGCAGAACGCCTATAGGTTGGGACAGTTTAGAAAATCAAGTAACTATAGGGCCGGAACTTCTTTAGGAATATGACACTCAGGTGAAAGTTATAAGAGAAATACTGAAAGAGGCTTCAGATCGTCAAAAGAGTTATGCTGATACCAAGCGAACACCAAGGGAATTTTTAGTAGGAGACAAGGTGTTCCTACGTGTCAAGCCGCACAAAAGCTCAATAAAGTTTGGCAAGGCTGCTAAACTAGCTCCACGATTCATAGGGCCTTTCGAGATACTTGAGAAAATCAGTCATTTAGCTTACCGACTAGCTCTTCCACCATCTCTCTCTCGCATACACAATGTATTCCATGTATCCATGCTTAAGAAATATGTTGTTGACCCCTCACATGTAATTGATTGGCAGGCACTACAAGTAGAAGATGCTAGAGATATCCACCTCGAACCACTCACAATAATAGACAGGCGCAATCTGCAATTGCGCAATAGAACTATCCAACAAGTTAAGGTCTTATGGGACCAATATGGGGAACAAGGAGCTACTTGGGAAGATGAAAATGTAATGAAACTAGAATATCCATACTTGTTTAATTAAGCTTACCCAGCTTAATCCTAAGGGGGGAAGTATGTCATAACCCCTCGATACTTTGTTAATAATTTTGCATGACCCCTAGCCCCGATGTAATTTGGACTAGGGGTGGAACTTCAAACTTTAATAGGTGAACATATATAAGTATGTGTGTGTGCCTGAGTGTGTGTGTTAAAATTAGGAACCTTGATGTTATTATTAGTATGCGTGCTTATTAATCTTAATATGCTATTTTAATTTAGTGCATTAAATGTTGTATTAAAATGGACTAATGATTTGGTTGTTGTATTTGTGTGAGACTGGTCATTGGATGCAGGTACCAGGGGTGCAAAGTGAGGCGGATTATGTGGTTCATTGGCTGAGAGATAGAGAATTCGTATGTTATTCTAGTATTGACCTTGTCTGTAGATTCCAGTAGCCTGAGGTTCATTCAACCTAGGATTTTTATATCTATTTTGCTAGAGTTACTTGAGTCGGCTAGGTAAAGCCAATAGGACCACTTAAATGTTTCAATTATTTGACAATGCTCAATTTGGTAGACTTAATTAAGGTCGATGAGTAAAATGGGAAAATTAAAATAATAAATATTTAAAAGTGAAGAAATAAACTAAGTTATATAAGCAAATAATAAAATTTTAAATTATATAATTGATAGCTACATTATTAAAATAACAATTTAAAGACAAGGAAAAAATAAACACTCACCATGAATATTACATAAAAGAAAATAGATGGGCGTTGAAGAAAAAAAGAAGAAGAAGAAGATATAAAAAATAAATAAATAAACCATAAAATGAAATGTCATTCACTAAAATCTACAAGGAGGCGTATAAACCAAGGTTGTCATTGAATTAAATAATATGAAGAATGAAATAAAGCTTGCTATCGAGCAAATATGGAAAGGAAAAGAGGACGCAGGAAAATGAAGGAGAAGCTTTCACAAGAGAAGAAGGCGGCTAAGACAGCACCAGAGGCATAAATCTTGACCAAGGAGGAAGAAGCTCAGAGAGGAGGAGGGCAACAAAAGCACTAAGAGGCCTGGCAACCCCTGCATCAGCCGCCAATGGCAGGAAAGAACTTTGACCAGCTTTCCATGGAGAAACTCGTCCCTCTCTTCTTAAATCGACTGGTAGAGGTCTCATTTGGGGCAGAGGAAAACATGTGGGAAGATAAAAGAAAGAAGAAGAGTGTGGTTGTTCAAGGGTTTGGATGGGTTTGAAGAGGAAACCAGAGCTGGGCGGCTAGGGCATTCTTCTTTTCTTCTTCAGGTCATCACATCTCAGGCTTTATCTTCCTTTATTTTCTTTTGTAATTAATCTTCTGTAATACAGTAACCTTAATGTTAAACCATCTTGGCCTTAGAATCTTTAATTTCTTTAAACTTCAGGAAATGGTCTTTACCAGCACCTCTTTTAGAGTTCTGTCTGAGCAATTATTAGACAATAGAATTTCTTGGTTTACAATAGCAATTAATCTACAGGAGTAAGGACTAAATCTGATACTTAGCTTTGCTAGGTTGCACATTCACAGCTGAAACGTAATGCATTATAAAATGTGGAAACAGGGTGCTATAGACTGCTACTCTAGAGTGGGTTTTCCCTTTTTTTAGAAAAATCTTATGCTAATGTTCCCTTCCTTAGCCTGGCATCTTGTGTAGTCACTGAAGAATGGACACTAATTTTTCTGCTCTCCCATTGCTCATACCCTTGCCTGGCATGCTGATTCTTTCACCCGTTTTCAAGATTTAAAATAAAATAGAAGTAAATTCTTACACCTGCAAGAACATAACTCTATAAAATGTTAATGGCAGCACTAGTACAATAGATCAATGAGATTATTTTTTATTCTTTTGGCTGCTGAGATAGTAAAAATGTGGACTAACAATTAAACCATAGTTCTACATTTATATACATTTACAAGGTTTCCATATATCTAATACAAAAATTAAGCATAATAGAGGAAGGATAAATTTAAGTTCATATTATAATCCTTGTGGCTGGAGGTTTTGTTTTTTTTGGTGGTGCTCAACTTCATGATTTTTTGTTGGAGTTGATGAAACTAGTAGGACAACAAATGAGTTGACATGGATGGAGTGTAGAGTTGATAAATCTAATTTGAAAACATGAAGCAAAATAACATGCTAGTGTAGATTGGATAAAGGATGAAATATTCCTTTACAAGTGTCTATATATGTCACATTTATAAGTATAAGGAAGGATATTTAATATCTTGCTCTTAGGAGATTTGGGGAAGGGAATCAATTATTTATGCTTACTTAGATTGTTGTTCCATAAGTGGAAATAGCTGCTCACCTAATAACCCTAGGTGCTGGTGTGATGACAATAAGCTTTGGATCGGTTGTGGCAACTCTTTTGAGTAGGATTTAATAGATGCTAATTAAGTTCAGTCCACTAGGTGGTTTAGACTCGTAGGAATATGACATCTACCGTGGAACAATATTCAGTTCTAAACTACATTGAACAAATCAATAAATCACCCTCGAACAAAGCTTTCTATACTTTTATTAAAAGGATTGTTTGCTTACCAACAATGCTGGTCAATTTGTGCAAATAAACAAAACATGCCAGATCTTGGCTCGAGGAAAAATATGCCCTATACCAATGTTCTGTTGATTGACAAGGTAGTCTTTTCAATTAAATGAATACTCCAATGGCTTATGAGAATGCAACCCTTACAAGTTTACATCTTAACTTTCTCCTTAAGGTTTGTAAGAAGTAGCTATAATGGGATGAGGAGTCACCTTACCCTCTATTGCAAGGAGTCTAAGAGTATGTATTGCTCATAGAAAAATAACTAGTAATGCCATACATGGCTGCAACTAAGACAAGAATCTACCAAGCTTGAGTTGGGATCCTACTTCAAGTCCAACGCTAAGCCTGAGCTAAGGACTAGTACTTGCTTGAGATGGATGGTAGTCTAGGAGTAGTACTAGGCTTGAGATGGACAAAGAACTAGGAGCAACATATGCTTGAGATGGACAATAGTCTAGGGGCTGTGCTAGCTCGAGATGGACGGGGTCTAGGGGCGACACTAACCTCGAGATGGACAATAGTCTAGGGGAAGCACTAAGCTCGAGATGGACAATAGTCTAGAAGCAATGCTGAACTCGAGATGGTCATTAGTCTAGGAGCTTTCCACCAGTGATGGTTACCCTTGGTTGCTCAACTGATTAGATGGACCATTGGAAGGTGGATTTCCAACCAGCTCAAGTAGATAAGACTGACTTCCTATGAATCCTTATAGTGGTTGAAATGGGATTATAAGCTTACCATAGTTGGGTGCGCCTTTGGAAGAGGGTCACTAGAAAGGAATTTTTGGCTCATAGCATACAGGTTGGAATGACAACTCTCTCTCTCTCTCTCATCACAGGCCACATAATCCACTTGGAGGGGTGGATAGGGTTTGAATCCACATTAGTTGGGATCAGTTTGCACCCCCACTATCATCGAATCAAGCAGGGTCTTGAAGATAAAACCATACACCATCATGAAGGTATGTGCAATCTAGTTAGTAGCATCTTTTATCTAAGGTAGCAAGTTGTGCTAATGGATAATATGTAAGTGACATGCTGATATACTGCTTAAGTTGATCTCCATTAACATTTATATGTTCTAACTTCTTTGTATTCCTTTTTGCATGATGATGAAAAAAAAAATGAAAAAAATGTGCAGAAATTTCTCCTCTTAGTTGGGGCGGTTTTTACATTTTTCTTCTTCTTTTGGACATTTTTTTTGTACAATGTCACAGTGGACTTGTGAACCCTTGATATTTGAAGATAACTTTTAAACTAACTACTTTAGATGAAATATACAATTAAACAAGACTGATATTGTTATGGCTCTCTACATTAGAAGATATGTTGACCAATAAAAATAATAGAAAATATTTTTTTTTGTGAAGGATAGGTATCTTTTAATAATCAGCAAGATAGACACTGACATGCTACACAATGTAAATGACTAGAGATTGAGAAGAAGCGTATGAGCCATGTTTCACTATTATGAAACATCTGACCTACAGAATCATTTTTTGAAGTGAATCTTGATATGTTGAAGAAAAATTCAATGTTCTACAAGTTTCATTCATTATTATTTTTAGTTTTTGTCCAAGGTATCATTTATACAGTGAGCAATTTCCTAGCAAGCTAAACTCAACTCTTATGGCATATATGTAAATACCTGATAGATTCAAATATTAAGGAAAAAAAATGGAACCTATAGAGATAATTGAATTAAATGTGTTTTTTCAATCATGTGTATTAAGTAAATTAATAATGAAATGCTATTGTACTGATCACAAGATCGCTACATTAGTGCAATGACTATATCTACACATGCTTTGAATTTGTATCTACATATAATTTTAATCTAAACAATAGAAGAGCAAATGACAATGTTCTTTTTGTTGTTTTCTTTTGTGGCATTTGTCCTTGATGACAAAACTACCCTGAGTTGGTGCCTTGGCATTTCATAATTTAGCTATTGATGTTTCAGCACAGTTGGCATTGGCATAGGAAGCATATTAAGATTAATAAGCACGCATAATAATAATAACAGTCTACCCTGAGTTGGTGCCTTGGAATTTCATGATAAATTACTATTTATCATGAAGTCTGAACTCCTAAAATAACTATAAATAATGATGCTATAGGAAGCATGTTTTTCAAATCAATAAGTAGAAATTTAAGATTTTTTTTCTTCTTCTTTTGGACATTTTTTTTGTACAATGTCGTAATGGACTTGTGAACCCTTGATATTTGAAGATAACTTTTAAACTAACTACTTTAGATGAAATATACAATTATACAAGACTGATATTGTTATGGCTCTCTAAATTAGAAGATATGTTGACCAATAAAAATAATAGAAAATATTTTTTTTTGTGAAGGATAGGTATCTTTTAATAATCAGCAAGATAGACACTCACATGCTACACAATGTAAATGACTAGAGATTGAGCAGAAGCGTATGAGCCATGTTTCACTATTATGAAACATCTGACCTACAGAATCATTTTTTGAAGTGAATCTTCATATGTTGAAGCAAAATTCAATGTTCTACAAGTTTCATTCATTATTATTTTTAGTTTTTGTCCAAGGTATCGTTTATACAATGAGAAATTTCATAGCAAGCTAAACTCAACTCTTATGGCATATATGTAAATACCTGATAGATTCAAATATTAAGGAAAAAAAATGGAACCTATAGAGATAATTGAATTAAATGTGTTTTTTCAATCATGTGTATTAAGTAAATTAAGAATGAAATGCTATTGTACTAATCGCAAGATCGCTACATTAGTGCAATGACTGTATCTACACATGCTTTGAATTTATATCTACATATAATTTTAATCTAAACAATAGAAGAGCAAATGACAATGTTCTTTTTGTTGTTTTCTTTTGTGGCATTTGTCCTTGATGACAAAACTACCCTGAGTTGGTGCCTTGGCATTCCATAATTTAGCTATTGATGTTTCAGCACAGTTGGCATTGGCTTAGGAAGCATATTAAGATTAATAAGCACGCATAATAATAATAACAGTCTACCCTGAGTTGGTGCCTTGGAATTTCATGATAAATTACTATTTATCATGAAGTTTGAACTCCTGAAATAACTATAAATAATGATGCTATAGGAAGCGTGTTTTTCAAATCAATAAGTAGAAATTTAAGATTTTTTTTCTTCTTCTTTTGGACATTTTTTTTTGTACAATGTCGCAATGGACTTGTGAACCCTTGATATTTGAAGATAAATTTTAAACTAACTACTTTAGATGAAATATACAATTAGACAAGACTGATATTGTTATGGCTCTCTACATTAGAAGATATGTTGACCAATAAAAATAATAGAAAATATTTTTTTTTGTGAAGGATAGGTATCTTTTAATAATCAGCAAGATAGACACTAACATGCTACACAATGTAAATGACTAGAGATTGAGAAGAAGCGTATGAGCCATGTTTCACTATTATGAAACATCTGACCTACAGAATCATTTTTTGAAGTGAATCTTCATATGTTGAAGCAAAATTCAATGTTCTACAAGTTTCATTCATTATTATTTTTAGTTTTTGTCCAAGGTATCATTTATACAGTGAGAAATTTCCTAGCAAGCTAAACTCAACTCTTATGGCATATATGTAAATACCTGATAGATTCAAATATTAAGGAAAAAAAATGGAACCTATAGAGATAATTGAATTAAATGTGTTTTTTCAATCATGTGCATTAAGTAAATTAAGAATGAAATGCTATTGTACTGATCGCAAGATCACTACATTAGTGCAATGACTGTATCTACACATGCTTTGAATTTATATCTACATATAATTTAATCTAAACAATAGAAGAGCAAATGACAATGTTCTTTTTGTTGTTTTCTTTTGTGGCATTTGTCCTTGATGACAAAACTACCCTGAGTTGGTGCCTTGGAATTTCATAATTTAGCTATTGATGTTTCAACACAGTTGGCATTGGCATAGGAAGCATATTAAGATTAATAAGCACGCATAATAATAATAACAGTCTACCCTGAGTTGGTGCCTTGGAATTTCATGATAAATTACTATTTATCATGAAGTCTGAACTCCTAAAATAACTATAAATAATGATGCTATAGGAAGCATGTTTTTCAAATCAATAAGTAGAAATTTAAGATTTTTTTTCTTCTTCTTTTGGACATTTTTTTTTGTACAATGTCGTAATGGACTTGTGAACCCTTGATATTTGAAGATAACTTTTAAACTAACTACTTTAGATGAAATATACAATTAGACAATACTGATAATGTTATGGCTCTCTACATTAGAAGATATGTTGACCAATAAAAATAATAGAAAGTATTTTTTTTTGTGAAGGATAGGTATCTTTTAATAATCAGCAAGATAGACACTGACATGCTACACAATTTAAATGACTAGAGATTGAGAAGAAGCGTATGAGCCATGTTTCACTATTATGAAACATCTGACGTACATAATCATTTTTTGAAGTGAATCTTCATATGTTGAAGTAAAATTCAATGTTCTACAAGTTTCATTCATTATTATTTTTAGTTTTTGTCCAAGGTATCATTTATACAGTGAGAAATTTCCTAGCAAGCTAAACTCAACTCTTGTGGCATATATGTAAATACCTGATAGATTCAAATATTAAGGAAAAAAAATGGAACCTATAGAGATAATTGAATTAAATGTGTTTTTTCAATCATGTGTATTAAGTAAATTAAGAATGAAATGCTATTGTACTGATCGCATGATCGCTACATTAGTGCAATGACTATATCTACACATGCTTTGAATTTGTATCTAGATATAATTTTAATCTAAACAATAGAAGAGCAAATGACAATGTTCTTTTTGTTGTTTTCTTTTGTGGCATTTGTCCTTGATGACAAAACTACCCTGAGTTGGTGCCTTGGCATTTCATAATTTAGCTATTGATGTTTCAGCATAGTTGGCATTGGCACTCATTGGTGTATTTGGTTGTTGATGTTTCGGTACTTGGCATATTTAGTGGTTACTATATGGACAGTAATTTGATGGTTTATCTTTAGTTTTGATTTGTGGTACTGATTCTTGGATTCATGTGTAGAGGATATAATTTTGTTCAATGGAGTTGTTCTTTCATACAGGTTGCTTGGCATGGTTGTCTTTAGTGATTACATAAGCAATTGTTAAGGTTTGGCGCATAATTTTGTATCCTTCACAAAGGGAAATTACACTTTTATGGTTTACATGGTGACATTCATAAACAAGAAGCAATCAAATATAGTAATGTGGTTTGTATTTCCTATAGCAATCATATGCTATATTCATTGGCATAAAGCTAAAGCCATACATGTCTTTTTCTTGAGTAATCGAGCTATATGATATTGTTTTATATTTTTTAGTTCTTCACATGTGAAATGACTTACATTATTACCATTTCACACAATAGTCATAAAGTTTTTTCATTACCATCGGCCTTTTTGATAGTGGTTATAGTGTAACCCATTTAAATGGCTATCAACTATCTTATTTTTGGCCTCACCTTACTTGCCGACTACATTTATCGGGGTCATCACTTTACACCGAGCATTTCATTTTTCATATAACTCATTTGTATCAACCATTTTACGATGAGCACACCATATTTCATAATGTTTGATTATGTGTGTTAGCCCATGGGAACTTTGGAATATACGAAGGCATCATATATGTTTTATGTGGTCAATGTTTGACAACACTAATGAAATCTTTGGCAGCTATCATTTGATTTTGTTAATAACATTGTTGGTTCCTTGACCACAAACTTAAAGTGATCATTATGTTTTGTTAATGATGGTTCGGACTCCAAGAATTATCAAAAGTTGAAATGGCTATAAGAAATCTTTGATTCAAAAGGAAGTTAGGGAAAGTTCATTATGATATTTTGTTTTGTTTTGAAGAAGTATCAACGTCGCCATGAATATTATGAAGCTACAATATGCAGCTATTTTTCGAGCTAAAACTTGGAAGAGCTTTAGTGAAGCCGTTATGAAGGTTTTATGCAATCAGTTTGTAATATTTTGGCCACCATGACAGTTATTTGGTTTTCAATCTAGAAAATATTGCATCTGTTTTAAGTAACTGTTTTATGGATTAATATTTTTTTGAAGACTAGATATTTGTTAAAGATTAATTTCAAATTTTATTAACTTGAATTTATACTCAAGGCTTTCATTATTTTAGTGGCATTCATCGATATTTCTATGGTTATCATGATTTAACTATATTATTTATCAGTTTATCAAAACCCTAGTTATTGTGGATACAGGTTTTTGAAAAGGATAATTGTTTTATGCTCTTTGTATAGATGCATGGAAAAATCCATGACTCGATGGAGAAGAGAAGAGAGGAGATATAAATTTGAATGGAGTATTGTTGAGGGTTTATTTATGTGGTATCATTTTGTATTTAAAAAGACAAAACAGGGTTTATATTGTATATGTCTCTAGTTGTATTACATAGATTACATTGAGTTTTTCAGTGAGACTATTTGCATTGTTTTAAGCAAATACATTTTTGTAGTGGGAATTATTGAAAATATCATTCTTTTTGTATCCTATTGTGATTTTGTGACTGCAAATACTTTGTGCAGTTATAAGGTCCCAACAAGTTGCATTATCATGAGATTTTGTTTCAAAAGAAGTTGGGGCTTCTAACTTGAAGTTGGTGCTTTAGTTTGTTATTGGAGTTGGTGCTCTGAAAAAATTGTAATAAGTTTTGAATTAAGCCTGTAAGGAATTTTGGAGTGGTTTTTCTACCCCAAGAGGGTTTTCCACTCGTCAAAATTCTGTGTTTCTCTTTTTTGTGGTTTTTTCCTATCTTACATAATCTTTCTTTCAGTCATTTGTAAAATTTGTTCATGCAATGCTCTGATACTTTTCACAGTTTCACTTGTTGTCTTCAAGATCATAGTTCAATTTTTCATGTTCAATGTGTGAATGCTAAAATCTTCCATAAGTGAGTTTTTTGTCTTGTGCAATAGAAAGCATAAAAAAAAAATTCGTTCAGCACTATATGAGCAATGTACATAATGCTTTGATGTGAGTTTTTATATTTGATTAATTCATTAAAGTAATCATTCAAAATTTAGTGTTTACATTGCATATATAAGGTCACTATTGTTCAAGATCAAACAGGGTTTAAATATGCATTTCAAGTCATAAAATGTTTTAAATATATTACTCTAATTCACCCCCCCCTTCTCAAAGTAATTCCACTTCCAACAAGTGGTATCAGACCGTAGAGTCCTGCATTAGGTTTTATCACCTAGGATTGATTCTAGTATTGGAAGTCTGTCATTATGGAACATGTACCTGAAGGTTCATATGTTACAAGAGCTCCTATATTTGATGGCTTTGATTATGTTTTTTGCAAAATCAGAATGGAAACATATTTGATTTCTTTAGATCTTGATGTCTGGAACTTAATGTGAAGTAAATACACTGTACTTGATACCATACCTACAAAATATGATGAGAACATAAAATATGAAATGAATGCAAGAGATAAACATGCACTATTGTGTGGTCTGAAAAAAGATGTATTTGTTAAAGTCATGCATTGTAAATCTGCATATGAAATTTGGAAGAAGCTTGAAAATGTTTATCAAGGAAATGAAAAAGTTAAGCAATCCAAAATCCTTACTCTCAAGAATCAATTTCAGGAAATGAGAATGAAGGATGATGAAAATATTGTTGATTATTTCTTAAGGATAGATGAAGTTGTCAGTGCAAGAAGAGGTCTAGGTGAAATAATTGTTGAATCTAGTGTTGTTCAAAAATTAATTAGGACTTTGCATCCTAAATTTGAGTCTAAAGTTTCTACTCTTGAAGAAAAAAAGCATTTTGATTCACTAACCTTGGACAATTTACAAGGCATATTAACAACATATGAAATGAGGATAGGAAGCTCTGCTTCAATCTCTAAAGAGACAACTTTTAAAGAAGAAAAGAAAGAAGACTTAGACAATGAATTAGAATTGTCTGATACCTTAGAAGCTCTTTTGGTAAGAAAGTTGACAAAGAAATATAAAGGAAAAATGTCATTCAAGTGGACCAATGATGATGAGAAATCAGAAAAACAATTTAAGAAAAATGCTTTTGATTCTAAAAAGAAGTTTAACTTCAAAAAGAAAAAGAGTCTATTTACCAAAGAAGACTTAGATGTTGAGATAGATGACTCACTTGGTGATGAAGATGAAACTTTATTCATGGCTGAAGTTGATTCACAAAAGATTACAAATAAAGAATCAAATAATTAGTTTGTTTTAGAAAATGATAAAATAGATCTAAAAGGTGAAACTATATGTATGGCCACAATGAATGAAATGGAACTGCAAGAAAATAGACTTGCAGAGACTTCTGGTTATAATAAAGAATTGAATGGTTTTGAGAATGAACTGAAAAATTTCTCTAAGTGAAGTTCAAAATTTGAAGGACTTAGTATACCAAAAAATTCAGAATGAGCAAGATACTGAGAATCTAGTAGGTAAGATTATAATCGCTAAAAAGGAAATTACTTATTTAAGGCTTCAAGTTGAAACTCTTAAGATTACAAGGATGCAATTGAAATTCAAGGAAGAAAAGTGTTGTATCTTAGAAACTAAAATCAACAATCTTAGAAAGGAATTTGATAATTTTACAAATATTTTTAATAAACAAAGGTCTTATGAAGACAAGTTAGGTCTTGGTTATATGAATGATTCGAGTGATTTTCTAGGTGTAAATATAAAATCTAAATATGGCAGATCTAGACAAGCTTCCTACAAGAAGAAAAATAGTCTTTCTAAGACAACCATGCAAAACAAAGTTAAGTTGATTTGGATACCTAAAAGGAGCAATGTAGAACCGGAAGGTATCTTTAGTCAAACTGAATTACATGTTAAAGTTGAAAATACATGGATCTTAGATAGTGGTTGTTCTCATCATATGATAGGGGACAAAAGTATTTTTACTAAACTTGAATTTGGTGATTTTGGTTTAGTATGGTTTGGTAACAATGATTACATAAAACTTATAGAAAAAGGCACAGTGGTTTTTGGTAATAACATTTTCTTGCCAAATGTTTATTATGCAGCAGGTTTAAAGCACAATCTATTAAGTGTGACACAAATTTGTGATCAAGATTTATGTATTATTTTTTATGATTGTGGGTGTTAGATTAAAAGGAAATCAGGAGAAATAGTTATTGTTGATTCAAGAACATAGGGAAATATCTATGAAGTGACTAGTGTGAAAGTGTTTGATCAGATGGGGAGGAGTCTCTATGATCTTCCTCCTATTTATTTTCACTAATCAATCTTTGTGATTGCAGGGTGTGTTTTAAAGTTTTATCTTATATCCCTAAAAGTATAAACTGCAATCAAATCTTTGCAGTTTAGTTGGTGATTTGGAATAGTTTGCAAATTTTTATTACATGAAGGATTGTGTGTTAACATTGTCTTGTTTATGGCAACAAGTTGTAGAATTTTTTTTTTGAGAATGAACAGATAATTGATACTAGTTGCTTGGATAGTCAATACTCAGTTTCTCTATCTACATAAAGAGGAAGGCTTTATGATATGAAGAGAGAATTTAAAAAATTCTATGTCTAAGGAGATGGGGAAGAAATATTATGTTTATTTTAAGTCATGCAATTTTTTCTGCTTCATGAAGCAATGTGGAATAGGGTTTCAAGGCTTATCGAAATAGTTTTGTCTAGCTACTTTTTAAAGTATGCATGATCTTAGGGGGAGAAATTCTAGTTGCACCATTTCTTTCCTTAAGCATTGGTTCAACACATGGTTGCATTTGGTTCTCCTTGAGTGTTCATTTGTGAATATTCCACTGGATGGTATTGTGTGTGTTTTGTTATTGCATTATGGTTTGGATTGTAGTTGTTTAATGTTCAAATTGGAAAGTCAAATTTTTTTAGGTTTCATGAGACAGTACAACATCAATGAAAGCAACATTTTTTGATTAGACACAAGTCAGAAATAAGCAGACAATTGATTGATATCAGTCACAGTTTACCAGTGGTATTATTTTTTGTATGCTGACATTATAGTATACATGATGGCATTTTTTATAGTTTCTTTGGTATAATAGTGCCTTTTTGTTATTTGGTATTTCATGGTCTTTAGCTTGTAGGTGATAGTACTTTGTTAGTTCACACAGTTGATCATTATTTTGGTGATATGGTTCAGGATAATTGGTATGATAGGTGATATTATGGTAATATTTATTGATATGCTTCCTTGATTCATGCTTGACAATGATTTGTTGCTATAGAAAAGGAAGTTGGTTTTGGCATGATATGATAATCTTATGAGATTTATTTAACAATGTCTGTATTCTTCATGGTATTCAAAAATTTATGCTTATAATTCACATAGTCTGGTGTTGTTTAATCAGGGCTACATTTGAAACAACTTGGTTAATTGTGTTTCTACTTGTTGAATTCTCTCTATTCTTGTTCAAGTGTGGCACTCAAAAAGGAGTTATGATACCAGTTTTGATATATTTTGCTACAACTAGTTTTTGTTTGAATAGTGCTATATCATAGGGAGAGGTTTCTTGCATATTTCATGATACAAAATATGGTTGGTGATTGGTTATATTACAACTTGGTGATCTATGCATTTTCAGCTTTTCATTGATGTATGGCAGTTGTATTTATTTTTGGGGTGCTTACCAATGATGTTCCTTTGTGCTCTTGATAGTGAGTTGCTATTTGCAGGTTGTGCAATTGGTGCATACAGTACTTGATTTTATGGTGTTTACATGTTTTCAGTATTATGGCTGCTAGATTTATTGTGTTTGATCATGTGAATACAAGGCGTTATATGCAACAAAGTTATTTTCTTATGTCTATAGTGATGATTTGATTCTTGACTACTATTTTCCAATGGATATGTGTTGGTTGGATGTAGTTGTTTTTTCAAGGCATTTCACATTCTCCTTTGTTACTCTTTGTCCTTGTGACAAAAAAGGGGGAGAAAATGATGGTTCAGATGGCTATTTTTTTTCCATCAAGGATAAAGGGGGAGTTTGTTGGTTTCTTCTATGGCATTTTTCCTTGATGACAAAACTGCCCTGAGTTGGTGCCTTGGCATTTCATAATTTGGCTATTGATGCTTCAACACAGTTGGCATTGGCATTGGTGTGGCACTGACACTCATTGGTGTATTTGGTTGTTAGTGCTTCAGTACTTGGCATATTCATTTCAGTTTTGTTTTGTGGTACTGATTGTTGGATTCATGTGTAGAGGATATATATTTTAGTTTAATGGAGTTGTTCTTTCATACAGGTTGCCTGGCATGGCCATCTTTAGTGATTACATAAGCAATTGTTAAGGTTTGGCACATAATTATGTATCCTTCACAAAGGCAATTGCACTTTGACAGTTTAGATAGTGGCATTCATAAACAAGAGGCAATCAAATATAGTAATGTGGTTTGTATTTCTTATAGCAATCATATGCTATATTCGATGGCATAAAGCTAAAGCCATGCATGGTTTTTTCTTGAGTAATTACGCTATTTACTTATGATATAGTTTATATTTTTTGGCTCTTCATATGTGAAATGACTTACATTATTACCATGTCACACAATAGTCATAAATTTTGTTTATTACCATTGGCATTTTTGATAGTGGTTATAGTGTAAGCCATCTAAATGGCTATTGTCTATCTTATTGTCGGCCTCACCTTACTTGTCGACTACATTTATCGGGGTCATCACTTTACACCGAGCATTTCATTTTTCATATAACTCATTTGTATCGACCATGTTACATGAGCACACCATAATTCATAATGTTTGATTATGTGTGTCGGCCCATGGGAACTTTGGAATATACAAAGGCATCATATATGTTTTATGTGGCCAATGTTTGATAGCACTAATGAAATATTTGATAGCTATCATTTGATTTTGTTAATAACATTGTTGGTTCCTTGACCGAAAACTTAAAGTGATCATTATGTTTTTTTAATGATGGTTCAAACTCCAAACATTATCAAAAGTTGAAACGGTAGTCAAAAGGCCTTGATTCGAAAGGAAGTTAGGGAAAGTTCATTATGCTATTTTGTTTTGTTCTGAAGAAGTATCAGTGCCGCCATGAAGATTATGAAGCTACAATATGCAGCTAGTTTTCGAGCTGAAAGTTGGAAGAGCTTTAGTGAAGCCATTATGAAGGTTTTACGTAGTTAGTTGGTAATATTTTTGCTGCCATGACAGGTATTTGGTTTTCAATCTAGAAAATCTTGCATCTATTTTAAGTAACTGATTTATGGATTAAGATTTTGTTGAAGATTAGAAATTTGTTAAAGATTAATTTCAGTTTTCATTAACCTGAGTTTATACTCAAGGGTTTCATTATTTCAGTGGAATTCATCAATATTTTTGTGGTTATTATTCAAACCCATTATGGGTATCATGATTTAACTACATTATTTACCAGTTTATCAAAACCTTGGTTATTGTGGATACAGATTTTCGAAAAGGATAATTGTTGTATGCTCTTTGTATGAATGCATGGAAAAAGCCATGAATCGATGGAGAAGAGAAGAAAGAGAGAAGATATAAGTTTGAATAGAGTATTGTTGAGGGTTTATTACTATGATATCATTTTGTATTTGAAAAGAGAAAAGAGGTTTTATATTGTATATGTCTCTAGTTGTATTACAAAGATTACATTGAGTTTTTTAGTTAGAGTATTTGCATTGTTTTAAGAAAATACATTTTTGTAGTGGGCATTATTGAAAATATCATTTTGTTTTGTATCCTATTGTGATTTTGTGACTGCAAATAATTTGTGCAATTATAAGGTCCCAACAGGTTGCATTATCATGATATTTTGTTTCAAAAGAAGTTGGTGCTTCAGTTTGTTATTGGAGTTGGTGCTCCACATTGTTATTGGAGTTGGTGATCCACATTTTTATTGATTTGGTGCTCTGAAAAACATTGTAATAAGTTTTGAATTAAGCCTATAAGGAATTTTGGAGTGGTTTTTCTACCCCAAGAGGGTTTTCCACTCATCAAAATTTTGTGTTTCTATTTTGTGTGGTTTGTGGCTATCTTGGATAATCTTTCTTCCAGTCATTTGTAAAAGTTGTTCATGCAATGCTCTGATACTTTTCATAGTTTCAAGTTGTCTTCAAAATCATAGTTCAATTGTTCATGTTCAATGTGTGAATGCTAAGATCTGCCATAAGTGAGTTTGTTGTCTTGTGCAATAGAAAGCATAAAAAATTTGTTCATTCAACACTATATGAACAATGCATACATCATGCTTTCATATGAGTTGTTATATTTGATTAATTCATTAAAGCAATAATTCAAAATTCAGTGTTTACATTGCATATATAAGGTCACTATTGTTCAAGATCAAAAAGGGTTTAAATTTGCATTTCAAGTCATAAAAAGTTTTAAATATATTACTCTGATTCACCACCTCCCCTTCTCAGATTAATTCCACTTCCAACACTTTTGGCACTAATTGTCTGGAAATATTAGGTTCCAACATCTCAGACCATTCTATTAGACACATCATCAGGAAAAAGACCAAAGGTAAAGCTTAAGGATAACATTAAAATAGGAAAAACAAAATGCAACCAAAACAAAATGAGAAAATTTAATACATTGTGGCCATCAAATTTTGGGAAATCCATATAATATTAAAATAGGAGAAGATTCAAACCACTAAAAATATATTATTTAAGTAAAGATAGCATAAACTCTCACATTTTAAAGAAAAAAACAAAAGCCAGTTTTTAATCCACTTATTTATACAGAGAGCTGGGAGGAAAAGCTTAAAGTTGTTCCATAGTCAAATACTTTATAAATGAGGGAAATTCTAAATTCCCTCCCTCTCCCTTCCTTTCTAGCAGCGAAACCCTAACCCTTGCACAAACTGACGTAACTGAAAACTTTTCAAAATAAAATTTGATTCCTTGAAAAAAAAAAAAATGAAACACATCAAGGTTTTTATAGAACATGTTACCGTTACATAGTTTTTTATGGTACTGATATTTTCCATTTCTTTGATTCTTCCTACACCTGTGCATTCAATGGCTTCATAGAAACTAGTCCAAAAAATTAGAGTATTAGAACTTGTCAAGCTTTGGTATTATAAACAAAAATACACAAGAAGAAAGTAAGACTACAAGATTTGCATTGTCACAAAATGATGCAGACAAAATTTAAATCAAAATGATGGAATCTATAAAATAGGGTGCCCAAATCCCTATCTTAATCCTGAATGTTTATATTGGATAACTAAAAATTTAGTTAAAGGGTATGTGCAGGATCATTATGGAAAAAACAGGCCCTTAAGTGGCAAAAAAATCAGAAAAATAAAAGTTAGACAACTTGATGTAAAAATTTGAATAAGTAATCTATATTATTTCAAAAATATGTAAGAAAATAATTTGTAGAAAATTGAATGTAGTTTCTAAACTACTAGGTTTATTTTATTTTATTTTAAAATCTATTCGGTGAAAATTTGAAATTTCAATCCAGTAGTACTTAAATTTCAGGGAAAAAATAACAAGTAGGTGTTTGTCTGACCACCCTAACCACAATAAAATGATAATATTTTTTAATAGGATTTTAAACATAAGTAGATGAATCATGTCCGGATGTAATGCATTTTTATTTTTTTTTCCAAGTAAATAATTAATTATGAATTTTTTATTACAACTTTTAAAAAGTATAAAGACTCATATGTTTGACCACCTGAACTTTGTCAAAACTTCATGAAATTCAATTTTTACTTTTTTAATCCTATAATATGCAAATCATAGAATTTGATGCATGTTTTGGATTCAAAAATGTGATACTGTTTGAAAGCTATAGATGTTTTTCAATCAGCCTATCAATTAGGACTTTAGATGTAATTCAAATAGAAAATGAATAATAATTATTTATTAAATTCAAAGTAAAGCATAATTTATATTGGTGGAAAGCTGAGAATCTCCTTTAAAAACCCTTTTCATTTCATCAATTTTGGGTAAAAAAAAGGTGTCAGCCACATACCCTACAAATACCCATCATATCGCTACTTTTTGGCCCATCATGATCCTATACATACCCTAAAGTCAATTTTAATGTACGTGATCATACCAATCTAGCAAAAAGATTTCAACATTACAATAATGTCCCAATACTTCTTGCTTCTTTAAATAAATGTATAACTAAAGCTTTGGATATAGTCACTTTAGTGGGCATGATCATTCTAGTCCAATACAAATATTTCAGGATTAGGGTAATGTTTTAATTGTTTGTGTTTCTTAAATGATGTACATGGTGAATAATTAAAGCTTTGGATATAATCCATTTTCATGGGCATGTCCATTCTATGAACAAAAATATTTATGCATCTTAGTTCTTTTATACTGACGTACTTTTCTTTCCCCTATTTTTTTGTGGGTTTTAGAGCACTATGAGGATGATAGATATCAACAGTGAACATAATGTAATGGAAATCATAGACAAGAGTACCTTTGTTGATTGTGAAAAAGATGTTCAATGCTCACCCAGATCATTGAAATCTCTTGTAGAATTCATGGTGCCCTGCTGTGGTTTCCAGTCATCGGTAGGATGTTCAGTTGATGACCATGACACTGAATCAACACTTGGGTCAACCATGACCAACACCATTTTTGGCTATAGAAAAGGCCGGGTGAACTTCTACATTCAAGAAGACTGTCGAGGTCCAAATCTTTTATTGTTGGAATTCACCATGCCTACATATCTTCTAGCCAAGGAAATGCAGTATGGGCTATTGAGGATTGTATTGGAGTGCGATAAGGAGAATACAAGGGAGGGCTTTTTATTCTCTATGCCTATGTGGACTATGTACTGCAATGGACGTAAGGTGGGGTTTTTTGTTAGGCACCATGTTACTAAGAATTTGAGAGAAATTTTGAAGGTGATGTAGTGTATTTTTATGGGTGTAGGGGTATTTCCTTATAGAGAGACCAATGTTGACAAAGGTGAGCTTATGTATATGTGAGCTACTTATGAAATAGTTGCATGGTCTTCTGATTCATAATATTTTCATATGATCAATTCAGATAGTAGCATAGGGCAGCAAAAGATTATTTTCCTCCTCCAATTGTGAGAATATTATGGGTTTCTCATGTTTCTTGGCTTATTAAATTATACATGTCATTAGTTTTCAAGAGTGTTTTAGTTTAATGCTAGCCTAGTTTGGTGTGGCATGATCATTCTATACTTATTTGCATTATATTTATCATCATGGTCACCTTGATGTGATTAATGTATCATAGAGGGGAAGAAAAAATAGAAAGCATTTTATCATGAAAAATTGTATGGCAAGAGGATTTTAAGGCATGGGTTAAGGGACAAATCCCACTAAATCCTCCCTATTTTTTTTTTTAAGCCATATGTTTTTTTTCCATTAATAATTATGGTTTAATCCATATTTATGCCAACTCACTACTTCTTCCACATCATATGCCACTATCATGCCAAGTGTCGAGCTTTGGTGATGCCACATCATCATTTTGACTAAGTTTGACCAAAACTTTAACCTATCATAACTTTCACATACAAACTAAGATTTGGTTCGTTCAAAATGCATCAGAAAGCTCTTGTCGAGATCTACGTGATGACCACTCACTACTTCTTCCATATCATATGCCAGGTGTCATGCCAAGTGTCAAGCTTTGGTGATGCCACATCATCATTTTGACTAAGTTTGACCAAAACTTTAACCTATCATAACTTTCACATATAAACTCAGATTTGGTTCATTCAAAATGCATCAGAAAGCTCTTGTCAAGCTCTACTAGTAGAGAAATGTTACATGATCATCAATTTTTTCATTTGACCAGCTTTGACCATGTGTTGACCAAATTTTGACTGAGCATATCTCTCACATTCAGTCTCCTTTTGACATGATTTAAGTTGTGTTCGGATTGTGTCAACAATCTCTTCAATCTGAGACCACTTTCATCTAATTCTAAGACTATAAATTTTTTGAGGTTTTTGGATCCTCCTAGATTATTCCTCCCAATTGAGAAGCTTTTGGACCACCAAAATTGATTTTATACAACATTTAAGTGAGGGCATTGTTGCCTCACTTGCCTAGTATCATTTGCCCACCCTATTGGAATTTTGAACATTAGACTCATCACAAACAAGATGAAAAATGAGATAGCATTGCACTGATACAATCAACTATGTATTCAATAATATTCATTATCTTATGCACCATCCACATAGAACTAACTAGCAAAATAGCAAAAAACAAGACTGAATAAAATGATGCAAAATAAAAAGTATCAACATTCTGGATCTCCTGAATAGGAAAATCATTAGAAAATGAAACATTCAAACCCTCTTTTACCACCTTTGGTTGGAGGACTGACTCTACTTGCAACTGATCCTCACACTGTGCAAATTTGTGACACCTTATCATGATTAGAATCACCATGCTTAGTGTCACTAGCTATTACAAACATAAGGGTTAAAGCATTGCTTGTATTTACAATCATCTTCATACATATGCCCTTTGTTTAGAATAGATCTATCATTCTTCATGTGATGAGCTTTTACAATATATTCAATTTCATCCTTAAACAAATGATACTTGTTATGTTCCTTGTAGAGAATGGCCTTCCTGTCATACAAACAAGGACTTCCCAAAACCATCCCATAGATGTTAAGCGGAATTACATCTAACTCTACCTCATCTACAAACTTGGATGTGATTGCAAATCGGAGTTTACATTGCCTTGACACTTGTAACCGAGCATTATCATTCACCCAACCCAATGGATATGGCTTAGGATGAGGTGTTTTCTTTAATCCCATTTTCCTAACAACTTGTTCAGAGATTAAATTTACTTGTGATCCACTATTTATGAGTGTATCAATTTTACTCTTTTCTACAATAGTCCTTATGTGAAACAACTCATTTGTTTTCCTTTCAATAGGGACTTCATTACACTCCATAGAAGAAGTACGAGAACTAGTACTAGCAACAAGAACATTACCTCTAATACCCACAATTGCTATCTTTAATTCATCACCAGATTTTGAACCAAGGTCTTGCATGATAGTTGTGGTCTTTTGCTTACCCTTTTTATTCTTGAACCATTTTGGCTTCTGATCAAGATGAAATTTGCAACACTTCAAATCTTCATTCCCTTCCTTCTTGCAGTGTGAGCAATAAGGCTTATCCTCCTCTTTCTTTAGTAGTTGTTTGATGTTATTTCTCCTTCCCTTTCTTTCTCTCTTTGTGTTTACTGGATTCCATGAAGAGGTTTTCATGTGGCTATTCCTCAAGCTTTTTTCCAAATGGATAGCTTGCACACTAACTTCATCAATGTTAGTTGGATTAAACATAAGTATGGTATGTTTCAAACTCTCATGTAATCCACCTATGTATTTTAACAAAGTCCCTTGTATGTACAATGGAATACCCAAAATTAAAGCCATTTTCCTAAACTCTTGTGTATATTCTTGAACACTTTGTCCCTTCTCTTTCCTTAATGATTGTCAATTCATCATTGCTTTTTGCATGTGCCCTAATGGATAAAATTGTTTCTAAAGTGCAGCTGTAAAATCAAACCAAGAATAAATTATTTTACCATATCGGTTGATATCTTCTTGAGTCTTACTCTCCCACCAAATTAGCAATGTGCCTCTCAGGTGAAGAGTGGCTAACTAGATCTTTGAAGCATCATTAGTGAACTTTTGTACCCTGTAATAAACTTCAACTTGTTTGATCCAATTGTGAAGTTTCTCTGCATCCAATTCTTCATTATAGATTGGAAAATCAAATTTAACATCAAGTTTCAACAAAGGCGTATTAGATCCAAACTCTACAAGTTGTTTCTTCTTAGAAGAGTTGGAAAAAGAAGAAGAGGGTGAAGAGGATGAAGAAGATGAAGAGGATGGGGATGGAGGTTCAGGAGGGTCACCACCACCTCCTACTCCTTTACCTTTATCTTCTTTCAATGAGGATTCATCTTCCTCCTTCTTCCTAGACTTCCTTTCCTTTTTCCTTTGTTGGTCTTTGTACAACTCTTCGATCATAATCTTCATTTCTAGGAAAATTTTGTGAAATACTTCTCCATTATTGAAGATTTCAGAACTTGGAGGTTTTCCCTCTTTTGGTTGTGCCATGATTGATCTTCGAGTGACTCACCTCAATATGATCTTTGGATTAAATTATTCAAGTGTACCTTTTCCTTGCTTTAATTTCAACCTGTTTAATATTCACCACTTGAAATTTTCCTATTAAACTGCTTTGATACCACTTTATCTAATGTTAGAAGTCTACAAATAGTGTGCACTTAACTCCTAATCATAGATTTTTCTCGATCCAATAGAATTGTGTGATCTTGTATTTTAACCATTGAAATTATGGAAATTAGCATTCACTTGTTCTTATCTAAAATTAATAAAACATAAACTAATTACTTAAATATCATAATTAGAAACTCAAGAAACATATACTAAAGAGAATTATAAGAAAAAAGAGAAGAGAGTTCACGAGCTTGATAACGAAGTTCCCTCAATCTGAGCTACGTCTCTGAGTCTACTTCTCAATGAGGAACCACTTTATTAATGATTCCAAGCAATTATGGCTTCTATACATCACCCAAGCTTTAGTCCTACAATAAAATCTCTCACAGTCTCTACTTTTACACCTAAAGACACTGGTGTACTCTTCCTTTCATAGGTTCGGCTTAAATTGCCTCTTAACCCAATTACATAGAAAAGTATTACAAAAACAATCTATCTTCATGCTTGAATAATCCTCCTATATGACTAATTATATTCAATATAATTTCTTTTCTAGAAATCATCTCCAAAAATCCCTATAAATTTTTCACATCACTTGGTTGAAAAATTAAGAACCTGAACCCCATTTTTATACATAAAAATATGCTATATGGGATGTAACCTCCATATTTAATAAATAACTCCCCATCAACAAATAAAAAAATAACCCTCTTAAACAAACTAAATCCCTTTTAACAAAACTCCCTCTTTTACAATTCGTTTATAACCTCCCTTTAACAAAACTAACCTTCAATTTTGTCTTAGCCCTCTATTTTCATGTTCACGGGGCTTTACAACTTACATAAATGGTTTATTTATTTTTTGGCATTATATTTAGGGGAATTAAATATTATTTAAATATTTATGTATACAGAGGGATTTTCCTTTTATCATGAAAAATGGTATGGCAAGAGGATTTTAAGGCATGGGTTAAGGGATCAAATCCCACTAAATCCTCCTTATTTTATTTTTTTAAACCATATGTTTTTTTTTCTTTTAATAATTTTGGTTTAATCCATATTTATGCCAACTCGCTACTCCTGCCATGTCATATGCCACTATCCTACCAAGTGTCAAGCTTTGGTGATGCCACATCATCATTTTGACTAAGTTTGACCGAAACTTTAACCAATCATAACTTTCACATACAAACTTAGATTTGGTCCATTCAAAATGTGTTGGAAAGCTCTCATCAAGCTCTACATGATGGAACTAGTAGAGAAATATTCCATGATCATCATTTTTTTTTTTACCATCTTTGACCATGTGTTGACTAAAATTTGAACAAGCATATCTCTCGCATATGGTCTCCTTTTGATGTGATTCAAGTTGTGTCAGGATTATGTCAGCGAGCTCTTCAATCTAAGACCACTTTAGACTAATTCTAAGACTAAATTTTTTGAGGTTTTTGGATCCTCCTAGATCAACAAGCAAGTCAAAGGGAAAGGCCAAAAGCAATCTTCACCAAAGCTGCAAGGAGAGAACAAACAATCCACTTTTCCACAACAAGGCTCATCATCTTCTTCTTTAAAGAAGAACAACTCAAACAAGAAGGCGAAACCAACTTGTGCATACAGTAAATAGATTGGACATGAGGAGCATCGTTGTCATGCCAAGAAAATTGATGAGTTGACCAAC
>VDFB02000017.1:479647322-479732890 GCA_007258455.2 Sequoia sempervirens | reverse complement strand
ATATATATATCTAAACATATATAAGTTTCTAAAATTTAAAATTTATAAACTTATAACATTAATCTTTAATTTAAGATCAATTTGAAAATTCAAAGTTTATAAATTTATAAACTTATAACTTTAATCTTTAATTTAATATCAAAACTTCAATTGAAGTAACAATTATTCAATAAATTTAATAAGCTATCTTATATCTTAAATTTAAGATTTATAAGTTGATAAATTTATAAACTTATAAATTTATCATTCACCTTATAAATTTATTTTATTAGACATTAAAAAGGTTTCTAAAATTTATAAATTAAAAAAAAAACATATAAATATCTTAACATATCTAAGTTTATAAATTTATATATATAAGTTTAACATAAATATAGATTAAATATATAATTTTATAAATTTATAAGTTTCTAAAAACTTATATAAGTTTGTGATCTTCTTTTTCAATTAAAAAACAACAAGGGATATCTTTGTTTTGAATATTTCTTAAACTTATAAATATATATATATATATAAATTTAACACATTTATTTTATGTTTTATCTTTATAAATAATTACTTTTTATTAAAAAATACTTAAAAAAAACAACATAAAAATATGAATAGATACTAAAAGTGCCTATTACAATTTTATGTAGAAATTTAATATAGATAATACTAAAATATATTAGAATGAAGAAACTTATAAATTTATAACTTTTAAGTTTATAAATTTATAACTTTTAAGTTTATAAATTTATAAACTTATAAACTTATCAATTTCTAAATTTCCAAGATTATAACATTTATAAGTTTATTAATTTATAAAATTATAAAAAGGAATGTAAAATAATATATATATTTTATAAATTTATTTAGTAGAATTTTGAAAGTTTAATCATTTTTTCTGCTATAAGATTAAATATATATATAAATTAATTATTAAAAAAAATATTTTATATATTTTATAAATATATATAAAAATTTAACATATTTGTTTTATGTTATATCTTTAGAAATAAAAATATTTAAATAAAACAACATAAATAAAAAATATGAATAGTTACTAAAAGTGCCTATTGTAATTTTACGTAGAAATTTAATATAGATAATACTAAAACATGAGAATGAAGAAACTTATAAATTTATAACTTTTAAGTTTGTAAATTTATAAACTTATAAACTTATAATATTTGTAAACTTATAAGTTTATAAGTTAAATTTATAAAAAACTAAAAAGGAATTTAAAATAATAAAAATATGAATAGTTAGTAAAAGTGCCTATTACAATTTTATGTAGAAATTTAATATAGATAATACTAAAACATGAGAATGAAAAAACTTATAAATTTATAACTTTTAATTTTATAAATTTATAAACTTATAAACTTATAATATTTGTAAACTTATAAGTTTATAAGTTAAATTCATAAAATTATAAAAAGGAATGTAAAATAATTTTTCTTTTTAAAAATTCTCAATCAATATATTTAAAATTAAAAAAATAAAATAAAAATAAATTTATCTTAAATTTTCTATGAAATTTTTAGTCTTAGTTGTTTCTAAGGATTGGTCCATTTTTCAATTACTTTTGATGCACTAAAAAGGACCGACAAAACTACATATATGATTATAGAGCCTTTGCCTATTGTATTCTAATATTTTTACATGTTTCTCTTGGAGAACACATCTCCTTACTACATAACAATAGCTCTCTCAAAATATCCTACATAAAACTAAAAAACATAATTCTACATTAAACTACCCATCCACTCCAATTTAATAAAAGTTGAGTAATCTTCTTTTAAAATTATTTAAAATTAATATTTATATAAAATATTTAAATAGACTTAGAAAAAATTGAAGGGGAAAAATCCAAGTCTAATCAATGCTCTAAATTCACTCCATGAAACTAACATATATAGTGTATATAGTTCAAACAACTTGGAATCCATAGGGAATATCCAGCAGAACCACAAGTGTTCATACTAACTTCATAACCAAAAGGACTGGCAAAACTACATATATCATTATACAACCTTTGCCTATTGTATTATAATAATTTTACATGTTTCTCTTCGAGAACACATCTCCTTACTACATAACAATAACTCTCTAAAAAATTTCTACATAAAACTACAAAACATAATTCTACATTAAACTACCCATCCACTCCAATTTAGTAAAAGTTGAGTGATTTTTTTTTAAACTAATATTTATATAAAATAATTAAATAGAGTTAGAAAAATTTTAAGGGGGAAAATCCAAGTCCAATCAATGCTCTAAATTCACTCCATGAAACTGACATATATAGTGTACATAGTTCAAACAACTTGGAATCCATAGGGAATATTCACCACGACTGTAAGTGTTCCTACTAACTTCGTATATAGAGGATACATTTTAAGGCCCAAATTTGACAGTCGATCTTGCCTATCATCAACCCTCCAAAAGACAAAAAAATCTATAACAAGTCCCAAACAACACTTTTATCAACAACATATGTCACACAACTCTGTAAAATTTATCTATTTCAATCCAATGCACACAATCATATTTTTTTAGAGTGTTTTGACATTCAAAAATTGATTATAGGAAATTGTAATTTTATTTATGTTTTAGATGCTACTTTGGATATAATCCAATTTTCTTATTACATTATTCTTCAACAAAAAGTACAATCACTACAAATTGAAAAAGAACATTGTTTATTTTAGTAGAATTTTAAAAGTTTAATCATTTTAAAAATATATATAAATTGATTATAAAAAAAAATATTTTATAGATATGGTTCAACGAGAATGTTTGAATCGGATGAGCAAAGGAGGCAACATCAAAGAGAGTATCAAAAAGAATATCGAAGAAGGCAATGAGAACAAATGACAGATGTTCAAATACAAGAACAAAGAAGAAGACGCAATGAAGATGAAAGACAAAGATATGCTAGACGACGAGCAGAAGTAGCAGTACAAGCATTAGAATTTGAAAATAGAGGGCAGGAAAATTTGATTAGAAATACTCGTCAACGAACGTCTGAAGGAACCTCTCATTCTGAAGGAGAGCAAAGACAACAAGGTGATCCTCAATCGAGTGAGAGGTACAACAATGCATCCAATGCAAACATTCAATTGAATATTGAAAATGAAGTTTTAGGGTCAATAGATCATGTATTAGAAACACCTCAACATGGAAATCAAATTGATATCAATTTAGGTGTAGAAGACAATGCACAAAACATACAAAACCCAAATGGAATGCTTCATGCTGATTTTCAAAGTTTTCAAACGCAATTCCGACATCAGTTGGATAGTTTAAAAATGCCAAACATGTGTTATGTTTGTCAAGAATGCTATCTAGGAATCAAAGTATCTTGGACCCCTCAAGGTCCTACATGCACTAGATGTCTACAAGAGAGAGGAAATAATAGATTTTCAGCTTCTAACAATATGGACCCCGGGCCACAACCAGAGGAGCTTGCAAAGTTGACTCAAGTAGAAGAAATGTTGATTGCACGTGTCAGCCCTATTCTACAAGTTACACATGCAATAGGTGGTCAGTATAAATATAAAGGACACACAATCAGTTTTCCACAAAATGTGGAACATGTCTCAAAAGTTTTACTACACTCAATACAAAATTTTCCAATCATTATTGTTCGAAGAAGGGATCAACGTGGCACAAATTACAACTTTACAGTCAATAGAGATCTTGTGTATAAAGCATTAAAATACAAAGTAGAGCATGACAAGTTTTATGCATATGTTAGAATTGATGAAAATGCTCTTAATGAGCTATCGAGAAATTATGATGAAAACATTTTCAATAGATTACAGACAATGCATATGGAATTTGATTCTGATGCAAATGAAAACATATTTGTTGGTCCAGTAGTGGAGATAGATCAAGGTAATTTAATTGAGCACACAACATCAATGGCTTCTAGACCACCTAATGCCCGAAGAGAAATGGAATTGATTCATGCATGGGTTAATAACCCTGATGCAAATTTGACTACAATGATGGATTGGCCAAGAGCAGGTGTGTCTCCTGTAAATGAATATGTCACTGTAGGATTGCTTGATATGGCATTCTCAACATTGTTCCCTGATGGTAGATGTGATTGGGGTGATCCCATAATAGTGGTTTACAATTTTTGGCCAAACTGAACACTGAAATTATTATTTTTAACTAAATCTTCACATTCGGGCACTTATAGCGGGTAAACTGTGAGGAATTTGAAGATGGTACAAACTAGAGTCTCATCAAATTTTGTCTATAGATTCTAAAAATATTTTTTTCAAAATTTTTGGAATCAAATTTCGCTTCTTTTTCCATCTCCCACGAAAATTGATTTTTTTCAGAAAACAACATTTTTAAAAGTGGCCTGCCGTATAGCATAACTTTTTTTCTATGAAGGATAAAATTCAATTTTCAAATTTAGATTTGTAACTCTGATATCTAATGCTTCCACTTGGTTAGATATTTTTTTATTGAATATTTTTTCCTTAATCAAGTTTCAAAGTCAAACCAATTACAATTCAGACATAGCGCACTGTATAATGCGTAACTTTTTTGTATATATCAAAATTTTATTTTATTTTTTGTTGGATCAAGGACTTCAATATCTAGTGCACTCATATTTTTCAATTTTTTTTTTGATAATATTATATTTTTCCACATGTAGAAGAACAAAGAAATTCATTTTCATTAGAAAAACCTATGTTTAATAAAACTTAAAAAAATAAATACAAAATAAAACCAAAACATATTAAAATTATATTCATTGGATGAAAAACGTTCGAGGAATACCATAATCATTTGAAATAAATTTTAAATGAATTCATTTTATCCCCAAAAGCTAAATCAAAAGTGATTTTTATCAGCATTTTGATAGGTGTAAAGGAGACACATTTATAGGTATGGTTTAAAACTAGCGAGGTTCTATCAAGGGGTTTTGATCTAAGGTGATTTGATCAAACCCTCTTCAATTGGAATCCTTAAAATGGAACTTTTTAAGGCTTAAATCATTATATTTTCTAAAAATATGTGATTTCAGCTAAAATTTGTTCCTCTCAGGAATTGTAAACCACTATTATGACAGCACCCATTGGTTAGAACCACAAATGAGGCGAGTGAATCTACATGAATTTGTCAAGCATCTATTATGATACAGGGATCATCACTTTGGTAGTCATCCAAGGTTTAGATATTTCATGATGAATATGATAATGAGACACCATGCACATAATTCATCTACTGTATTTTTAAAAAGAGGTTTTTGGGACATGCCAATCACCATCAATGAATTGCGTGAACATATGCAAAACATGCCACACTCCCATCTAGCTGATAGGTTGATGCGGTTTGGAACAACATTAAGGGGTACAAAGTCATATTGGACAAAATGTCATGCGAAACTAACATACATGCTTCATCAAATAGGTTCTCCTACAATATTCTTCACCTTAAGTGTTGCAGACATGTATTGGCCTGATTTACATGCATTAATGCCAGGAACACAACCAACTACTCCAAGGGAGGCTCAAAATTGGAGAAAACAAAATGTGATTGACTATCCTCATATAGTCGCACATTACATGCACTTGAGACATTCAATATTTAGAAAAGAAATACTAGAAAAAGGAATGAATGTTAAAGATTACTAGTATAGATATGAGTGGCAGCATAGGGGTTCACCGCATGTGCATGGATTCATATGGATACATGGAGCACCAAATATGGACAATATTGATTGGTCAAATGAAGAACAATGAAAAAGTGCAGAAAGATATTTTCATTGTATTGTGCATGCATGGAATCCTACAGAAGATCCGTATCAATGAAACATATAAGTATGTTTAAAAAATCGGTGGTATACATGCAATATATTACATAAACTATTTGTAGTCTATGATATAACTAATATATTTTTATTTTGAACTGTAGGCATTCCAAAAATTTTCTCAACATCCATGTCTTAGAAATACAAGACAACTTGTAGAAATAGATGTTGATCATGACTATGAAGAGGTCCTAAACTCTGTGGAGCAACACACAATGTGTAGGGAAGGTGCATGCCTACGAAAAAAGAGAGGAACAATGGTTTGTAGGTAACTATTTCAACAAATTAGAATATTTATATCAAATTGAAATATAATATAATTGGAAAGTACTAAAATTGATGACATTTATATTCATCATAGGTATAATTCTCCTTGGCCATTGAATTTGGAGGGATCCAAATTATATGAAAACATAGAAACTGGTGAAAAAAAAATTGAGCCAGCCAGAAATGATGATAGAGTAAACTCACACAATCACTACATATTGCAATTGTGGAGAGCAAATATAGATTGGCAACCTGTTCTTTCCAAACATGCTGTGATTAAATATATTGCAAAGTATGCAACAAAAGCAGAGAAAAGCTCGAAAACATATCACCAGATGTTGATGCGTCTTGCAAACTTAGAAAATGCTGATGATTTAGCTGCAAGAGCATATAGGAGGCTTTTGATAGAGACTGTGATAGAAAGAGACATTGGAGCTCAAGAAACATGCCACATGCTATTAGAACTTCCATTGGTAGAGAGTAGCAGAAGATTTGTCAATCTAAATGTATCACGTGAGGTGTTCAAACCTGTAAGTGTAAATGGTGAAGAGAACAATGAAGAACAGTCAAAAAGTTTCATTGATGGATATAAAACAAGGCCTTTTTGTATGGAAGCTGTCACACTCATTGATGCAGCAAAATCATGGATATATAATCCCAAAAGAAGAAGAGATAACAAATGGGAGCCAAGACAAACAGTTGCTATTGTCAGAGTATTTCCTAGGTTCTTATCCATTCCTCCACGTGAGTCAGAAAAATGGATTGATTTTTGCTTATCAGAGTTACTATTGTACAAACCATTTCGTGACCTGGAAAGAGATATTGGTCACAATAATGACTCCATAATAGCAAACTGGTAATCATTTCAATATAACCCTTAGCTTGTGGAGCGTTGAGTAAATGAAGAAAATGTTGAAAACAATAGTGATTCTAAAATTGAAGACAATGAAGGTATTGAACAAAATATTATAGAGCATGAATGGGAAATAATATCAAGACTACATAATGGTTAACATATTCAAGTTTCTGAAATAGATATGTTGGGTAGAAGAGATGTTGATAGACAAGCAAACTAGTGTAGTGAATACCAAGGTGAAGTGTACACAAATAAAGCAGTAAATTTTATAAGCACCATGAGAGATCATGGGTGTCTCATACATGATGAGATACCACAATGTATCGACTATACAAACCTTAGTGATAAACAAAGAAAGGAACTCAACATTATTATGGAACACTACCATAATAATCATAATCCATCACCATTGCTGATGATAATTCAAGGAATAGCAGGAACAAGAAAGTCATATCTAATTGGTGCTATTAGTCAATCTCTTGAAAATGCAACAATTACAGGCCGTTCTCCACTTCTATTACTTGCACCAACTAGAGTTGCAGCATTCAACATAGGAGCATCCATAGTTCATTCAAAACTGAGAATTCCAATAAGAGATTTTTCTCAACTTGAAGGAGCAAGACTAACAAGTTTTCAAGAAGAAATAGCACACATCAAATACATTTTGATTGATGAAATGAGCTTCATCGGTCAAAGCTTGCTAGAGAACATAGATTCTCGACTTCGACAAGCATTCCCACAAAATGCAAACATTAACTTTGTAGGTACACAAATGATTATCATTAACAAAAATAAGTACTTTATATTGTAGTATTTAACTAATATATAAATTTTGTAGATATAAATGTAAATAGTATTGATAATAATTTTCATTGATTATCTTTCAGGTATATCTATGATTTTGGTTGGAGACTTGGGCCAGTTGCCTCCAATTAATGATAAACCAGCATATGATAGCAATCGAAGAGCTAAGTTACTATGGGAAGAATTCAAAATGGTGGTTACTCTAGATAAAATATTCAGGCAAGATGGAGAAAACATCCATCAACAAAGATTTCGTCAACTTTTGACAAATCTGAAAGATGCAAACCCAACAATCAATGATTGGAATTTTCTCATGAAAAGAACCAGTATTTCCATGGATGCAACAAGCAATGAGGAGTTTGACAATGCTATTCATTTGTTCTCCACAAATGAACATGTTCATAACCATAACAAAAAAATGTTATACTCATTGAAGCATCATGTTGCATGTTGTGTTGCAACAAAATCAGGAAGTATTAATGCAGTAGAAGGATGCTCAAATGATGAACTTGATCTAGAATTATTGATCTGTAAGGATGCCAGGGTAATGTTGACCTCAAACCCTTGGATACAAGCAGGTCTTGTGAATGGAGCTTTAGGATATATTAGAGAGATTGTATACAAATGGGGAAGTGGTCCACCAGAACCACCCACATATGTAATGGTTGAGTTTGACAGCTACTCAGGAATACCATTTGATGATCGCAATCCAAATGCAATTCCAATTACAACAATACAAAGGGGGAGGACAATCCAAATGCCATTAAGATTGGCTTGGGCATTGACAATTCATAAATCACAAGGTTTGACTCTTTCAAAAGCCACCATTGATATTGGACCAAGAGAAAGAACAGGATTGACATTTGTTGGCATATCTCGTGTAAAGTCTCTAGATGGCCTAAGAATTATGCCACCATTCACATATGACCGTTATGAAAAGATGAAAAAGGGTAGACAACTTGCCAAGCGCAAGGCTGAAGAAGGCAGACTCAAATTTTTAGAAGCTAATTGATGTAATATACTTTTTGTGGAAATTTTCTTCAATGGATTTCATACATGTGTTGTTTTTTGCCACAAAAATAATCGCTAATATTATATCTACTATTATACATGCATTCACAATGTCTATTCAAGAGTTTTGCTTCAATGGATTTAATATATGTGTTCTTTTTGCTTTTGTAATTTCTATTGATTAAAAATAAATGATAAAAATTCTTATATAAATTTAAGAATGTCATGTTATTTATTGAATTCAATTTCCAATATAAGTTACATTTGAAATGTAATTAATCTCTTTTCAACATGCATGCTTCTTAATTAAAGATCATGTAACTTTGCATTGTTTTTATATGGTTAACGTAAAATTAATTCCCATATATGTGTTCTAATGGTCATTTTTGTGTTTCACTTTATACTTTAATATTTATTTAAAAAAAATCTAAAATTTACTTCATATTCTAACCTTCAAGAAATTGTGTCCATATATATATCAATTCCATTAAATCTAAAGTGAGTTACTTTGATAGCATGCATTTTCTTTATGTTTACTATCCTTTATGCATTTTTCAAATTGGTTTAAATTTTTTATTTATTTTTCTATTTAATGGTAATACAAGAGCTAATAATAATTTTCATGCACAATAGAAAAATGTCAGATCCAATCCATACAACATGGGCGCACAATTGGTTGTCAAAGTATCACCCACATCTTCCACCCCATATCCTCCTTCGTATAGAGGAAATGAGTGTTCGATATTGGGTGAGAGATAGGATGGTGAAGAGAATAAATAACAATGGACCACAGACTTCTCAAATAAAATTTCCCAATTATGCTATATACTTTAACTCCTTGTATGAATCAAAGATCAAAATGAGTTTAGATGTCGAATTTCATCATCTACAGATTGAGATTATAGATTTTTGTGATTGGTCAATTGCTCTTTACCATGAGATTCGAGATCTTTACCTTGCCGGATGCATCTGGAAAATCACAATTAGACCAACGGTAAATATCAAAAGACAAACACTATCGGATGAATTCAGTATGAAGTTCATGAGATTTCTTAAGGGACCATCCAGAATTAGTTATCACATGGGCCCACTTGAAGAATGGATTCTTGCAACTCTTAAGTTTGGGTACACCATTAGAGTCATGGTGCATCAGGTAATGCCATCATTTAGATTGTTACATGAGAATTATGGTATACCTACTTTGTTTGCTGTAAAGTCCAAGTTGACAATTAAAGTTCAGACTAATCTTGATGATACTGAAGATGGAGAGTTATTACCAGTGCATCCATGGTTAATTAGATGAAATGATTGTACATAAATTATGTGACAAATGTTCCCAAACTATATAAGTATTGTATCTATGAGTATATTCAATTTTGAAAATATTTTTTAAAAATGTGTGTTACATTTATTACACATGCATAAATGTTTAATTAAGTGGAAATATTTTTAAATATTTTATTTAACAATTTTTTGCAAAATGAATCTTTAAATATAGTATTTATGCCTAAATTCAATCAAATATAAAGTTTAATTTTGTCAAGATTATGAAATTATATTTTTTGTGTTGTTTCAAATATATATAAAGTTTTTTCATTATTTATTTTATGCAGTATTTGTTACTAAAAAAATTATTTTTGAATTTTATTTTATGAAAAATTATAGACACTTTTGTTCTTATCATTCTTAAATGCTAACCTTAATTTTATTGTTCTTTTATTTTCAGCAAATAATCTAATTGAAAATGGAAGATTCACAGAATGAATCAGAAATCGTAGTTGAAAGCCCAACTGTCTCTGTAAGGTCAAATGATTTTGTTGAAACCCCTATCGACAAATGTGCAAGAACAGTTTTAGAGTGTTGTAATAAGATTGTTAAAGAAATTGAAAATACAAGCTTAACAATTGATGATGATGTTGAGGAACTAGAAATAATGACAATGGAAGCTATTGCAAAAAAAGTTCATGAGGTATATACTATAGTAGTTGCATTTCCAAATATGCTCAAAGAAGTATATGAAGATCACTATCAAAATAAAGGTCGTAATACCGATCTCATTGCTGAAGAATTTGTAATGTATTTGCACCATTACAATAAGATGTTATTAGTATAATCACTTCTTATTTGACCTTAAATGCTTCTTATATTTACAAACTTTCTACACATTGTAGGAAAGGTTTATTAATTTTGTTTAACTTATATTATAATATTAAAAAAAAGTTCTTTTAAAAAAAATGAAAAGGATGTGTGGCAGCATATAACACTTCCATTTCTAACTTTTTTCTTTTGATAACATATTTTGTGCTACTCATTATTTGTAATGTATGTGGTTTTTTAAAATGTGTAGTATTAAATATACTTTTAAAGTGGATGTGTGTGAAATCTATATGAAATATTAAATGGTGCCTCAAATATAAGTTAAATATTTATAAGCAAATGTTTAAATTTTTTTTACACATTTTATCCAATGTTAGTTTCAGTTTTTAAATGATTTAAAAAAATCAATGTTATATAAATGATAATTGAAATTAAATATATGTAAATTCAAATTTAAGATTTTTATTTAAATTTTTTAAAAATTATTTAATAAATGTTTGCAAATCAATCTTAACCTAACCCTAATTCTAAAAGTATACTAAAATATACTCAAATATTATTATATAATAATATGATTATATAACCCTAACTCCAATCCTAACCCTAATCCTAACCCTAACCCTACACTTAAATCTAACCTAATTAAACCCTAACCCTAACCCTAATCCTAAATCTAACCTTAACCCTAACCCTAATCCTAAATCTAACCTAACTCTACCCTAATTAAATCCTAATCCTAACCATAATCCTAACCCTAACCCTATGCTTAAACCTAACCTAATTAAACCCTAACCCTAACCCTAATCCTAATCCTAAATCTAACCTTAACCCTAACCGTAATCCTAACCCTAATTGCAATTTTATATATATATATGAAATTTGATTTGATCTATAAAATTGAAAAAATTGAATGCCTTATAAATATCCATGCACTTTATATAAATTCAAATTTAAGATTTATATTTAAATCTTAAAAAAATTATTTAATAAATGTTTGCAAATCAATCTTAACCTAACACTAATTCTAAAAGTATACTAAAATATTATTATCTAATAACATTATTATTTAACCCTAACCCTAACTCTAACTCTAACCCTATTTAAAATTTTTCCCCCTTAAAATTTTTCTAACTCTTTTTAAATATTTTATATAAATATTAATTTAAAAAAAAATCACTCAGCTTTTTCTAAATTGGAGTGGATGGGTAGTTTAATGTAGAATTATGTTTTGTAGTTTTATGTAGAAATTTTTTGGAGAGTTATTGTTCTTAGTAAGGAGATGTGTTCTCAAAGAGAAACATGTAAAATTATTAGAATACAATAGGCAAAGGTTTTATAATGATATATGTAGTTTTGCCAGTCCTTTTGGTTATCAATCTTAACCTAACACTAATTCTAAAAGTATACTAAAATATTATTATATAATAAAATTATTATTTAACCCTAACCCTAACTCTAACTCTAACCCTAACTCTAACCTAACTCTACCCTAATTAAATCCTAACCCTAACCCTAATCCCAATCCTAACCCTAACCCTAACCTAATTAAACCCTAACCCTAACTCTAACCCTAACCCTAACTCTAACTCTCACCCTAACCCTAATCCCAATCCTAACCCTAAGCCCTAACCCTCATCCTAACCCTAACCTTAACCCTCACCCTAAGCCCTAACCCTAACCCTGATCTTTTCCCGTACCCTAATACTAACCCCAATGCTAAACCTAATCCTAACCTTGATCATATTAGAATATTTTAATTATTATAATAATTTTATAATAAAGTAATTTAATAATAAAACATATAATAAATAAAAATAAATAATTAGAATATTTTAATTATTATAATAATTTCATAATAAAATAATTTTCTAATAAAATATATAATAAATATAAATAAAAAATTAGAATATTATAATTATTATAATAATTTTTAAATAAAATATATAATAATAATAAATATAAATATAAATTAATTTACTTTTTATTCAAGATATCTCATGTTGCCCCACGACTGCTACTAGCATATATATATTATTTTAATAATAATATATATAAAATACGCAGAGATATCCTTCTCGAGGCGCCTATTTTTTAATCAAATTTTTATAGGCGCCTCGAGAAGGATATCTCTGGGCGTATTTTATATATATTATTATTAAAATAATATATATATATATGCTAGTATGTATTTTACCCATTGGATTAGTACCAAGAGGAGTAAAGCATCATGATGAAAGTATATTATAATTTTCAAGAAAAAAAGCTCAAAAAATATGATCATTTCTAACCTCTTCTTGTAAAGAGTTTCAATTTTTCTACTCTTGAATGCTTCATATCTAGTATGCATATATGTTGGGGTAGTAATTCCTTTTGATTTAATTTCATATTTTCTATCTTCTTTCATGTAGGTTATCTTGTGAAAAGATTGTCTATGTAATAAATTATTTGAAGCAAAACACAGTAGGTTCTTTCACAAACTTCAATTCTTGTTATCATTCTCATAAGGGGCTAAAGATGTATTATTTTCTTAATCACAAAGGAAGATTCACGATTCATCATTATTTCCCTTTCCATACAAATGATACACTTCAACACATGTATTATTTTCCTTCCATCCCCATCATCTCAATAGTATATTTGGCTTTGGATGTTAGAGTTTTTAAAATTTTATAAATTCACCTTCTTTAATGTGACAAGGCCACCATTGCAATGAGAAAACAAAATGGAAGGAAAAGGGGGAGCGTGGGAGGGTGAGGGGAAAATGATGTGTTTAATCAATGTAGAATGATGAAATGGCCTAGGATTCAAACACCCCTTCCCCTAATTTTATTAGAAAGAGAGAAGATCACAAAGGGATAGGATTGAATTTCAACCTTGAAGTGAGTCTGTAGACATTGAAAAATGTTCTGAATAATATCATGCACTCAAATCAGGTATACTAACATCAATTCCTCATGAAACCCATCATATTTTCACTTAATTGATTAAATTAGCCTAAGATTTTTAATTAATTGCATCATTTTCATCTATTGACCTAATTAACCTAATTGATTTAATTCATCCCCTTTCATACTAGCACTTTGTCTTATTAAATTAAATACATCAAGGTACTTAATTTAAATCCCTAAAGTCTTCTTATTTAATTAAATAACCCTAAGTTATTTAATTAAATGTCATTCCACCTTTCCCCCATTCATTAAATCATTTTATTTAATGAATATCATCTAAATTTTTCTAATCCCCTAAATTGTACAATTAACATTATTTAATTATCAATTATCCTAATCTAATCCCCCCATTTGCAAAGGAATATTCCTCCTTTGCACATTCCTCCGAAAACAATATTCTTTCCCCTATTGCACAATTTAATTTTGTTTTAATTAACTAAATTATCCTTTTTCCTCACCCACAAGAATATTCCAAAGAATATTCTCTCTCTTCACTCATTTGAAAACGAAAATATTCTTATAAAGCTTCATGTGTAAATTAACTTGTGACTTCTTGTACTTGACAACTCTACCTCGAGAGAATAGAAAAATGGATTTTTGGCCTACAAAGCCAGTGGATTTCAGGTAACTAAATATTTGTCAGCTAAGGGAATCATAAGATCCTGAGATCCTGTTCAATTTATGTATGATTTAAGAGTAATTTAGTTGGCATGTGCACCAAATCTCTTTTTACAATATCTAGGGAAAACTTGGCTATTTGCGCCATATTGGGGATTATAACGACTTTTTCAGAAACTAGTGCTGAGAAAAGTTTGAATTGATTAACAGTTGATCGATCACGTATAATTTGTAACATAAAATTTTAGGCTCACCGCGGCAGTTATTCAGAACTCTGCATCATCAGTGCTAGTAGAAGTTTTAATATATAAATTTTTGACACAGGCTGCCATTTGGCTTTCAAAAACTTCCTATATTATTTCAGATGTTAATAGTCTTGTTTCAGCTGGTGATGTTTAGACTGGAACACATAAAGACCGTTAAATAGAGTATGGGGAATACCAAATAACATGATGGATAGACATTCATCTTCCATTAGCGTGTGTTTTTGGCTTCTAGGTTCATTAAGACAGTGTACTAAGTTGTTCTCATGTAAAGTCTCTTTTCACTCTATTGCTTTACTAAGTCTCTCATGGCTATAGGTATGCAAAGCAAATCTACTTCAATTCCCTTTTACAGTCCATTTCAAAATAATTGCCTGGTATGGTACCCTGTTCCCATTCATCTAACCTTTATCGCTTTCATTTTCGATCTGATTGTGCTGCACATTTGTTGCAGAGAAGTTGTTGATCAATATGCTGTTGAAATCCAAAAGCTTGGCAAAGTAGTTCTTTGCCTTTTATCAGAGAATGTTGGACTAAAACCAGACTGTTTTATTAACATGTGTGGCAAAATGGCACAGGCAATACGATTGAATTACTACCCACCTTGCCCAAGACCAGATCTCATTTTAGGCATATGCCCTCATTCAGATGGACATGGTTTGACAGTGTTGCTGCAAGATGATGATACAGTGGGGCTACAGATCTGTAAAGATGGCCAATGGATTCCTGTTCAACCCATTCCTGGTGCCCTGGTTATCAATATTGGGGACATCCTTGAGGTAATAATGATATATTTTGACAGTCTTTAGGCCAAAACAATCTGTAGGACCTATCAAAGTATGTTTCCTTGTTTCGAAGATTGTTTCAATGGGTTTATAATTTTCAACTTTTTCATCCACTCAGTGAATGATTGCCAAGACTTAAGATTTGGTGTATTAAAGAAAACTCTTCCCTGGTTTTAATAGGGAATTAATGTTTGATGCCACAAGTTCGAGAAAATTTAGTTTTTGTTGTTGTTTTTGACTTAGGTAATAAGCAATGGAATATATAAGAGCATTGAGCATAGAGCGGTCACAAACATGGATAGAGATCGAATCTCCATTGCCACGTTTTACGGTCCGGGGAGAGAAACAGAAGTGGGTCCTGTTCTTGAGCTCATAGATGAGCTACATCCCTGTCGATACAGAAGATTCATTCGTGCAGACTATATTCGGCATTTCTTTGCCGGCAAGCTTGATGGGAAGAAGAAAATTGAATTTGCCCAAATCAAGTGTTGACATTTTTTATTTGAGCTTGTTCGATGTTGGGCTAGATTAACTAGTTAAGACCGAGAGGGTGCAGGCAAAAGACCACCATTCTATTTGATGATATTCTATTATAGGTGGGTTTAGGTGTTTAGTTTGGGGAAGCAACCAGTAATATAATTCATTGTATGATCCAACAATGTTGATTTTCCGAAGTTCTAGTTTTTAACATTAGTATGAATGATACGGTCTTTAGAACAGGAAGTGACACTTTGATATCTATTGAGGATATATTAATGAAGTCACATTTTTCTCTTAAGCTATAGGTTTATTTAATAATTTAGCAAAATTCATTATCAATGCTTCCAAACTGACTCTAAATTTTCTTTACAACAGATCTGTGAGCTTTGTGCAAGCTCTCAAATTTTGCATACATGTATCCTATATTGTTTGCAATCACTACATCTTATAAAAATCTAATTTTAATTAGGCTCTGTTGAATTTACATACCTACGACCACAAAAATATTGTCAAAGATATGGAATTTAGTGTATTTGCAGCTACTGGTTGTATTTGTAAAGAGTTTTCTAAAACCTTTTCAACAAATTCATTTTGTGCTGCTTATTCATTATCTAGGCACCTATGTAATACTCCATGGTTTCTCTACATCAGCTGATTTTGGATCAAAACATATCTCTAAGATCTGAGCTTGAGGGTCCTCCTTTGATTTTCATCCAAATAATATGGACAATTCATGGTTTCAAGATAGAAAATCATATCTTTTTACCATGGGTTATCACTCATCCAGAAAGGAGTAACATCATATGCATTTAACTCATTTACTTATGCTACTTCTAAGTTGGAATTAGCCACCAACTTAGCCAGGCGTTGACCTCTAACAAGTTTTGTGACTTGCATCTCCATGTCAGATCTTAAACTTTGTTTATTCACTAACACCTTCTACATGAAGCCTCTTGCTGCAAGAATATATCTTTCATACATGGGTGTGGCACATAGGCTATAGTTTCAACAACTACAAGCTATGATCTGAAGTTCTTCATAGCCTCAAACAATGCATAAACATACTTTTCCGTTGTAGAACATTTCAATTCATGATTGCAGCATATGCTTAAAAACAATAGAATGAAAGTAGTCATTACAAACAGTTCAGTTTTTATTTCATATAGGGGATATAGGGGAGAGGGGCCCATAATGGAGCACCCTAACTTCGCATCTCTAAAAATCTTATGTGGAAATTTCAAATCACTCACAATTTTGTAAAACAGTTTATTTGGCAACTCATGCGCTTATATATTTCATTTTAGGGCTACAACATCAAATATGATGCCACATCAACATGCTTTTTGTTAAGGTATTCAGAAAGGCCCCAAAAAATGTGAGACCGATAGTTGTGCACTAAGTTGTGTTTTATTGGTGGGTTGATGTGGCATCACATGATTTGCCAGTTTGTGTACTTTACAGATAAAACGTGTTTTGCAATTGGATATTAAGGTGCTCCACTATGAGGACCACTGCAGACTACTTCTATCCCCACTATTGAACCCCGCTCCACTATGGACCCCTCTCCCCTATAAACTCTGAGAGTTTTTTTAATACTCACTATTAACTTGGCTTTGTAAAATCAGGTTAAGCTTCATACAGATGACTACATGCAAAATTTAGAAACATGTTTAAAATGCCAAAGCTTTCTAGATTCAGTTTACCTCTCAGGCCAAAAAGAAAAGAATATTTTGATACTGACCAATTTGAACAACAGTTAATGCCAAAACTGATGATCAGTGTTTTGCTCAATTCTAGGCAATGATGAAATGCCCTATATAGGGAAGCCGAAGCTCAGAGCACGAGAGATGGATAGGGTGCCGATTCATATAATACAAAGTTTATAGATAAACAAGCGCTGTTGTGCAGCAGGAGTCCTTGCCAAATGCCAAAGTCAGGGCATTTTGATACTGATCGAATACTTGAATTGTAGAGCCAAAATAAATACACTCTATAGTCAATAACTAGTTTCAAAATGATCAAATACTTGAATTGTAGAACCAAAATAAATACATTCTACAATCAATAACTAGTCTTTACAGCCCTTATTTAATTAATTTTTAAAACTGTAAAAATAAAAACATTACAAACCAATTAAATTTAGGGATTTTAAACTTTCATGAAAATGTACATTACCAACCCATCTTCCAGCATGTGAAGGTGGAAACTATTAAACAAATTATAGACATTTAAAACCCAACAACCCTTAAGAGCATTTTCTCAACTGCATGGTAATGAAAGCTTTTAGAACAGGTTAAGGACATCATAAATATAATGATTTTTTTTGGAGTTTAAAATAATCGCTACACTATTAAACATAAAGGAGCATAACCATTTAACATAAGCCTTTACCAAAACAGCTAGGAAATACAAAACCATTTTAATACATAAACATAATGTTGAATCTTTGCTAAATAATTATCAAGATATGTTTTCTGAAATACAAATAAAAATTGAATTAAAACATACCTATAGTCCTAGTTAACAATTCCATTGTTTCTAACTTCTTCCCTCTTCTATTCTCTCCTGCCAATGCACTACCAATGACTTCTTCTGTGCCTTATCCAGCATCCTTCATTGATTGAAGGAGATGCACCAAATGGACTATCTTTAGAAGGCCCAAATAACTTCCATGCCAATGCAATTGGAATCAAAACTAAATTTCCCATTTTTTCCAGCATCTTTCCTGCTTGCAGTAAAAGACATGCATGCCAAATGTGGAAGTGTAGACAAATATTAAGATCTGCAGGATATGCAATTTTTTTCTTTCATTAATAATGTATTGTTTAAAAAGTTATAATTTCTTATTGTTGTGTATCCAGGTATATTCATATGAATTTAGATTTTGAAAATACTGTCCTTAATGATGTGTGATTTATTTGTTATGATCTTCATTTATTTTTTTAAGTCACTATCTATCTTGTTTCCCTACAGCTTGCCAGGACTTGCTACAACTTTTATAACTCAAACAAAGTTGGCTGGTGAAAACTATAGCTTCAACAAGGGAAAGGTTAGAATATGTCTTCATGTATTTAATTGAGACACATGCAAAGCCTGACACACTCTTATTGATCTATTTAGGATCTAGGACTAAACGCTTACGGAATGCGTAACGTAAAAGATCAATTATTACAACGCTTAACATAAATGATTACATAATTAAATGCTCAAATGAATAAATGAACATAATATAAAATAAATGCCAAGATAATGAACTGAACAAAAAGAGAGAAGAAATAGAGAGACGGAACCACAATTGATAACGGAGTTCGTCCCTAAGGACTACGTCTCCGGGTCCCTCTCCAATGGAGTGACCGATCCGATTATACTCCAAAATCAGTTACAATTGAGACATCATCATCCCCTTCAAGCACATCGATAGCACAACATAACTTCGACATACAGGAACAATTACAATCATCTCCCGAGCATTCTCTCATTCTCCACTTGGACTTGGAAAATCAAGGCCTATACCCCTCCTTTTATACAAAAAGTTTTCCCAATTAGGCCTAACCACTCAATTAATTGCATAACCTCCCTGGTCAGCTCGTATCAGGTCTAATTTGGCTTCTGCAATCTTTTGGTTTCAGGTGGTTGAGGTATATCTTGTTTGTTTTGGCTTAATAAGCCATTTGTTAGGCATTCGGCTAACAATTATACATCAAAAGCAACCGCTGCCGCTAATACTTTAGAATTGTCACGTGGCATAGCGGTGACATTATATTTTGTTATATCGGTGGTCGGCGGTTCCAACCCCGCCGACCACGTTTTACCCCTGCATTCCAACAATTCAAACAACAAAACCGACCGCAGGCTATATATAGTTAGCGCCAACAGCCGACGGTGTAACGGTGGAATGGTCCGATGATTTTGGGGAGAACGCGGGTTCAAACCCGAATAAGAAATTTTGTTAAAACAAACAAATCTGCCGGTCAAAAGCTGTCGCCTACCACGATGCCACGTGTCAAACCCTTATTGGCCAGAATGTGCTGACGTGGATGAACCGTACGCTGACTGTGTCACCGACGTGTCTCACTGCTATTCGCTGAAACTGCTGACTCAGCCATCCACGTGTCAAGCTCTAAATCACCGGAGATGCTAACGCGTCGCTGACTCGACTGCCACATCAATGCTGATTGAGCGTACGGACTGCCACGTGTCATCATCTGATTGGCTCCATACCGATGACTCACTTGCCACGTGTTGGCTCAGAATTCGCCTATGTAATCTATACGGTACAGACAATCTGCTGACGTCATCATCCATACAGTCAGCACAAAAGTCAACTAGAAACTTTGACCACTGATAACTTTCACGTACGATGTCGGATTTCGATGAAACGAACGCCGTCAGAAATGTCTCGACGAGCTCTTCGCGATGACGCTGGTTCCGTTGATTTCTGAGATGATTATTTTTTCGCCTTCTAGACGCCCTTGAAGCCAGTTTGACTGGCCGTAACTTGCACAAACGAAGTCCTTTTTGCCCCGTTCAAGTTGCGTTGGAATCAGGACATCGTTCTCTTTCTGATGAAGCTAAAATTTGGAGTATTGGGAACACTTCAATTTTCACTAAAAAATTGTCCCCCGGATCAGGCCTCCCCACTGGAGAGCTTTAGGACCTCCGAAAGTTTGATTACTTGGAAAGTAAGTGAGGGTAAAGTTCCCTCACTTTACCAATCTCCATCCATCTTGCTTTGCTTGGATGCATCCCCTTCAGGCCCACTCTGAGGTACTCAACATCTCCTCTTCGTGAAGTTCTGACATTCCTGTCGAGAATAACATCTTCTGGCAACTCTGACATGTACTCTGGAGAAAGGTCATCAACTGATGGAACTTGAATGTCTGAGACTTCATCTAGGATCATTGGAGGCTCATACAATTTCAAATTCTCAACATTGACAACCGAGTAAATATGCATGTATGGAGGAAGATTGAGGCGGAAGGCATTGGTACCAATCTTCTCAAGGATCTCAAAAGGACCATACCTAATTGGCTTAAGCTTTTTACCTTCACCTTGCATCCTTTCCTTGCTGATATGTAACCAAACTCTGTCTCCAACCTGAAAATGATGATCAATGCGATGCTTGTCATGGCGAACCTTGTATTTTGCTTGGCTCTGTTCCAACCGTGCTTCCACTGCCTGATGAATTGCTTGGACTTTCTGGATGAACTTCAAAGCCTTCTCTGCATCATGGCGTCCATCTTCAACATCATCTTTCCCAAAAGAAAAATCCATCGTGTCTTGGGCACATAACCAAAGCATGTCTCAAAAAGGAGACCTCTTAGTAGAAGAGTGTGCTGCATGGTTGTAGGCATGCTTCACATAATGAAGACTCTCATCCCACAACTTAGGATGCTTACACAGTAACCTCTGAGTAGATGCACAACTGTCCTGTTTACAACCTCTGTCTCGTGGTCATGGATGGAAGGCTGTACTCTTCTTCAGTTTGGTGTCCATGAGTCCCCACAAAGTTGACCAAAATTCCCCCAAGAATCGAGAATCTCGATCCGATACAATAGAAGTAGGTAACCCAAAATGAACCCATACAAATTGAAAGTACATATGAGCTGTTAGTTCAGCAGTGACCTGTTTCTTACAAGGCATCAAAATACACATTTTGTTGAACCGATCAACTACTACATACAAATAATCATGTCCCTTCCTAGACATAGGTAACCCCCCTACAAAGTCCATTGACACACTTTCCCATGGACGAGAAGGTACAGGTAGAGGTGTGTACAAGCCCAATTTCCTATTACTAGGCTTACTAGTTGCACACATAACACAACCTCTAATATACTTAGTTACAATTTCTTGCATACGAGGCCAATAACAATATTTCTGCAGCTGAGTCAATGTTTTGTTTACCCCAAAGTGTCCTGCAATCAATGAGGTATGTGCTTCTCTAATAACCTGTGCTTGTTCATCTTTTGGAACACATAATTTACCCAAGTGATATAACAGTTTATCTTGCACATAATAATCTTTCTCTTCTACATGTTTACCATTCATTAAAGCAACATAGATATCCTTAAAGTTCTCATCATTAGCATATTGTTCCTGAAAACTTTCATGAACCATAGAACTATTCTGAAGGATTATCAAAGCATTCATCATAGGAGGTCTAGAGAGCATGTCTGCTACTTTGTTATGGGTTCCTTTCTTATACTTAATAACCAAATGAAACTGTTGTAGAAAACCCATCCACGAAAGTGCCTACTTTGTTGCGTTTAGTTTGTGAGTGCAAATCTGAAGTGGTGATCAGGGATTATGTTTCTTTCCCCATTATGTAATGTTTCCATTTTTTAACACTCTGAACTAAAGCATAAAGTTCTTTATCATAAGTGGCATAGTTACTTACTGCTCCTGAAAAGGTTTCAGAGTGGTAGCAAACCGGTTTACCTCCTTGCATGAGTACTGCTCCCATGGCAAACCCACTCGCATCTGTCTCAATCTCAAATGGTTGATGTAGATCTGGTAAGGCCAAAACTGGTGCGGTGCTCAACTTTCCCTTCAAAGTGTCAAAAGCCTTCTATTGTGGACCTCCCCACTGAAAAGTTTCTCTCGTACTGGTTAATGCATGCAATGGTGATGCTATATAAGAGAAATTTGCAATAAACTTTTCCCAGTACTGAACTGCACCTAGGAAACTTCTGACCTCTGTGACTGTACTTGGCTTAGGCCATTTTACAATAGCTTCGACCTTCGCAGGGTCTACTTTCAATTGACCACTCCCTATGACATAGCCTAAGTACACTAAGGATGTTTTAGCAAATTCGCATTTAGACATCTTTACATACAATTTTTCTTTTCTCAATACATCAAAGACTTTCTTTACATGACTTACATGATCTTCCCAAGTTCGACTGAATACAAGGATATCATCTAGATAGACTATGACAAAATCATCAATAAAAGGACGAAAGACATCATTCATGACTCTCATAAAGGTAGCTGGTGCATTACAAAGCCCAAAAGGCATAACCAACCACTCAAACAGTCCCTGTTTTGTCTTAAATGCAGTCTTCCAGATATCATCTTCTGCAATTCTTATCTGATGATAACCACTTCTCAAATCTAACTTAGTGAAATAAACTGCATGTTTTAATTGATCAAGTAAATCATCTATTCTGGGAAGAGGATACCTGTTCTTTACCGTTATCTTGTTCAAAGCACGATAGTCGATGCACATCCTCCAAGTTCCATCTTTCTTTGGAACCAAGACAATTGGAGAACCGCAAGGAGAAGTACTAGGACGAATAACTCCTTTTTCCACCAACTCTTGAACCTGCTTTTTAATTTCCTCATTCTGCATAACTGATAAACGGTACATGCCGATATTAGGAAGTGGCACATCCTGCTGTAACTGGATTTCATGTTGTATCTCTCTCTTGGGTGGTAACCCCTTCGGTTCCTGAAACATGTCATCATAAGCGGAAATAATTTTGACCATTTCAGCTTTATGTTTTGGATCACACCCCTTGAATGCCTCAGATTTATCATCTTCTTTGGCTTTTACAAGCATTAGTACAAAGTTTTTACTTGAGTTGACCAACCTCTTCATTTGACCAGCATTAACTAGTGTAAGATTAGTCTTCACCTTATGTGCCCGTACAATGTATTCTACCCCATCTTTAAAAAGATGATACTTATTCTCCCCCCTATAAAAGATTGCTTTTCTGTCATAAAGATAAGGACTCCCTAACACAAGCCCACAAATATCCAAAGGGACCACATCGACTTCTACCTCATCTACAAAGTTTGCAGTGATAGCAAATCTCAATTTACACTGTTTAGTTACTTTTAATTGTGCATCATTGCAAACCCATCCGAGTGGATATGGTTTCGGATGAGGTGTTGTAGCCAAATTAAGTTTCTTTACAACTTCTTCAGATATTAAGTTGACTTGTGAACCCATATCAAACATAGTATCAATCTTAGTGTGTTTTGTTACAACACGAATGTGAAACAATTCATTTCTTTGCTTATCAACCTTAGGAGAAGATTCTTTACTTGTACTTGCACTGGCATTAGAAAAACTTGCATCAGATGAGAGAGATATACCTTTCCCTTTACCTTGGATTCCGGTAGCAACAATCTTTGTCTCATCTCCGGAGTCAGAACCAAGATCTTGTTGAATCACTGCAGTAGTCTTTTGCTTGCCTTTATTACCTCCATATATTTTCGGCCTCAACTCAGGATGAAGCTTCCAACATCTTGAATCATCATGCCCCTCTTTCTTGCAATGGGAGCACGTGGGTTTCTCACCCTCTTTCTTAGCTGTATCTTCTTCCCTTTGCCTTTATCTTTGTCTTTTTCTTTCCCTTTAGACTTACCCTCAAACTTAGATGGCTTCTTGGAAAAGTTATCACTAAAAGTATTCTTACCCCTTGACTCTATATGAGTAGCTTGAACAGACACCTCGTCTAGATTGTTGGGACTCAACATCAAAATAGTGTGCCTAAGGTAAGAATGTAAACCACCAATATACTTAAGTAATGTGTCTTGGGTATACAAGGGAACATTTAGAGCAATGGCCCGTTTCCTAAACTCATGAGTATACTCCTGGACAGACTGCCCCTTACCTTGCCTAAAGGTTTGCCAATTCATGGTTAACTGTTGCATGTAACCTAAAGGGTAGAATTGTTTCCTAAGGGCAGCAACAAACTCCATCCAAGACATATTAACTTGACCATGGCGAGCAATTTCTTCACGAGTTTTACTCTCCCACCAGGTGAGAGCTGTACCTCCCAACCGAAGAGTTGCTAATTGAATCCTAGAAGCAGCTTCTACTAGGCCTTGAATCCTACAGTATACTTCTACTTGTTGGACCCAATCGTCTAATTTCTCAGCATTTAACTCCCCACAGTATTTAGGTAACTCAAATTTTACATCAAGCTTAATTACAGGCTTAGATTTGCTCTTAAATGGATTTATATTAGAAGAAGGAGAAGGAGAAGGAGGAGAAGGGGGAGGAGAAGAAGAGGGAGAAGATGGAGGAGTTTCTGGAGCTTTCTCCTCTGTGTCTTTCTGATCTTCCTGCTTCTCATGCTTTGAAGAGCCTCCCTTTTCACGCTTCTTCTTTTCTGCATAAAGTTCCTCCACCATTGCTTTCATGTCAAGGAATAGATTCAGAAAATCCTTGTCACTGAGCTCTGAACTTTTTCCACCTTCTTTTTCTTCCATCTGTGACGGTTGATTAACTCTTTGTCTTCCGATATCTGGATTGTATTCTTCGAGTTCTCCTTCACCTCGTTGCAACCTGGATCTCATTAGCATTCAAATTGGAATACAAGCCACACACAAAGCTCTGATACCAACTTGATCTATTTAGGATCTAGGACTAAACGCTTACGGAATGCGTAACGTAAAAGATCAATTATTACAACGCTTAACATAAATGATTACATAATTAAATGCTCAAATGAATAAATGAACATAATATAAAATAAATGCCAAGATAATGAACTGAACAGAAAGAGAGAAGAAATAGAGAGACGAAACCACAATTGATAACGGAGTTCATCCCTAAGGACTAGTCTCTGGGTCCCTCTCCAACGGAGTGGCCGATCCGATTATACTCCAAAATCAGTTACAATTGAGACAGCATCATCCCCTTCAAGCACATCGATAGCACAGCATAACTTCGACGTACAGGAACAATTACAATCATCTCCCGAGCATTCTCTCATTCTCCACTTGGACTTGGAAAATCAAGGCCTATACCCCTCCTTTTATACAAAAAGTTTGCCCAATTAGGCCTAACCACTCAATTAATTGCATAACCTCCCTGGTCAGCTCGTATTAGGTCTAATTTGGCTTCTGCAATCTTTTGGTTTCAGGTGGTTGAGGTATATCTTGTTTGTTTTGGCTTAATAAGCCATTTGTTAGGCATTCGGCTAACAATTATACATCAAAAGCAACCGCTGCCGCTAATACTTTAGAATTGTCGCGTGGCATAGCGGTGACATTATATTTTGTTATATCGGTGGTCGGTGGTTCCAACCCCGCCGACCACGTTTTACCCCTGCATTCCAACAATTCAAACAACAAAACCGACTGCAGGCTATATATAGTTAGCGCCAACAACCGACGGTGTAACGGTGGAACGGTCCGATGATTTTGGGGAGAACGCGGGTTCAAACCCGAATAAGAAATTTTGTTAAAACAAACAAATCTGCCGGTCAAAAGCCGTCGCCTACCACGATGCCACGTGTCAAACCCTTATTGGCCAGAATGTGCTGACGTGGATGAACCGTACGCTGACTGTGTCACCGACGTGTCTCACTGCTATTTGCTGAAACTGCTGACTCAGCCATCCACGTGTCAAGCTCTAAATCACCGGAGATGCTGACGTGTCGCTGACTCGACTGCCACATCAATGCTGACTGAGCGTACAGACTGCCACGTGTCATCATCTGATTGGCTCCATACCGATGACTCACCTGCCACGTGTTGGCTCAGAATTCGCCTATGTAATCTGTACGATACAGACGATCTGCTGACGTCATCATCCGTACAGTTAGCACAAAAGTCAACTGGAAACTTTGACCACTGATAACTTTCACGTACGATGTCGGATTTCGACGAAACGAACACCGTCGAAAATGTCTCGACGAGCTCTTCGCGATGACGCTGGTTTCGTTGATTTTTGAGATGATTATTTTTTTCACCTTCTGGATGCCCCTAAAGCCAGTTTGACTGGCCGTAACTTGCACAAACGGAGTCCTTTTTGCCCCGTTCAAGTTGCGTTGGAATCAGGACGTCGTTCTCTTTCTGATGAAGTTGAAATCTAGAGTATTGGGAACACTTCAATTTTCACTGAAAAATTGTCCCCCGGATCACTTATTGTAAAAATGCTAGAACTGTCTTTATCTGTTTCCTTCAGTTTGTTCCATGAAAGAAACATTTTGTTTGGTGTACTTGTTTTCACCATGGAAAAATCTGTGATGGTAATTTATATAATATCTTCACATAGACCACTGATATTTGAAATAACTTATACAACATTTTTGCCAAAGCATATGGTGGTTAGTAAATCATAGAACATCTTGAGGCTAGAAACTATGCAGTCACTGATGTATCTATGGAAAATTGCTAGAAATGAAACATATAGAGAGGGGTTGGGATATATTTCAAGCATTTTAAAAGCAATCACAGACTGACTCCTACATGGAAATTCCAAATCACTCCCAATTTTTTACAGCAGCTTACTTAGCAAGTCCCCTACTTATAACTAAGGTTTCAGGGCCCCATCATCAAATATGATGCCACATCAGCATGCTTTTTGTCAAGGTGTCCAAAAAGGCCCAAAAAAAAAGTGAGACCAATACTTGTGCATTCACAGCATGTTTTATTGAGCATTGATGTGGAATCACATTATTGGTTGCTTTTTAGATCAAAGGAATACATTTTGTTTAATTATGGGTAGTCATCATCTACACTAACAACTTTAAAGTCACAACTGTTGGTCCAATATTGATAAAAATATTGGGCATTATATAAACAACTATTATCACAACTATTGAAACATGCTTAGGTACTGGGTCCTCTCCCCTATTTGTAATGTTTCAACCTGTGTATATTTTCTTTGTGGAGAGGGGGGTCATCATGATGAGGTTTTAATTTTATGTTTTTTTATCTTTTATTGAGGTTTGCAAGACACAACTTAATCTTGTCTTCTTAATCAACCTCATGACAGTAAACTTGTAGAACTCAAACAACAAAATTATTGTAAATGCACTCATATAAAATGCCACAAAACTAAATGTGTGTTCTTTAGGGAGGGAATTTGGGAATTTATTGTACACACACTTAATTATAAAGTGTAATGGGGGGCTATGCCATCACAATAAGGATTCTTATGATTCTCATAGGTCATGTGAGTGTGTCTTGGAGCACACCTTGTACATCTATATATTCCTTCCACACTCTCGATTTAAGTTAGTTCTGCTTATATTCTCTTAGAATTACTCTTAGATGAGGACTTGATGAGCCTTAGGAGGCTAAGTGGGTACAAAGGGTACTACCTTTGGGCTTAGGAGAGAGGACATTTTCAGGGCACCCATTGGAATCTCACTCTTCCATTATGGATGATCAACACAGGGGGTCAAATCATAGGGAGAAGGAAATGATTGGCAAGGTGAGGGGATAACGAAAAATACACCTCCTAGATAGATCACCTCATATGGATGGCATGTGCCACATGAGGCCAAGGGAGATGGTATATCCCCTTTGGTCTAGGGAAAAAGGGTCGAAGGTACCCCATCAAGTCGCATTCTCCCATTCTCTCTTATGATTGAACCCTCCAAGGATGTTAGAGTACTTTGTGATTGAATTAATGATTCGCCACAAGTTTATTAATATCTAATTATAGTAATCTGCTAATTAGTATTATTGTAGTAAATGATTATAATCTACTAACTAGTTGATTATGGTAAATGGTTTTAACTTGTGTGCAATGCTTCAATTAGGTCCTTTGTTTATTTAAATTAATGAATTAGGAAAATTTAGGGCACTCCCAATTAGGGGACATTAGAGATATATTCATGAATAAAAATATTACAAATAGTTCAATTTTTACCCCATATAACTTGTGAGGTTTTTCTTGTATATTCATTGTTTGATTGGCATTTCCATGCAATGAAAATATTCATGAATAGAAACATTACAAATAGTTCAGTTTTTACCCCATATAAACTGTGAGAGTTTTCTTATGTGTTCACTATTAAATTGGCATTTTCATGCAATGATTGCTACACATGCTCAAAAACCATGTAATGAAAATATTCATGGATGAAAACATTAAAAACAGGTCAGTTTTTACCCATATAAACTGTAGGAGTTTTTTTGTATATTCACTATTAAATTGACGTTTCCACTTTCCATGCAATGATTGCAGCACATGCTCAAAAACCATGCAATAAAAATATTCACGAATAATAACATTACAAACATTCCAATTTTTACCCCATATAAACTGTGAGAGTTTTCTGATATATTCACCATTAAATTGGTGTTTCCTTTGTAAAATCAGGTTAAGCTCCATACAGATGATTACATCTCCCTTCTTAATATATTCACTATTAAATTGGCGTTTCCTTTGTAAAATCAGGTTAAGCTCCATACAGATGATTACATCTCCCTTCTTAAACATTAAGATTTTTAAGAATTGCAAAATTTAGAAACATGTTTAAAATAGCAAAGCTTTGTAGATTTTTAAAATAGAGACATTGATCAATTTGAACAACACTTAATGCCAAAACTGATAATAAGACTTTTTCTCAATTCTTGAAGTATTCCAGGCAATGATGAAGGCGCAGCTCAGAGCAGGAGAGATGGATAGGGTGTCAATAGCCTTTCCTCGTCTATATAGTCATAGCTTAAGACCGCCCATGCTTCCATAGCCACTTAAAGGTGAAGGGGTCAGCCACCCCTGCATCTAGATAGAGGGAAAACATCTTAAAGGCAGGGACTAAAAACTGTGTTCTATTCAACATCCGCTGCAAATGTCACAAAAACGTTCCTCCAATGATTTGCTTATTTATATGAAATAACTTAGAATTAAACCCTACAGCATAGTACAAACAAACTCATCTGTTCTTTTATTAGCATAGTATAAACCCTACAGAATTAAATCTTGGAGAACAAAGCCTAGACAGAGAACAACACATGGTAGCACCATAATCCCTAAACCCGCACCGATTATAGCCCATCTTAATTTAAGCAGTTTAGGCGGCACCATCAAATAAGTTGCTGTAAGGAAACTCAGCATGAAGAATACTAGAGCGGTGCCCAAAAGCACCTTGCTCATTAAGGTAATTCTCTTCCCAGGCCCAAAAACCATTATTACAACCAGTATTGAAGCAAAGAAAGCCACAATGCCTCCAACCAGAACTATTGTAGAAGAAATGGGTGTCTTGTATTTGTCGAAATCCCTCAAACCACTAATCACAATGAATATCGATGATATCGCCAAAGTCACAGCAAAACTTAGTAGCCCTCGCTCTGCTTTATTCGGTTGCCGTGGAGAATTTCCTCTGCCTGCCATCGATACACTAACTCGGGGTTCCTAATCTTTGCGTACAGGAGAACGATTCCAGCAGCAACTCATGTATTGTTGATAAACTAATGCAAAACACCTAGTTTTAAATTAAATTTTGCTCAACACTCTGTTTTATTTTAGACAACCATTTTTAGATGAAGTTTTTGATTTGTTTTTTAAAGCACTGCATGCAAATCCATTGGAGGAAAGAATGCTTTAATATATTTTAATATATTTTTTATAAAGAATAAAATATTATTATTTGAATATCTAAATTAAGATATTAAAATAAAAAATTAATTTTTAGTATAAACAAAAAATAAATTTATAAGTTATTTTTTATTTTATATTGTGCAAGCTTTTAAAGCACTGCATGCAAATCTATTGGAGGAAAGAATGTTTTAATATAAGTTATTTTTAGATAAAGTTTTTGATTTTTTTTTAAAGCACTGCATGTAAATCTATTGGAGGAAAGAATGCTTTAATATATTTTATATAAAGAATAAAATATTATTATTTTAATATCTAAATTAAGATATTAAAATAAAAAATTAATTTTTAGTATAAACAAAAAATAAATTTATAAGTTATTTTATATTTTATATTGTGCAAGCTTTTAAAGCACTGCATGTAAATCTATTGGAAGAAAGAATGCTTTAATATATTTTTAATATAAGTTATTTTTAGATGAAGTTTTTTATTTTTTTTAAAGCACTGCATGCAAATCCATTGGAGGAAAAAAAGCTTTAATATATTTTTTATTAAGAATAAAATATTATTATTTTAATATCTAAACTAGTATATATATGTTAAATATTAATCTATATAATATATGCCGAATATATCATTTTAGAGATCTATTTTATTTATTTCTTTAAAAAAATTGAATTATTCAATTAAAGTAGAAACTTAACAATTTTGATAATGTTTTGGATAAGGATATAAAAGTGAGGTGGATTTTTTTAAATAAATATTTCTAATATGTCTCTTTGTTTTAAATTTTTTTAAATAAAGATTCTTTAAAATAATTATTGTGTTGATTTTTTATTTTTTTAAATAAATAAAATATTGTTAAATGTCTATTGGTAATTAAGATATTAAAATAAAAAAATAATTTTTAGTATAAAGAAAAATTAAATTTATAAGTTATTTTTTATTTTATATTGTGTAAGTTTTTAAATTTAGATAATTAAATTAAATTAATTGATAAAACCTCATTGCTTAATGAATTAGTACAAAATTATATTTTTATATTTAAATTTTGTTTTTTTTTGTAATGCTATTGCAATGCACTGTTAACTAGTTAAATAAGTTAGTTTTGAATCAATTAAAAACTAAAATTTTACGCTTTTCAAATATAATTTTTTAAAAAACAATTAACATGTTAAATATTTAATTTTAAATATAACCCCCCTTAGAAATGGGAGAGTTTGGTCCACATTAGAAACCCCCCTACCAATATAAGGTGGCCTATAACTCTAACAAACCTGGGTCAAGGCTATGGCACAACAATTTGGGGCACAATGGAGCGTGATACATGTTAAGTTTTAACATATATTAAGAACATTGGGAATTATAGCTGCAATAGAGTGAAACCCACATTTAGAACAATTTTGTAGAGATGGTTAGTAGGCCAATAGAGATGCAATCAAGGAGACTAAATTTTGAAGGGCATCTTGACTCTATTAATGAAGAAACAAATATGCAACTTCACAATCAATTTTGTCAAATCATTGACCTCTCTAAACATCTCAATAAAAGTGAATTTGTTTCCAACATGTTCTTTATTGTAAGGATTTCTTTGCACTTTTCTTTTTGATCAAAGGAAGTGAGGCCCATAGAATGATAGGACTTGAATAATTTCAGTGTGCTATCAAAGACAAAGGCAATGAATATTTGGAAAATAAGAAACCTACATATGCTTTAGCTTTTTTGAAAGAAATGACCAACCAAAATTTAAATAGAAAAATTGAAACTACTAAAAGGTAATTTAATAAAGGAACAATCTTTTTACAGTGGTTGTAGATGTTTTTGATTAACAATAAACAAGTTTTGAAGGGTACTGAAATGTGTATAAAAAAGAGAAGGGGCAACAAAGATAAAGCAATAGGCTACCCACCCAAAACACCAAAACAAGTTGATTACATAGACATCAACTTCCCATCAACAAGAAACAAAAAGCACAAAGCAACAAGACCAAACAAAAAGAGCAAAACAATGGTTGTAGATGTTAATTTCCTACAACTTACTATTCATCATGAACACTGAACTCTTGAAATAACTAAAAATCATGATGCTATAGAAAGCATGTTTTTTAGATCAATAAGTAGCAATTTAAGCTTTTTGTTTTCTTCTTTTGGACATTTAGTTTTGTACAATGTCCTAGTGGACCTGTGAACCCCAAATATTTGAAGAGAACCTTTAAACTAACTACTTTAGATCACATATACTATTAGAGAAGATTGATATTGTTATGGCTCTCTACATTGGAAGATATGTTGAACAATAAAAACAACAAAAAATATTAAATTTTGTTGTGAAGGATAGGTATATTTTAATAACCAGTAAGATAGACACTGACATGCTACACAATGTAAATGACTAGAGATTGAGAAGAAGTGTATGAGCCCATGTTTCACTATTATGAAACATCTGACCTACAGAATCATTTTTTGAAGTGAATCTTCATATGTTGAAGCAAAATTCAATGTTCTACAAGTTTCATTCATTATTATTTTTAGTTTTTGTCCAAGGTATCGTTTATACAATGAGAAATTTCATAGCAAGCTAAACTCAACTCTTATGGCATATATGTAAATACCTGATAGATTCAAATATTAAGGAAAAAAAATGGAACCTATAGAGATAATTGAATTAAATGTGTTTTTTCAATCATGTGTATTAAGTAAATTAAGAATGAAATGCTATTGTACTAATCGCAAGATCGCTACATTAGTGCAATGACTGTATCTACACATGCTTTGAATTTATATCTACATATAATTTTAATCTAAACAATAGAAGAGCAAATGACAATGTTCTTTTTGTTGTTTTCTTTTGTGGCATTTGTCCTTGATGACAAAACTACCCTGAGTTGGTGCCTTGGCATTCCATAATTTAGCTATTGATGTTTCAGCACAGTTGGCATTGGCTTAGGAAGCATATTAAGATTAATAAGCACGCATAATAATAATAACAGTCTACCCTGAGTTGGTGCCTTGGAATTTCATGATAAATTACTATTTATCATGAAGTTTGAACTCCTGAAATAACTATAAATAATGATGCTATAGGAAGCGTGTTTTTCAAATCAATAAGTAGAAATTTAAGATTTTTTTTCTTCTTCTTTTGGACATTTTTTTTTGTACAATGTCGCAATGGACTTGTGAACCCTTGATATTTGAAGATAAATTTTAAACTAACTACTTTAGATGAAATATACAATTAGACAAAGGCCCATTGGGTATGAAGGCTCTCTACATTAGAAGATATGTTGACCAATAAAAATAATAGAAAATATTTTTTTGTGAAGGATAGGTAATCTTTTAATAATCGATAAGACGAACACTAACATATACACAATGTAAAATGACTAGGGAGTTGAGAAAGAAGCGTATGAGCCATGTTTCACTATTATGAAACATCTGACCTACAGAATCATTTTTTGAAGTGAATCTTCATATGTTGAAGCAAAATTCAATGTTCTACAAGTTTCATTCATTATTATTTTTAGTTTTTGTCCAAGGTATCATTTATACAGTGAGAAATTTCCTAGCAAGCTAAACTCAACTCTTATGGCATATATGTAAATACCTGATAGATTCAAATATTAAGGAAAAAAAATGGAACCTATAGAGATAATTGAATTAAATGTGTTTTTTCAATCATGTGCATTAAGTAAATTAAGAATGAAATGCTATTGTACTGATCGCAAGATCACTACATTAGTGCAATGACTGTATCTACACATGCTTTGAATTTATATCTACATATAATTTAATCTAAACAATAGAAGAGCAAATGACAATGTTCTTTTTGTTGTTTTCTTTTGTGGCATTTGTCCTTGATGACAAAACTACCCTGAGTTGGTGCCTTGGAATTTCATAATTTAGCTATTGATGTTTCAACACAGTTGGCATTGGCATAGGAAGCATATTAAGATTAATAAGCACGCATAATAATAATAACAGTCTACCCTGAGTTGGTGCCTTGGAATTTCATGATAAATTACTATTTATCATGAAGTCTGAACTCCTAAAATAACTATAAATAATGATGCTATAGGAAGCATGTTTTTCAAATCAATAAGTAGAAATTTAAGATTTTTTTTCTTCTTCTTTTGGACATTTTTTTTTGTACAATGTCGTAATGGACTTGTGAACCCTTGATATTTGAAGATAACTTTTAAACTAACTACTTTAGATGAAATATACAATTAGACAATACTGATAATGTTATGGCTCTCTACATTAGAAGATATGTTGACCAATAAAAATAATAGAAAGTATTTTTTTTTGTGAAGGATAGGTATCTTTTAATAATCAGCAAGATAGACACTGACATGCTACACAATTTAAATGACTAGAGATTGAGAAGAAGCGTATGAGCCATGTTTCACTATTATGAAACATCTGACGTACATAATCATTTTTTGAAGTGAATCTTCATATGTTGAAGTAAAATTCAATGTTCTACAAGTTTCATTCATTATTATTTTTAGTTTTTGTCCAAGGTATCATTTATACAGTGAGAAATTTCCTAGCAAGCTAAACTCAACTCTTGTGGCATATATGTAAATACCTGATAGATTCAAATATTAAGGAAAAAAAATGGAACCTATAGAGATAATTGAATTAAATGTGTTTTTTCAATCATGTGTATTAAGTAAATTAAGAATGAAATGCTATTGTACTGATCGCATGATCGCTACATTAGTGCAATGACTATATCTACACATGCTTTGAATTTGTATCTAGATATAATTTTAATCTAAACAATAGAAGAGCAAATGACAATGTTCTTTTTGTTGTTTTCTTTTGTGGCATTTGTCCTTGATGACAAAACTACCCTGAGTTGGTGCCTTGGCATTTCATAATTTAGCTATTGATGTTTCAGCATAGTTGGCATTGGCACTCATTGGTGTATTTGGTTGTTGATGTTTCGGTACTTGGCATATTTAGTGGTTACTATATGGACAGTAATTTGATGGTTTATCTTTAGTTTTGATTTGTGGTACTGATTCTTGGATTCATGTGTAGAGGATATAATTTTGTTCAATGGAGTTGTTCTTTCATACAGGTTGCTTGGCATGGTTGTCTTTAGTGATTACATAAGCAATTGTTAAGGTTTGGCGCATAATTTTGTATCCTTCACAAAGGGAAATTACACTTTTATGGTTTACATGGTGACATTCATAAACAAGAAGCAATCAAATATAGTAATGTGGTTTGTATTTCCTATAGCAATCATATGCTATATTCATTGGCATAAAGCTAAAGCCATACATGTCTTTTTCTTGAGTAATCGAGCTATATGATATTGTTTTATATTTTTTAGTTCTTCACATGTGAAATGACTTACATTATTACCATTTCACACAATAGTCATAAAGTTTTTTCATTACCATCGGCCTTTTTGATAGTGGTTATAGTGTAACCCATTTAAATGGCTATCAACTATCTTATTTTTGGCCTCACCTTACTTGCCGACTACATTTATCGGGGTCATCACTTTACACCGAGCATTTCATTTTTCATATAACTCATTTGTATCAACCATTTTACGATGAGCACACCATATTTCATAATGTTTGATTATGTGTGTTAGCCCATGGGAACTTTGGAATATACGAAGGCATCATATATGTTTTATGTGGTCAATGTTTGACAACACTAATGAAATCTTTGGCAGCTATCATTTGATTTTGTTAATAACATTGTTGGTTCCTTGACCACAAACTTAAAGTGATCATTATGTTTTGTTAATGATGGTTCGGACTCCAAGAATTATCAAAAGTTGAAATGGCTATAAGAAATCTTTGATTCAAAAGGAAGTTAGGGAAAGTTCATTATGATATTTTGTTTTGTTTTGAAGAAGTATCAACGTCGCCATGAATATTATGAAGCTACAATATGCAGCTATTTTTCGAGCTAAAACTTGGAAGAGCTTTAGTGAAGCCGTTATGAAGGTTTTATGCAATCAGTTTGTAATATTTTGGCCACCATGACAGTTATTTGGTTTTCAATCTAGAAAATATTGCATCTGTTTTAAGTAACTGTTTTATGGATTAATATTTTTTTGAAGACTAGATATTTGTTAAAGATTAATTTCAAATTTTATTAACTTGAATTTATACTCAAGGCTTTCATTATTTTAGTGGCATTCATCGATATTTCTATGGTTATCATGATTTAACTATATTATTTATCAGTTTATCAAAACCCTAGTTATTGTGGATACAGGTTTTTGAAAAGGATAATTGTTTTATGCTCTTTGTATAGATGCATGGAAAAATCCATGACTCGATGGAGAAGAGAAGAGAGGAGATATAAATTTGAATGGAGTATTGTTGAGGGTTTATTTATGTGGTATCATTTTGTATTTAAAAAGACAAAACAGGGTTTATATTGTATATGTCTCTAGTTGTATTACATAGATTACATTGAGTTTTTCAGTGAGACTATTTGCATTGTTTTAAGCAAATACATTTTTGTAGTGGGAATTATTGAAAATATCATTCTTTTTGTATCCTATTGTGATTTTGTGACTGCAAATACTTTGTGCAGTTATAAGGTCCCAACAAGTTGCATTATCATGAGATTTTGTTTCAAAAGAAGTTGGGGCTTCTAACTTGAAGTTGGTGCTTTAGTTTGTTATTGGAGTTGGTGCTCTGAAAAAATTGTAATAAGTTTTGAATTAAGCCTGTAAGGAATTTTGGAGTGGTTTTTCTACCCCAAGAGGGTTTTCCACTCGTCAAAATTCTGTGTTTCTCTTTTTTGTGGTTTTTTCCTATCTTACATAATCTTTCTTTCAGTCATTTGTAAAATTTGTTCATGCAATGCTCTGATACTTTTCACAGTTTCACTTGTTGTCTTCAAGATCATAGTTCAATTTTTCATGTTCAATGTGTGAATGCTAAAATCTTCCATAAGTGAGTTTTTTGTCTTGTGCAATAGAAAGCATAAAAAAAAAATTCGTTCAGCACTATATGAGCAATGTACATAATGCTTTGATGTGAGTTTTTATATTTGATTAATTCATTAAAGTAATCATTCAAAATTTAGTGTTTACATTGCATATATAAGGTCACTATTGTTCAAGATCAAACAGGGTTTAAATATGCATTTCAAGTCATAAAATGTTTTAAATATATTACTCTAATTCACCCCCCCCTTCTCAAAGTAATTCCACTTCCAACAAGTGGTATCAGACCGTAGAGTCCTGCATTAGGTTTTATCACCTAGGATTGATTCTAGTATTGGAAGTCTGTCATTATGGAACATGTACCTGAAGGTTCATATGTTACAAGAGCTCCTATATTTGATGGCTTTGATTATGTTTTTTGCAAAATCAGAATGGAAACATATTTGATTTCTTTAGATCTTGATGTCTGGAACTTAATGTGAAGTAAATACACTGTACTTGATACCATACCTACAAAATATGATGAGAACATAAAATATGAAATGAATGCAAGAGATAAACATGCACTATTGTGTGGTCTGAAAAAAGATGTATTTGTTAAAGTCATGCATTGTAAATCTGCATATGAAATTTGGAAGAAGCTTGAAAATGTTTATCAAGGAAATGAAAAAGTTAAGCAATCCAAAATCCTTACTCTCAAGAATCAATTTCAGGAAATGAGAATGAAGGATGATGAAAATATTGTTGATTATTTCTTAAGGATAGATGAAGTTGTCAGTGCAAGAAGAGGTCTAGGTGAAATAATTGTTGAATCTAGTGTTGTTCAAAAATTAATTAGGACTTTGCATCCTAAATTTGAGTCTAAAGTTTCTACTCTTGAAGAAAAAAAGCATTTTGATTCACTAACCTTGGACAATTTACAAGGCATATTAACAACATATGAAATGAGGATAGGAAGCTCTGCTTCAATCTCTAAAGAGACAACTTTTAAAGAAGAAAAGAAAGAAGACTTAGACAATGAATTAGAATTGTCTGATACCTTAGAAGCTCTTTTGGTAAGAAAGTTGACAAAGAAATATAAAGGAAAAATGTCATTCAAGTGGACCAATGATGATGAGAAATCAGAAAAACAATTTAAGAAAAATGCTTTTGATTCTAAAAAGAAGTTTAACTTCAAAAAGAAAAAGAGTCTATTTACCAAAGAAGACTTAGATGTTGAGATAGATGACTCACTTGGTGATGAAGATGAAACTTTATTCATGGCTGAAGTTGATTCACAAAAGATTACAAATAAAGAATCAAATAATTAGTTTGTTTTAGAAAATGATAAAATAGATCTAAAAGGTGAAACTATATGTATGGCCACAATGAATGAAATGGAACTGCAAGAAAATAGACTTGCAGAGACTTCTGGTTATAATAAAGAATTGAATGGTTTTGAGAATGAACTGAAAAATTTCTCTAAGTGAAGTTCAAAATTTGAAGGACTTAGTATACCAAAAAATTCAGAATGAGCAAGATACTGAGAATCTAGTAGGTAAGATTATAATCGCTAAAAAGGAAATTACTTATTTAAGGCTTCAAGTTGAAACTCTTAAGATTACAAGGATGCAATTGAAATTCAAGGAAGAAAAGTGTTGTATCTTAGAAACTAAAATCAACAATCTTAGAAAGGAATTTGATAATTTTACAAATATTTTTAATAAACAAAGGTCTTATGAAGACAAGTTAGGTCTTGGTTATATGAATGATTCGAGTGATTTTCTAGGTGTAAATATAAAATCTAAATATGGCAGATCTAGACAAGCTTCCTACAAGAAGAAAAATAGTCTTTCTAAGACAACCATGCAAAACAAAGTTAAGTTGATTTGGATACCTAAAAGGAGCAATGTAGAACCGGAAGGTATCTTTAGTCAAACTGAATTACATGTTAAAGTTGAAAATACATGGATCTTAGATAGTGGTTGTTCTCATCATATGATAGGGGACAAAAGTATTTTTACTAAACTTGAATTTGGTGATTTTGGTTTAGTATGGTTTGGTAACAATGATTACATAAAACTTATAGAAAAAGGCACAGTGGTTTTTGGTAATAACATTTTCTTGCCAAATGTTTATTATGCAGCAGGTTTAAAGCACAATCTATTAAGTGTGACACAAATTTGTGATCAAGATTTATGTATTATTTTTTATGATTGTGGGTGTTAGATTAAAAGGAAATCAGGAGAAATAGTTATTGTTGATTCAAGAACATAGGGAAATATCTATGAAGTGACTAGTGTGAAAGTGTTTGATCAGATGGGGAGGAGTCTCTATGATCTTCCTCCTATTTATTTTCACTAATCAATCTTTGTGATTGCAGGGTGTGTTTTAAAGTTTTATCTTATATCCCTAAAAGTATAAACTGCAATCAAATCTTTGCAGTTTAGTTGGTGATTTGGAATAGTTTGCAAATTTTTATTACATGAAGGATTGTGTGTTAACATTGTCTTGTTTATGGCAACAAGTTGTAGAATTTTTTTTTTGAGAATGAACAGATAATTGATACTAGTTGCTTGGATAGTCAATACTCAGTTTCTCTATCTACATAAAGAGGAAGGCTTTATGATATGAAGAGAGAATTTAAAAAATTCTATGTCTAAGGAGATGGGGAAGAAATATTATGTTTATTTTAAGTCATGCAATTTTTTCTGCTTCATGAAGCAATGTGGAATAGGGTTTCAAGGCTTATCGAAATAGTTTTGTCTAGCTACTTTTTAAAGTATGCATGATCTTAGGGGGAGAAATTCTAGTTGCACCATTTCTTTCCTTAAGCATTGGTTCAACACATGGTTGCATTTGGTTCTCCTTGAGTGTTCATTTGTGAATATTCCACTGGATGGTATTGTGTGTGTTTTGTTATTGCATTATGGTTTGGATTGTAGTTGTTTAATGTTCAAATTGGAAAGTCAAATTTTTTTAGGTTTCATGAGACAGTACAACATCAATGAAAGCAACATTTTTTGATTAGACACAAGTCAGAAATAAGCAGACAATTGATTGATATCAGTCACAGTTTACCAGTGGTATTATTTTTTGTATGCTGACATTATAGTATACATGATGGCATTTTTTATAGTTTCTTTGGTATAATAGTGCCTTTTTGTTATTTGGTATTTCATGGTCTTTAGCTTGTAGGTGATAGTACTTTGTTAGTTCACACAGTTGATCATTATTTTGGTGATATGGTTCAGGATAATTGGTATGATAGGTGATATTATGGTAATATTTATTGATATGCTTCCTTGATTCATGCTTGACAATGATTTGTTGCTATAGAAAAGGAAGTTGGTTTTGGCATGATATGATAATCTTATGAGATTTATTTAACAATGTCTGTATTCTTCATGGTATTCAAAAATTTATGCTTATAATTCACATAGTCTGGTGTTGTTTAATCAGGGCTACATTTGAAACAACTTGGTTAATTGTGTTTCTACTTGTTGAATTCTCTCTATTCTTGTTCAAGTGTGGCACTCAAAAAGGAGTTATGATACCAGTTTTGATATATTTTGCTACAACTAGTTTTTGTTTGAATAGTGCTATATCATAGGGAGAGGTTTCTTGCATATTTCATGATACAAAATATGGTTGGTGATTGGTTATATTACAACTTGGTGATCTATGCATTTTCAGCTTTTCATTGATGTATGGCAGTTGTATTTATTTTTGGGGTGCTTACCAATGATGTTCCTTTGTGCTCTTGATAGTGAGTTGCTATTTGCAGGTTGTGCAATTGGTGCATACAGTACTTGATTTTATGGTGTTTACATGTTTTCAGTATTATGGCTGCTAGATTTATTGTGTTTGATCATGTGAATACAAGGCGTTATATGCAACAAAGTTATTTTCTTATGTCTATAGTGATGATTTGATTCTTGACTACTATTTTCCAATGGATATGTGTTGGTTGGATGTAGTTGTTTTTTCAAGGCATTTCACATTCTCCTTTGTTACTCTTTGTCCTTGTGACAAAAAAGGGGGAGAAAATGATGGTTCAGATGGCTATTTTTTTTCCATCAAGGATAAAGGGGGAGTTTGTTGGTTTCTTCTATGGCATTTTTCCTTGATGACAAAACTGCCCTGAGTTGGTGCCTTGGCATTTCATAATTTGGCTATTGATGCTTCAACACAGTTGGCATTGGCATTGGTGTGGCACTGACACTCATTGGTGTATTTGGTTGTTAGTGCTTCAGTACTTGGCATATTCATTTCAGTTTTGTTTTGTGGTACTGATTGTTGGATTCATGTGTAGAGGATATATATTTTAGTTTAATGGAGTTGTTCTTTCATACAGGTTGCCTGGCATGGCCATCTTTAGTGATTACATAAGCAATTGTTAAGGTTTGGCACATAATTATGTATCCTTCACAAAGGCAATTGCACTTTGACAGTTTAGATAGTGGCATTCATAAACAAGAGGCAATCAAATATAGTAATGTGGTTTGTATTTCTTATAGCAATCATATGCTATATTCGATGGCATAAAGCTAAAGCCATGCATGGTTTTTTCTTGAGTAATTACGCTATTTACTTATGATATAGTTTATATTTTTTGGCTCTTCATATGTGAAATGACTTACATTATTACCATGTCACACAATAGTCATAAATTTTGTTTATTACCATTGGCATTTTTGATAGTGGTTATAGTGTAAGCCATCTAAATGGCTATTGTCTATCTTATTGTCGGCCTCACCTTACTTGTCGACTACATTTATCGGGGTCATCACTTTACACCGAGCATTTCATTTTTCATATAACTCATTTGTATCGACCATGTTACATGAGCACACCATAATTCATAATGTTTGATTATGTGTGTCGGCCCATGGGAACTTTGGAATATACAAAGGCATCATATATGTTTTATGTGGCCAATGTTTGATAGCACTAATGAAATATTTGATAGCTATCATTTGATTTTGTTAATAACATTGTTGGTTCCTTGACCGAAAACTTAAAGTGATCATTATGTTTTTTTAATGATGGTTCAAACTCCAAACATTATCAAAAGTTGAAACGGTAGTCAAAAGGCCTTGATTCGAAAGGAAGTTAGGGAAAGTTCATTATGCTATTTTGTTTTGTTCTGAAGAAGTATCAGTGCCGCCATGAAGATTATGAAGCTACAATATGCAGCTAGTTTTCGAGCTGAAAGTTGGAAGAGCTTTAGTGAAGCCATTATGAAGGTTTTACGTAGTTAGTTGGTAATATTTTTGCTGCCATGACAGGTATTTGGTTTTCAATCTAGAAAATCTTGCATCTATTTTAAGTAACTGATTTATGGATTAAGATTTTGTTGAAGATTAGAAATTTGTTAAAGATTAATTTCAGTTTTCATTAACCTGAGTTTATACTCAAGGGTTTCATTATTTCAGTGGAATTCATCAATATTTTTGTGGTTATTATTCAAACCCATTATGGGTATCATGATTTAACTACATTATTTACCAGTTTATCAAAACCTTGGTTATTGTGGATACAGATTTTCGAAAAGGATAATTGTTGTATGCTCTTTGTATGAATGCATGGAAAAAGCCATGAATCGATGGAGAAGAGAAGAAAGAGAGAAGATATAAGTTTGAATAGAGTATTGTTGAGGGTTTATTACTATGATATCATTTTGTATTTGAAAAGAGAAAAGAGGTTTTATATTGTATATGTCTCTAGTTGTATTACAAAGATTACATTGAGTTTTTTAGTTAGAGTATTTGCATTGTTTTAAGAAAATACATTTTTGTAGTGGGCATTATTGAAAATATCATTTTGTTTTGTATCCTATTGTGATTTTGTGACTGCAAATAATTTGTGCAATTATAAGGTCCCAACAGGTTGCATTATCATGATATTTTGTTTCAAAAGAAGTTGGTGCTTCAGTTTGTTATTGGAGTTGGTGCTCCACATTGTTATTGGAGTTGGTGATCCACATTTTTATTGATTTGGTGCTCTGAAAAACATTGTAATAAGTTTTGAATTAAGCCTATAAGGAATTTTGGAGTGGTTTTTCTACCCCAAGAGGGTTTTCCACTCATCAAAATTTTGTGTTTCTATTTTGTGTGGTTTGTGGCTATCTTGGATAATCTTTCTTCCAGTCATTTGTAAAAGTTGTTCATGCAATGCTCTGATACTTTTCATAGTTTCAAGTTGTCTTCAAAATCATAGTTCAATTGTTCATGTTCAATGTGTGAATGCTAAGATCTGCCATAAGTGAGTTTGTTGTCTTGTGCAATAGAAAGCATAAAAAATTTGTTCATTCAACACTATATGAACAATGCATACATCATGCTTTCATATGAGTTGTTATATTTGATTAATTCATTAAAGCAATAATTCAAAATTCAGTGTTTACATTGCATATATAAGGTCACTATTGTTCAAGATCAAAAAGGGTTTAAATTTGCATTTCAAGTCATAAAAAGTTTTAAATATATTACTCTGATTCACCACCTCCCCTTCTCAGATTAATTCCACTTCCAACACTTTTGGCACTAATTGTCTGGAAATATTAGGTTCCAACATCTCAGACCATTCTATTAGACACATCATCAGGAAAAAGACCAAAGGTAAAGCTTAAGGATAACATTAAAATAGGAAAAACAAAATGCAACCAAAACAAAATGAGAAAATTTAATACATTGTGGCCATCAAATTTTGGGAAATCCATATAATATTAAAATAGGAGAAGATTCAAACCACTAAAAATATATTATTTAAGTAAAGATAGCATAAACTCTCACATTTTAAAGAAAAAAACAAAAGCCAGTTTTTAATCCACTTATTTATACAGAGAGCTGGGAGGAAAAGCTTAAAGTTGTTCCATAGTCAAATACTTTATAAATGAGGGAAATTCTAAATTCCCTCCCTCTCCCTTCCTTTCTAGCAGCGAAACCCTAACCCTTGCACAAACTGACGTAACTGAAAACTTTTCAAAATAAAATTTGATTCCTTGAAAAAAAAAAAAATGAAACACATCAAGGTTTTTATAGAACATGTTACCGTTACATAGTTTTTTATGGTACTGATATTTTCCATTTCTTTGATTCTTCCTACACCTGTGCATTCAATGGCTTCATAGAAACTAGTCCAAAAAATTAGAGTATTAGAACTTGTCAAGCTTTGGTATTATAAACAAAAATACACAAGAAGAAAGTAAGACTACAAGATTTGCATTGTCACAAAATGATGCAGACAAAATTTAAATCAAAATGATGGAATCTATAAAATAGGGTGCCCAAATCCCTATCTTAATCCTGAATGTTTATATTGGATAACTAAAAATTTAGTTAAAGGGTATGTGCAGGATCATTATGGAAAAAACAGGCCCTTAAGTGGCAAAAAAATCAGAAAAATAAAAGTTAGACAACTTGATGTAAAAATTTGAATAAGTAATCTATATTATTTCAAAAATATGTAAGAAAATAATTTGTAGAAAATTGAATGTAGTTTCTAAACTACTAGGTTTATTTTATTTTATTTTAAAATCTATTCGGTGAAAATTTGAAATTTCAATCCAGTAGTACTTAAATTTCAGGGAAAAAATAACAAGTAGGTGTTTGTCTGACCACCCTAACCACAATAAAATGATAATATTTTTTAATAGGATTTTAAACATAAGTAGATGAATCATGTCCGGATGTAATGCATTTTTATTTTTTTTTCCAAGTAAATAATTAATTATGAATTTTTTATTACAACTTTTAAAAAGTATAAAGACTCATATGTTTGACCACCTGAACTTTGTCAAAACTTCATGAAATTCAATTTTTACTTTTTTAATCCTATAATATGCAAATCATAGAATTTGATGCATGTTTTGGATTCAAAAATGTGATACTGTTTGAAAGCTATAGATGTTTTTCAATCAGCCTATCAATTAGGACTTTAGATGTAATTCAAATAGAAAATGAATAATAATTATTTATTAAATTCAAAGTAAAGCATAATTTATATTGGTGGAAAGCTGAGAATCTCCTTTAAAAACCCTTTTCATTTCATCAATTTTGGGTAAAAAAAAGGTGTCAGCCACATACCCTACAAATACCCATCATATCGCTACTTTTTGGCCCATCATGATCCTATACATACCCTAAAGTCAATTTTAATGTACGTGATCATACCAATCTAGCAAAAAGATTTCAACATTACAATAATGTCCCAATACTTCTTGCTTCTTTAAATAAATGTATAACTAAAGCTTTGGATATAGTCACTTTAGTGGGCATGATCATTCTAGTCCAATACAAATATTTCAGGATTAGGGTAATGTTTTAATTGTTTGTGTTTCTTAAATGATGTACATGGTGAATAATTAAAGCTTTGGATATAATCCATTTTCATGGGCATGTCCATTCTATGAACAAAAATATTTATGCATCTTAGTTCTTTTATACTGACGTACTTTTCTTTCCCCTATTTTTTTGTGGGTTTTAGAGCACTATGAGGATGATAGATATCAACAGTGAACATAATGTAATGGAAATCATAGACAAGAGTACCTTTGTTGATTGTGAAAAAGATGTTCAATGCTCACCCAGATCATTGAAATCTCTTGTAGAATTCATGGTGCCCTGCTGTGGTTTCCAGTCATCGGTAGGATGTTCAGTTGATGACCATGACACTGAATCAACACTTGGGTCAACCATGACCAACACCATTTTTGGCTATAGAAAAGGCCGGGTGAACTTCTACATTCAAGAAGACTGTCGAGGTCCAAATCTTTTATTGTTGGAATTCACCATGCCTACATATCTTCTAGCCAAGGAAATGCAGTATGGGCTATTGAGGATTGTATTGGAGTGCGATAAGGAGAATACAAGGGAGGGCTTTTTATTCTCTATGCCTATGTGGACTATGTACTGCAATGGACGTAAGGTGGGGTTTTTTGTTAGGCACCATGTTACTAAGAATTTGAGAGAAATTTTGAAGGTGATGTAGTGTATTTTTATGGGTGTAGGGGTATTTCCTTATAGAGAGACCAATGTTGACAAAGGTGAGCTTATGTATATGTGAGCTACTTATGAAATAGTTGCATGGTCTTCTGATTCATAATATTTTCATATGATCAATTCAGATAGTAGCATAGGGCAGCAAAAGATTATTTTCCTCCTCCAATTGTGAGAATATTATGGGTTTCTCATGTTTCTTGGCTTATTAAATTATACATGTCATTAGTTTTCAAGAGTGTTTTAGTTTAATGCTAGCCTAGTTTGGTGTGGCATGATCATTCTATACTTATTTGCATTATATTTATCATCATGGTCACCTTGATGTGATTAATGTATCATAGAGGGGAAGAAAAAATAGAAAGCATTTTATCATGAAAAATTGTATGGCAAGAGGATTTTAAGGCATGGGTTAAGGGACAAATCCCACTAAATCCTCCCTATTTTTTTTTTTAAGCCATATGTTTTTTTTCCATTAATAATTATGGTTTAATCCATATTTATGCCAACTCACTACTTCTTCCACATCATATGCCACTATCATGCCAAGTGTCGAGCTTTGGTGATGCCACATCATCATTTTGACTAAGTTTGACCAAAACTTTAACCTATCATAACTTTCACATACAAACTAAGATTTGGTTCGTTCAAAATGCATCAGAAAGCTCTTGTCGAGATCTACGTGATGACCACTCACTACTTCTTCCATATCATATGCCAGGTGTCATGCCAAGTGTCAAGCTTTGGTGATGCCACATCATCATTTTGACTAAGTTTGACCAAAACTTTAACCTATCATAACTTTCACATATAAACTCAGATTTGGTTCATTCAAAATGCATCAGAAAGCTCTTGTCAAGCTCTACTAGTAGAGAAATGTTACATGATCATCAATTTTTTCATTTGACCAGCTTTGACCATGTGTTGACCAAATTTTGACTGAGCATATCTCTCACATTCAGTCTCCTTTTGACATGATTTAAGTTGTGTTCGGATTGTGTCAACAATCTCTTCAATCTGAGACCACTTTCATCTAATTCTAAGACTATAAATTTTTTGAGGTTTTTGGATCCTCCTAGATTATTCCTCCCAATTGAGAAGCTTTTGGACCACCAAAATTGATTTTATACAACATTTAAGTGAGGGCATTGTTGCCTCACTTGCCTAGTATCATTTGCCCACCCTATTGGAATTTTGAACATTAGACTCATCACAAACAAGATGAAAAATGAGATAGCATTGCACTGATACAATCAACTATGTATTCAATAATATTCATTATCTTATGCACCATCCACATAGAACTAACTAGCAAAATAGCAAAAAACAAGACTGAATAAAATGATGCAAAATAAAAAGTATCAACATTCTGGATCTCCTGAATAGGAAAATCATTAGAAAATGAAACATTCAAACCCTCTTTTACCACCTTTGGTTGGAGGACTGACTCTACTTGCAACTGATCCTCACACTGTGCAAATTTGTGACACCTTATCATGATTAGAATCACCATGCTTAGTGTCACTAGCTATTACAAACATAAGGGTTAAAGCATTGCTTGTATTTACAATCATCTTCATACATATGCCCTTTGTTTAGAATAGATCTATCATTCTTCATGTGATGAGCTTTTACAATATATTCAATTTCATCCTTAAACAAATGATACTTGTTATGTTCCTTGTAGAGAATGGCCTTCCTGTCATACAAACAAGGACTTCCCAAAACCATCCCATAGATGTTAAGCGGAATTACATCTAACTCTACCTCATCTACAAACTTGGATGTGATTGCAAATCGGAGTTTACATTGCCTTGACACTTGTAACCGAGCATTATCATTCACCCAACCCAATGGATATGGCTTAGGATGAGGTGTTTTCTTTAATCCCATTTTCCTAACAACTTGTTCAGAGATTAAATTTACTTGTGATCCACTATTTATGAGTGTATCAATTTTACTCTTTTCTACAATAGTCCTTATGTGAAACAACTCATTTGTTTTCCTTTCAATAGGGACTTCATTACACTCCATAGAAGAAGTACGAGAACTAGTACTAGCAACAAGAACATTACCTCTAATACCCACAATTGCTATCTTTAATTCATCACCAGATTTTGAACCAAGGTCTTGCATGATAGTTGTGGTCTTTTGCTTACCCTTTTTATTCTTGAACCATTTTGGCTTCTGATCAAGATGAAATTTGCAACACTTCAAATCTTCATTCCCTTCCTTCTTGCAGTGTGAGCAATAAGGCTTATCCTCCTCTTTCTTTAGTAGTTGTTTGATGTTATTTCTCCTTCCCTTTCTTTCTCTCTTTGTGTTTACTGGATTCCATGAAGAGGTTTTCATGTGGCTATTCCTCAAGCTTTTTTCCAAATGGATAGCTTGCACACTAACTTCATCAATGTTAGTTGGATTAAACATAAGTATGGTATGTTTCAAACTCTCATGTAATCCACCTATGTATTTTAACAAAGTCCCTTGTATGTACAATGGAATACCCAAAATTAAAGCCATTTTCCTAAACTCTTGTGTATATTCTTGAACACTTTGTCCCTTCTCTTTCCTTAATGATTGTCAATTCATCATTGCTTTTTGCATGTGCCCTAATGGATAAAATTGTTTCTAAAGTGCAGCTGTAAAATCAAACCAAGAATAAATTATTTTACCATATCGGTTGATATCTTCTTGAGTCTTACTCTCCCACCAAATTAGCAATGTGCCTCTCAGGTGAAGAGTGGCTAACTAGATCTTTGAAGCATCATTAGTGAACTTTTGTACCCTGTAATAAACTTCAACTTGTTTGATCCAATTGTGAAGTTTCTCTGCATCCAATTCTTCATTATAGATTGGAAAATCAAATTTAACATCAAGTTTCAACAAAGGCGTATTAGATCCAAACTCTACAAGTTGTTTCTTCTTAGAAGAGTTGGAAAAAGAAGAAGAGGGTGAAGAGGATGAAGAAGATGAAGAGGATGGGGATGGAGGTTCAGGAGGGTCACCACCACCTCCTACTCCTTTACCTTTATCTTCTTTCAATGAGGATTCATCTTCCTCCTTCTTCCTAGACTTCCTTTCCTTTTTCCTTTGTTGGTCTTTGTACAACTCTTCGATCATAATCTTCATTTCTAGGAAAATTTTGTGAAATACTTCTCCATTATTGAAGATTTCAGAACTTGGAGGTTTTCCCTCTTTTGGTTGTGCCATGATTGATCTTCGAGTGACTCACCTCAATATGATCTTTGGATTAAATTATTCAAGTGTACCTTTTCCTTGCTTTAATTTCAACCTGTTTAATATTCACCACTTGAAATTTTCCTATTAAACTGCTTTGATACCACTTTATCTAATGTTAGAAGTCTACAAATAGTGTGCACTTAACTCCTAATCATAGATTTTTCTCGATCCAATAGAATTGTGTGATCTTGTATTTTAACCATTGAAATTATGGAAATTAGCATTCACTTGTTCTTATCTAAAATTAATAAAACATAAACTAATTACTTAAATATCATAATTAGAAACTCAAGAAACATATACTAAAGAGAATTATAAGAAAAAAGAGAAGAGAGTTCACGAGCTTGATAACGAAGTTCCCTCAATCTGAGCTACGTCTCTGAGTCTACTTCTCAATGAGGAACCACTTTATTAATGATTCCAAGCAATTATGGCTTCTATACATCACCCAAGCTTTAGTCCTACAATAAAATCTCTCACAGTCTCTACTTTTACACCTAAAGACACTGGTGTACTCTTCCTTTCATAGGTTCGGCTTAAATTGCCTCTTAACCCAATTACATAGAAAAGTATTACAAAAACAATCTATCTTCATGCTTGAATAATCCTCCTATATGACTAATTATATTCAATATAATTTCTTTTCTAGAAATCATCTCCAAAAATCCCTATAAATTTTTCACATCACTTGGTTGAAAAATTAAGAACCTGAACCCCATTTTTATACATAAAAATATGCTATATGGGATGTAACCTCCATATTTAATAAATAACTCCCCATCAACAAATAAAAAAATAACCCTCTTAAACAAACTAAATCCCTTTTAACAAAACTCCCTCTTTTACAATTCGTTTATAACCTCCCTTTAACAAAACTAACCTTCAATTTTGTCTTAGCCCTCTATTTTCATGTTCACGGGGCTTTACAACTTACATAAATGGTTTATTTATTTTTTGGCATTATATTTAGGGGAATTAAATATTATTTAAATATTTATGTATACAGAGGGATTTTCCTTTTATCATGAAAAATGGTATGGCAAGAGGATTTTAAGGCATGGGTTAAGGGATCAAATCCCACTAAATCCTCCTTATTTTATTTTTTTAAACCATATGTTTTTTTTTCTTTTAATAATTTTGGTTTAATCCATATTTATGCCAACTCGCTACTCCTGCCATGTCATATGCCACTATCCTACCAAGTGTCAAGCTTTGGTGATGCCACATCATCATTTTGACTAAGTTTGACCGAAACTTTAACCAATCATAACTTTCACATACAAACTTAGATTTGGTCCATTCAAAATGTGTTGGAAAGCTCTCATCAAGCTCTACATGATGGAACTAGTAGAGAAATATTCCATGATCATCATTTTTTTTTTTACCATCTTTGACCATGTGTTGACTAAAATTTGAACAAGCATATCTCTCGCATATGGTCTCCTTTTGATGTGATTCAAGTTGTGTCAGGATTATGTCAGCGAGCTCTTCAATCTAAGACCACTTTAGACTAATTCTAAGACTAAATTTTTTGAGGTTTTTGGATCCTCCTAGATCAACAAGCAAGTCAAAGGGAAAGGCCAAAAGCAATCTTCACCAAAGCTGCAAGGAGAGAACAAACAATCCACTTTTCCACAACAAGGCTCATCATCTTCTTCTTTAAAGAAGAACAACTCAAACAAGAAGGCGAAACCAACTTGTGCATACAGTAAATAGATTGGACATGAGGAGCATCGTTGTCATGCCAAGAAAATTGATGAGTTGACCAACATCATCAAGAAGAACAACATAAATTTTCCTAATTCCTATAAGAAGAAGGAATCATCTCCTTCCACTTCTACTTCATGTCAGTCTAAGGGAAAAGGGCAAGCATTCGTGGTAACAATAGATTCATCATAGCAGTGGATTCTTGATTCAGGGGCTACTCAACATATGTGTCCTTCAAAGGGGCAATTTTCCTCCTTGGAGTCCTCTCCAAGGCCTCACATCATCATTGGTGATAATACACAAGTGGAAGTTGAGGGGAAAGGTGCAATTGAGATGGGTGATGAGGAAATTTGAGGATGTTCTCTATGTTCCAAACTTGAGCACGAATCTTCTCTCCATCTACCAAATCACACATCATGGAGATGGTAAGAAATTTGAATTCACTCTTGACATAGTTGTAGTAAAAGAACTTGCAAGTGATGCTTTGGTTGCAATGGGTTGAGCTAATCTCAATGCAAGGCTTTACTCATTCTCCCATTGGGTACCTCATGCTCCTTTTATTGCATTTTTCACTCATTCAAACTCATAGAGTAAGATATGGCATGAGCGGTTTGGTCATCTCAACTACCACTATCTACAACAGCTTCACACCAAGGACATGGTCAAAGGGATTCCTCAACTTAGTTTTTCTAAGGGTGTATGTTCAAGATGTTCCATGGGAAAGCTTCCCAAAGAGAATTTTGATAGAGGGAACTCTTGGAGAGCCTTGTATCTTCTTCAACTTGTTCACAATGATGGAGAGGCCAATTTCCAATGTCATCCTTTGGAAAAGCTCGTTATGTCCTCACTTTCATTGATGATTTTTCATGATACACCTGGGTCTACTTCCTTTGTCACAAAAGTGAAGTATTTGACAATTTTCTCAGCTTCAAAGTACATGCTCAAAAGCAATTCGGGAAGCAAGTCAAGATATTTCATACAAAAAATGGCAGAGTATGTGAACAAGAGATTTGAGGAATTTTACACACTTCAAGGAATTGACTTACTAGATAGAGTTGAGGAATTTTACACACTTCAAGGAATTGACTTACTAGATAGAGTTGAGGAATTTTGCACACTCAAGGAAATGGAAAGCTGCATGATACATGCTAGGTCTCTTGGTCTAGCTTTTTGGGAAGAAGCAATCAATTGTGCCACCTACATCTAGAATCAGGTTCCTCATAAAGCTTTGAAGGGTATCACTCTTTTTGAAGCTTGCTTTGCTAGGAAACCTATTGTGAAAAAATTCAAAGTGTTTGGAAGTCTATCATGGGCTCGTATTCCTCCACAAAAATGCAAGGCATTGGAGCCATAGAGCAGGCCTTGTATCTTTGTGGGATATGCAGATGGTGTCAAGGCATATAGACTGATGGATCCTAAGACTCATGAGATTTTCTTTGAGAGGAATGTACATTTTGAGGAAATCTTACCTATCTTTGATTCTTCAACTCCTCCTCCTTCCTCCACAATTGAAAATGATGATAGTGATTCAGATGATGATGGCTCTCCTTCCTCACCGACTTGCAAGGTTACACCTTTGCAGGGTCCACTTCTAGTTGAGGAGCCTCACCCTTCTACCCGTATTAGACCTCATTGGGCTTGTCAGACCCTTGAGATAGTAGGTCCACTTGTTGTGGATCCTTTGGATACTCAAAGGACTAGGTCATAGTATGATCATGAGCCTCTTCCACATGCTATCATTGTATTAGCTTCATATCCACAATCCTTTAAGGAAACCTCTAGGGTTCCTATATGGGATGTAGCTATGGAGGAAGAGTATAGTTCATTGATGAGGAACAACACTTCGTAGTTAGTCCCTCTCCCTAAGGGAAGAAATATGGTTTGATGCAAGTGGATCTATCAGACCAAATATGCAGTGAATGGGAGTGTTGATAAGTATAAGGCATGACTTGTTGGAAAGGGTTTCTCATAGGTTGCAAGAGTTGACTACACTGAGACCTTTGCACCTATTGCAAAGATGAATTCCATTCACTTGAAACTTTCCATTTCTTCTTCACATGGTTGGGTAGTACATCATATGGATGTTAAGAATGCTTTTCTACATGGGGATCTTGATGAGGAGATCTATATGGAGTAGCCACAAGGTTTCATCTAGGATACTTCATTGGTTTGTAGGTTGAGGAAGTCCCTCTAAGGCCTTAAGTAGGTCCCTTGGGCTTGGTATGCCAAGATGGATTCCTTCCTTCTCTCCACAAGATTCACCAGGTCTCATTCAGATCATAATTTCTACATCTTGAGGTAGGATGATGCACATTTGATACTTTTTCTCTATGTTGATGACTTGATCATTATAGGGAGCACCTCATCCATCATTGGTAGTGTCAAAACTACTTTGTAGGACAAATTTTCCATGACCAAATTGGACCTTCTTCACTACTTTCTTGGCATTGAGATTCAGTAGTCTTCATCTGGGATTACATTGTCACATCCCAAGTATGCTCTTAATCTTCTTTCACAGTTCCGCATGACTGATTGTAAGCCTACTCCAACTCCCTTTCTTTTAGGATTCAAGCTTGTGGCTAAGTGCTCCACTCCACTTGTTGATGCCACTTTGTATCGTCAGCTTGTTGGAAGTCTCATCTATTTGAATCATACATGCCATGACATCTCTTATGTGACTAGCATGGTCTCCTGCTTTATGTAGGAACCACATGAGCTTCATTGGAAAGCTGCCAAATACATCTTGCACTACATCCAAGGTACTCATTAGCACAGGTTTCATTATGCAGTAGGTGCACAACTTGACTTAGTAGGATATACCAACTCAGATTGGTCTAGTGATTCTGATGATCACAAGTCCACCTCTGGCTACAACTTCCATCTTAGGTCAAGACTTTTTTCATGGCAAAGCAATAAGCAACATGCAATTTTTCTTTCATCGATAGAGGTTGGGTAGAAGGGGGTTGTTACTCCCACCACTGAGGCCATTTGGATTCAACACATTCTTTTTGAGTTTGGTTTTTCCATTCCACATCTAGATGTCATTTAGTGTGACAATCAGAGTGCTATTCTAATCTCTAGGAATCTAGTTCAACATCAAAGGACCAAGCACATCTAGTTTCATATGCACTTCATTAAGGAGCTGATTCAGGATCAGGTCATTGACTTGTGCTATTGTCCAACAATAGAGTAGGTTGTCGACACATTCACCAAACCATTTACTAAGAGTAAGTACTATAAATTGCAAGCTCTCTTGGGGGTGAGGGATGTATCAAGGGGAGTCACTTGACTTATCCTTTCTCTTTCATAGGGGGGAATTTTTCCTTCTTCATTTGTACATTTATTTGTTTCCTTCTCTCTTTTGAGGGGGATTTTTTCCCATGAGGTTTTCTCCCTTTCCTCACTTATGAGAGTTTGCATTGCATTTGTACATGGGTACCTAACATGGCCCAGTTTTTGAGACCCATCTTGCATCTTATCTTGCATGGTTAGCTTGAGTCTTCATTCCCCTAGTTGCACTTAAGGGGGGGTGTTGGTGTAAATAAGTATTTTTCTTATTACACTTTACTTAAGCTTACTTAGGGAATCTGTATCATTGTAGTTTGCACTTGTGACACCTAGTTATTTACATCTTGCATCTAGGTTTGTGAATATATTGAGAGATGTGATAGGGACACTTAAGGAAGTGTGTGTAGGAGAAATCCCACTCTTTGTGGTGTGATCTAGTTATCACCTTTTTATCTCCACTTTTTGTGGCATGATAATTCCACTTTAGGTGGGTGATCCACCTTTCATGGAATTATCTATTCCTTCTTTCTACCTACCATGCACATGATTGAGACACTTGTCTCATTCATGGCCCTTCCTTGAGTCCTAGATTTCCTTTATAAGCAAGTCTTGTACATACTTGTAATTGAGCATCTTTATTCATATTGAGAGTATAATCATTGTATTATCTAATATTCTCTTTCTATTTTTTGCTATCTTTGGTCTCTTGATCTTATTGTTGCTTTTTATAAGTTCTTACACATCCTTAGACCCATACCTAAACCTTGAGGGCTGATGACGACCTTTCCTATGTATCCTCTCATGGGAAAATAGAGGCTTTGTATTTCACCCATAAAATCTAGAGAGATTTCATCCTCTCCCCTTGTATGAGATCTCTGATCTCACTTTTAACTCTAAACTATGCATTGAGTGTAAGCAAAAACTCATTCCAATTATAATGAATGTTAATAATTTTTCATAAAGTGTTGGATCCATACAAACATACAAAAATTCAAAAGATTGATATCATACCATAATCCCAAGATCATATATGTAGTGACTATCTCAAGAATACATCACATATATACAAGGGTTACTAGCTCATACACATCACAAGTACAATTGTGACTAGTAAATATGTACATGATAAGTACAATGGTGACCGAATTACATGCATATCACAAGTACATTAGTGATTGGATCATATACATAAGACAAGTACAATGATGACTAGCTCATATGTAAATCACAAGTACAATAATGATTGGATCATATGTTCGTCACATATACCACAATGACTAGCTCCAACATACATCACATATCTAATGTGAACAATCCACACATACATCACATGAGCCCATAAATAGATCTCACTTGGAAAATAAATGTTGATGTATCTCATAGTACATCATGGGTCCCATCCTTTTTCCAATCCATCACCATCTATGATGATATTCAATTAGCCCATGCTACTTGATATCATCACTAAAATGGGCATCTATAACAAGGTGCATGAAACAAAATACCATTTACATGATAAGTGGCTAACACATACATAATGAATGAATGACACATCCATAATAACTAACACCTATCCATATTGCATTCCAAATAAGGAATTTCATTTCTTTGTGCACTACACTATGGTTCCATCCTTTTCCTTTCTCCTTTTCACCATTGGGCAATAGGGAAGAGGATTTAGTGCATCCCATACTACATCATGGGTTTGTCCTCAAACCAAAGATTTCCACAACTAGTGAACCTACCATAGCCTATTAGATTCCAACTTCAGTCACCTATAGGCCACTAGCTACAAGTCTTTCCACCTAGGAAAAAGAAGCTTCCAACATATACCACCTTGTTTCCTTAGTGATATTGTCAATTATCTTCTTCAAAACTCAAGTAATACTTGGTATGAGTCACTTTTTTGCTTTAAGTGACTACATGTGAACCCTCATTATACAAAAGCTAGCTTTGGTTACCATTACTTGCATGATAGGATAACTACCTATGCAACCATTACTATAGCATAACCATGGTAGCCCAATACCTTAAACTTTATAAACTAAGTGAATTTTGGCTAATCCCTAATAGTAGCCAAGGCATTCATCATTGGCATGATCTAATTACTACCTATTGCTACTCAAATATGCTAGAGGTTCACACTTGGGTTATGTCTAGCCTAGGAATTACACAAGATTCACAAGTACTAGAGTATATCACAATCAACAAAATCAAGAGATTATACATAGATTCATTTAGGTCTAGAATTGAATTCTATAAACATATAATAATCACATTGAAGCAACAAAATATGGCCTTTACTCCATAAATATCAAATATAAGGTAATCAAATCCTTTCACTTTAGTTAACTTACTATTCAAAGAATTTTATTTATCAGATACAAGTTATCAAGTTTATTTAACTCATTCATAGCCATCTAATTACCATTTCAACCTAAAATTGAAGCCTACTAAAGAAAGAAGTTCAAACATGTTAATAAAAACAACAACCTTGAAGTTATCCCCTCCAAATCATCCCTCTATAGACTTGAGGTCATAAGGTCATCCTTCACTCAAGGACTACCTATGTACCCACTTCCAAATGGGATTGAAGTCACACATAATTATCCTTATAAAGTATCTCAAAGGACACTGACACATAGGTTACCATAACCAAGGTTTCATGATTCACTATTTTTTACTCCAACAAGGTTTCTTTAAATGATTCCCAATAGTTAATATTGGTTAATAATAAGTAGGGAATTATGACACTATTCCCAATTTAGTAAACCTATACCATGACATTTTCATCCACATATGTCAAGATATCAAATTAAACCTCAACATGATTATTATTCCTAATTCATTGTGAGCATTATAGAGCCCCTTATAGTTAGTTACCTATCAAGGATATCATGCTACATTTGGTACCTTGATGATAAAACTACATAGTTTATAATATAGGATTATAGTTAGGCTTAGAATGTGATAAGATGTATACAACATGATTTGGTATTTTTTAATATCCCATGTGTATTGGTTCTTGATATCTTGAAACACTATATTATATTAATGAGAAACCCCTTAAACATTCATATATGAGGATAACATGGTAGAATAAATTTATGATATATTTGTTAACAATAAAAGTAGTAATACGCAAGATCTATTCACAATGTGATAACTATGTGAAGCCCCAATATGGCTCCAAATGATATTTGACTAATATGATCAATCATTTGATACTATTATTTTTTGACATAAATCTCTATTAGAACATATCATGCCTCAATAAGGCCATACAAAATTATTTAAACTTCAAAAGAAAACACAATAATTATAAACTTGCTTTAGGAAAAGTAAATAAGCAACTTAACTCTAGATAGTTGTAAACACTATATCTATGGATCAACATCCAAATATCTACATCCAATAATATATTATTATTAATCTCTTAATATCCTTTATTATTAGGTGAATTCCAATCATTTTAAAATAGTCAAATTTATAAAATATGAAATGTTCATTATGACCACTTATAACTAAATATGAAATTATTTGTAAGAAACATGATATCAACAAATATTATACTATATCATTGCAAATAGATTTATCTTTTAATATCTACCAAACCATCAAATTAAATGTTGATTTGATTCTATTTAAGCATGCATCAATCTATTACAAGTCGCTTAGTTCACTTGATAGTCTAATATTGGGGTTCTTATTGTTAAGAGGTCTATAGACATCATGTAATCATATAAATATTATACATATATACTCTCAAATTAGAGGTGGATCACCTAAAGGTATCAATGAGAAACATGATGAGCATATAGTTTTAGTTCCACTGCGACTCCATTCATACCGACCACTACTAACATTACTAGAATTATTATAATGACATCCGTTTAGGTAGAAAATGAAGTATGTTCACTAGGTTGTAGAAAATCCCTGTAAAGTTTGAAGGAATTTCAACAACAATTAAATAGTTGATTAATCCTTATTGATGCCTAAGTCATGCTTGATATAGTGGAAATAATGTATTTTTTAGATCATAATATGTAGATACACCCAATAAATTTGAAATTTTAATAGTCAAAAGGATCGTACAACTTCTCCAAAAATAAAGGTTATCATACTTCCTGTAATATGGGGTTAAAATAGTCCTAGCTTAGATAAAGTGACAACCAATACTTATAAACTAATAAACCTAATCTAAAACAAGAGAATAAAAACAAGGAGAGAAATAAAAATGCAAGCATATGAAATAAAAAAACTCCCCATTGAAGTTGATTCCTTCTCTTGTCTCTCCTATTTCTCCTTTTGCAAACTTTTCCCTCATATTTGAAATAGAATTGTGAAAATTCTTGTAAATTGTAAGTGGAAAGTTGGAGACAAAATGGCTATTAAGGGAAAAATGGAAGAGGAATGCTACTTTTATATACAACCATTCAAATGGATGAACAAGATTGATCTTCTAGAAAGATTCCAAGATTGATGGATGAGGATCCATGAGAGGGAGGTTACGGAATGGATGGTCAAGATCGAGTTTCTAGAAAGATTCCAAGATCAATGGTGGAGGATTTATGCACCAAGAATATGGTATTCACGGGAGGATTATGATGTTGATGGCTATGACAGAGATGAGTATGACAGACATTAATGAGCAAGTGGAGATAAATGGATGAATTAAAATTGGAAAATTATTAATTCATGAGAAGAGAAATTTGACCAAGTGGAAAATAAATAATTCATTCAAATTAATTATTTGAGGAAAATGGAAAATGGACATTTACATAAATCAATTTGTAAAATCAACTCACTTAAATGGAGAGAGATGGAAATTAGACACCAAATAATTAATTTGAATTAATTATTTGATGGGGAGAGGAATGAAACGTAATTAAATAATATTGACAATTATTTAATTATAGAGGAATGAAAAGGTCAATTACATAGACAAATAATTATTATTATCTAACTATAGGTGAACAATAAAAGATAAATAATTATAGAAGAAATGGGGTGTCAGTGACACAATTAATTTATTTAATTGATTAGGATAAAATAAAGCTTAGAAAATTAATTAATTAAATAATTAAAAATGATTTAATTAATAGAGGAATGCGATCAGGGATAATAAACTAATTAAAATTATTTAATTATTGAAGGATGATAACCATGAAAAATGATGCTCATAGACTTAAGATATTTTTTAATGTCTAAATTTTCCCCTCTTTGAGATAATGCCATTCATCATGTTGTGTCAAAGAAACTCAGTTAAAAGGTTCCCTAGGATTCCTTAGTGAAGTTAGGGTATGGGTATGCCCCCTCAGGAAAATTTTACAAATTTTCAAGTAATTTCAAAATTTTGGAAAATTGTCTTGATAAGACAAGTGGATGGCTAGGAATTCAATGGTAAAGATGGAATTGAGTTTTGAGGTTGAAAAAGGCATCAAATTTGAGTTCAAAGTCATGAAAAGGTGTGCCCAATAGACAAGATAGGTCAAAACCCTAATTTTGAACCTATAAATAGCTAGTTGAGTTTGAAAAACATTCATTTGTACATTTTCAATTGAGAAACTTCTAGAGCTCAAAGTGGTTTTCCAGTGAGGATGTCACATGTTCTAGAGGCTAACCACCATGTGTATTAGATCTAGAGGTACCATCAACCTGAGGGAGCACCCGCCTCGATATGTACTACTAGCCCAACTTTTATTTTTTTTGTTTTCCATGCATTAAGGTTAAAAATAATTTAGTAAGCAATTGTGTCACAAAAATTGTGATGCAATTGCATGCACGCTCATCCCAAATAATAAGCAGTTTGCTACAATCATCTCATTGCAACACAATTGCACTAGGATTAGGATAGGGGTGGTTGCACTGTGACGTACAAATTTTTTTTACGTAATCAAATTTTTGAGTCACATATGTAGTTGGAAATGATGTAACCGACATGTTGTGATGAGAGTGACATACAAAAGGATTCATGTGAGAGGTAACACAATTACAATTGTGAGCCAATGAATATATGTGTGATGCATTTGACAAAACTATGACATAATTACCTGGTTAAAAATTTTCCCTAGTTTAGGAAATTTTGACTTGGTGAACTTAGGTGCAATGGGTCAATTGAGGGTCTTGCATTGTCATAAAGGTGAGCTTGATGTTTTCAAGAGAGTCTACCACCTATTTACACATGAGAGTCTAGACCAAATGTGTTCTGATTGTGGGACCAACTAGGCAAGGAAGAGAGACAGGGGTTGCTATACTTGGGTTTATTTTATGTCACATATGTGCACGTGATTAGGGAAAATAGAGGGATTTTGACAACACTGGTGGAGTGGTGGCACTCTGATAAAAGTAGCTTCCATTTGCTGACACGGGAGGTGATAGTCACCTTAGAGGACATTTATAGGATTCTACAACTACCAATTCATGGTGAGTAGGCATGCTTTGACCCTGGACAAGGACTCCAGGTACTGTATGAGTACTATCAGACTAATGATTATGCAAAAGGTCAAAATCCAAGGCTGTGAGATTCAATGGGAGACCCTGGTAGAGACATATGATAGATATGACCATTTTGTGTGCATTGATAGTAGGCATGATGATTCCCGACTGTGGGCTCATAGCTTCTCGGTTGGCTGGGGAGAGATGTTGGGATCAATGGTTCACTTTGGGATAGTTTATGTGTGGGGGCCATGTCTATTGTACATGCTCTATTTATAGGTACACAACATCACTTATATGGAGGACATAGTTTACAATGTTACTTTATTGACAGTATGGGCTTGGGAGCACATAGTCGTGTTCTAACATCTAGTGGTTCAAAAATTGGGTGCAGGTGCTCCATATGTGTATTTGTATCAAGGAGCCCTCACACAGACACATGTTGGTGATGTTGGTTATTGGTGTCATGGTTTAAATACAGTATTTAGTTTCATCTGGAGGTCCTATAGCACATGCAATCTATGGATCAAGGAGGATGATTATTTTCCATGGTGCCAACAACCTAGATATCTCATCGGGCGCACTATACATATGCAACATATTATTGAGATGTATCTCCTAGAGAGGGTTTGGAGATAGTTCAGGGAGAGGCAGGGGGTTCTCGTTAGCACAACAGAGTATGAATGTTCCTCATGAGAGGTACATCCCTAGGGACCCTATATTGCGGTGACCACTATAGAGTAGGAGATATATGCCCTTTAGTCATTGGATTAGGAGTGGAGAGTTGGGGATGTCGATGCAGGGATGATGCCAGAGTATGATGCCTAGTGGTTGATACACAAACTTGTTCCCTTGACATATCCACAACAACCAACACCAGTAGAGTGCAAAGGTAGGGGCCTGAGAGGCCAGTAAGGAGATAGGGGGAGGAGGGGTGGAGGTAGAGGAGATGGTGGATGGTAGGATGGTGGAGGATGAGGGGATGATGGAGGAGATCTATGGGGAGGATGGGCAAGAGACTATCATAGGAGGAGGAGGGACAGAGGGGCATCATCAAAGGAGTCAGAGTTGATAACGATATTCTTAAATCAATCACACCATATGCATAAGCAAATAAGAATTAATGGTCGATCAACTACCACCTATCAGAGAGGAAGTAGAGATGGAGGAGGATCAACTAGAAGTGAGGGGAGTGACGAAGGGAGAGAAGCACACAAAGATGCTTGCATTGGAGGTGGCATAGCCAAATGTTGAGGCTATGGAGGTTAAGGTGGGAGGAGGGGATGAGTAGGTAGAGGAGGAACCAGAGATGGATGAGGCAGAGAGAGTTCTCCAGGAGAGGATTATCATTGGAGTAGAGGAGGTGGGACAAGAGGGATAAGAGGGCCAAGTGGATGAGGGTAGTATAGATCAAAGGATAGTCATGTTGCAGCCATGTGTGTAGGTGTTAGAGGTTGAGCTGAGGATAGTGACTACTGAGATGGATGGCCTTAAGGACAAGAGGGATGCATTCTAGGTGGAGAGGTACTTAGCAGTGATCAGTGGATAGCATACCAACCATCAGATGATTGATTTTATGGCAAGGATATATTTTGTATTTTACATAGGAGTATTCCAAGGCTAGTAGGGCTAGTCAATATTATAGAGATTTATATGAGAGAGTGGTACCTCTGGAGAGGAGGGATCACTCCTTTTAAGCGATTGATAGTGGCTCATGGGGTAGATCATGTAGTAGGGCATGCAACAGGTAGACACATGGTAGGTCTGAGGGTGAGACTTCATATGCTAGATAGGTCACTCCATATGACAAGCCTCCCTTGATAGAGCACAAGTCCAGAGAGTCACCACACAAAGAGGAAAGGGATGCCCCAAGGATAGGAGATGAAGGAAGCTCGAGCTAGGGCCTCTTTTCTATATCATACATTATGTTCCATGGACACTTAAATTTTGATTATTGAGCCTACGAGCTCCATTTTTACTGGCTATGATACATCATAACATTGTACCTATGACAATATTTTTTTGAGCGATATATATGATATGATTTTGGAAGCGGTTGATGATATGTAGTGTTACATGATTTATGTTTTTATTATTGTGATGATGACATGTTATGGATGATCATGCTATGATTATGATGTTTATTTATGCATTCTCTATGATCATGTTATGGTTTAGTATGCTTGTATGATTATTCTCTTATGATTATGATATGAATTTTTATGCTTTCTATGCAATACATATGACTTAATTTCATAAATTCAATGTGATATGTCTATGGATTCTTTTATATGATAGTGTGAATGGTGATCCTAGACCTACAAAAACATGAAGAAAAAATACAGCATTAGTCCCAAATGCAAGTTAGAAACAGCATTCCCCATGAAATCCATTTGAAATGCAAAAAACAATAAATAACATGAACACAAATAAAAGATATCAAATCGTATTTAATGCAAACAAACTCTCAATCCCATGGGGGAATTGGTGCCATTTTGATGTGAAAAATGGCCCTTTCCCATTTCCTTTGCAAGCTTGAGTGATGATTGGTGAAGATTTGATGCTCCTTGGTGAAATTCCTACATAACCTAGCTATGAAACTTGATGAATACTAAGAAAATGGATGAACAATGGATGTGCAAATTCAAAATATCAAGATAATGTCTTTGCATAAAGTTTTGGATCCAAAATCCAAATGAGAGCCTCTTATTTATAGATGAGAATGATGGAGGATGAGGAAAAATGGATGAATGTGGGATAAAAGACCAACCAATAGCATAAAGCCACTTGTCAACATGTGAGTGGATAAAGGTGGAGCACATTTTGGTCATTGTGCAATTAAATGCAATTAGGTGGAATTTCAAAATTGATGAAATGACAAGCTGGAGGGAGGAGAAAATGAAGTTAATGCCACTTGACTCAAGGAAAAGGACATGTAAAAACTTAAATGTCTTGTTGGATTTACAAACCCTTTTGGGGGGATTTTTCAAACTTGGAGAATATTCCCTTTTTTTATGCCTTTTTGAAAGTAAATGGAGATTTAATAAATCAATTAAAATGATTTACTTGCACAAGTTGCAAAAGCTAGAGGATTTGAGTGATTAAGATTAAGATGAACCAAGATTTGATTAATTAAGAGGGAGATTAGTTGATTTGACCATTTTGACTTAGACTTATCTATCAAAATGAGAGGAAAATGATTTTAGATTTAATTAAATAAAGATTTGATTTATTTAAATAAAGAAGATGGTGCTAGATTAAACCAAATAAAGATTAATTTATTTAATTTAATAGAGTGACTTTAGAGATTGAATACAATGAATTATTTAATTAAAGAGAGGCTATAGAAGCTAATTAAATAGAATTGATTTATTCAATTAAAAGGAGATGATGACTTAATTAGATAAAATTGGTTTATTTAATTAAGAGACAGAATGATGAATTTAATTAAATAAAGATTATTTAATTAAATGAATAGCAAAGAAGATGATTCGGAATGAAGTGGTGTTAGTAAAATTAGGATCAGGTGCATAGGACAAATCGGTATATTTTTTGTGACTACATTTTCCCCCTCTTTGAAGCAATGTACCTATTGTGTTCGTTCAAAGAATAAATTGTTGTGATCAAAATTCAAAATTTTCTCAATTTTTTAAATGCTCCACTACTGTCTTGGAAAGAAGAAACATGTTGATAGAGTGCCCCCTCAAGAGATCGAACGAAAATTTCAATTTTTGGGTGATCTCACAAAAAAAAAGAGGACAAGGTGATTGATCAGTCGAGGATGCCAAAAACATGCCAAAATATGAAAAAACAATGCAAAACAACCCTCAGCTAGGTGAAAACGAGATTGCAGGTCCAAAACCTTGGTTGGATGGCTAAAAAGGGTCAAAAAACCCTAACTTTCAAGCTTAAATAAGCCTTGAGGGGCCATTTCCAATTGATTTGCACACTTAGCCTTTAGAGATTCTTGAGTTCTGAGCTTTAACCACTGTTTGAGATGGTGCAATGTGTGCTTCCACGACACATTTTTGAGCACGTGCAAGCGTACTAGTGACTTATTGGCACAGGACTACCGATATGTGACCCTTGAATTGTTTTTTCATCTTTCGTGCACATTAATTAGGGTCCAAAGATCAAACAAGTCAAGTGGCACTATGTGGTGCCACTAAAAGTGCTAAATTAGTGTTGCACAACCTTAAAGTGTGTGGCTTTTGTGTCTGGCACCGCGGTGGTGCAATTAGGAAATTAGGTTTAGGGGCCAAACTGATGCACAGTCAAACTGTGATGCCATGGCTCAGTTTGGAATTTTTAGGTCACCAGTGGCATAGTTTAGAATTTTCAAATAGTGATGCCATTATAAATAGTGATGCATTTGTTGTTTTGATTGCAAAACTGCTAAACAAGATCCCATTTTTTTACAAAACTTGATGCAGTGAGTTTACTGATGCAGGAGGACATGGAGTCGGTCCATTCATGAAAGCATAGATCCTCAATTCTAAGAAAATTGACTCAGAATCCTGGTTTGCATGAGTTGCTCCAGGAGCACCTAGGAGCGATAGGACTCAGGTACATTGTGTATGCCCTAGCCATCTGGACACACCTTGGCATGATGACAACACTAGTAGAGAGATGGCACATTGAGACATCCTCATTTCACTTCCCTACAGGCAAGGTGACAGTGACCCCAGAGGATATGTGGCACATTCTTCTTTTGTTGATCCACGAAGAGTGAGTCATCTATGATGTGGACACTAGGACAAAGGATTGCTATGATGTAATGGGACTTGATGAGATTATTTTTGTAAAGGGACAAATTGAGTTAGAGTAGTATAGGACCATAGTGCTGACACCCAGATTGATTGTGGTAGTGATTATCTCAAGCCTCGTGGAACCAGATCGGTGCGACCGATACTTTAGTCTGAGATGGAGTCTTGCCTAGGAGTAGATGCTCCAATGAAGAGAGTGTTTTTCATGGGGGCCAATGATGTTGGCCTCCCTCTACCATGACTTGCACGAGTTTGTATACTGTGATAGCTAGGCTATCAAAGTAGGAGTCACATTACTATACATCTGGACCTGGCAGCATATTGCAGTGCTCCACCCATAAGTCACATCTGTTGACATGGAGCTAGATGACCTAGTCACCTAGAGATATAGAGGTGGACTGAATTTTACTCACATATGGGTAGCCGACATCCATTACTGGTGGAGGGTCATCGATGAGATGATCATTTTTACTTGGAGGCCTTAGCTCGACATGCTTGCTTGGTATGATGACTTTCAATAGTTCTTCTTTTCCAAACATGAAAAACTCATGTAGGACAGAGAGCATATGGTGATAGAGCATTATCTATCAGACCGATTTGTGAGGTAGTTTGGAGATGTGTAGGACTGACCCGATGACCAGTATGCGACAATATTTGTGCATACTATGAGGGATACCACATGGGGTTGCATGATCCCTCCAAATGAGGTAGTGGACTCATTGAGGAAGTAGGTGGCTAGGCCATGGCCATACAATCAGGGGCCAGTGGACCTAGGGATGACATAGACCTACCAAGATTGGTTTCATCCTCTTGTTAGATTGACAATTCCTAGTGTATTATTGCCATGATAGAGACCTAGAGGTTGGTCAGCAGGGTAGGGGCAAGGATGAGGAGGAAGAGGAGATGCGGATAGAGATGGAGATGGTGGTAGAGGTAGATGAGGAGGTGGACCACCTCTAGATTAGAGGGTACAAAGAGACTAGGCACTCAGAGATCAACAAAGAGACAAAGATAGGCAAAGAGATGGGGACTAGTAGAGAGATGCCCTGAGGGATCACTAGTAGCAACCACCACCATCACCACCTTCCCAACTAGACCAGGGAGATGCATTGATCTAGTAGTCACAAGCATAGGTTGCCACTTTGATAGCTAAGAGGGATCGGGTGAGGGTTGAGTGGGATCAGGCCATTCAATAGAGATATGCTATAGAGCTCTAGTTGGCTCAAAAGACTGAGAGATACCAACAACTAGAGGTCACACAGGGCGAGACTATCCCTGTGAGGATGTATCATGAGGTGGTATAGGAGGCATAGTATTATAGGGTACATTACCATTAGGAAATTCCATGAGAAGCCTAGGTGGCAGACTTCTCACAGTAGACAGGGTAGAGATAGGACTAGCCTAAGAGATAGTCAGGTGAGGGGAGTACCCATTAGGGCTAGCCTTACATTTTTTAATTAGAGACAACATTATTTTTGTGATCCATAGGCTCCATTTTTTATAGCCGCATGGGAAATTGTATTATATTGATTGATATACACACATTTGATCCTGATTTATGTACCATGACATTTGTATATTATTTTGATGATATATGAGATGATATGGTTTGATCTGATGTATGATGTTTTCTATCTTATTTATGCATGATGGATAGATGTATCTTATTTTCTACATGCATTGTTCTATATGTGATGCAATGACTCTATTGTATGTGATGCATGGGTATGTGCAGGATCATGATGGGCCAAAAGGTGGCGATATGATGGGTATGTGTAGGGTATGTGGCTGATGAATTTTTTTACCCAAAATTGATGAAATGAAAAGGGTTTTTAAAGGATATTCTCAACTTTCCACCAATATAAATTATGCTTTACTTTGAATTTAATAAATAATTATTATTCATTTTCTATTTGAATTACAACTAAAGTCCTAATTGACAGGATGATTAACAAACATCTATAGCTTTCAAACGGTATCACATTTTTTGAATCCAAAATATGCATCACATTATATGCTTCTCATACAATAGGATTAAAAAAATAAAAAATTAATTTCATGAATTTTTTACCAAGTTAAGGTGGTTAGACATATGAGTTATTATATTTTTTAAAAGTTGTAATAAAAAAATTCATATTTAATTATTTACTCCAAAAAAAATTACAAAAAAATATGCATCACATCTCGACATGAGTCCTCTACTTCTATCTAAAATATTATAAAAAATATTATCATTTTATTGTGGTTTGGGTGGTCAGACAGACACCTACTTATTTTTCCCTGAAATTTCAGTACTACTGCATTGAAATTTCAAATTTTCACCAAATAGATTATTTAAAAAAATCCTAGTAGTTTAAAAACTACATTCAATTTGCTACAGATTCTATTCTTACATATTTTTTGAATAATATAGATAACTTATTAAATTTTTTACATCAAGTTGCCTAACTCTGATTTTTCTGAATTTTTTGCCACTTAAGGGCCTATTTTTTCTATGATGATCCTGTACATACCCACATGTATGATTCTTATTCTATGTGATGTAATGCGATGCATTTTTTTATGTGATGCAGTTATTTATAGATGTATTTATTTTTCAGTATCTTTTCTATGCACTTTTTTATGATGATGTATGGATGCAAATGTTATGATATGTAAATGCTTAGACTAACATATCTATATTATGCACCTAATGGATGATGATGATAACATGTATGAGATGAAATGACATTCCTTTTATTTTTCAACAATTTTTCATGTATGATGTGTATATGGATGACATGATGATGCACATGATATGATGTAATGATATTTTTCTATAATGATGCCTATGTGATGATGCATATGATGCATATGGTATGGTAATTCTTATATGATGATGCTTATGTGATGATACCTTTATGTTTATGCAATGGATGTAAATGCATGGTTTATGAGATGCTTAGAATAACCAATCTATATTATGCAATGATGAAATGCAATGCATGTGAGATGATTAATATTTCCTATATGTCATGATATGGTACACATTATGCTAACGGTTGGTAGATGTAGGATGGATGCATCAATGATGATTTGTGATTAACTATCATGGTACCATGTTAGTGCATAGAGAAGCAAGAAGAAAATAAGAGAACCCAACAAGTCAACTTTATTAAAGATTATGAAGATGATGATGATGATGATTTTCTTACCAAGAATTGGGATTTTTAAAAGGGCCATTTACCTTATGTTTGATAATACACATAGGCACGATGCATCAAGGTATAAAGAACTAGGATGGCATTGCACCTATTGTGGACTTTGACTCGAAAATCAGATAGGAGTATTCCTGTTCACACATGACATATGAAACCTTATTTAAAATATAGTTCATATATTTCAAACATCTTGGACCAAAACACAGGAAGGAAAGCCTTCCTATGTGGTTAACAAGACACCTAAAATACCCTCCCTACAAATCAAACAATGCACAAATGATCGAGGTTATATTACAAGAATATCCAACAAGCACAACAAATAAAAAGATAATGATTGTTGCCCCATTCCTTTCCCTCTAAATCCCTTTGTTTGGACATCATCAAGAGGTCATTGGAATGAGCACAATAAGATAAGTCAAAAAGACAAAGATCAAGCAAACAAACAAGTTAATGTTCTTCATACCGCTAGCCAAGACTAAACTATAACGATGCTTGATGTTGATACCCATTGTAAGAAGGATGCATTCTAGGACATGATGTTATCAGATGATTTGGGACTGATTGGATGATGAGCTATTAGTACCAAGAGTTGACTAACTTTTTTACTTACTAACCTAGACTTGAGACTTTGACATTTGAGTTTTCACTTTCGATCAGCTAAACTTGTTTCCAACTGTTTTACCAAAGCTTAAGGTTGATGATGATTTATTATGAGTGATGTTTATTGTGGGTGAAAGAAAGATGGGACAGATGGATTTTTTCAAATATTTGGATGTTTTTGGTATTTTTGAGATGTTTTACAAATGTTTTTATTTTCAAATTTTCTAATGTTTTTGTGTTTTATGAGATTTTGACCAAGAGACTAACCTAAATACCTATCATAGGGGCCTCAAGGGTTGATCAATATATTATCCTTTCCTACGTTATACATGTAGAGACCATGTAGTTCGATTGACACAAACTCTATTATTGATGAGATATGAACAAATGGATTGTCAGTTTATTATAATGGACTCCTAAAAGAACAACCTAAGTGTCTCATGGGGAAATCAAAGATCAACCTTGCCTACGTTTAGAGCTCAAAGACCCATAGTTTGACAAGACAACTTTGTTTTTGACCTTTTTTACTTTTTGACCTATTTTTGGATTTTGATATGTTTTGAATATTTTTGGATTATTTGATTTTAAGGAAGACTTCAAGAATATACATGAATCTGATCTGATGAGAACATGCCCCCAGTGTGATGCAATAGACTACTCTGATATAGGCAAGACAAACTAACCTTAACAATGGGTCGAGTAGTACTAGGAGGGATCATGATACAAGCATAGGACCAAGCTATGATGTAGACACGGATGGGAGATGTACATGAAGATATGGAATCCAATGGATGATGGATGGATGGATGATGCAAAACAAGCGGAGGAGATCTTGGTGGATGGAAAGTGCTTATTTTCACAAGGCGCTTGTTTTCTAGGTTTTCGCCAAGGTACTTACCAAAGGAGCCACCGAAGTGGTTTTCACTAGAGGATGATTTTTCTCTTTGCTATTTTTAATCCTTTTTTTAAAAAAAATTGGATTTTGGTATTTTGGTAGTTTTTATATTTTCTAGTTTCACACCTTGATAGATTTAGGCATAATTTTTTTTGAGATGAGAGCTATTCATGAGCTCATGCAAAGGCTTTCCTTTTGATATTGATAGCTGATATACCCATGACTTGTAGCTCACTATGATCATGAAGGGTCCCAATCAATTGGGTTCAAATTTTCCCTTGTTGTCTAGATTTGGGATGTTATTCTAATTCTCCTTCAACACTAGTTCTCCAACTTGTAAGATTTGACTCTTGATCTTCTTGTTGTAGCTCTTCTTGAGTTGATGTTGATACACCTACAAATGGTTTAAGGCATCCATACACTACTCATCTAGTAGCTCCAACTCATTTAGTCATGATACCTGGTATTCTTCATCTGTGATGATATTTTTCAATGATATTCTCAATGATGGAGCTCAATCTTGATGGGGAGTATGGCTTCTAATTTGTAGAGAAAGGAGAAGGGGGGTATGTGCAGGTTAATGGCGAGCCAAAAAGTGGCAATGAGGGAAAAAACACATCTTTCATTGACTGAAAAAATGCGAAAAGAACATGTTGACTTTTTTTTAGCCTCGGATGTCACCATACCAAACACCAAACCTACTTTTACAAATCGGATATCCAATCCAAATCGGATATCCAATTTTTAAAAATCATATATTAAAAACTTTTGTTGCCTTTTTGAAGTCATTCAGCTGAGAAGAACCCGCAAGCGCACAGTGCATCCATTCTTCGTGTAACGGATATCTAATTTACACTAAATTCGATTTGGAAAGGTAATTTTTTTTACTTTTATTTGATTTGATTCAATTTTGATTTAGATTTGAATAATTTCATATGGTTTTTTGTTGATTTTTTTTTAAAATTAGGGTTTTTGATTGATTTTTTGTGAGAAATTTGAGTTTAGAATAGATTTTGATAAAAAAATGAATGTTTTGTGGATTTTTTCACAATAGGGTTTTTGATTGAATTTTTATGAAAAAATTGAATTGAGAATGGATTTTGATAAAAAAATGAATGTTTTGTGGATTTTTTTTTCAAAATAGGTTTTTGATTGAATTTTTATGAAACAATTCAGTTCAAAATAGATTTTGATAAAAAAAGGGAATGTTTTTAATGGATTTTGATTTTAAAATGGTGTTTCATTTATATTGTCTAATTTTAGATTAATTATTTTTTAAATTTAATTAGGCATTAGGGCTGCCGAAAATGAGAATGCACAAATTCCACCAATTGAGAATGAAAATCCACTAGCTGAGAATCAAAATGCAGAAATGCCAAATGCTCCACCACCTTCGCAGCCATCAATTGAAGACTTAATTCATGAAAAATTGGAGCAATTGAGGGGCATTTGTGATGTTTATAAGAAAATCCCTCGATTATCCCATATGTCAAACACATTGATAGGAATAATTACAAATGTAGAAACCCTCTCCACCCAACATAATGCCTTTCACTCATGGTGAGAAACCATGAGGAAATATTATGCATGTGGATTGTCTTATGATGATGTGAAAGATCTCCAAATAACAAAAGCCCAAATAGCCTCTTTATTTATTAACCCCAGCACTGGTTTGCCAGTTAATGTTAACAAGCCAAAACTTTCTATAAAATGGTGCACGCTAGGGGCATAGTAGATAACTGTTGGGATCATTGGTGTATGGTTTTTGATAAACCACCCAACAATAATCTTGATGTACCTTTTTACTTTATTAAAAAATTATATGCTAAGTTTTTGTTAGGGCATCATGTCAATTACTTTGACATTAAACCCTTCCAGGTCATTGGTAGAGGTATGCCTCAGGATAGGCCAGGGGCAGCTAGAGTAGTTAGGCACCCATATGTTCCTCGTCCTCCCCTTCCTCTGCCACCTCCAGTACAACATCCAGATATTACGGAGGATGCAACCACAAACTTTCCAGGCCATTCACTCTTTGAGTGGTCTTTTGGTTTCCCATGCTTCTTCAGTAGCTCAGCCACAGTCTGGTGATCTTGGCAATCGGTCCAGTGTTGTTGCATCATCCTCCTCGGGTCCACATATTTGTGTGCCACATATTTGCAATGTGTGCCAACAAATATGCTTGGGTCCTATTGTACAACTCCCTAAGCATCCATTAGACACTTCTAATTATGACATCTAGGATGTGGAGATTATAGCAGATCACACGCAGGGGAGTGGAGCACACCCTACAAAGTCCTCTCCTGCTAGAGAGGTGGACGTTGGAGTAGTTACATAGTTAATATTTAAGGTGTAAATTCATAACTTGCATTTTTTTAAAAATGAATATTAATAAGAGATAGTATCAAGTACTAATATTTATTTACATGGTCTATTTAACATTTAATGTCTGAGGAGGATCTCACACAGGTGACTAATAGAACCCTTAGGGCCATTTCATTTGGCCTCAACATGCACACAATATGTATTTTTGCACTCACTCATTTACATTTTTTTACTATATATTTGGTTGTCATTTGAATTGTCAATAATGAAATTATATATTAACTTATATGTTTATCTTACTCTGTGCTTGTAGGAAACACCTAGTGTGAGCGAGGTGCAATGCTCTCCAGACTATGGAGGCACAGTGTTAGATAAGGGAAAGGTAATTGAACTCAAATTTGATTGAATTAAAATTTATAATATTTTTTATTGATTATGCATACATTGACATAGATTCATAGTTTCATATGTACTTGTCATTTTTATGTATAGGAGGTTGTGAGCTATACATCATTGTTGATAAGTGCCACAACACCCGAAGGAGTAGGTATTCAAATGCCTAAAGGAGGAGGTGTTGAAACACCTCAAGGAGGAGGTGTTGAGACACCTAAAGGACATACAGAAAAAGATCAACCTAAAGAGGTATGTGTCTATTTTATTTTGTGCTTGGTAAATATGTTCTTATTACTGACAATTCTATGCTAACTTGGATCAACTTCATGTTTTTGTTCACATATATAGATTGACGTTACAAAAGTTGGTTTGGTTAGTTCTTTGAGAGGGGTATATTCTAGGACTCCTGACCCTTCAAAGAGATGTATATTTTAGGTAATCAATATTTCAATTTTAGAGTTCAATTATAATTCAATGTGTATTGATTTTTATGTTTAATTATTCAATTTTAAATTATATAGCATAACTAATCTCAATTTTGGTTTGACTTTTTCTTGTGCAACTACCTTTGAGCCAACGAGTGCTTCAAAGAGGCTCCATTTTGATGATCCACCAGTAATTTAGGATGAGATAGACATTTTGGCATGTAAATTTTGAATAGACACCGAGATGGCATATGCCACATATTGTAAAACTTTGTTTGAGTTGGCGTTGATGCCATTTTTGTATATGGACATACACTTGATTATTGGATAATTTGATACATATAGAAGTTGACAATCAAAATTTAGTTTCCTCCTCATGTGCATGATTAAACTCTTTGAAGTAATGGTTAAATATCAATGTACAATAGCATAAAAAGAATGGTTAAATATTATGTAGTTTATATTCATATTGCTGATTACATTGCATTGCACATCTTTCAAACTCAAAGCATTATTTCACATTGCATAAGTAACAACTAGATACTCATATGATTAACCCTACACCATCTGATTTTCTTCTTTGTCAACTTTCCCATGCCTTAGTAAATTTGGTGGTCCATTTGTAACCATCAATTTTTTTATATAACATAAATTCACCTTTTTCAAAAAATTAATATGGCTAGACTCCCATATGAATACTAATAATATATCATATGACCATTCTTCATATACTTACTGGCACTTTGTGTCTTCTTAGATAAGCCAAAAGTTGTTGCCCAACTACCTCTGCCTTCATCAATGTTCCATATTTTAATCATTCCATCCCAAGATGTTGTGACCATTTGTTGACTAGAAGATTCAATTATTTGCAGGCATGAAATGACATCATCATGCACTTTGACCTAGAAATTTAGGAAAAGAATACTATTAAAATTGTGAGCTCTGTGAAAAATAGATGTTTATCTGACTGCAACACCATCTAAATATGGATTCTTTTAGAAAATAAAAAGCAAGACAACTTTTAAACAAATAATTTAATCACAATGTATTTTTCACAAAGAAAATTTGTATAAACCGCTTCTCCATAATGGCTAGTATAGAAAATAATTGCATTGGTAGAACAAAACTCCAAAACATTTCTGATTTCCTTGATTAATTGAATCTTAAGTAGAATCCCCACAATAATTATGTTTTACATAAACCGATAGGAAAACAACATTGCTTGGAAAGTGCATCTCTAATATTTTATGTTCCTTGTACAATAATTTAAATACATTTGAAGAAGTTATATGAAAATATAGCTTCTTAAATTCTTCTTTAATTTGAAGGTTAGTTTTCATAGTGAGTAATTTATTTCATAGATGGATTTTAGCTTTTGCTTGATTGTTGTGCACTGTACTTTCTTCTATAAATAAAATGAGACATGCTAATGCACATTTTCACTATAATTTCTCTATTTTCTTCCTCAACATATCTCTCTCTTGGGCTTTGATACAACCCTGTCAGGGCCTGTCCTAATCACATTTAGCCCAAATAAAAAGAAAAGCTCATGTATTGCTTCTCCCTACACTAGCAAACCCTGGCTAAAGGTTTTATTTGATATTGTCAACAAACATACATTTGGTTGTATGAATGAATGGGGGAGTTACAACCTTCCCAATCAAGAGGTCACGACTTGTTAGAACTGATTAAAGCAATTCAAGACTTATGTCATAGGATGAGAACATTTGACCATAGGCTCAATGATAAATGAAATGATCCTTAACTAAATTATTCATACAAATTTCTTAGATTTGGAATAATTCAATAAAAATCAGCCAAAACATTTAAACAAGATATTTAGATCTAAAACATTCACATATGACAAATAGATCTACACATATAAGTTGGTTGGAATAGAGTATTTAATTCAAATAACTCACTTCATGATTACAATTTTTTTGCTTCAATTGTTTTCTCATAACCAAGATTACAATGATCAATTTTTTTTTTAGAAAAATATTGGGATGCTGAAATCCACTATGCTTGGCATACAAATGCAACCTTTTTGTGAAATTTCCCTCACAAATCCAAAAAAGTTTCATCCTCCAAACTCTAGGAAACCAATGGGGTTTCGTCAAAAAATCTCCATAACCTAAGGGTTTTTGTCTTTAGATTCAAAAAGTGAACACAAGTGTCCGACTTTGCAATTTTGGATTTGTTGAGATGATGTCCAAAGATTATCCAAACTAATGAGGTTTTATTCCTTATATAGAGGTTGAAGGCCTAACATGGGTCCAAATTTTCTTGCCATTTTCTCACATTCAAATTTGGGCTCATTAATTGCATTCTTGGTTAGTCGTGGTCATGGGTGGAGTCCATTCGAATGGTGAGGTTTTGTGAAAGTGCATGCTTGAGTGTGGAGATCTAGGGAAATGATTGCTTTAAGTTCAAGCAAATAATTATCCCAAGGTCCAACATCAAGGGTTCAGGTGATGGGATTCTTGGGTGTTAGGACACAAGACAATGGGGATCTAGGGGTTTGAGGATTAGGATACCCCATTGGCTCTTTTACAAACATAAGACATCATCAAAAGGCCCAAAGATCCAAAGAGGAATGTATGGTTTGAGAAGTCGTGGTCAAGGTATTAGGGTGTTATGCGAATGGAAAGGAAAAATTTCAAAGGCCCACAAGAGAAGGAAGTGGGAGGTGGAGGCACAAGGAATGAAAAAAATGCATGATAGTATTAGAGAGTTTGAAATCCCACCCAAAGTAGGAAAGTGGCAAAGTGGTGCAATTTTCACTCCGCAGCTCATACGACCAAATAGGCTATTCCAACACGTCTGGATGGGTACATTTACACTAGGGATGGTCCTCTCTTGCACCCAAATACAACAAATTACTCTAAGCTACATTGGACCAGTGATTTCCCTTAAGAGTCTAAAGTGCTAAAAGGCAGCAATCTTTGAAGGTCTATTTCCTGAAGACCGTGATGCTTATAGAATCTCTGTTTGAGGCTATGGGATAGTGTTGGGACCATCTACAAAAACCTCTCTCGGTTTTTGATATCTCAGAGGAATTTTCCTATGGTGATGACTTTTCAGTGGAGGGAAAAGTTGCCAGATGCAAGTAGTGTAAAGTTGCAAAGTGGTACAACTTTCACTCCGCAACTCATACGACCAAATGGACTATTCCAACACGTTCAGATGGGTACGCTTATGCTAGGGATGGTCCTCTCTTGCACCCAAATACACCGAATCACTCCGAGCTACATTGGACCAGCGATTTCCCTTAAGAGTCCAAAGTGCTAAAAGACAACAATCATTGAAGGTCTATTTCTCAGAGACCATGATGCTTACAGACTCTCCGTCTAAGGCTATGGGATCATGTTGGGACCATCTACAAAAACCTCTCTCTGTTTTCGCTATCTCGGAGGCGTTTTCCTATGGTGATGACTTCTCAGTGGAGGGAAAAGTTGCTAGATGCAAGTAGTGTAAAGTTGCAAAGTGGTGCAACTTTCACTCCAGCTCACACGACCAAAGCACTATTCCAACACATCTGGATGGGTATTTCTACACTAGGAATGGTCCTCTCTTGTACCCAAATATGCCAAATCACTCCGAGCTACATTGGGCACGATTTTCCTTAAGAGTCCAAAGTACTAAAAGACAACAATCTTTGAAGGTCTATTTCTCGGACTGTGATGCTTACAGACTCTATGTCCAAGGCTATGGGATCATGTTGGGACCATCTACAAAAACCTCTCTCGGTTTTTGCTCTCGAGAGGTGTTTTCCTATGGTGATGACTTTTTAGTGGAGGGAAAAGTTGCCAGATGCAAGCAATGTAAAGTTGCAAAGTGGTGCAACTTTCACTCCGCAGCTTGTATGACCAAACAGACTATTCCAACACATCCACATGGGTACTTTTATGCTAGGGATGGTCCTCTCTTGCACCCAAATATGCTGAATCACTCTGAGCTACATTGGACCGGCGATTTCCCTTAAGAGTCCAAAGTGCTAAAAGACAGCAATCTTTGAAGGTCTATTTCTCGAAGACTGTGATGCTTATAGACTATCTGTCTGAGGCTATGGAATTGTGTTGGGACCATCTACAAAAACCTCTCTCAATTTTTGCTATCTCAGAGGCATTTTCCTGTGGTGATGACTTTTCAGTGGAGGGAAAAGTTGCCAGATGCAAGCAGTGTAAAGTTGCAGTGGTGCAACTTTCACTCTGCAGCTCGTATGACCAAATAGACTATTCCAACACGTTTGGATGGGTATTTTATGTTATGGATGGCCCTCTCTTGCACCCAAATACGCTGAATCACTCGAGCTACATTGGACTAGTGATTTCCCTTAAGAGTCCAAAGTGCTAAAAGGCAACAATCTTTGAAGGTCTATTTCTCAGAGACCGTGATGCTTACAGACTCTCTGTCTGAGGCTATGGATCGTGTTGGGACCATCTACAAAAATCTCTATTTTTTTCTATCTCGAAGGCATTTTCTTATGGTGATGACGTTTTAGTGGAGGAAAAGTTGCCAGATGCAAGCAGTGTAAAGTTGCAAAGTGGTGCAACTTTCACTCCGCAGCTCGTATGACCAAACAACTATTCCAACACATCCAGATGGGTACGTTTATTCTAGGGATGGTCCTCTCTTGCACCCCAATACGTTGAATCACTTTGAGCTACATCGAACCAACGATTTCCCTTAAGAGTCCAAAGTGCTAAAAGGCAGCAATATTTGAAGGTCTATTTCTCGGAGACCATGATGCTTACAGACTCTCTGTCCAAGCCTATGTGATGTGTTGGGACAATATACAAAAACCTCTCTTATTTTTGCTATCTTGGAGGCGTTTTCCTGTGGTGATGACTTTTCAGTAGAGAGAAAAATTGCCAGATGCAAGCAGTGTAAAGTTGCAAAGTGGTGCAACTTTCACTCCACAGCTTGTACGACCAAATGGACTATTCCAACACGTCCAGATGGGTATGTTTATGCTAGGTATGGTCCTCTCTTGCTCTCAAATACGCTGAATCACTCTGAGCTACATTGGACCGACGATTTCCCTTAAGTCCAAAGTGCTAAAAGGCAGCAATCTTTGAAGGTCTATTTCTCAGAGACCATAATGCTTACAGACTCTCTGTCCAAGGCTATGCGATCGTGTTGGGACCATCTACAAAAACCTCTCTCCGTTTTCACTATCTCGGAGGCGTTTATCTGTGGTGATGACTTTTCAGTGGAGGGAAAAGTTGTCAGATGCAAGCAGTGTAAAGTTGCAAAGTGGTGCAACTTTCACTCTGCAGCTCATACAACCAAACGGACTATTCCAACACGTCTGGATGGGTATGTTTACACTAGGGATAGTCTTCTCTTGTACCCAAATACGCCGAATCACTCTGAGCTACATTGGACCGACGATTTTCGTTAAGAGTCCAAAGTGCTAAAAGGAAACAATCTTTGAAGGTCTATTTCTCAGAGACCGTGATGCTTACAGACTCTCCATTCAAGGCTATGGGATCGTGTTGGGACCATCTACAAAACTTCTCTTGGTTTTTTCTATCTTGGAGGCATTTTCGTGTGGTGATGACTTTTTAGTGGAGGGAAAAGTTGCCAGATGCAAGCAGTGTTAAGTTGCAAAGTGGTGCAACTTTCATTCCCTAGCTCATATGACCAAAAAAACTGTTCCAACACATCTATATGGGTGCGTTTACGCTAGGGATGGTTCTCTCTTACACCCAAATATTCCGAATCACTCTGAGCTACATTGGACTGAGTGAAATTAGGTGAAAATTTGATGCAGACACAAGGGCACAATCACAAACTCTTTGCAACCTGACTATTTGAGGCATCTAACAAGATTATTCTGACCTCTTTAGACAGTCCAAAACTCCCTTAAAACTTGACAAGCAACTAAATACACATTTCCCTCTTTAACCCCTTTAAACCCTTGTAATAGTGAGAAACTAGTTTTTGTCCAATTACTCCACAATTTTCCAAAACACCAAATGAACACATGACTGATTCAAACACCCATATCTAGGTTACACAACATATATGAGATACAATATAGACTCGGTTGGAGCAGCGTTGACTTCCTATACATTCACCCTTGAGCAGGCTACTCAATTAGCCCAAAAATGGAAAGCAACATACCTTCAAACACCACACAGACCCCTAAAACCTTGGGGCAGCAAATAAATTGTTAAGAAAACAAAGATTCTGCAATTGGATTCCATTTGTATGAACCTGTAACTGTCAAATCAAAAAACCCTTGTTTTTAGTGTAATTCTTGAGGGTTTATTGGATGTAGCATTTCCACAACCTTTCAGACTTTTCCACCACCTTAGAAACCTTTATTTAGGCCCCAATATGCTTAGAAAACAAATAAACTTCTGGTATCTCAAAAAAAAATTCAAACCCTAGGGTAAAAACTCTATTTTCAAGTGAGAGAAACCACCATTTTTGGACCTTTAACTCTTCATTTTATTTCAAAACCTAGTTCTCCACGCCTTCCACTCTTGAAATAACATCAAGACATGTAATAACATTTCTACATAAATTTTTTATACAAAGCAATGTGAAGATAAAACCATGTAAGTGGTTTCCCCAAACTAATTGCCACTAAAACCATTCTTGATAGTTTAAAACCACGAACCACCCCAACATGTAATTATGATAGCACTCAAGATATCCCTCCACCATGAACATATCAACTAAGTAGGAACCCATAGCATTATGGAAAGATGATTCACTTCTCCCAATGTAACTCCCAAGCATTACATGTGAGAGATGGTCAATTTCATTGATGGCAATGATTGTGTGACTCCCATTGATGACCTTCTTTATTCAATGCCATTACAACAATATCCAAAGCATTCCAAAGAATACTAATGAAAAAAATATTTCCCTCAACACCTCATGATCATTCAAGTACTCATGCTAACAATACAAGAGATTAACACTTCAAATTGGAAGTGAATATAATTTACTATATCTTGACATAAAAAATGCAAAACCTAATAGAAAAATGTATCAATGAGGTACAAGGATGTATAAAATCCAATCAATCAAACACAATAAACCTAACATAATTAAGGGTTGATAGGGGTATTGGATAATTAAGGGTTGATAAGGGTATGAATGTTTATCTTTGCATCTACTCTTGAATATCTAGGGACTTGGTGGTATTTAGAAATTTGTTACTCATTTTTATTGCATTGAATCAAAATGTCTCACTATTAATTGCTCCAATGCTATAAGATAAATGATTTTTTTCATGATTATAATGAATATATTGTATGTTATTAATGCTAGCGTATATCATCAAATTATGCCAAACATGTGTTTAGTCAACTCAAAGTGGGTGAATGACACCACTTAGTAAAAAGTTTGAATTTTGAATTTTAAAATGAAAGGGAATAGGTTTGTGACTATGAGGTCACCCTTGTGAATTAAAGAATTGGGTTTTAGGAGCAAAATTTGCAAGCCACTATAATTTATTATATATAAATGGGAAATATTACAAAACCTGGTTCAAACGAGCATACCGACAGGAAAGAACCAGGAAGAAAACCTTCGGTTGGAGCTTGATTAAGTACAAAAATAGACCCCTTTACAAAATGTATGAGTTTCCAAAATACAGGCCCCTTTACATTTTAAACATAACCTTTATACAATGCCAGGCATTTGACCCATATTTCAAAAAACATCATTGGGTATAGATTATGCACTGACAAGCACCTGTAAAAACCATCAAGGTAGCTTAGAATAACAAATCTATATTATTCTAAATGATACAAAATATGATGAGATGGTAATGAAAACTATAAATGACACTTAGAATAACCAATCTATATTGTTGTAATCTATTGCATACCTCTCTGAAAGGATCAAAACTGGCTATTGTTGCAGCAGGTCCATGATCAATCATGCCAGGAATATCACAAAAGTTGGAAAATGAGAAATCTATATTGTCACAATAGAAAAGATGTTAGACTAACATATCTATATTAATCTAAACAACCTAAATGATGATGAGTTGGTGATGCAAACTATAAAAGACACATACCTCTTCAAAAGGATCAGAGTTGGCTATTGTTGTAGCAGGTCCATGATCAATTGTGCCAGGAATATCGAAAAAGTGGGAAAATGAGAAATCTATATTGTCACAATAGAAAATATGCTTAGACTAATGTATCTATATTAATCTAAACAACTTGAATGATGATGAGCTAGTGATGCAAACTATAAAAGATGCATACCTCTTCGAAAGGATCAAAGCTAGCTATTGTTGCAGTAGGTCCATGATCAATCTTGCCAAAAATATCACAAAAGTGCATACAAAATATCACTATTAAAGACACCTGCATTGCAATAGTATATAAAATATTAGTATTAAATAAATAACACTAATGAACTTAATCATAATGAACATAAGCATTCTACCTTCCATTCTTGAAAATGTTATTCAAGTGTGCCTGAAGGGTCATCTCTTTGCTTAAGAGTATCCAATATTGCTTCATGATCAACATTACTAAGTGTCCATAGTTGTTTTTTTTTTGGTCTGGCATGATACTTCAACAACTTAACATTTATTGCTATAACAAGGTGTGAATACATGAGAATGGTTTTGTGTTTCTCGTAGTCTTCAAACGCAGGTATGCCATTCTTTCTAATCATGTATGTTTGCAACCAAGTTCCTGCAACCACAACTGAACCTGTAGGATACATGAAACCATCATCATCTTCCATCGGTTGTGTTAGATTATGTTTACCCACACACATTGAGCCAACCAATAGTCTGATCTCTCTTCATTCCCCTGCGGTGCAACAACTGCAAAAATATGTCCTAGTTGTAGTAGATTTGAAAGCAAGTCGTAGTCAATTGAACTTTCCATTGTGTCATTTCTCATGGATATTGTTTGAGATAAAGGAGTTAGATACTATGGTACCCATGTATCCACCCACTCACTTGACTCGCATTGATCCCACTCGCACTGAATACAACTTTGATAAAAACAAGCCAACTCTCGTGTCTAAATGATCCATGTGCCTGCATCTGAGCTTCGAAATGAATACATCTTTGAAGAATCTTTGATTGTATGACAGTCTAATTTTCCTCCCACTATACCCTCCTCAACGAACCAAAAGAATCTGCGTACTATTGAATCAAGTGTCCCTCCCTGTGATAATGTTGAACTACACCAATCAACTATAGAACGTGCATCACTGAATTTTGCTCCTAAAATCTTCAATTTCTCCTTAACTAGAGCTCTCTTTACACATGCACCTGCTCCATCATGCTCCCCTTTCCCATGTCCAACTTCAAAAAAATTCCAAATATGAGGTAGACCCCTCTCTACATACATTCTACTCAACCAATAAAACATACGAACATTCTTGAATTGACCTGTGCAATTATTTGACCAAATTAGATTTCGGCCCAATGCTATATCATGCTCCTACAAGAACTCAAAAAATTTCTTGAAACAATGTTGGACATACTTAGACGAGTGAGATCTATCATCACTCATATAAAAATGATACTCTCTGATTATCTTTCGATCCTCCTTTTTACTATCAAGTGCATGTCTAAATGTTATGTGGACAAAAATAGCAATCCGAATGGAATTGTAATACTGAGATTGTACCTCATTTTGTGGTTACAATGTGGAGTTTTCTGCAAAGTCAACCACTGATATAATAGTGCCAATCGAAAAAGAGTCCTTACACATCCTAAATTGTTGATCCAACCACTGAGACCTATGACTATGCCTTGCATACTTGTAGAAAATATTGTCCTTAAAATCTGAAATAAAATCAGCAACACTGCATTCTTTTGTAACCAACTCACATCTAGAACCTTCACCTCTGCTTTGCAAAGTATATTTGACTATCTCATATCTCTTTTTCTCAACAAGCTTCTTTCCAAATTCATGTTTGGAACTCTCATGAAAACATTGAACAAACTTTGACAAGCCACCACATTGTGAGCACTTTGCATTTAAACAATCATTTCTATAGAAAAAGCAACCATCATCTCTAGAACATAAAAATAGATCTAGCAAGTCCCTTGATGATTTCGGAAGATGCATTGCACCACACTCCTGCAACATTTCATTAGTATGCAAAGTAGAATGGATATAGCATAATAGCTCATGGTACATTGAAAACTCCACATGGTATTTGCAACAACAAGTATTACAAATATTAAGAGGCACACAATAAAATGGCTTCAAACCCTCAAAAGTCCTTTGCGATATTTCCATATTTTTATGTGTTTCAATAAATTTTTTGAACAACATTGTTTGGCTTGATTCCAAGAAATGTTTAGGATGTGGTGTAGGGTCTCGATTGCCAATTATTAACTTTAAAACATCCTTTGCATTGGGTGATACTCTAGAGTTATCATGCCAAAATTGTTGAATTACCTACTTTACATTATCAGTTAGCTTCTTATGAACACATGGAAGCCTCCTGGAAAAATCCCATGTATCATTTTTCAAGATGACCATCTATTCTTTCTCTTCTTGCAAGTGCTCTATCCAAAGTTTTACGATTTATGTCAAAATCAATACAAGTTTTTCTCATAAAGCGAGCCTTTTTCAATTGATGGCTTACTAGGGCGGTTGTAATGACTCTCCGAGCAGCTCTCTTATCCTTTTCCTTGTTACTTTTTCCAATAGACTTGAGAGCATTAAAAATATTTTTGACAATAATAGAATTTTTTTCATTCTTCTTGTTTACACAAATCTTCAATTTGGCTAGCAAATGTCTCATCTTTTGCATCTTTAGCAATTGTACAAAAAGTTGGCATTGCTCGGTCAATGTCTTATCACTAAAATATTGATTGAAAAGTCTTTTAGCCCACAACCGAATAGTTCATGTTGACCTCTTTCTTTCAAAATTGTTTATAATATTATCATCAAATTCATGTAACCATTTAGGGGTTCTTGAGGGTCTTGAAATTGGAATATGTCTTTCTTCCATACAAGGTTCTTCATTTCTCATGTAATTTGGTGAAACATGATTTACACTTGCTTCAATATTATGTTCAAAATCTTCATTTCTGACATTTTCACCTTGAACATTTTCAATATCAATTTGAATAATTTCATTCCCAAATTCAATATCATGTTCAACATCTTCAAATCCAGCATTTTCACCTTGAACATTTTCATTATCAATTTCAATGTTTTAATTCTGAATTTCAATGTCATGTTCAACATCTTCAAATCCAACATTTTCACCTTGAACATTTTCATTATCAATTTCAATAATTTCATTCCTAATTTGAATATCATGTACAACATATTCAATTCCAACATTTTCATCTTGACTATTTTCACCTTGAACATCTTCAATTTCCTCTTCACTTGAAAGACCATAGGGGTTAGGTTCACCAATATTTAACATACCTTGTCTTCTCTTCCTATGACTTTCTCTATCTTTTTGTCTATATGATTCAATTTCTTCTTTTGTAAGCGTTCTCTTACGTTTTTGCTTCTGACGACTGTTGCTCCCCATTATACCTCATAAAAGCTGCTAAAAAATCATTCCTTATGACAAATTTCAATAGAAGATGCTTCAAAAAGTTGATCTTTGTCCCTTCCTATCTAAAACTGATGTTTGTCACCTACAAACAAAATGTAGGGTCTGTTGGAATGCACAAAATGACCCACATGGGGCTTTTCTATGGCCCACAAATCTGATATCCATTATAATCTGATATCCTATTCATTCTAAAAAATTACAATGTTTTGCAATGGTATGATTTTAGTTCTTCAAATTAGATATCCGATTTGAATCGGATATCCAATTTGTGTACACATAGACCTAAGTGTTAATGGTAGATAGTAGAGGGTTTAAGGGTTAAAGGTTTAGGGATTAGGGTATATGGTAGAGGGTTTAAGGGTTAAGGGTTTATGGTAGAGGGTTATAAGGGTTTAGGGTTTCATGGTAAGGGTATAGGAGAGAGAGATAGATGGAGTGAGTGTGTAAGAGAGTGACCTGAGAGAGTGGGATAAGGTCGGAGAGGGTGGGAGAGTGGGATAGATGGGAGAGAGGGAGGGAGATGGTGGGAGAGAATGGGAGAGAGTGGGAGAGGGTGGTAGAGAGTGGGATAGATGGACGGAGAGAGTAGAAGAGTGGAAGAGGGT
>VDFB02000017.1:479580806-479647222 GCA_007258455.2 Sequoia sempervirens | reverse complement strand
CCTTGGGATTAGCCTTGGGATTGCTTTGGTATTTGGCTTGGACATGCCAATCCTAAGAAGTCAACGCAAAAAACGTGTTTGACAACTCACCTTGTTTCTCTCGACTTCGTCCATGTGGCTGATGATTTTATTTTAGCCAAAATTGATGAAACGAAAAGGGTTTGCAGAGGGAGACTCTCACCTTTCCACCAATATAAATTATTCTTTACTTTGAATTTTAATAAATAATTATTATTCATTTTCTATTAGAATTATGACAAAAGTCTTGATTGATAGGCTGATTGAAAACATCTATAACTTTCAAATGGTATCATATTTTTTGAATCCAAAATATGTGTCATTCTGTCTTCGCGATACTATAGGATTAAAAATAAAAATAATGAAAGTTTTGACCAAGTTAAGGTGGTTGGACATACAAGTTTTTATATTTTTAAAAGTTGTAATAAAAATTCATAATTAATTATTTACTTGGAAAAAAAATTACAAAAAAATATGTCACATCCGGACATGAGTCCTCTACTTATATGTAAAATCTTATAAAAAAATATTATCATCATTACTTATCCCCTTAGGTACTACACCTACTTATTTTTCCCCTTAAATTTAAGTACTACTGCATTGAAATTTCAAATTTTCACCAAATAGACTTTTAAAAAATAAAAATAAAATTAGTAGTTTAGAAACTACATTCAATTTTCCACATATTCTATTCTTACATATTTTTTAAATAATATAGATAAATTATTCAAATTTATATGTCAAGTTGCCTAACTTTGATTTTTCTGAATTTTCATTGCCACTTAAGGGCCTGTTTTTTCCATGATGATCCTGCACATACCCAAGGGGTGGTACCTATTGGTGTGTGGAAACTTGTTTGGTAGGCCCATAGGGTAGGATTCAATTGGAGATGGAAATCACGACCGGCTTCATTGACCATCTTCTTGAGGATTTTTAGGATGGTCTTATTTGTAGCCTCAACTTGGTCATTTCCTTGGGGAAAAGTGATGTTGGATGTTAAACTTCTGGCATATGTCGCTAACATCCTAATTCTTGAACATTATCCCATTATCTAAGATAATGAGTTGAGGGACACCATAATGACAAATTAAGTAGTTCAAGGTGAACTTTGATATCTTCTTTCCAGTGATATAAGTCATGGGAATGGCTTCTACCCACTTTGTGAAATACTCAATGGCAGTGATGATGAATTTATGTCCACTAGATGAGGTGGGGGTAATTTTTCCAATGAGATCGAGCCCCCACTATGAAAAGGGCCAAGGTGTGACAATTGGGTGTAGCTCTTGAGCTAGTGCATGAATGAGATCTCCACGTTGCTGACATTGTAAGAACCTTTTGACATAATTGTGAGCTTCCTTTTCCATTGTAGGAAAATAGTACCCCATCCTCAACAATCTCTTGGCCAAGGTCATACCACTCAAATGTGAACCACAAATGCCATTATGTACCTCGGTTAAGGCAGTCAATGCCTCCTCAGCATTTAAGCAATGTAACAACGTTCCTTCAATGCTTCTATGGTAAAGGGTATCTCCTAGGATGACAAAATGGGATGGATTTTTTACAAAGGTTCTTTTGAGGTTTGGGGTTATGTCAATTGGGAGGACTCCTATTCTTAGGTAGCTGTATATATCGTGATACTAGGGGTCACTAGGACCAATAATTTCGCACACAAATTCAGACTATAGTACCTCAAATTCTAGTATGAGAAGCTACTCTACAAGAAATTTTTGTTTTGAATCATTATGTGGGACCTCTAGGAGTGATCTGATTGTTGCCATGGCATTTGCTAATCTATTATTTTCTCTAGGTATCTACTCAAATGTGACATCAATAAAGAACTCCTTGAGACTTTCCACCAATTTCTTGTATGGAGTCAACTTGTCATCCTTTGTTTGATACTCACCATTCACCTGGTTGGTTATAAGTCATGAGTCTCCATAGACCTTGAGCACCATGATCTACCATGTCACTTCAATTCTTAGCCCTATGGCAAGAGCCTCATATTTTGTGATTTTATTTGTGCATGGAAATGACAACTTGTATGATTTTGGTATGTAGCCCCCTTGCAGAGTGATGAAGAAGATCCCTACTCTGAACCCATGTTGCGTGTATGGTCCATAAAAGTACATTTTCTAGTGATCTGCTACACTTAGGTTGAAAATTGCTTCATCGAGGGATTATGATATGAGTGGGTTTTCTGAGTATATTAGTGCCTCTGCCAACTGGTCTACAATTTTTTGTCCTTTAATGGTCTAACACTCCACATACTCAATGTCATGTTCTATCAAAACCATAACCCACTTAGTTGTTCACCCTGTGAGAGTTGCTTTGGAAAGAAGGTACTTGAGTGGGTCTATCTTTGCGATGAGCCTTATTTGATGTGCTAGCATGTAATGTCTAAACTTTTGTGCTGCAAATACAATTGCTAGAAAATCATTTTCAATGGGTGTATAGTTTAGCTCATGTCCCACCATAGTCCTGCTAATATAATAGATAGCTCTCTCTTTTCTATTTTCATCATGTTGCGCTAAGAGAGCACCAAGAGTTGTTGTTGCTGATATGTATAAGATCTATTAGTGTAATTAATATTTAATTACACTTGCATAACTTTAATTAGGTAATATTTAATTCCTAGGTTAATTAATTCTCATCTTTATCTTATTGAGCTATCTTGTTGCTCAAGATAAGATTAGGGTTATGCATATTTTCTCTTATAAAGCAAATCATATCTTGTAATTAAGAATTCCTAAATAATATTATGTTGCACATCCTTTTGCAACCTCTCTTCTTTTTCTATTTTTCTCTTTTGTGGAAGGATAGTCTGGTTTGCAAATCTAATCTTGGTTTCTAACATGGTATCAGAGCCTTGATTTGTAACCCCTTCTCATATTTTTTGAGAAAATCATTACAAAGTTCGTTCAGGACTCCTCGAGGGTATCATGCCTTGAATTCATTTATGAGGCATTTTGGATCAGATAGGGCTTCACCATTAGATTCAAAGCACTGGAAAAAGTTAGGATTGGCTTTTGTTTTGCAGATTTTGATCATTGTTTGCCAGATCTGTGAGGGTTTCAAGCTCAGAGATTTTTTGCAAGTTCTGGGGGTAGCCAATTTTTTGGAGCGTTTTGGGCATAAACGAAGGTCACCATCACATTCGTAATGGCCAAAAACCCTAATATTGCCTTTCATTTTGTCGATTTTGGTGAAGTTGGTCCGGAAGGAAAAAAAATTGTCTAGGGGGTCGTACGGCCTCCCCAACACGCAAACTGAGGCACATTTTTTCAAAAAAATTTTAAAAAACACATTTTTTTGAGAACAGCGACACCGTGCCCAGTTCAAATTGGCTCTGCCATCCAGCGGCCACTGGCCCGCCACCACTACCAATGCCCACCACCCAAGCACCGCCGGGCCTAGCCAACCCCTGGGGGCTCCCTGCAGTGGCTCTGGTCATATGGGGGACCAGGCGCTATGCACCCAACCCCCGCCTGACTGCCCAACCCCTTATGCATACTCTGGTGGTCATATGGATGACTAGGGGCTCCGCCCCAGCCCCAAATCTGCCAGCCCTTGGTCACGCACAGGACCAGGGGCTTTTGTTTTTTAGCCCACTAGGCACCCTGCAACGCTTATTGAGCATTGTAGAGCACTTTTCACGAAATTGGGTATATTTTTTGTGTACGATGTCCGTTTTTCACAAACGAGATACCATTGGGAAGCAGATTCTGGCGCCAATCTAGTGGTGCTGGGTTTTTTTTACCATATTTTGCTCTAGATTTATTTTGCATGTCCTTGAACTCAAATGTTGTTATTTTCACTCCAGAGGGCATATCTTTTGACTCGGTGATCATTTTTCATCATTCTTGCAGCATTGGAAAGCTGGTTCAGTCCTCTACATAGATATGAGGTATATTTTCATTTTTTTTATTCATGTTTTTATGCTATCCTTTTACAATTGTTGGGTTATTGTAATAAATGAATTGTGATAAAGTTCCATCAGGGGGGTTTCTTGCATAATAATTTGATTAGAGTGTTCATGCACTTTGATCTCCATATCCATCTCGTTTTGATAGAAAATAACATGGGTTATCTAGTTTCTTAGTTTCTTTTGGATACATTTTTGCTCTAGCTTGACACATATCAGATTCACATCAGTTCACAGTTTATATTGGGAGATTATGTTTCTTGATCTGCATTGGTTTAGATCCTTCTCAGTTTAAGGGCCATGTTTTTATGGTTAATTTTCTAGAGTTTTTTTGGTACTCCTTCCCATGGAAGAGTTTGTCATAGTTTGGCATCGGCATCAAGATACATGGTTTCCAGATTGTGTCGTCATTTCATCTACCGTTGCTTCACAAATTCTAGGGTTCTTCTAGTTTGTGAGTTTTCCAATGTTATGTGGCATCGGGGCTGCTATCACATTATTATGATTCTGTTTTTGGTTTCAGTTGTAGAAATAAGTATCTTTCCTTGCTTGTCAATTTTCGGTTCTAGTGTTACTCCATAGTGTTCTTCCAATGCTTCTTTGTACCAGTCATCTCATTGTACGGGGGTTTCGTCCCACTGCATTTTCCTTCTCTACCTCATTATTGCATTTGTACTTGGGTACCTGATCAGGCCTTGTTGTCGGCACCCACTCATTCATGCTTTCTTGCATTCATCTTAGTTTTAGGTGCATTATTTTTTAGTCTCCCTAAGTTGCACTTATGGGGGGGTGTTAGTGTAATTAATATTTAATTACACTTGCATAACTTTATATAGGTAATATTTAATTCCTAGGTTAATTAATTCTCATCTTTATCTTATTGAGCTATCTTGTTTCTCAAGATAAGATTAGGGTTATGCATCATTTATTTTATAAAGAAAATCATATCTTGTAATTAAGAATTCTTGAATAATATCATGTTGCACATCCTTTTGCAACCTCTTTGCTTTTTCTATTTTTCTCTTCTGTGGAAGGATATTTTGGTTTACAAATCTGATCTTGGTTTCTAACAAGATCAAGGGTTTGCTTGGAATTGGTGGCATGAGGACTGGTGGAATGGGTAAGTTATACTCCTTGATCTTGTTGAAGGCCTAATCACACTTCTCATCCCATTTGTATACTACCCCCTTGTGGAGTAGATGAGAATATGGGATTGACTTGTCTACTAGTTGTGCTATGAATCGACAGATGGATTGGAGTCTTCCTTGTAGGTCTCTTAACTATTTCAATTTTTTTGGTGCCTCCATCTCGAGGATTGCTTTGACTTTGGTAGGGCCTATCTTGATTCCTCTCATGGATATAGTGTACCCTAGGAGCTTACCTAATTGTACTCCAAAGACACACTTCTTTGGATCCAGTCATACTTTGTACTTTTCTAGCCTATCAAAGATGGAGTTTAGCGATGGTATGTGATCCCATCATTTCTTTGACTTAACCAATATATCATCCACATAATCTTCCATAGTTTTATGGATCATATCATGAAAGATTAGTGTCATGGATCTTTGGTAGGTAGCTCCCACATTTTTTAGCCCAAATGGCATCATATTCCAGCAATACATCCCCCATGGACAAGTGAAAGTCATCTTGTGTTGGTATTCCTTAGCTATCATGATCTAGTTGTAACTTGAGAATATATCCACCAAGGATAACATCTCATGTCCTACTATCATGTCCACAATCATATCAATGTTCAGTAGAGGGAAGTCATCCTTTGGACATGCTTTGTTTAGATCTCTAAATTCTATGTAGATGTGGATGCCCCTAGTGGGATTTGAAACAAGTACAAGGTTGGAGATCCACTCTAGATAATCTATCGATCATATGAATCCTGCATCTAGGATTTTCTATAATTCCATCTTGACCAATAATGTTATCTAGGGATGCATCTTACTTAGCTTTTTCCTCATAGGCTTTGCTTTAGGATATACAACTAGGTGATGAACCACAACCTCTAGATCATGTCTAGGAATGTTGGCATAGGTCCACACAAATTTTATCTTTCTTTCTTTTAGGAATGCAGCCAGGACCTCTTGTTCCTCTATGAGAAGGGACTTTGCATAGAATGTTATGTATGATGTTTCCTTTGTTCCTAGGTTGACTAGATTGCACTTCTCTGCTAGGACTGCTGACTTATCCTGATGAATTACACTAAGAGGAAGATTGAATCCTTTATCCTATGGTGCCTCTGAGAGGTTTTCACCATTGGATGTATCCTTTATTTTTACCTTTTTGGGGTCAGAGAGTGCTACAGTGCGGTTTTCACTCAAGGACCTAGAGATTATTCTTAGATTTTCACTTTTGTGACTAAAGGATTCAATTTTTTCCCCATAATAGGAATGTGTGTCCACTATTATTCCAAACCAAACTTAATGTTTTTTGAATGGTATTGTATCCTGTAATCCCATGAATTTTGAGAGTGCCTCATCATTTTTTAATGTGTTCAAAATTGGTGGTCCTCATTGGTTGTAATCGATGAGCTGGGGATATTCTAAGTTTATTTCATGGGTTCAATGATTTGACTCAAAAGATAGGATATTAATCATAAGAAGGGAGGAATCCTTGAATAGCACATGAAAGTTAGTGATAGGATCATCATCACTACACACATCTATGACTTGACTGATGTATATATCATATTTTAAGGGCGAATGATGATAGATGAGAGGGAGTTTTGACCTTTCTTTAATCGAGGCACCTTTCCAAGTATGGTTACCCTCGGAGGGGTACATTAGAGGCCAATATTTCTCATATGTGTCTCAAGCATGAGAGGTACTAAAAGACCATTTTCATTATGCCCAATTTTCTTATTTCTGTTATAGCCCATACCAAGCATCATTTATAATCCTTTACTGCTCTCATCCATGGGAAGATCAAGTGTTTGATTTCATCTTGATACAAAAAGATTGATATGTCTTTTCCATCTACCACTTCGTATCTTAGGTCTCCCCAACATTTTTATCTAGAAGGATCTGCTCTGAAGGTATGGGATGATATTTTAGTTGGTTGGGGTTTCCCGTGGGACCTAGGAGATTGAGGTAACTCTCCTATTATGAAAGCACTTTTCTTCATTTTATAATCCCCACACCCATTGTCTTGGAAAATGACCTTGATTTTGGATATATTAGGAATGGTGGGTGTCTTTGTCTCATAAGTGGAGGCTAATGTAGTTGGGCCTACATACAAAGTTGTAGGGACTTCACCATTCTTTGGGACTTCAGGGATTTTATAGTATTTTGCTTCCAAATTTTTGTAGTAGGAAAAGGGCTCGAGATCACCATGAACTATGACCTCTTGATTTTGATATGGTAATTTGATGTATTGATGGAAAGTTGATGTGATTGCTTGCATCCCATGGATCCATGGATGCCCCAGGATGATGTTATAAGGTAAATCAAGGTCAAGGACCTAGCATGTGGTTTCCATAATGGTTGGTCGTACCTAAATAGAGAGTTGGATAGTGCCTTGAGACACTCTTTCCTGATCATCATAAGCTCTGATTGTGATTCCCTTACACTTTTCAATGACAACCTCTAAGAATCCTAGATTCTTTATTAGTTTGAGGGAATAAATATTTAGGCCTACACCCCCATCCACATAGACCCTTTTGAATTTGTTTTTTATGGAATAGGACTTCAAGGTGGAGTGCATGATTATGAGATGGTTGGGTGGAAAGTCATGATCAGAGAATGTTAGGAGACTAGAGGTGGTGATATTTCCAACCATAGCTTGGAATTGGTCAACATCAAGGTCTATGGAGACGGTGGATGAAGCCAATGCTTCCTCTAGGATTTTTCTATATGTAGGTGATATTTTCAGCAACTCTATGATGGAGATCTAAGTGAGAGTTCTTTTGAATTGGTCTAGGACATTGTAGCAATTAGGGACGGATCTTAGCTTTGAGTTGGATGCTCTAGGTGGCCGTGATGACCTTGCAATTGTATTTTTTCTGCCACGTGTGGTGAATCCACAATCAACTTTGGCTCCCTTGATGCTAACAATAGTGACCCATTCATCTACGGAGGTGACACCATGATCATACACATGGTTTACATTGGAATACTTCTATTTTCAATGGTTGTTCCCTTTGTTATGATCCGTCATTGGATTCGTGTATATTTTAAGGTCTTTATTTATAGCTAGTTGTTCCACGTTTATGATCTTGTCATTGATGAGGTCTTGGATCAGATTTCTCAACCTCATGCAACTAGTCATGGTGTGCCCCTAGATTTTGTGAAAATTAAAAAGGTGGTTTTCATTGTACCATGGTGGTTTCACTTGGGGTTCTTAATAGTTCTCATAAGTGGGAATCTTGATGAGATTCTTGTTTACCAATTTCTTCATAACCAATTAAATTGATTCCCCAAGGATTGTGTAATCTCTCTTAGGGGGATATTTGTTTCATAGGGTAGGTTCCCCTTGATTATTTAGGTTGTTGAATTGATTATTGGGTGGTTGTTGTGATACCACATTAGCTTAGGTGTTGTTTCGGTTGTTGATTTGTGGTTATTGGTATGATTGTGTGTTTTGTTTTGGAGCACTGATTATGACCTTGGCATCCACCACACCATCATTAGTGACATTTTTGTTTTTCATCCATGTCTGAGGTTTTTTGTTATAGTTGGTGGATGGGTGGTTGTCTTGATGTTCTAGATATGTGGGTGTCCCCCCTTATGCAATAAGGGCTTGTTCGATATTGAGTGCCTTGGGGATTAAATGGTCATACATGGTGATACATTACATCTTGAGATCAAATGCGAGGGGTTTTATCCAAATTGGAAATGATGGTGCAAACTTGTTGTTCTTTTGGCATGGTCCATTTTCTTTTGTTGGCCACCATCATTGCAAGAAGGAAGTGAATGATTCCCCCTTAGCTTGTTTAAGTGTAGATAGTTCCTCTAGACTAACATCCATATGAATTTTGAATGTGTATTTTTTTATGAATGTGTCTATGATCTCTTGGAACTTTTTGATGCCAGGAGGAAGGCAAGAGAACCACTCCATGGTAGGCCAAACCAAACTTCAAGGGAATAGCCGCATCAGGTATGTATTGTTATATGCAACCTCCATGCAATGTACTTGGAATTCCCTGATGTGATCTTTAGGGTTTCCCATCCCATGGTATTTTTCAAATTTAGGGATTTCAAACCCCTTTGTGAATGGTACCATTGCAAGGCTCCTATCGAAAGGATAGGGATACAAGTTGCTTGGTGTCTTTGTTGTTTTCCTTGATTGGAGATTGAGCACTTGCTGTGAGAGCAATTTGAGTTGTATTGTTACGTCATCTTGTAGATCGGGAGGTGGAGTGAATGTGTTTTGAAGTGGTCGAGGTGTTTGAGTGATGGGTGGAGTATTGGCTATTTTGGGAGGAGTTTGTTGCAAGCTCTACTATGTGATCAAGGGTTGTTGATGTGCCTACATTTGTTGTTGTGCCAACAATGCTTGTTGTTGGTATTATTGTTGTTGTTCCAACAACACTTGTTGTTGGTCTTGTTGTTGTTGTGCCAAAAATTCTTGTTGTTGGGCTGCTTACAGTTGTGCATCCTATTGATCTTGCGGTTGCGCTTGCTAAGCTTAGTATTGGGCTTGCATCTGAACTTGAGCTTGTGCTCACTGGGAAGCTTGTGCCGCCTGTGCAACCTGTGTTGCTTGTGCGGCTTGAGCTACTTGAGTTGCTTGTGTAGCTTGGGAAACTTGGGTGGGTTGTTTTTGTTGTAACAATGCTTGAGCTTGGGCAACCTATTGTGCTTGTTGTGCTTTTTGTGTGTGTTGTGCGGCTTGAGCTACTTGAGCAGCTTGTGCTTCTTGAGTAGCTTGTTGTGCAACTTGCGTGTTTTGTGCTTGTTGTGCTTGGAATTTCTAAAGTTCCTTTTGGTCGGCTTGTTGAGATTCTTGCAACATGATGCTATATTGATTGACCACATTTGGTCTTGGTGGTGGTGGTGGTGGTAGATTCAAAATGGTGTTTTTTTTTGTGATGAGGGGTGCCATTGTATTGATGGGTGGGATTTGTGTGGTGGATGGTGTGATGGATATGCTTGGCCCTTGAGAGACCAAATTTATGGAGGGTGCAGTGATTGCTTTTGTTTCTTGAACGATTTCCATTTGTTGTTGTGATAGTGATTGAAAGAGTAAGGGTTTGGGTATGATGTTTTTATTGATGATTGGGGGGTTATTTTGACTTTGTTGATTGAGGGATGGTAAAGGAGGTAGCCCTAAACCAATGGGTGGTGTGGATGTTAATGGAAAAGGTGGAAGTGGTGGAAAAATGGGTGGGGTGTTTCCTTGCAAAAATGATGATGATGAGGGGTCAAAGATGCCCCTTGGTATGAATAGCCCACCTTCTCCTTGTGAAGTCATAGGGAGAGAGGTTTGTGTGTTGAGAGGATATGCTAGTCTTGCATGAAAAGATGATGAGGGGTCATTGGGGTCATGAAAGGTGAGTGTAACGTATGGGTGTAGCGGATTCAATGGGACAGATTGACCCAAGATGATGTTTGCATCCAAATCTTGGTTGTTCACAAGGGGGTGTGTTTGAAGTGCATGAAGCAATGAGCTCCCCTTGTTGACAATTGGTTGAGTGATTTGTGGGATGCTTTGAGCGATGCTTTGAAATGGAGGTGTGGATGAAATTGGGGGCATGATCCCTAGGGGTTTTTCCACAAGAGTGCTCACATCATAGTCGGAAGGGAGTTTGGCCCCTTCTTTTTCCAATTCTAGCATGTATTGTGAGGGATTGAGTTTCATCATGGTATTGACAATTCTGCGAGTTTCAAGATTTTGGAACATTTCAATAATTTCATCTTGTGTCATCCCTAAGACATTGTTGGTGATGTCTTCTACTTGAACTTCCTCTTGAGAATCTTGTGGAGGTGGAGGAAGATTTAGCATGGGATTGCTAGACCCAATTGGACTGATCTTGGAGGTGGTTTGACTTAAGTCACTTGAAGTTAATGTTTCTTTGTTGGTTTCCATGTTCTTCTTGTGTTGAAATCTAGTTTGAACCATAAAATAGGGATCGATTTTCAAGAATATAAGAGATGAATCTCTAACTCTTTGGATTGATCTAATCTCTAGGTTCAAAACAGAAAGTCTAAGATATTAAGGATCAAATATGGTGATGAGACATGAAAGATGGATGATTGGTGAATTATTGGAACTCTTAGGGAACCTTGAGGAGGATGCTAAAATTGAGTAATTTTTATTTTTATTTGATTTGATTTATTTTTTGATTTGTCTAATGAACCCATAAACTCTAAGAGGTTGGATAGTTTCCTAGAGTAAACTTGTCTACAAGATTATAATTTGACTATGTGTATAAAGAAGGATTCATCTACACACACCTAGTCAAACAAGATGATTTTGATTTGTTTTATTTATTTTTATTTCAAGAGGATTTTCCCAAAGTTTAGCATGAAGGATTTTTTTTGAAGATTTCCAAGAGTTGTTTGTGAGGTGAAATTTTATTTTGATTTTGGATGAAGAATGGATGCGAGTTTTTCTTTTGATCCTAAGAGACTTAGAGAGACTTTTGTTTACTAGACCAAGGTGTTGAAGAACATGCTAATACTTCCTATGTGAGATACTCAAACCTTTGAAAGATAATTTGATTTTGACAATAGTAAAATGAATACAAATTTGGATTGTTCCTTGATGCACGTTTGTAAAAGTTGAAGGTTAATCTTTTTTTAAATTTCGTAGAGCATAGACAACTGTTTCTTGTGAGCTTTTTGACTAAGACCTTTGGATATTGGTTTTCATATTTTGAACAAGGATTATAACATGTGTGGGGTCCAATTGTTTCTTATATTTTCTTAATGAGTTCTTTTTACCACCAACAATTCTTGATTAGGTTTTCAAACTAAATGTCTAATGTCCCAATTTCTTCTCATCCCACAAAGTCCATTATGTGGAAATCAAGGAAATTAAGGAAAAAATTCCCTATTGTTGACTTTAGTGAGAAAATTAAGATTTAAATTCAAATGCTTAGTTCTAAGCCTCTAAGGATAAAATCCCTAGGGCAAGCAATAGCACTTGGATTTTGTTCAATGGTATTTGCTTCCTCTAAAGGGTTTAAAATTTGATGACCATGTTGAATGTTTTTTTCCAATGTTTTAGATCAAAGCAAAGTGTTTTGATTTTCAAGAAAATGCACAACCCTATGGATAAAAAGATAATATTTGTTGAATCCCCACTTGGGTAAATCTAGTTGCTCTTATTCTTAGTGAATGATTAAAATATTGACCACACTGGCTCCCCTCAACAAAACTCACTTCTATGGGTCAACCAAGCTTTAGTACCCATGAAAATCCCATGACATCTCATTTCTACCAAGAACTAAAAAAATGTGGGGTGGCTTTAGAACAACCGTTCTTGCACCAACAAATAGATTAAGGATTTGGGCCTTCTAATCAAAGGGTTCAAGTATAGGAATTCCATTCGTGGGGTATCATCTATATGACAAGAGACCATTGTTGCCCTTCTTGTTGGAACAATCCTTGTGATACTTGAAATTTCCTCAAGTATCCACACTTATATACTAGGTGGAAGTCGCTTGGATTTAGCATATTCCTAGTTGGGTCATTCTCTAGGGTGATTAATTTATCCCACCAAGAAATCCCTCTAAGGATAAACAAAAGTGAGCAAGTACATTTGTAGTTCGATCAATATTTGTTTATGCGAACAAAGAGAGAACACATGCAATATACTGCACTCACACTAGCAAGATTTTTTTCAATTTTAAGAATCCAAATTGAAGTGTGGAGGCAATCACTTATACAACTTAATATCACAAAAATCCTTTTTATTCTCAATATTGTCATTTAAGGCACGATAGAAGCACATACATATTTTAAATGATATTACTTTGGATAAGATTACAAAACATAAAGACACATTTTCATTTTAATCCTTCAAAGCAAGAATTGGATTCTTTTTAAGCACCAAAAGGAAATGTGAGATTTTCTTGCTCAATTGTTCAGTCCAAAAAAAAATCTAGTAAGTTGCCTAAGGTTCTTTTTAATTCCTTTATTTTGTTTTTTTTAGAGCCCAAATGAAATTATTGAGTCCTAAAAAGCATGAAGATAACAAAGTCCTTAGAACAGGGATTATAATTTCTCCCCAAAGTATTTAAAAAAACTTGATACAATGAAATGATAATGTCATAGAGAAGCCTTTGTCTTTGTTTCCTCCCTTCACTTTTGATCAAGCCAACCTACAAAAACTAGTTAAAACTACAAAAATAGAAGCCAAAAACTAGTTAGTAGTCAAAAGCAACCAAAATGAAATAACACATGTTGAAATTAATTTGAAAAGTGCCTTTTACCCAACTGCAGTGGCATAGTCTATAGAGGCAACATAGTTTAGAGGAGTCAACAAAAATGTATGAAACTGCTAGGATCGACAACAATAGACTACAAAAAATTGAGTGAGTGTGATTGCAGTGCTATTTCGACCAATGACAAATTTTGCATTTTGGATGCTAGGTGTCATTGTTTGGAACTCAAATTTCTAGGTGGGAAGAAGCCAATGTCACAGTTTAGAGTTTAATAGTGGCACTATATGGCGCCACTAGACTGATAGCATCACCGTTTCTCTGGCAACAGTGTTGTTTTCCTGTAGACACAAAAAGTTTAAAAAACCACAAAATTTCTCAAAAAAACATGTTAGATTCTTCAAGTTCACCCTCCTTCTAGTGCCAAAATGTGAATGGTGATCCTAGACCTACACAAACATGAAGAACAAACACAACATTAGTCCCAAATGCAAGTTAGAAACAACATTCCCCATGAAATTCATTTGAAATGTAAAAAACAAGAAATAACATGAAGAACACAAATAAAAGATATCTAATGTAAAAAAAAATTCAATCCCATGGGGGAATTGGTGCCATTTTGATGTGGAAAATGGCCCTTTCCCAATTCCTTTGCAAGATTGAATGATGATTGGTAAAGATTTGATGCTCCTTGGTGAAATTCCTCCATAATATAGCAATGAAACTTGATGAAAACTAAGAAAATGGATGAACAATGGATGAAAAAATTCAAAATCTCAAGATAATGTCTTTGCATAAAGTGGTGGATTCAAAATCCAAATGAGGGCATCTTATTTATAGTTGAGAATGATGGAGGATTAGGAAAAATGGATGAATGTGGGATAAAAGACCAACCAATAGCATAAAGCCACTTGTCAACATGTGAGTGGACAAAGGTGGAGCACATTTTGGTCATTGTGGAATTAAATGCAAATAGGTGTAATTTCAAAATTGATGAAATGATAAGTTGGAGAGAGGAGAAAATGAAGTTAATGCCACTTGGCTCAAGGCAAAGGACATGTAAGAATGCCTTGTCCGATGTACAAACCCTTTTGGAGGGATTTTTCAAACTTGGAGAATATTCTCTTTTTTTATTCCTTTTTGAAATTAAATGGAGATTTAATAAATCAATTAAAATGTTTTACTTGCACAAGTTGCAAAAGCTAGAGGATTTGAGTGATTAAGATTAGGATTAAGCAAGATTTGATTAATTAAGATAGAGATTAGTTGATTTGACCATTTTGACTTAGACTTTTGGATCAAAATGAGAGGAAAATGATTTTAGATTTAATTAAATAAATATTTGATTTATTTAATTAAAGAAGATGGTATTAGATTAAATCAAATAAAGATTAATTTATTTAATTTAATAGAGTGACTTTAGAGATTAAATACAATGAATTATTTAATTAAAGAGAGACTATAGAAGCTAATTAAATAAAATTGATTTATTTAATTAAAAGACGAAATACGATGAATTTAATTAAATAAAGATTATTTAATTAAATGACTAGCAAAGGAGATGATTCGGGATGAAGCGATGTTAGTAAAATCGGGATTAGGTGTATAGGATCAATCGATACATTTTTTGTGTCTACAAATAGTGTGATGTATATATGATGATGGATGCTTATCATGATATGTGGGAATGATGAATGCAAATAGTAATAACCTAATTTGATAAATGTAATCTGATATGTAATGTATTGATGTGATGGAATGTTTAGATTATCATGATATTTATGGATTATGACCTTAATGTTATAAATGTGATGTAATATGTAGATGCAATTTAATTTGAATGTAATGAAATGTGAATGCGAATTAATTCCAAATTTGATGATTGAATATGAATGCAAAATGTTATGCATGACGTGATATGCCCTATTATTATTACTGTGATGTAATGCGTATGGAATGCAATTTGATGTGAAATGCAATGCAATGTGATATCATGGATCATGATGTAAAATGCAAAATGATATGGGGTATAATGTTATGATGCCATGCATAATGCAATAAAATAATACTATGATGATGTTAATATGATGAGGAAATGGATGAATTCTATGTTTTTGTATTTTCTTATGCAAATATATGAGACCTAATATGATAATGTTTTCTATGATGATTATGTATTCTTATGATTGTGTCTAACATGATTATGTATGCAAGATTTTTTTGTGTGTCATGGGAGTTTGTCAAGATGCATATGAAAGAGATGGATGTTAGCATGAAAAGGAATGGAAGATGGAGATGGAAAGTTAGACAAGAAGGTGACAAAGGACGAAATATCATACTTTTATATTTATCATTAGGCATTAAAATTGTCACAAATTGGACACAAATCCATGGTATGACATAGAGCAAGGTGTGCAAGGTGACCATTTGTGAGAGACAAGCAGTCAAAAGACAAGGAATTCCTTGGATCATACCAATACCCCAATTATCCTTGTCTTTTTTCCAAGACAAACCATAGACAACAAGCAAAGAAAAGAGACCATGATTCATCATCATCCCTCTAAGTATTGTAATAGGACATCCTTGAGGTAACTAGTGACATGATTGAAGACCAATAAAAAAGATAGGACAAATCCAGACCAACAAATTGTTTTGCAAATAGAGATAGTGTTTGCCAATAATATTGATAAGATTGTTGGAGTTGATTAATTAGATTGACCAAGATTACTGATTTGATTGATAAGTTGACTAATTAGGTTGACCAAGATGACTGATTTGATTGATTATTTGATAAGTTGACAAAAGTTTGATTGATAGGTTGACAAGGATTGATCGATATATTTGATAAATTGATTTGATGATGGGCTGAAAAAGGTTGACCAATTGATTTGATTTACTACACTTAGTTTAAGGAAGGGCACATCCTAATTAAGGAAAGATTGATTGAATGGGATTGACAAGATTGATTAATATTTACAAAGATTGATTAACAAGGCTGATAGATAATGATTACGCCTGGTTTCAGGAAGGACACATCTTGATTTAGGAAAGATTAATTGACCAAGATGACAAGGTTGATTTTTTGACAAAGATTTATTGATATGACCAAGTGATGTGACACTATCAAATTTTAGGAAAGACATATCCTGTTGGAGGAAAGTAGCCCACCTAATAAAGTTAACCAAGTGTCAAGTGTTGACAAGGAACCTTACTACAAGAAAGACACATCCTACTTAAAGTGAATGGCCAGATTGACCAAAGAAAAAGTCTAATCTTAGGAAGAACACATCCTCATAGAAAGACAAGAGATAAGACCAAATGAGACAAATGACATAATGCCCCATTGTGATACAAGATCAATGACCTAATTAGTGGATTGACAATAAGATGATTGATTGATGAAAGATTTTGTTGGTTACGTTTGTCTATTGATTTCATGATTTGGTTTGAATAATGATTTATTGCAAACCAAGAACACAACCAGACTCAAAAAACCCTAAAGGACTCACCTAGGTGACCTTGGGGGCTCATCGATTGATGGCCTTGCTTATGTTATACACGCAAAGACCTCATAGTTCGACACAACTTGTATTTTCCTTATTTTAACAAAAGACCGAGTCATGATTTTATTTGGAAAACCTAAAAGGACTGACCTAATGTCTCGGGGGGCCATTTAGGATGGGCCTTGCCTATGTAGTAAATGTGCAGATACAAAGTAGTTTGATCCTAATAACACAAACTAACTCATACTCAAATGTTTTTTTTAATAGGTAAGTGTTGTTAAGGGGATAGTGCCTGAACTTTAAAAAGAGAATAAATGCACACCCTATCCACCAAGGGTGCCCAAACAAAAATAAAATTATACTTTCCTTCTAACCTAATAGAATCTGCATCAACCCAAAAGTGGGTGTGGCCACAAATTATCCCTCCAAAGTTCCATATTTATTTGAGGATCCTAGGAACATTGAATTTTTTTGATTAAAGGATGGGGATTTATTTTTCTTCACCTTTGTCCAAGCTTGTTGGTCATCCAAGGAGGGATGCTGGTCCAAGTGCAAATCTTCCAGTGAGGAAGAACCCAGGTTGCAAGCCACCATAGTAGCTATCGAAAGAGAAGAGGAAACAGTATTGGAAACCTCTAAGGATGGAGATGTAATGCATGCATCATCTTGCTTTGATTCTAGCACAGACACCAAAACATGATAGTCATCCATAGTCGAGTGGGAGGGGACGATAGCAGGAGTAGATTCTTGAAGTGAGGAAGTGAAGTCACCAGCATTCTTTACAGAAGGAGAAACAACATAATTTTTGGACTTAGCCCCAACCCACCATGAGGGGCTGCATTTAGGGGAAGCACTATCATTCTCCTCAAAATGTCTTTTACCACACTGTGCAATAACATGTTCTATTGCAAAGAAAATTCTACATCTAAAAGCTATATTTTCATAATCTATTGGTTGGTACCAACGCCTATTTCCAACTTTGAGAAATATTTTTGTTGGGAAGCCATTTGAAACATCCATTTCTACACAAAGGCGAGCAAAATTCGAATTTTCATAGTTGATTGTTTCTTCAGAGAGACCATGGTATTTCCCTAAGTTGTTGCCAATTTCTTTCAGACAGACAATTTCCCAAAACTATAGTAGCAGGTAAGGTAGCCAAACCCATAAATATGTAGATGCAAATGACTCTATCTGTGGATGAGAAGAGGGGGACCAAGGTTTCATATATCGAATATCCCCTTGGAAGAATCATGGTCAAGTTTTTAGCACCATTTCTTTGTCATCCATATACTCAAATTCTAGGATAAAAAACCCCTTTGCACACGGGTAGATGCTGATTTCATTTTCCAGATAGTCCTTCCAATTTTCCTCAATCCATGAATGGAGGTCACATAATTTAGGAAAAACTTTAGTGAATCAACATACCAAGGCATGATCTTGGAAGTAATCTTCTTTGTCACATACAAGGCCATCTAGACTGACCTCAGGGGTAGAAGCTAGTAGAACTACAAATGGAGGGCACATAGAAGCCTCATCGTGAGGCCAAAGAGGCTCAAAATTTTGCTTGGTAGGGGAAAACCTAGTAGTCGGCAAGCCCACAGAGAACCTCACCCCATGGGAACCCATACGTGAAGAGGAAGGTTGGAAAACAAGGGCATCGGTGAGACTTTTCTTTCTGCATTCACCACCATCATGGCACAGACCAGGAAAACCAACAAGACCTGCAATGCCATCTTTTGGACCCAACGAATTAGCCAATGGAGACCTAGGGTTTCACTCGAGGATGCCTTCCCCACCACACACCTGGACATGCACAAATTGAGGAACTAAGGAAGATCCAACAACAGAAAGCACCTTCACCAATTTTTCCCTACTGAGAGCACCATCGCCATGGTTTCTCATTGAGTGAAGCACACTAGGAGTCTGAGCAAACACCATCAACAGATATATTATATTTGATGTTTGACTCATACTCAGATGTTTTTTTTGGAGGTTTTGATGTTTTATGATGTTTTTGGATTTTGAATATTTTTTATTTTTTGGATTTTGAAGTTTTTTGAATTTTTTTGGATTTTGATGATTTTTGATTTTTTTGGATTTTGATGATTATATGATGTTTTTTATATTTTTTTTTTGGATTTTGAAGTTTTCTATTTTTTTGAATTTTGATGATTTTCAATATTTTTGGATTTTGATGATTTTATGATTTTTTTGGATGTTGTAATGTTTTTATGAGGTTGGTACTATGTATTATTTTCCCATGAAGACATAGGTCAAGGAATTTCCCCTAGTCAGGTATTGTACTACTTATTTTGCTCAAGGGGAAGCGACAAATGCAAAGGATGATCATGAAGGCAAAGGATGGTACATGTCGGTGGTTCTTAGACCATGAGAAGGATGACACAAATTTATTATGAGTGAGTGACATGTGCAAATGGATGAGCAGAAGGATGAAAGACCAGATAGAGTAACAGTAGATGGAGGAGCATAGACTCAATACATATGGTGCTTGTTTGCTAGGTTTTCACCATGGTACTTATCCAAAGAGCCACTGAAGTGGTTTTCACTTCTAGATGAATTATTTCTCTTTACCTTTTTTTTTTTGTTGTCACCAACCTATTTGCTAGGTTTTCATCAAGGTAACCATTTTTTTATTTTTATGATTTTTTTTTGTTTTTTTGAATTCTTATGGGGATACTCTGAGAATCAAGTGTAGTACTTGCAACCATGCATGTTGTTGATAGGACAAGAAAATAGTTATCCTTTAGGAGTAGAAATGTGATAAGCACATAATCCATATGATGTTGTGATGATGTAAGGGACCAACCAATTAGGTTCAAACTTTTTGGGCTTCTCTCATTCTACTTGATTTTTTAGATTTTCTTTCACGACTAAGTCACCAATGTCAAAGCTTCTAAGTCAGACTCTTTTATTGTAACTGCGTCGAAGGTGATTCTGATATGCTTGTAAATGTGTCAAATCATTCTATCTATTTTCATCTAATAATTCTAGCTCATGTCGATGGGATACACGATAATCTTCTTGATTGATCAATCATTGCATGAAGACTTGTAGGGATGGTAACTTGATCTCAATAGGAAGTATGGCTTCAGATCTATAGACAAGGGAGTATGGTGTGGCTCCTATAGGAGTGTGGACACTGGTAAGATAGGCCCACAAAGTAGGATTGAGTTGTAGGTTCCAATCACGACCAATGTCATTGACAATCTTCTTTAAGATTTTAGGATGGTCTTATTAGATGCCTTAGGTTGGCCATTACCTTGGGGGTAATATGGAGTAGAAAAATCATGTTGGATATGAGATTTTTCACAAATCTCATGGACATCCTAGTTCTTAAAAGGGTGACCATTATCTGTAATGATGGACTACGAGATACCATAGCGGAAAATGATATAATTCAAGATGAACTTGGCTATCTAATTTCCATTAATATAAGTTAGTGGGATGGCTTTGATCTATTTTGTAAAGTACTCAGTAGCAACAAGGATAAAATTGTGTATGTTAGCAAAGGTGGGATGGATCTTTCCTATGAGGTCGAGTCCCCATTGAGAAAATGGCCATGACAAAGTAAGCGGTTGTAGTTCTTTAGCTCATGCATGTGTAATATCTCCATGAATCCGACATTGGTGATATTTCTTCACGAAGTGATAGGCATCGCGTTCCATTATAGACCAATAATATCCTATCCTCATGATATTTTTAGCTAAGATTGGACCAACAAAGTGAGCTCCACATATACCGTTATGTACCTCTTGTAAGGATATGTGTGCTTCATTTGAGTTGAGACATTGGACGAGGGTACTATCTAGGTTACAATGATAAAGGGTATCTCAAATGATGGCATATTTGGATGCTTGTTGAATAAAGGTTTTGCATTGGTTAAGGGAAGTCAGGAGGGATAATTTGGTCATGCAAATAGGCATAGATGTCTTTGTACCAAGGAGATTCAAGACCAATAAGTTCACACACAAGTTTGGTTTTAGGGACATCGAACATAGGGATCAACATTTGGTCTACCAAGAACTCATATTGTGATACATTGTTAGGAATGTCCAAGAGATATCCAATTGTAGCCATTATGTCAACTTCTTTGTTCTAGATTCTCAATATCTATTCAAAGGAAATATGATCAAAGTATAATTTGAATCTATCCACCATGTGCTTGTAGGGAATCATTTTCTCATACTTGGTGTCATAGTCATCATTAACTTTCTTAATCACTAACTAAGAATCACCATAAATTTGAAGTTCCTTTATTTTCCATTTTATTGCCATTTAGAGTCCTATCAATAATGCTTCATACTCAACCATGTTTTTTGTGCATGGAAATTCTATTCAGAATGATTTGGGAATGGAATCTCTTTGAGGTGTGATGAATATAATTCTGACTCCTTAACCATGACTTGTGTAAGATCCATCAAAGTACAACTTCCACATGGTTGGTGTGTCTATAACAAAGATCGATTCATCTAAGAAGTCAAATATCAAAGGATGGTCTTCTTTTACAGGTGCATCTACAAGTTGATCAACTATCACTCGTCCCTTATTGCTTTTCAATCAACATACTCAATGTCATACTCACTTAGGATCATAACCCATTTAGCTAGTCTTCTCGTTAGAGCTACTTTGCTTAGAAGGTATTTCAGAGGATCAATTTTGGTGATCATTTTTTTCTTGTGATTTAGCATGTAGTGTCTCAACTTCTATTCTACAAATACCACTACTAGACATGCTCATTCAATAGAGCTATAGTTCAACTCATATCTGACTAAGGTGCAACTGATATAATAAATCACTCGTTCTTTGCCATCATTATCATTCTATGCTAATAATGCCCCCTGTGCTGATGTAGTTGTTGTCACATATAGTATCAAATGTCTTCTATCAATAGGAGGCATGAGAACTAGTGGAGTCAATAGGTAATTTTTGATCTGATCAAATGCTTCTTAACACTTCTCTATCTAGTTAAAGGGCATTCCTTTCCTTAGCACATGTTGAAATGGATGAATCTTGTCTGCTAGTTGAGCAATAAACCTACAAATTGATTGAATTCTACCTTTTAATGTTCTCAACTGATTGATATTGGTTTATGGTTGCATGTACAAGATCGCTTTTACTTTGGGGTATGTGCAGGATCATGATGGGCCAAAAAGTGGCAATATGATGGGTATGTGTAGGGTATGTGGTTGATGACTCTTTTACCCAAAATTGATGAAACGAAAAGGGTTTTTAAAGGATATTCTTAGCTTTCCACCAATATAAATTATGCTTTACTTTGAATGTAATAAATAATTATTATTCATTTTCTATTTGAATTATGACTAAAGTCCTAATTGATAGGTTGATTAAAAAAATCTATAGCTTTCAAATGGTATCACATTTTTAGAATCCAAAACATGTGTCACATTCTATGCTTTGAATACTATAGGATTAAAAAAAATGAATTTCATGAAGTTTTGACCAAGTTAAGGTGGTAAGACATACAAGTTTTTATATTTTTTAAAAGTTGTAATAAAAATTTCATAATTAATTATTTACTTGGAAAAATTTACAAAAATATGCATCACATCAGAACATGAGTCCTCTACTTATATCTAAAATATTATAATTTTTTTTATCATTTTATTGTGGTTAGGGTGGTTAGACAAACACCTACTTCTTTTTTTTGCCCTAAAATTTAAGTACTACTACATTCACCAAATATATATATTTTTAAAATAAACCTAGTAGTTTAGAAACTACATTCAATTTGCTATAGATTCTATTCTTACATATTTTTGAAATAATATAGATAGCTTATTCAAAGTTTTACATCAAGTTTCCTAACTCTAAATTTTTTGAATTTATTGCCACTTAAGTGCCTATTTTTTCCATGATGATCCTGCACATACCCTTTGGTGGGATCAACTTCTATTCCTATGTGAGAGACAATATATCCTAGGAGTTTTCCTAATTGGACCCCAAAAACACATTTCTTTGGATTTAGCCTGAGTTGATACTTTTTGAGTTGTGTGAAAATCTTGTCCAATACTGCTAAGTGTCCACTTTGTTCTAGAGATTTAGAGAGAGGTTCATCAATAGTCTTCCATAAGAACATGCATATAGTTATGAAAATTACTAGTCATAGCTCTCTGATAGGTAGCTCCCATATTTTAAAGCCCAAATGGCATTACATTCCAATGGAAAGTCCCCCAAGCACATGTGAAAGCTATTTTGGGTTGGTTTTCAGTAGCAAATCTTATCTAATTGTAACCCAAGAATCCATCAATAAGTGATAGCATTTCATATCTAATAGTAAGATCTACTATGATGTCAATGTTTGGTAGAGGAAAATCATCTCTGGGACAAGCTTTGTTGAGGTCTCTGAAATTGGTACAAACTCCAATTTGACCATTTTGTTTGGTGATGGGAAAAAGGTTTGATATCCAATTAGCATAATCAATTGAGTGAATGAATCCAAAATCTAGGAGCTTCTTCAATTCCACCTTGACAAGGAGTGCAATCTAGGGGTGCATTTTTCTCAATTTTTGTTTTTATGGCTTAGCATTTGGTAGCAGTGGCAAGTGATGCAAGACTAGTTTAGGATCCAATCTAGGCATATCATCATATAACCATGTGAAATTGACTTGTCTTTCTGAAAAGAATGCTATAAACTCAGGCTATTCCTTGATGGTCAAAGATGTTGCTAATTATATGATTTTGGAATTGTCTTGTGTACCAATGTTTACTTCTTTCGTTTCTTCTATAAACAATGGTGATCTCTCTTACTCTATAGGGAGACAGTCTATTCCTCCATCCTCAGGAACCTTAGAGAGGTTTTCACCTTTGGATACATCCTTTACTTTTACTTTTTCATGGTCAGCAAATGCCTTTCGGTTTTCACCTGAAGACCTATTATTTTTATTTTTAATTTTTTAATTTTTACTTTTACGACTAGAGGATAGGACAGGCTCACCAAAGTATCTTGCATAATTGAGTCCTATAGAAAATTCAACCTTATGATCCCCACTCGGTATTCCTTCACAAATTCCAAAGAACATAACAATGGCTTCGTCATTCTTGAAAGTGTCCAAACTTGTTGGTTCTTGTTGGTCTCAATCTATGATTTGAGGGTAACCAAGGTGTAAGCAATCATCGATATTGGTAGGGGTCATGGTGCAGGATGATAGGGTAAAGATGGAGGTAGAGTCATCAGGTTCCCAAGAGGAAAGATCAATGGATTCCCAAAATTAGTGTTTGAGCCTCTCTTCTTTTGTCAAACGTATCTTTGGATAGGGACTTCATGGGTTTCACAAGGAATCAACTATAAGCACTTGATCAAATTACCCAAATAGTTTATCGAGGTCCATGAAATTAGTGGAGCATAGGGAATCCCATTCATTTCATTAGAATTAGCATCAAAATTGTAAGATTCCTCATATGTCTCGATCACATCTAAAGCATCATCGACCTCACCTAAAGGTAACCCGATACCATGGATAGTCACTTTTACTGGTCCAAACCCTAACCCTTGATTCTTTAACAATTTAGGAGGTTTTCAAGGTTCCAACATTCCTTGTTTATTTAGGCCAAGATCATTGTGTCCATCATATCCTTGTCACTTTGTTATCTAGAACCCTTTTGGACATTGTTCAATTGGAAATTTCTTTGTTTCAATTTCCTCCTCTTCTCTTTACAACCACATGATAATATGGTCATCTAGAGATTCTTTGGAAAGTTCCCCCCATTTAGTGAAGGTGGTAGGGGGATTATGAATGATGACCTTAGGTTGCACAGGATGTGGCTTTCCATAAGACTTTAATGTTTTAGGTAACTTTCCAATGAAAAAGTGACTCTTCATATTGTATTCTTCACATCCTCTATCCTAGATCTAGATCTTGGGTGTGGATGATTTGACAAGAGTGGATGGATCATTGTAGTGAGATGGAGTGGTGGATGATGTGGAAGGTGAGGCGTCTCGATTGATGGGAACTTGATGTTCAATGGTTCCTTTTAATTTTAAATAAAATTAAAAAGGATTAGGGTCTCTTGGAATAGTGATTTCAATGCCATTGTGAGGGAATTTGAGGCATTGATGGTAGGTGAATGGAATAGACCTCATGGCATGAATCCATGGGTGGCAAGGGAGGAGATTGTAATGCAAATGTAGATCCAAGAAATGAAATACTATGTCTTGTATTATTGGGCCAACTCTTATAGGAAGTGAAATTACACCTTCGAATGAGTGATCAACATCGTCATAAGTTTTGATTACAATTCTCTTGGTTTGTTCAATACAATTCTCAGAGTATCCCAATTCTTTCACCAATTTTAGTGAGAAAATATTCAAACATGCTCCACCATCTACTAGGACTCATTTGATCTTGTTTTTATCAACACATACTTCAAGGTGTAGGGGGTCATTATGATTAGATTTTGGTGTAGAAAAGTCTTGCTTGAAGAAGGTGACATGGTGCGACATAGCTAGGTATCCAACCATGGCCTGAAATTCATTGACATCTAGGTTAGTGGGTATAGATGCTTCTTGCAATGCTTTTTCAAGGATGGACCTATGCTATCGGGATATGTGAAGGAGCTCCAAGATAGAAATTTGTGTGGGGGTTTTTCCCAGATAATCCAAGAGATTATATTAACTCTTTGGTTTTGAGTTGGATGGAGGTATAGTGTCAAAAATTATGCACTCTTGAAGAAAGAGGAAATTTCACACTTAATTTTGACCCATTTTGGAACCATTTGCATTAAATCCCCTTCACAAATCACCTTTTATAGGCCCCTAAGAGCCATTATTTTCAATCTTGAGGCTCATTTCACTCAAAAATCATATCAAATCACATTAAAACATTTAAACCCCTGAAGACTCTGAAAACCCACCTCAAAAATTTAAGGTGGGACCTAGTAGCCAAGTGTGGCAAATGAGTCCCATTTGAGGTATTTTTCAAATTTGAGTAGGAATTCATCAATTCAAATCATATTTTTGGTAAATTTCAACCTTTGAGATCAAAATAACGGTCAATTAGGTGTCAATTCCTTTAAAAGCAAGCTTCTAAGTTTTTTTTTTTCAATAGAAGCAAGCATTAAGCATCAAGAATCTTCAAGAAATATTTCACAAGAGTATTCCAATTCCCAAAAGCAAGCAAAGTTGAAACATTGGAGCAACATTATAGTATTTTGTAGGTCTTCAAGCTTACTTTCTATCAAGATCTAGCATTGTCAAGGGTTGATCATGGATGCCTATAGTGAATCATGATGGATTCTAGATTGGGAAGATGCAACTAGCCATCAAGCCAATTCTAAAGACTTGTTTCCTTAAGTGATTCCATCTTCCATTGTCACTTTACATTCAACCTAAGGAAGGTATAAGCATTATTGGAGTTCACTTGGGCTGATTGGAGATCATCACAAGTCATTCATTCATCTTGCATTTCCATTATGGCATCATATTCTTACACATTAGAATAGGATTGCATTATTTTTCAAGTTTTCTAGTCTTAGCTACACTTAAGGATAGGATTTCATCCATATTTTCTTATTTCTACCAAGGTTTAATTACCAAACTAGGGGTTTGACCAAGAAAAACCCCCTATTAGTAAATACATTTGAATTCTATTTTGTAGTTTTTTTTCACATATTTGGAACCAGAACTCAGATCAGAAGGAAAGGGAATTTGTTAGAGTGCAGATTAGAACCTTCAATTTTTAGAAAAGTGAAACAAGGCTAATCTGCCAATAGTGGTGAATGAGGCCCACTATTGTTGTTTGTCAGATATGTTTGCAAATTCTAGTACCCTTTTCCCTAAAATGGACTCTCGTGCAAAAACTACGGTCTAGGATTGATTCGCCCAGGTTGGCGAATAGGTCGCAATAGCATAAAAAGTGAAGATTTCTAGAATTTCAGAGTCACTCCCAATCTCTTCAAGGTTTCTAGGTGCACATCATTTTCCTTCTTACTTTTCTTTTCTATTTTATTCATATTTCTAGAGCATTATTTAGGTCATTTAGCATTTTTTTACATACCACACTGTGTTTTCAAACTCATTGCATTTTCCAGGTTTACAATTTGTGGTGAACTCTCATTAGCTTTTATCATTTTCCTAGAACCTTCCCTTTTTCAGATTTCAATCTCCTTTGTATTGAAATCTCAAGGGTTTTTTCTTGACTGAATAGCAAACCAATTTTTCTACCTTTCCTTTTAGGTTGCAAAACCCTAGAGGTGAAAGAGAGAGCACAAAATTCACCTATTCATTTTGGTAAACCTGGCGTGAATAGAACTCGCTATGAGATCATCACAAGTGAGTCATCCATCTTGAATTTCCATTATGGCATCATATTCTTGCACATTAGAATAGGATTGCATTAATTTTTAGGTTTTCTAGTCTTAGCTACACTTAAGGCTAGGGTTTCATGCACATTTTCTTATTTCTACCAAGGTTTAATTACCAAACTAGGGGTTTGACCAAGGAAAACCCTCCATTAGAAAATCCATTTGAATTCTATTTTGTAGGTTTTTTTCACAGATTTGGACCTGAAACTCATATTGGAAGGAAAAGGCAAGTGTTAGAGTGAAAATTAGAACCTTCAATTTTCAAAAAAGTGAAACAAGATTGATTCACCAATAGTGGAAAATGAGTCCCGCTGTTGTTTTTTGTCATATCTATTTGAAGATTCTAGTATTATTTTCCTCGAAACAGACTCCCGTGCAAAAACTAGGGTTTGGGACTAATTCTCCCAGGTTGGAGAATGAGCCCAGTAGCATAAAAAGTGCATATTTCTAGAATTTTAGCATCACTCCCAATCTCTTCAAGGTTTCCAAGTGCACATCATTTACCTTCTTCCTTTTCTATTATGTTTTATTCACATTTCTAGAGCATTGTTTATGTCATTTAGCATTTGTTTGCATATCACACCATGTTTTCAAATGCATTGTATTTTCCAAGTTTACACTTGGTGGTGAACCCTCATTAGCTTTTATCATTTTCTTAGAACCTTCCCTTTGTCAGATTTCAATCTTCTTTATATTGAAATCTCAAGGGTGTTCTTGAATGAATAGTAAACCAATTTTATCCCCTTTCCTTTTAGGTTGCAAAACGCTAGAGGTGAAAGAGAGCATGAAATTCACCTATTCATTTTGGTGAACCTTCATATAGAACATTATATTAATTTAGAGTGCATTAACATTGCATTAGGTTTTGCAATGTTTAATTTTCATTTTAGAATATCAAAATTTTCATTAGTGAAAAGCTCATTTAGCTTGCATTTTTGCATATATTTTCATATAAAATCATTGAAAATTTACATTTGCATTCTATATCTAGGATATACAACACATAAAACATAAAAATCAACTTAAAAGTTTTGAAAATTCTAAAAAATCCCTAATAGGACTCATTCGTCACCTTAGGCGAATTAGTCCTAGTGCAAAATTTGTATTTTTGTTTCCAAAATTAAATTCCCAGTTTTTAAGCTTCAATTTGTCTTTGTTACTTTTATGTTTCAGTGTAGTTACTTTTTGTTACATTGGAATCATTAGAAATAGCATTATTTACATTCATGGAAATTATGGATAGCATCAGATTTTTGCAATTTTCATTTTCAGCATTAGTTCCTAGTTCACTTAGATCAAATTCATTAGAAAATTAAAACGAAAACCCGAAAACATTAAAAGAAACAATTCAAAAAATGCTTGACCTTAGAAAAAGAAAATCATCTAAGCCTTTTAGTAGTGATGACTTAGACATCTTAGATGAAGCCCTTGAGGACTTCCTCTCACTAAGATCATCCACTAGGGATTTCCATGAAAAACATAGACCAAGTGAAGTTAACCTAACCCTCAAACCTTTTAGTAGTGATGACTTTGGTATGTTAGATGAAGCCCTTAAGGACTTCACCTCACAAAGACCATCCACTAAGGCTTGTCATGAGAAACTAAAAACACAAGAATTTAATGTGATTCAACCTCAACTCATCATTTAACCACCTTTGCATAAACCACAATCTAAAAAAAAACCTAAGTTTACCCTTTATCCACAAAATACTAATGTATTGTAGCAATAGAGTCATAATATCATTGCTCATACATATAATACTAGAAATAATATGCAACCACAACAACCAACCCCGACACCCTTACCATTTCCTAATACCATTTTTCCTAGTGCCCCTTGTTTAACTTCACATAGTGGAAAGGAGTATAATCTCATTGAGCAACTTAAGAATACTCCTCCAAAGATATCCCTATGGGATTTAATTCAAAATTCACCAGACTATCATAGTATGCTTGAAACAACCTTACAACAAGTAGTGGTTCCTCCTAGCACGAATGTAAATGATGTGGAAAATCTTATACAAGGAATGAATACAATTAACGTAGACATAACATTTCACCAACATGAGCAGCCCCCTTTGGCATTGTGACAAAAAAATGAGGCCTTCATGATAATAGCTCAATCTAATCGAATAGGCATCAAAAGGACCATGGTTGATAATGGTTTAGCCTTTAATGTGTGTAGTGTGAAAGTATTAGATAAGTTGTAAGTTGAAAAATCAACAATACAACCTAACTCTTTATCAATTCGAGGATTTGACAACGTAGGAAGACAATCATTCAGTGTGATTACTTGACCTATTACAATTAGATAGGTCACCTTACAAACTCCCATTCATGTCATGCCTCATGACCTTTCATAAAATATTCTTTTGGGAAGACCATGGATTCATGAGATGCTTGTGGTGCCTTCGACTCTTCATCGTATTATGAAGGATATCTATGGAAACAAGGTATACCAAGTTGAAATGAACCCCAAGCCTGAAAGTTGCTTACAAGTTGAAAAAGGAACAACAAGTCCTTTGAGCACATTAATTCCAACATCCAACATAGAACCTTTACACAAAGACAAGCAAGAAATGGAAATAGTGTCAAAATTATTAGATGATGATTGGGGTTCTTTGGATTTCACATGCTCATTTATTGGAGAAATCATAATCGCAAGGAAAGAAGATGACAAAAAAACAATCGATGGTCATGTCAACTTAGAATTTAGAAGAAAACTCACAAACATCTAACTCGTCTACTCTTGAAGATGATACAAGTTATACAAAAAAAATTGATGAGATATATTACCAATGACCACCGAACCATAAAGAAATGGAAAAACTTTATGGGAGAGGTTATGAACTTGTGAAACAACTGGGTTAGAGCAGTAAAGGATGTGGAAAGAAAGAACAAGGAATTCATGTCCCTATAGAACCTAATACACAAGAGATGAAAACGGTTTTGGGATATTGTCTTTCTAAAATTACATAAGCAACAAAGAAACCATTGTTAAACATCAATACTATCATGTACAAGCCAAATATCAAACTCACTATAAAACATCCTGAATTGATTGACATGGATTTACCACCATCATGGGAGAAATTTGATGATGATGAATGCTTGAAACAAATGTTAGGAGTTTGATACACCATCTACTCTTCCCAAGACACAGGTTACATGCACTATAATCAGCACCAAGCAAAGAGATGTACAAGATGAAAGTAATGAGAATGAAACAAGTGCAAAATAATACAACCCTGAATTTCCAAAGTCAAATGCACTTCCTTTAGGGGATACAATTGATATACCAATGGAGAACAAGAGGATATTCCAAAATTTCTCCATGACTTTCCCAAACTCTTTGCTTGGAAATATTCAAACATGCCAGGAATTGATTCAAAGATAGTGACACATAACATTGTCCTTGTTGAAAATACCAAGCCATTTTGACAAAAGATACAAAAGATGAATCCTAAAATATCTTTTATTGTTAAGGGTGAACTTGAAAAACTATTTGATGCTAGTTTCATAAGACCTATATATTATTCTCCATGGATCTCAAACATTATTACAATTGCAGTACTTGACAATTGTATTAAGATGTGTATGGATTTTCATGATTTGAATAAAGAATCTTTAAAGCATGACTTGCCCCTTCCTAATAAAGACATGATAGTGGATTCGACTTTCAAATATGCTTTATTAACATTCATGGATGGATTTTTTGGATATAATCAAATTTTCATCAACCCTCAAGATCAATACAAAATGACATTTACAACTATTAGGGGAACATTTTGTTGGGTTATGATGCCTTTTGGATTAAAGAATGTGTGTGCAACATATCAACAAGCTATGACACTAATATTTAATGATTACATACATAAAATTTTGGAATGTTACATTGATGGCATTCTCACCAAATCATTAGAAAGACAAGACAATGTGCATGTCCTTTGGAAAATCTTCAAGTAGATGCAAAAGTACAACATGAGATTGAATCCAAAAAAATGTGTCTTTGGTGTAAATAGTGGAAAAATTTTAGGGTTTATCATATCTCGTAGAGACATAGAGGTGGATACAAAGAAGATTAGTGCTATTGTCAACATGTCACCTCCTAAAAACATTTCTCAGTTGTGCACATTACAAGGATGAATTCAAGCCATCCGTCATTTTATCGCATCTTTGGTTGATCGAACATTACCATTTACACATATCATTAAAAATGATGTCCACTTCGATTGAAATAAAGATTGTAAATAGGATTTCAAGAGCTTGAAGGAATACCTTGAAAATCCACCTATTTTACAACCCGCTATGCAAAACAAACCATTCATACTTTATACAACCACATCAATTCATGCTCTCACAACATCGTTGGCTCAACAGATGAAAATGGTAAAGAGAATCTAGTCTAGTACATTAGTTGAACCATGATAGATTATGAGAGATGATACACAATAATTGAAAAACAATGTTTGGCCCTTGTATTTGCTACTAGTAAGTTGTGACATTATTTATTGAATGCAGAAATACAAGTAATGACCAAATTTGACCCTCTTAAACATATTTTCAATAAAAAAAAATTATCAGGATGTCTAGCCAAGTGGGTGATGTTAACTAAGTTTGACTTGAAATTTGTTTCACAAAAATCAATTTTGACTAACCAATTGGTTGACACTCCTTCACCTTTGACATTACCTAATAATGACTCTTTTCCCAATGATAATGTGTTGACAATTGAAGCTAATACATGGGAGTTATATTTTGATGGATCTAAGTGTAGAATTGGCTCTGATGCTAGTTTTATACTCCTCCCACCTATAGGAAATCCTAATCCCTTATCATATTGATTAAACTTCTTATGTACAAACAATACTACTAATTATGAAGCATTGATTGTTGGACTATTTGCCACTTTAATCTTGGGTGAAAATACATTAAGATCTTTGGTGATTCACAATTAGTAATGAAACAAATAAATGGACCATATAAAACAAAGCATGATAGATTAGAAAAATATAAAGACCTCACGATGAACTTGTTAAAAATTTCAAGTCATTCACCATTTACAATGTCCCACAAAAAGATAATCAACATGCCAATGCAATGGCAAGTCCGGCTTCTCTTATCTCACCTCAAGATCCATCGAAAGATTTCACATTTACTATTCATCCAATCATGAAATCATCCATCAACAAAAAAATTGAAAAAGTATTTGAAACAACCAAGAATGAATCGAGTGAATGGTATGATACAATGTTCAACTATTTGAAAGATGATACTATTCCTGAGCCCACAACCAAAAAAACCCAATGCCACTTATGAAAACTAGCAACCAAGTACATCATCCTTACCAATGTGTTATATAGACAATCCTTTAACAACATTTTTCTTCGATGTCTTAAGGAACCTGAAATCCCCACAGCACTTGAAGAGGTGCATGTGGGTCCCCATGGAGGTCATTTTGGAGGAAAATATTTAGTGCAAAAACTCATTCGCATGGGATACTACTTGAGACATATGGATAAAGATATCTTTGTGTATGTTAAGAGATGTCACAAATGTCAAGAACATAACATTTGATTCATGCTCCTACTTCTGAGCTTTGTGCCCAAATTCCTATTTGGCCGTACTCAATTTGGGGATTGGATTTAATTGGAAAAATCTAACCACCTTCATCCGCTAGACATATGTTTATTATCACAGCAATGGATTGTTTTACAAAATGAGTAGAAGCTATTCCTCTTCAATCCAAAATTATTGATATAATATGTCATTTCATATTAGAACACATTATTTCTCACTTTATACTTCCTTCTGTGATAGTTTCAAATAACGAAACGCCATTAAAAAATAATGACGTGTAGAAATTCCTTGATACCTTTCATATCCAACATCACTTTTCAACACCCTACTACCTACAATCTAATGGACAAGCTAAAGCAACTAATAATACCCTCAAACAAATCCTCAGAAAAATAGTAAATAAACATAACAAGGATTGGCATACGCAATTGACACACCCATTATGGGATTACCGTACTAGCATTAGAACATACATTGGAACAACTCTTATAACCTTATCTATGGTATTGAGGTAATTATTCCCTTGCAGTTATAAATCCCCACATTATGGATTTCTCTTCAAGGACTTATCGATGATGACACTTACAAACAACAACAATTACATAAGGTTGAGATGCTTGATGAGTAGCGCATTAATGCTCTTGAGCACCTTCAAGCTTATGCTAATCAATTACAATGTAATTATAGTGATCATGCCATCCCTTGTGTATTTAGTAAAGGTGACTTAGTATTATATGAAATTCAATGAAAAGTCAATGCCGAACTAACCGAAAAAGGAAACTTTAGTCCTAATTGGTTAGGACCCTACATAATTAATAAAAGTTATGGGTCTGATGCATACAAATTAACAAAAATGGATGGAACACCTCTTAAAGACCCTATCAACATTGTGCATCTGTACTAGTATTATCTCTAACCCTCTTGAATAGTATGAATGATAGGAAATGTTCGTAGAGTTACTGGATTCCATTCTAGGAGCTTTCCCACTGCTTCATTCTCGATAAACAGTCACTTGTGTGTCTCAAAGACTAAGGTGGTTATTTAATTCATTTTTTAAATAATTACTTTAGCTTTCCTTCTCTTCAATCTTATTTTGTGTGTTATGTTAGGTTAGATCCTTATATGCATTTAATGTTGTTCAATTAGATCATAGGTGCATTTAATTTAGCATAACACACTTAATCCAAATGTTGTATCTAAGATAAACTATAATATATTTTGATTATATCACATAATGCATGTTAAATCATGGAAGCATTCATTAAATCATCTACAAAGGTTATTTAATTAATCACATTGTCATTTAACAGTAAGATACATAAGAATTTACATAAAGTACTCATATATATATATATATATATATATCAAAGTTTTATGTACATGTCATCAAATATAAAACACTATTGAGGCATATGGCTACTAGATCCCTCAGGATCTGATGGTCGTATTTGTCAAGTATCAGTCTGTTGAGAGACAGTGGTGTTCAATCATGATCGTGATCCACTAAGTGTACCAAGAGAAAAATATAAACCCCATATCTATCCAAGGGCCTCTTGATGTTCTCTTGTTATCTAATCCCTCTCTGCCTATAGCCTAGCTACCTTTGCCTCCAGTCTCTCAAAATCTATTGGGGTTTAGGATGACCATGCCTCAGGGGTAGCATCAGATTGGTGGACGTGCCTCCTCAAACTCTCATACACTACTCACAGTCTCACTTATGCCCTGAATGACTCTGGGTCCTGATCCACAATAGATGGGGCACATAGTTTGAGTCTATGGCCTCCTCGTCAACTAATGGGAACACTATCTCTACATCCACCTGTCGATAGAGATCCTAGAAATCTCACATAGATCTTGCAAGATAGAAATAATGAATAATTAGTACACATCATGATATATATATATATAAAGGAAGAACATGCATGAAGTATGACAATAAATAAAATATCATCACCTATATCCCTTGTGGACCGTGTAAAATAAACCTTGTCATGTGTAGGGGGCATGGAGGATGTGCTAGCCTCTCCATGACTGTGGATACCAGAGCCTACTACAACTATTGCTATGATCTAATCATATGAATGGGAGAGGGCTCTCCCCACTCATGTCTTGTTGGATCCTCATCTGCTGCATCATCACCCTCACTCATGGGTTGCTCCTCCTCCTTATCCTCCTCCTATTCCTCCTAGTCCTCCTTGTCATCCTCCTCATCTCCTCTATCTTGGCCATCATAATCAGGATCTGCATCCTCATCATACTCTTCGTCTATGACATCTATAAATATATCTATAGCCTTGTAATGTGTCTCCTCAACCCCATCCTCTACATCATCTTCCTCATTTGAGAGTAGTCCTGCATCACCTACCAGCACCTCAATAGGGAACATGGGATTTGGCTATGATACTATCCACCACTCCTCATAATCATCTATGGCATTGCTATCATTCGTGTCAAAGATCAAGGCGCGTCATGATCTGAGTACTCAAAGTCACTAAAGACAACATTGTCTATAGTGAACTGTACCATATCACCATCTCTTTGAGCACTCTACACCGATCTCCTGAAAAAGGATTGTGCCCTGGGTGCTATCTACATTTTTCCAAACTAACGCATGACTCGATCATAGTAAAAATGATGTACTACATAATCAGATCTTCCAATCAAAAATCTATCTAGTTGTAACCTCCTCATTTGTCAAGTGTGATCTGGACACTGAAGCACAAGTTGGTAAGGTCTCCAAAGGATCTTTTCCTCCTCTAGTTAATCAAACTGCACTATCTAAAAGTGTAAATCACCATAATGCCAAAATTGTCGTAGAGGATAGCTAAAGGCTCGAGGATACCCCAAGGCTATAGGAAATGGTAAACTAGTAGGACCAGTACAAGTGATATGCTCAAGGCACCAAACCTGTAGAAGTGTACAATGTACCATAGTATCCACCTCCTGAAAAACAAACTACCCAAGATCATAATACAGGTGGGCTAAGATACAATGCCCCTAGCCATATATTGTCTGGTGCTCCACCATCCCTTATATTAGGTGTACCATTCCTCCATCTAGGTGTGCTCCTTGGCCATCTAGGGTGAGTACTAATGCAACTATCAGCATCATGATTTATTTGACTAGTGGGGCTCATGAATATAATAGCATAGGTAGCTCGATCTATTCCCTCACTCTCTCATCATGTAATGGACTACAAAGACAATACTGCATGTAATATTTCATATCTTGGAATGATTACTCTACTCAAAAGAATATGTGCTCACCCCAGATAGGAACTTGGAGTATACGGTGAACGCCCTCCAATGTGATCGTCATCTCACCAGTCAACAAATGAGAAGTACATGTATCCACATCCTAGCACTTTGCTAGCACCATCAACATAGCATCATGGTACCTCATTGTGGGGCATGAGGTATTCTCGATAGACTCCAACCATCTGAAGCAGCTCTATGTCCTCCACTAAAAGAGTGGGGGCTAGATCTCTAAGTAGGCTAATCTTCCTACCACTAGACACAAATGGGAACGGGTGGGTACCTAACAGAAAAAGAAAAAAACATGTCCTATAAGCAATCTAATCTCTTTAATATTTACATCAATAATCACCTAAGTGTACTAAACTGGTTCTAGTGTTCTTTCCTAAAGGCCCTAGACACTTTAGGACCCTTGTGGGACACTTTGCAAACAAAAGGGACACTTTGGGAAATAATGGGACACTTAATGGAAAAAAGGGGACACTTTATGAAATTTTTTCCAAGATCCTAAATTAACCTAAAAAATGCATAAAATCATCAAATTATTGCATAAGTACAAAGCAAAGGAAAAAAAAATCAACTCACCTCATGATGAAGCTCGACGTGTGCCACCTGGTCCTCCAACACATCCATTCTTGCAAGCATGTACAATCATCTGCTTGGAATCATTCACTATTCTTCAATCACTCTCAATCTACAAAAGGTAAAATGCAAAAGTAAGTTACAATTTACATCACTTTTTTCTTTTATGTAAGTTAAAATGAGGGTTTTTACTACATTAGGGATAAAAGTGCATTTCACTAAAACAAACATAATGGGTGCTAGTGAACTCGGTTTTCGACACCATTCGTTGCATTGGAATCATGATTTCACTCCCAACATCATCAATTGTCTATCATCATGTGGCATGGTACTTGGAAATTCCCTATGGTATGACTTACCCCATTTGACATGGCTAGATTTCTACCTTGATTCCATCTCCATAAAGCAAGTGGAATCAAGGGGGGCATACAACTACCCTCGAATGTGACTTCTAGTTAGAGGTTTGATAAGAGGATTTTTGACAACTAATGGATTCATGTTGCAAGATGTGATTCCTAACATTGTGGATTTGCAAATGATTACAATGGGAGCTTCATTCTCCTGCATGACAATCGAACTTGTATGTGTATCCTTTTATGAAAAAAATATCATCACTAGATTCATTTAGTTGACATATGCACATAGAGTCATATGGGCACTAAAGTGGGGGCTAAATGTAGTGTCAAAAATTGTGCACTCTTGAAGAAAGAGGCAATTTCACACTTAATTTGGACCCATTTTGGCACCATTTGCATTAACTCCCCTTTAAAAATTACCTTTTATAGGCCCGTAGGACCCATTATTTTGGATCTCAAGGATCATTTCACTCAAAAATCATATAAAATCACATCTAATATTCAAATCCCTGAAGACTCCGAAAACCCACATAAAAATTTTAAGGTGGGACTCATTCGCCACCTTGGGAAAAAGAGTCCCCTTAGGTGGGACCCATTTTCCAAGTGTGATTAATGAGTCCCATTTGAGGTATTTTTCAAATTTGAGCAAGAATTCATCAATTCAAATCATATTTTTGGTAAATGTCAGGCCCCTTTGAGATCAAAATAATAGTCAATTAGGTGTCAATGCCTATAAAAGAAAACTTCTAAGCCATTTTTTTTCAATATAAGCAAGCATATCTCTATGGACACTAATTTTGGGGAGTCCAAGGGTTCTCTAACTCTTATAGGTTTTTCACCTAAAAGGAGAGAAATGGGCCCAAAATGCTAATGTTTACACTCGAGATTAATGTAAAATGGATGAGATTTGCCTAATAATGATATCCTAGTGCAATAAACTAAAAATGAAATGATTTATTGATGTTAAACCTAAGAAATGCAAAGTACTGGAAAACATAGTGATGTATGCAAAAACAACTAAGAATGCAAGTAAATGATAATAGAAATGAACAAAATTGGAGAGGTGCACTTGGAATATGGAATTTGATGTAGAGAGGCTCTGGAATCCTATAGAGTTGACTAGAAATGTTGACTAGGACACTTACGCCAAGTTGGGCAACATAGCTTAGTTTCAGGGAAAATTTGTCGGAACAAGAATCTACCAAATGGGTACTCATAAATGTGAAAATCAATTTTTAGGCTTGGTAGTGGGACTACTTCACCATAGATGGTGACTTAATCCACCTGGGAATTTCTGGAATTTCAAAAAAAATTATATGTAGCTTTCAGTTTGCACTTGCTTTCTTGACATGTGTTTGGATCTGAATCTGTAGAAAATGGGTTGAAAGAGCTCTCTAAGCTTCACCTAGTGATTTATTGACTTTGATGACTTTGACAGATTGAAAACACATTTTTGAAACTTTCCTCTTTGACAAATCTGCATACAAGGTCTGCAAACACACATGCAAAGAGGGGGAAAAGGGTTAATGGTTAGAGTATAGGGGTTTTCCTTGGTCAAACCCCACTTTGGTAATCAAACCCTAGATAATGAAATAAAATAAGAAGAGAATGATAAATAAACAACATGCAATGTTATAAACTTACCAAACCCTTGATGTGTAAATCTGAAGATATGCAATGAATTATGAAGTGCTCCAATGGATTACTTGATTATGCTTAAAGTTCTTGAACGCTTGGGAATGATTAAGTGAATGAATGCTTAAATGGTTGATGAATTAGGAGATGTAAAATGAGGGGAAAAAACCTTATTTATACTTGATATTCCATTATTTCCAAAAAATAACACATCATAGGTCAACCTCAAGAGTAAGAGGATAAAATCTTGCCAAGAAATTAAAATTATTGTGATTTTTGTTCCCAATGGGATTACGTCACCCCAGGTGACGACTTGGTCCCACCAAGGAAATTTCACTAGGTTTCAAAAATTAATGTGCTTTAAATAAGGTTTAATGGGAATATCCTCAAAAATACACTTAAGTAAGGCTGAAAAGTGCATTAAGGAGTAATTTAAACATAAGAAAGGGTTGAATTAGTGATGAAAAATATAGTAAATCTTGAGATTTTGTTACAAATCTTTACAACACTTTGAAATAAGACTTGTTAAGTGATAAAATTGGGGTTATTTAAGTGAATTATAATGAAAGGGTCCTAGAAAAGTGTGAAAGTGGGTTACAACACTTCACAACAATTTTACAAGACAACCTAGAAGTCTTAATGATTCTCAAGGGTCTAAGACCTAATGTGAACATGTTGGCTGGGCATTACAACATTAAATCTAGGAAAAATCAAGCCAAAGTCCATAAGAAAGACTCAAGTTAGCATAAAAATGTTAACTATAAATTTTTTGGCGACACATTAAGCCCCCACTTTAGTGAGAGGATGAACTTGTTTCAAATTCACACTAAAGTAGCCCAACATGCATATCAAGAGGGATCTAAATGCATTCATGCTGGTAAGATGAGATAACAATAATCAAGAGGGATGATCAAGCCCCTAGGATCATGATCCCATGGCAATCCGAACATAAACACAAAGGAACACACAAGAAAATGATGGAAAGGAATGAAAGAAAGCTTTAATCATTTCGCTAGCCCATTATGGATCATATCTAGGCTATTTTTTTGGAACAAGGAATATGTACTCACTCTAGGGTGATGGAACTCATGGCTATCCACTAGGTGAGAAGGCCTGAGTATACTCACTCTAGGGCCATGGAACTTCTAGTTGTCCACGAGGTGAGAAATCCTAAAAGGTGAGAAACATATGCTCACAGTTGGTATGCACTCACACACAAGAAGGTGGCTATGGGGAAAAGTCATACCTTGGAATGGGATTTTTTGCTCAACCATATCAAAGTTATACCTCTTGATAACTTTAATAAGGCACCACAAAGAGCAATGTCATTTTGTGCTTCATGAGACAAGCAAAGCTTTGTATGCTTGGGACCCATGAACAAATGTAATGGCACCACATGCATGAAAATTGTGTTATACAAGGTGACCATATAAATAAAAAATACAACATGCGAAAGAATGTTCAAAGGAATTTTGTTTAATTCATGTGAGGTCTATAACTTAGGGAACATTATGTCTAATGTCTCTAGGAGAGGACCAATCAAAGAATAAAATATTTGCAACTTAGGGGATGCAGTGCATCACATCAAGTCACCAAGAGGAATGTAATACGTTGAGATAGATAACACTCATGAAAGACATCACACCCAATGTCATCCTCAAATTGACAATCACATCATATAAAGTAACAAGGCTGCACTAAGAACAAAGAAAAAAATGCAAAATGAATTATGCCAATGTATTCCCCCACTTTAAAGGAATTGTTACACACCTTTTTGTGAGAAATTACTTTAAAGTATCAAATGAAAAATGAAAAAAAAAAAAACAAGACATGAAAGTCAACTTGTAAATCCCCTTTGCCAAGTCATATGTTTTCAAGGCTACATCATGTGAAGGAAAAAGGAACAAAAGAAAGAGTGGTTGCCTCAAAAAAAGGAACACACCAAACATATAAGGGATCTATGGATTTGGGGCCAGTATGTTCGTTGCTATAATGTTTTGTTTAGAGAGCTCGAAACTATCATCATTCACCAAATAAACATAGAACTGGAAGAATGACACAAAGAGAGTGAAAACAAAAGAAAAAGAAAGATCCATTTGGGTGAAAATGGAAGAGACATAGGATGTCTCAACACTTTGCATCATCGTCAAAAGTAAAACACAAGCAAAATGAAAAAAAAAAGGTGAAAGAAAATGAAAAATCTTTTGGGTCAACATGAGAGACATTTTGGTCTCAATGCCTTGCATCATCCCCAAAAGGAAAACACAAGCTAAAAAGAAAAATACAAGAGAAAAAGAAAAAGAGGTCTTTTGGGTCAACATGGAACAGACTTAGGGAATCTCAACACTTTGTGTCATCCCCAAAAGGAAAACACAAAAGCAAGAAAAGAAGATAAAAAGACCTAGTGGGTCAACATGGAAGAGACATAGGGCATCTCAATGCTTTGCGTCATCCCCAAAAGGAAAACACAAAACATAAAAATAAGATAAAAAGACCTAGTGGGTCAACATGGAAGAGACATAGGACATCTCAATGCTTTGTATCATCCCCAAAAGGAAAACAAAAAACAAAAGTAATGTATGACATATAGAAGAATGAAGATACAAATAGAGGAATGTCGCAAATAAAGAACATCAAATGACACGTTACAAGGGGAACACGATATGCACATACAAACTCAAAAGAAAAATCAAATAAAAGAAAAATGCAAAAGAATAGCAAGGCGAATGCAATTCAACCATCTAACAAGTCATTCGCCTCCTAATCATGTTTGGAAGGTGGACAACTCGCTAGAGGGACAAGAGCAAGGGTCGAACTAGGTGAAGTGATAGGTTCTACACTTTTTGTAAGAGATTTGTCATTTAAGCTCATGGAAGAGGAAAACAATGTATTCGGATCATTATGCACCTCTTTTTCTATTTTATCGATCTCATCATCATCATCCAAATTAATGAAAAATGGAGGACGAATGACAATGTCTAATGATGGGTGTATTATGAGTTGTTGTATTGGATCATTTTGTTGTGATTGGGGAGGTGGATCATCATGCATTTCTTTTTTCACGGGTGGATGTTCATTTCCTTTGTTTTCTTCATTTTGTAATGTGTGAGTAAGCAGACAATGTCGACACCTACAATCCCTAGTTCCTCGGTTTCTTTTGATTCTATTTTAAAGTTGTGTGGGTGTAAGAGAGGGTTGATCCATCATAGGATCATTTTCTTCCATAATGGGAGGAACAAAAGGAACCATAGGAGGTGGTTCAATCACTTTCTCTTTTTCTTTATAAACTTGATTTATATGAGGAGGAAAGATGGGGTTGTTATCATTATCGTGTGGTCATTTAGACAATGTGGGGGAAGTTGTAGGTGTTGTTTGAGTTTGATGGGTTGGTTCCTGGTTAGGTTGCAAGATTGTTTCATTTAGGATAGGAGTGTCAAAAGTGGATGGGGACATGTTGCAGAGGGACAATTTGACAATTTTCTTTGCTTTAAAATTTTGGTAAGCAATGAAAAAGAAGTCTTTGCAAGGTGTGATAGGTTCCATGTAGGGAAAAAATTAGTGGTGAATCTTTTCCAACTGGCGAATAATTGAAATTGGGACCTCCAAAAATGGCAAATAGTACAAGCTAAAAAGGATGTTGAATTGCCAAATTTTTACAAAAAACTAAAATTTTCCCGATTAATTCATTTATTTAAATGATGCGTCATTGGAACTAATTCACATGTAATTTATATTGTAATTATAAATATTAATTATATTTTCTAGTAATATTATATTCCTACAATTAATTTTGGGGAAATATCTCCACTAATAATAAATTACCATTTAATTTGGGGCTTTTATTTATCGTCATCGATTATCTTTTTAATTGGATGGTTGTAGGTTGATTTTGTGACCTAATACACATGTGCCTTTTAAAAGGATTTTTGAGGCCAGAAATTTTTTTTGGGCCACATGATTAAATCTAATCGTGTGGCCCAAAATAAATTTCGGGCCTCAATAAGCCTTTTAAAAGGAACATGCATATTAGGTCATAGAATCAACCTACAACTATCTAATTAAAAATCTAATCGATGGTAACATTTTCACTTTTCATTTAGTCTTAATTTTCAAGTGATATTTTTAAAAAACACTTAATAGGTGTGTGCTCCAATGCATTTTCAATAGTGAATTTATGCTTGTTGGCGAGGAGCTTCGTCCCTCGACCCTACCTATATCATGACAGGAGCTTGTTGGGGCTATTGTCCCCAGACCCCGTGAGGGGGTGTTGCCCCATTGACCCCCACAAGGGGGCTCTACCCCTTGACCCCACCGGTGGCTGCAACCCTCAGGCCCCTACTTCAATATTACAAAAAACCAAAAAAATATGGGGGAACTGCATTGACCAACTATGCAAATTTTTAAAGGATAGATTCACCATTTTAATTAATATTTTTAGTGATTATTCGCTAGGATTCTCCACTATGATTATTATTTTTACAAATTATTCATTAAGATTCACTAGGATTTTACAATTTTTTTTAATAATGTGCATAGATTTTCTAGAAAAATTAATAATTTTTTCAAATAAAAGGAAAGATTCGCCAAGATTTTACACCTTCGCCAAGGGGGGTTTCTTAAAGTTATCCTTGGTTCCATGGGCTTGGGCCAAAAGGCTTCTAAGGATAAATTTCCTTTAGAATACAAAGGATTAAATCCACTATGGTGAACAGTGAATATGGCATTGTCAAGTGGAAACTTTAAACATTTATGTATGACTGAAGGGATAGATTTCATCGAGCGAAGCCATGGATGGCCTAACTTTAGATGAAACTAATCTAATTATGGAATTATGGAGAATGTTACATCCATTGTCTTAGGTCCTATCTGTAATGGAAGAATGATCAATCCTATCATAGGGCAAGCAAAACCACTGTGTGTTTTCATCCATGCTCTTCATTTGTCATAATCATCTTGATAAAGATCATGTAATACCAAAAATTCCTCAGTGATCACATTCTCACCATAGGTGGGATCTATGAGTATCCCATTAGTGGGCTTATCATAAATATGGTCAGCTATGTAAAGAGGACCATTGGGAAGATTCAAAAGAATATCCTTAGAAGAGAAAGTAATATCAAGGATTATCTTAGGTTAGCCCTTATGAGGGATAATGTCTTTCACACTTACCATTTCCTTCATAGGATCAATAGTAGTGCTATCTAGAATATGATTAGAATGTGCAACATCTGTATGAACATTCATGAAATCATTTTGTTGAGTTTCACTAGCTTTGACAAATGACACATTATGTTTAGGCATCAGATTGGTGAAAATTTGCAAATTTTCATTGGGTGGGGCAACGAACATATTGCCTTTAACATTAAAATTTGAAATGGATAGATAGCCAGAATCAATGAGGTCTTGCACCATGTGTTTAAGATGCTTGCATTGTTTTGTGTCATGTCTATTTTGTCTATGGTAATGGAAATAAGCATCGGGTTGAAAGGTTGGAGGAAAAGGCTTAGTAGGATCTAGTGGTTTAAAAGTTGGTAAAGAAATCATTTGTTGTTGTATAAGTTGGGACATGGTATTATGGAGAGTGTCTGGTAAAGGTGTAAACTATCATTTTGGATCTCCATAACTATAAGGTATCATGGCTTTAACAACTACTACTTGGTTGTTGACAGGTTGAGTTGGTTTTTGAGGGGGATTGAACTATAAGAACCCTTTGTTTGGTTTTTGAAATGGTTGTGAATTGTTTGAAGTGATAGATTAAATTTTTTTAGTTTGGTTGGAAGTTGAATTTACATCATGACTACTAACTGAATTGTGACAGTCATAAAGGGTTGTGCACAAGTGCACAAAAGAGGGAAATTTTGTCATGGTCTATCTATCTTGAATGTGACTTTGCAAATTTTCAGTGAACATCTTTTGGAGATGCAGATTAGGAATCATAACATCAAGTTGGGCATAAAGTAACTGATAGCGTGAGATAAAATTAGTTACCTTTTCATCCACATTTTGTTTACATCTCATTAAATCAGCCAATGTCTTCTTTGGAGCCACATGTACTTGAAAATGAATTATGAATGCATCAACTAGTTCATTGGATGAATGAATTGAATTATTTGGTAAGGATGAAAACCACTCTAAGGCAGTGTCTTTTAAAGTCCTAGGAAATAGTTTGGCCAATAGTTTATCATCAAGGAAAAATTCACTAAATAAGGTTGTTTAAGCATTAACATGATTAGTAGGATCACCCTTTCCTCCATACTTCTCAAACCTAGGCATTTCTATTCCTTGTGGCATCAGTGTTCTTAGGATTTCCAAAGATATTGGGTTGCTTCAGACAGAATAGGTGGGTGGTCGTTTATGCTTTTGTTGATGGTGGATATTTTTTTTGCATGGAGGAAATGATTTGGAAAACTTATGTGATGAGACAATCAATGTAAGTGGTATGAGGTGGAATGGAAACTGGTGATGGAATGTATGTAGTGGTAGGGAAAGTGAATGGAATGCTAATAGATGGTATGGTGGAAGAGTAGAAAACATTTGATGCCATAGAAGAATTAGGAATGCTAGCAAGAATAGTTGAGGAAGGAATCCCATTGCTAATATGTTACATTATGGTTGTGATTTGTGAAGTAGTGTAGGTAGGTATTGATGCCACTGTGCAAGGAAGAGGAGTGTTAAGTCCTCCTTGACTAACCAAAGTGTTTTTTGGTTGGGATGTACTAGAGGTGGAAGGAGCATGTTTGTTGTATATCTCAACAATTTGTTTCATAACATTTAAGACTTCATCACTTTCAATCAAGTGATGGATATTTTCTATAGTAGGAATCACAATGGTTGAAAAGTTTTCAAGACACAAGTTTTGTTGCAAATGTGCTAAATCCTCATGAATGTTAATGAAGTTTGTCTTGTAGAATGTGATCAATTTTTGTATCAACTTGCATATTAGAAGGAACAATATTGCTAAAGGTCAGATCCATGCCTAATGCATTATTGACAATACCAAGAGTAGTAGCTCGAGACAACCCAAGGTCCACAACGAGTGTGTTATCGTGGGATGCCATGAGTCGTGAACTTCTTCTCATTAAAGTATTATCAGTAGGGCACCAAACACTCATACAAGGGCTACTAAAGGTGAGGTAGATGCAAATGAAATGCAAACTAAGAGCAATAAAATGCTAATAACAAAAAATCTATAAAATATAATAGAGATGTAGTAACAGAAAATAGAAATGTAGAAAATGCCCAAAAAATGCCAAAAATTATAGTGAAAAATGTGCAGAAGGACTAAGTTGCCCAGTGTCGCGAATTAGTCCCAGTGATGATTTTTTTGATGTTTTTCAGAAATTTTGAATGAAATTTTATGTTTTACAGATGCACAGATGTAGCTACAATATGAAAATGCAGAATTTTATCTTTTTTCAATGAAATATGATACAAAAATGCAAGCTATATGAGCTCTTCACTAATGCAATGTTTAAAACCCTAGGATGCAATTTAAACAATGCAACACCTAATGTAATGTTAATGCAAGTTAAACCTAGGATGCACTTGAAATCAGAAGCAAAAATGTTCAAATGGACCGGGTTCACCAAAATGTGTAGACTGATTTTGGGGTGTCCAAGGGTTCTCTAATTCTTCTTGGTTCTTCACCTAAAAGGAGAGAAATAGGCCCAAAATGCTAACTTTTACACTCAAGATTAATGTAAAATGGATGAAATATTCCTAATAATGATGTCCTAATGCAATCTAAACTAAAAATGAAATGATTTATTGATGTTAAACCTAAGAAATGCAAAGTTTTGGAAAACATACTGATGTATGCAAAAGAACCTAAGAATGCAATTAAATGATAATAGACTTGAATAGAAGTTGAGAGGTGAACCTAAAATATGGAATCTAATGCAAAGAGGCTTTGGAATCCTATATATTTGACTGGAAATGCTGATTGGGACACTTATGCCAAGCTAGGTGACTTAGTCCAGTTTCAGGGAAAATTTGTTGGAACAAGAATCTACCAAATGGGTACTCAAAAATGTGAAAATCAATTTTTCAAGCCTGGCAGTGGGACTAATTCACCACAGATGGCAACTTAGTCCACTTGGGAATTTTTGAAATTTTGGAATAGGATTAGATGTAGCTTTCGATCTACACTTGCTTCCCTGATAGGTGTCCAGATTTTAATATATAGAAAACAAGTTGAAAGAGGTCTCCAAGCTTCACCTAGGGCTTTATTGACTTTGATGACTTTGACGAATTGACAACACCTTTTTGAAACTTTCCTCTTTGACAAATCTACATACAAGGTATGCAAACACACATGCAAAGAGGGGGAAAAGGGTTAAGGGTTAGAGTATAGGGGCTTGCCCTAATCAAACCCCACTTTGGTAATCAAACCCTAGATAATGAAATGAAATAAGAAGAGAATGATAAATAAACAACATGCAATATTATAAACTTACCAAACCCTTGATGTGTAAATATGAAGATATGCAATGAAGTGCTCAAATGGATGACTTCATTATATTTAGAGTGCTTGAATGCTTGGGAATGATTAAGTGAATGAATGCTTGAATGCTTGATGAATTAGGAGATGTAAAATGAGGGGAAAAACCCTTATTTACACTTGATTTTCCATTATTTCTTGAAAATAACACATCACAGGCCGATTTCAAGGGTAAGAGGATAAAATCCCTACAAGAAATTAAAATTATTTTAATTCTTGTGTGTAGTGGGACTAAGTTGCCCCAAGTGGCAACTTGGTCCCACCAGGGAAATTTCACTGGTTTTCAAAAATTAATGTGCATTAAATAAGGTTTAACGGGAATATCCTCAAAATTACAATTAAGGCTGAAAAGTGCATTAAGGGGTCATTTAAACATAAGAAAGGGATGAATTAGTGATGAAAAGTCTAGGAAAGCATGAGAGTTTGTTACAACTATTTACAACACTTTGAAATAAGACTTGGTAAGTGATAAAAAGGGGTTATTTAAGTGAATTATAATGGAAGTGTCCTAGAAAAGTGTGAAAGTGGGTTACAACACTTTAAAAAATTTACAAGACAACCTAGAAGTCTTAATGATTCTCAAGGGTCCAAGACCTAATGTGAATTTTTTGGCCACATTACAATATTACATATAGGAAAAATCAAGCCAAAGTCCATATAAGTGTAAAAATGCCAACTGCACATTTTTTGGCGATGCAATCTCTAAGCACTTTGAGCAAGCATTAAGCATCAAGAATCTTCAAGCAATCTTTCACAAGAGCATTCCAATTCCCAAAATAAAAAAAAGTTGAAACATTGGAGTAGCATTAGAGTATTTTGCAGACCTCTTCAAGCTCACTTTCTATCAAGATCTAGCATTTTCAAGGGTTTATCATGGATGCCTAGAGCGAATCATGATGGATTCTAGGTTGGGGAGATGCAACTAGCCATCAAGCCAATTCTAAAGACTTGTTTCCTAAGTGATTCCATCTTCCATTGTCACTTTACATTCAGGATAAGGAAGGTATAAGCATCATTAGAGTTCACTTGGGGTGATTGGAGATCATCACAAGTAATTCATTCATCTTGCATTTCCATTATGCCATCATATTATTACACATTAAAATATGATTGCATCATTTTTCAGATTTTCTAGTCTTAGCTACACTTAAGGCTAGCGTTTCATGCATTTTTTCTTATTTCTACCAAGGCTTAATTACCAAACTAGGGGTTTGAACAAGGAAAAATCCCCATTAGAAAATCCATTTGAATTCTTTTTTGCAGGTGTTTTTCATAGATTCAGACCTGGAACTCAAATTGGAAGGAAAGGGAAGGTGTTAGAGTACAGATTAGAACCTTCGGCTTTCAAAAAGAGAAACGGGACTGATTCACCAATAGTGGTGAATGAGTCCCACTATTTTTATTTGTCAATTTTTTTTGTAGATTCCAATACCCTTTTCCTCGAAATGGACTCCCATGCAAAATCCAAGGTCTGGGATTGATTAGCCCAAGTTGGCAAATGAGTCCTAGTAGCATAGAAAGTGTAGATTCCTAGAATTTCAAAGTCACTCCCAATCTCTTCAAGGTTTCTTGGTGCACATCATTTTCCTTCTTTCTTTTCTGTTCTATTTTATTCACATTTCTAGAGCATTGTTTAGGTCATTTAGCATTTGTTTGCATATCACATTGTGTTTTCAAATTCATTGTATTTTCCAAGTTTACACTTGGTGGTGAACCCTCATTAGCTTTTATCATTTTTTTAGAACCTTCCCTTTGTCATATTTCAATCTCCTTTGTATTGAAATCTCAAAGGTTAATTCTTGAATGAATAGTAAACCAATTTTTTCCCCTCCTTTTAGATTGCAAAACCCTAGAGATGAAAGAGAGAGCACAAAATTCACCTATTTAGGAGGACCTGGAATAGTTATCTTGGTTCAACGAGTGGTAACAACACAACCTAATTTTGGCTTGTTTATGGTGATAGTGGCAATGCACTCATCAAAGGGTCTCACATTAAGAATTATGGTGTTGTAATAATTATTGATGACGACATAATTGGCATTAGGGTATGTGGCTGACAATTTTTTTATCCAAAATTGATGAAACAAAAATGGTTTTTAAAGGAGATTCTCATCTTTCCACCAATATAAATTATGCTTTACTTTGAATTTAATAAATAATTATTATTCATTTTCTATTTGAATTATGACTAAAGTCATGATTGATAGGCTAATTGAAAAAAATCTATAGCTTTCAAACGGTGTCACATTTTTTAAATACGAAACATGCACCACATTCTATGCTTCACATACTTTAGGATAAAAAATTGAATTTCATGAAGTTTTGACCAAGTTAAGGTGGTCAGACATACAAGTTTTTATATTTTTTAAACGTTTTAATAAATAATTCATAATTTACTTGAAAAAAAATTACCAAAAAATATGCATCACATCAAGACATGAGTCCTCTACTTATATCTAAAATCTTATAAAAAGATATTATCATTTTATTGTGGTTAGGGTGGTCAGACAGACACCTACTTCTTAGTTTTTCCTTGAAATTTAAGTAATACTACATTGAAATTTCAAATTTTCACCAAATATATATATTTTAAAATAAACCTAGTAGTTTAGAAACTACATTCAATTTTCTATAGATTCTATTCTTACATATTTTTGAAATAATATAGATAACTTATTCAAATTTTTAAGTCAATTTTCCTAGCTCTAATTTTTCTAAATTTTTCACCACTTAAGGGCCTATTTTTTCCATGATGATCTTGCACATACCCATTATTGTTATTGTTCCCTAAGCTGGAGGATTTTCTTTTATCATGGTCTTGCAAGGGAGTCTTGAATATGGTATGGTCATCATTGGTTTTTCCTTATGAATCCCCCACTAATATGGTCCTGTCTTCAATGAGGTCTTGAATAATGTTTTTGAGTATCTAATATCTAGTTTTTTTATGTCCTTTCAAATATTGGTATTCACAGTATTTGTCTTCTTTCCACCAATCAAGTTTGATCAATGAATTTTCATAGTTTTTGGTGTCTAGTAGTGTGATGACATTAGATTATAAAATTCGTTTGAGGATTGACTCGATAAGTTCACCCAAGGGGGTGTATGTTCTCTTGGCATGGGGAGGACCTCCTCTTTGTTGATTATTTTGGACATCATTCAATGTTTGGTTTTGACCTTGTGTCTATGTGTTTGATATGTTTTGTGTATTTGATGAGGAGGTACCTTTAAGTTGAATGGTTGGATCTTTGGTTATCATTTTGGCATTGACAACTCCATCGTTTGTGACATTTTTGTTTTAGGACCAGTATTTTCTTTTGTCATTGTTGGCTTTGGGATTTTCTTTGTTTATCTTGACTAGTCCTTTTGAAATAAGACCTTTCTCAAGGATCTCTTCAAAGGTGGTGCAACATTGGATTTGAATTCGACTCATCAATTCTCCATTAATATTTTCCACAAACATGGTGACCAATTGTTTTTTAGGAATGTGACAAGGGAGTTTTCTAACCAAACCTCACCATCTTTGGTAAAGCGAAGTGAGTGATTCCCCTTCTTCTTGTTTGGTTGTGCTTAATGTTGCAAGGGTGACATCATTTTTAATGTTGAAGGAAAAATGATTGATGATTTTTTCGGCTAGTTCACCCCATGTTCTAATTCTTGGAGGAAGGTGTACAAGATAATCTAGAGCTGGCCTCATAAGGCTTCATAGGAATAGTCTCATTAAATAAGTAGGGTCATATGAGACTTCCATGCATGATGTGTTGAATTCTTTAATGTGCTCTATTGGATCCCCCATCCCCTTATACTTAGGAAAAGGTGGTGTTGTGAAATGAGGGGGAAAGGGTGGCATGTATATATTTTGATCAAATGGAAAGGGGCACAATTCCTCCACACAATAGTTCTTCTTGTTGATTCCCATTTGCATATTTTTCATTTTTTGTTGAAGAGTTTGTAGTTTTTGTATAAAAAATTCAAAGGATGGTTTTGCATTGTTTTGGTTTGGTGTCATGATGTTGGTATTAAGGTCATATGTGGGATTTTAATTGGGATTAATTCTTTGTGATGTGGGACCTTGGTAGCCATGTTGATGTGTGTTATTTTGATTTGGATGAAACTGGCATTTAGGTTTGTTATGGCGGTCATGTTGGCATGTGGTATGGTGTTTTGGAATTGAGGTGTAGACCCTTGGTTTATGCCTTGGTTTTGAAAATTTGGTTCTTGATTAGCATTTTGAAATGGAGGTATGGGTCCTTGGTGGACATTTTGAGATGAAGGTGTGGGTCCTTGGTTGGCATCTTGAAATGGTGTAGGTCCTTGATTGATGTTTTGAGATGAAGGTGTGGGTCATTGGTTGGAATTTTGAAATGAAGGATTGGTTCCTTGGGTAGTGTTTTGGAATGATGGAAGGGACCCTTGCTTAATGTTTTGGAGTGATGGAATAGACCCTTGATTATTGTTTTGAAGTGATGGAATAGACCCTTGATTATTGTTTTGAAGTGATGAGATAGACTCTTGATTTTGTTTTGATTTGGGGCCCTTAGTGAGATAATTTGAACCTTCCTTGGTTTTTTTGGTGGTTGTTTACTTGAGGAAGGTGTATTTTGGAATTGGAATAAGGAACCTTGATTTGTGTTTTTAAGTGTGGGTATAGGACCTTTATTTGTATTTTGGGAAAAAGGTGTAGGACCTTGTGAAATGGAACCTTCATTAGTGTTTTTGAAATGGGGGTTTGTGAAGGTCTTACCCGTGGCATTTGAGGAAATTCCAAGTGTGAAACTTTGTCCTTGTGTAGTCATATGGGTTACCTTATTTCCAAATTTTGAAATGCTTGGGATGTGTGTGGTAGTGGTAGTCATGTTTGTAGTTTTCCCAAGGGGTATGTTTGTCATTTGTTGTGATGAGGGCATGCCAAGTGCAAATGGGTTTTCAATTTTTTCTTCTACAATGGTTGATACATCAAAGCCTTGAGGTAATTTGGCACCCTTTTTAGCTAGTGTGTAGAAGTATCTATTATGATTGGTACTAACAAGTTGATCAACCATGCTTAAAACTCTTGGATCTTGATAGGATTTTTCAATTTATTGAGTCAATTCTTTGTTGAATTCTTCTAGGCTTAGGTCTTTCCATGTGTTGGTTTGGTCTCTTTGTGGTGTGGAGTGATTTGAATCTATTTCAAGGTACCTAGTGTCATGAAAAGGGTCACTTGAAAAATCCATGTCCTTTATTTTTGCTTGTGACCTTATTTCAACCATATTGAGACTTTTGCAAATTGAGGATAATGCAAGATGATGGTGAAAATAAACTATGCCTTTGGATTTTTTGGATTTTTGAATATGAGGATGCAAGGTGAAAATGACTAAAAGATGAAGCTAATGAGTGCTAAAGGATGCTAAGGGATGATGCTAAATTAATGATCAAGGTGATAGTGCAACTAAGATTAGGATGAAAGAAAGCTATGTTTTTGTTTTGGGGTATAAAAATGCAAGGATAATGAGACTAATGGATGAAAGGATATGGTAGGTTGACTAATTGATAATTTAAGGGAAATGAAATAATATGATACTAAGACTAAGGTGAAAGTGAACTATTTTTATTTTTTTTTGGGATAAAGGTGCAAAGTGCAATCTAGATTAAAGATCAAAGTTCGGAAAGATGATGATAAAATCTAAGATGTAATGAGGTTAAGTTAATGTAAAGGAGTCCTAAAATTTTAATCAAAGGATGGAAATCAAGCTAATGTGAACCCAAGGTAATAATTACAAATGTCATTGACCATTTGTGGTAATCAAGAGGATAATTCTAACAAGGTTGAGTCAAGGCTAGGACACAAGCTTAAGACTCAAATGTGATAAAGATGATAATGACAAGGATTGATAAAATGAGGGATAATGGTCAATGAAAAATAGAATATGAGACCAAGAATTTAATACAGCTCAAAGGTATTCCTATGTTCAAAATCTAAAGATCAAAATGCAGGCTAAGGATCCAAGTTTAGTCTATGCAATGCAAATTATAAAAGTAGGTAACCTACAATGAAATGTTTCCCTAAATGGAAAAGCTTGCAAGTCTTTGGTTTAGCAGTCAAAGGTCACTATGAAAATGATTTGATCATATTTTGGACAAGGATTTGAAAGTTTTTGTTTATCAAACAATTGTAGTTCTATTTTGTAAAAATGCGGCTTAGGAAGACAAATGTGTTTCAGGAAGACAAATGCAATTTTCCAGTTATCAAATGTAGCTTAGGATATCAATTGCGGGTATGTTTTCTACAAGTTCAATTCAGTATATCAATTTCATTCTTCTAGTTATCAGATGTGGTGCATAGTATTAGTTGTGGTTTTTTTTTTATAGTTGTGGTTCACAGAAAAATGATTTTGATAGTTTGATGGTTTTTGATATGATTTTTTAGTGGATTTTGACTATTTTTTATGAAATCTGGTTGGGAAACAAAGTAAATAGTATCAATCACTTGTTTTTGGTCTGGTTTTTATTGTGAATTTTTTTTGATAAAATGAAACACACATAGACAAAAAATCACAAGTCTTATGGTTGGAAAGGAAATCACTACTTGATATCCCCACTTGGATTTCTCTAGCCACTTGAACAAGGTGGAAAACTAGAGACTTGGTGGCACTAGCTCCCCTCCATGACACTCACTTCTTGGGCTCACCAAGTCTCATTCCCCAAAAGGAGGAATTATTGTCTCTACACAAGCTCAATGAAGATGTGGGGCACATTTAGAGGTCTGAACTCATGTGATCGAGCATATAAAAGAGATTTTTGTAACTAACAAAAATTGTATTTTAGTAAGGGCATCCATTCAAAGTGGCCACACATGCAGAAAGATTAGCTCAAGACTATGGAAATTCAAGAGGCCTCCTAGTCCTTTCCATAAGGAAGAATTCTCATGTAGCTCACAAGGCTACTAAGGGTGGCACTTGTTAGCGTGACACATCTGTAGTTGTTGCTAACTGACTTTTGTCGAGAATCACATTTATTTATAGTGGCTTGGAAGAGCTTGGCCTTAGTTTTTTTAACACTTGGTACATTCCCACCTTTTGAAGCGGGGTGGAAAGCCCTCTAGAAAGGTAAAAAGTATGAGAAAGTACATTTTGATCATCCCAAATCACACAAAGCACAAGGATGACAACATATTTTTGTGCCTTTTCCTTACTCTTGCATGGGGTTAATTTTAAGCACCAAATCCAAATATGTGGTGTGATTATAGAAATCCCAAAGAGCTTCTTTTGGTCACTCAAGATCACCTAATGATGCGAGAGGAGAGCATGCACACTTTCCAAGACAATTGCAAATCACCAAACATGGAAGATACTGATTGATTTTAAGCCTTGCTTATTATTTGAAGACACTTTGTAAATTTTAGACCTGTGACATTTTATGCAAGGTTCATTTTAATGCACATGAGTGTAAAAATTCATATTTTTGTTATTTCTAAGCCTTAGGAGTGAGATATGCAGATTCCTTTTAACCTTATAATCCTGATGCAATTTGTAGAAAACAAAGAAAATGGAAATTGCTTAAATTGAAATGAAAGAGCTCAATTTGTTTTTTGTTGTTTCCAATCTAAATCCACACACTAAAAAAGAGAGTTAGTAACCCTAAAACCTTACTCTACTTGAAAAACCAAATGAAAAATTGAAGACAAACATAAAAAGTAGAAATTTACGCCAGACAGACAAATGCATTGTTCTTTTCAGCAATGTGTCACTGCTTCACATCACACCAGAGCGATTACATCTTGATTTCAAATTCAAATTTTCCTACCTATCATTCCTTCATCAAATGTGTCATTTCTTGGTAGTTGCATCATTGTTTCAATCAGATGTGTCATTTTGTACCTAAAATTTGCAAAAACAAACAAAAACCATACGAAATATTGCCAAAACTACTATTCGCATCGGGTTCACCAATGAAATATGGGGTTAAAAAAGTCCTAGCTGAGATAAAGTGACAACCAACACTTATAAACTAATAAACCCAATCTAAAACAAGAGAATACAAACAAGGAAAGAAATCAAAATGCAAACATATGAAATAGAACACTCCCCATTGAAGTTGATTCAATCTCTTGTCTCTCCTATTTCTCCTTTTGCAAAATTTTCCCTTAGATTTGAAATAGACTTGTGCAAATACATGAAAATTGTAAGTAGAAAGTTGGAGGAAAAATGGTTAAGGAAAAAATGGAAGAGGAAGGTTGCTTTTATAGAAAACCATTTGAATGGACGGATTAGATCAATCTTCTAGAAATATTCCAAGATCGACGGATGAGGATCCATGAGAGGGAGGTTACGAAATAGATGGTCAAGGTTGAGTTTCTAGAAAGATGCCAAGATCAATAGTGGAGGATTGATGCACCAAGAATATGTTATTCATGGGAGGATTATGATGTTGATGACTAAGACAGAGATGGTACGTCTATGATAGACATTAATGAGCAAGTGGAGGAAAATGGATGAATTAAAAATTAGAAAATGATTAATTCATGAGAAGAGAATATTTGGCAAAGTGGAAAATAAATAATTCATTCGAATTATTTATTTGAGGAAAATGGAAAATGGACATTTAAATAAATCAATTTATAAAACAATTTACTTAAATGGGGAGAGATGGAAATTGGACACCAAATAATTAATTTGAATTAATTATTTAATGGGGAGAGGAATGATGCATAATTAAATAATCTTGACAATTATTTAATTATAGAGGAATTAAAAGGTCAATTGCATAGATAAATAATTATTATTATTATTTGATTATGGGCGAACGAGAAAGATAAATAATTAAATAAATAATGATTTATTTAATTATTGAAGAAAGGGGGTGTCAGTGAATTGATTAGGATAGAATAAAGCTTAGAAAATGAATTAATTTAATAATTAAAAATTATTTAATTAATAGAGGAATGCGATCAAGGATAATCAAATAATTAAAATTATCTAATTATCGGAGGACGACGACCAAGAAAAATGATGCTCCCAGACTTGGACATTTTTCAGTGTCTACACTTCCCTTAGGATAAGACCTTCCTATTCCAATCTAGTTATTTTATTGTGAGTTATACACTTAGATGTTTCAACATGTTATAAATTCTATAATGTGATAATCCATATGTTTTGAGACATGATAGCATGATTCTTATTACAATCTTGAATAAATAGACAATGAACAATTATATATATATATATTCCTTACTAGCTAAGATGACTTTAAATCATAAAATTTAAGATCAATTATTTATTAAGCTACATATTTTAGATAACCCAATTTTCTCAAATATTTATTACGATGGAAATATCTATGGTTAGACAAGGTGCCTCTAGGCTAATGAAAAAATGTCAAAGAAATTTGAATCATACATGAGAAATGGGAGAAATTACATGATGCATCACTCAAACGAACCCAAATAAAATAGACCCATTCCTCTCAATTGCAATAAAATAATTTAGAATTAAATAATATCTTATGAAAGCAATAGTGAAGGAGGGTACTCATTTTTAGGTGAAAATATTTTTACTGAGCAAGAACATAAATCTACTCAACTAGTTCCATGTTGGCATCTTTAGGGATATAGAATATGCATTTTGAATATTGACAACATGTCACCCCTATATTAGCCTAAGTGGGAGCCCCACCTACATTCACCAAATACATGAAATCCAACACAACCTACAACTATTGTTATTGGTCACCCTTAGCTTCCAAATGCTTCTACTGATTTTTTTGTTCATCTTCTTCTCATGTTTTTGTTCTATCTTAGTTTCTCACACAAATTCTATTCCCTTTTCTTCCACCATTTTCCCTTTTGTTTTATTCTTTGAAAAAGTGTTATTCCTTTCCCTAAATCTCCCACTTTAACCTATGCATGGAGGATTTGGGTTATGACTATTGAATTTTTCTTTACATCTACCAAAGTGCATTAGCTTGAAATTTTCTAAAGCCTTTTCAACAAATCCCCATAATGAAATTCCTAGTTGCAATTATAGTATGCAAAACCCCATTTCCCTAAGGTGTTTTATCTACCATATACACTTTCCCTCTTTTTATTTCTCTATGAATCTATGTCTCTACTCTCTCCCTCATGATGTTCTCTCCTTTTTTCACTTGTAGTAGCATCCATTCTTCTCACAAAAATTTTCTCTTTCTCAAACAAATTATCTCACTCCCCCCCCCTCTCTCTCTCCCTACCATGCCATTTTCTCTATATTCCTCCCCTAACACCACACTTTCCAACCACTCCCATCCATCCTATTTCTCCTAATTTTCCATTCTTCCCATTCTAAATTTCCTATGATGATAATATTTTATCCATTATTCTTTATTGGGTGTCCATATCCATGCTTCAAAGCTCTCATTTTCACTCACGCATAGAGAAAAATGACAATAGTTTCAGACTCTCAACTTACTCATGTTAATTATTTTCCCTTCCAACTCATCTCCACCTATTCAATGATCTTTCCACATAATTTTATGGTCTCTCTACCCTCTAGCCCAAACTTGAATGAGAAATCAAGGGGCTCATGATGGTTTAAAGTCTTCCCTCCACCTTTTTCCATAATACCTACCATTTCCATGCTAGGAAAAATGGTTGGTACATGCCATATTAATAGCACAAACACCACCTTACTCAATTGTGTCAATTCCTTATCAATGATGCATTAGAATCACCCATACTTTCATTACAAGTTTTTCTCTTTCCTTATCTTTCCTATTGTGGCACCCAAAACCATGTCATTACTCTCCTTTTCTATAGTTCTATATCGTTGAATACATGGGATGTGGCATGTTTCTCTATTCATATCCCTCTCTTTACCTCTTTGTATATATAACTCTCTCTATCTCTCTCTCTCTCTCTCCATCTCCATCTCCATCTCCATCTCCATCTCTATCACTATCTCTATCACTATCTCTATCTTCCTCTATATCTCTATCTCCTTACCTATCTCTACATCACTCTCTTCCCCCTCTATCTTTCCCACTATATCTATCTATCTCTACCTTTTTATATCTCTATCTCTCTATCTATCTATATCATGATATATATATATATATATATATATGTCTATTTCCATATCTCTCTCACCCACTCACACATCGTCCTTGTTTCTCCCTCCCTATCTATCTATATATATATATATATCTCACACACTCCTTGTTTCTCCCTCACTATATATATCTATATATATCTCACTCCCACACACACCTTTTTTCTCCCTACCTATCCTATCTCGATATCTCTATCTCTCCACCCTCTATCTCTCTACCTCTTTATTACATGTCTCCATCACCTCCATCATCTCTCACTCTTTCCCCCTCTATATCTATCTCACTATCTCTTTTGTACCTCTCTACCTATATCTCATTATCTTCACCTCTCTCTTATTCACTCTATTTCTCCCTCCATCTCTTCTACTCTCTCTCTATATAAATATCCCTCTCTCCATCTCTATCTATATAACTTCATGTAGTGTAGGAAAATGTATCCCTTACATTTTCACACTTGTTTGGGTCCTTATTAAAATAAAGTTCATTCATGCATTATTTTGTCCTATTTTGCATCCACAAGCCTAATTAAATACATTTTTTTTAGGATAATCTTGACATTTAACAATTGGAAAATCATAATTCAATGTTTTAGGTTGTGTGTTCCAGATCTAGTGATCTAGGACTCATGCGCCACCTTGGGCGTATGGGTCCCACCTAGGTTTCAAGGCCTAATTTTAAACATTGCATTGAACTTAACACTTCTTTTAGTTTTTGTCATGTGTTTAAGACATTAAGACTTATACACCCCAACAAGTGTATGAATACTGCTTTAACCAAGACCTATTTTAAATCAAATTCTTGGTGTGACTTTATTATCCTAGATTTGATGTCAGCTTGTAGTGTTGTAATTTTGAGAAATTTGGCATAAACAAGTATAAATACAAGGTTATTTCACATTATTTGATCTGAGTTTGCAAGTATACAAGTACTAATAGAAAATTTATGAGATCAAGAGTTCACAAGAGCATTCAAGAACAAAACATCAAGCATTTGGAGCAACATTCAAGATTCAAGCATCATGTCAAAGCATTTATACATCATGTGTTTTTTTGAGCTAACATTTGTGACGTAGGTTTTCATGATTCAAGCAAGCATTCAAGACAAATCTTTAAGCATTGAATCAAGAGTCAAGATCCACATCCATTGGAGTCATTTCACACAAGTTTGTAACCTTTATTTTAAGGGTTTGGTGAGTTGCAACATTGCATATTGTTCATTCATCATTCCTTCTATTTCATTTCATTTCAAGGTTTGATTACCAAAATAGGGTTTGACCAAGGAAAACTCATATTCCCTAACAAAAGAACATTTTTCTCTCTTCATGTGTGATTACAGATCTAGGTGAATTAGAGCTTGAAGATCCTTTTGAAGACAAAGTTGCAAGACTGAAGAAAATTTTCAAAGTTGTCAAGAAGTTGTCATATTCATGGAAACTCACCTACAGTCCAAAATTCAAAATTTTAGACTTGGAGATCAAACAAGATGAAAGCTATAGAAGATCACTAGAGGCTACAGAAGTTTCAGTCAAACCCTAATACTGGGACTAAATTTCCACTCTAGGCATATGAGTCCCAATATACCCCTTTTTGCTAGTTTTGTGTAGATCCTAATTTGTTAGTAGAAGATTCTAGATTCTACCCAGATTAGCAAGACTAAATCACCCAGTTTGATGTACGAGTCCCAGTGCACTTCAAAAACAAGTTTTAGGGTTTTAAGATCTTGTTTATACATCTCCTATCCTCTAGGTAATTTTTTTTTCTCTGTGTTTAGTAATCTAATTTCATGTCTTAAGTTTCTATTGTGCATGCATACTTGCATTTCTCCTTTGAAGCTTCATTTTGATGGTGAACCCCCATTTAATCACACCAAAGGAAACCTCCTACTAGTCCTACCTAGTAGTTCTCCCCTTCTCTCAATTGAGTCTCTTGGTTTGGGGATCTTAGTTTCCTAATGAATTGAGAGTGAAATAGGTCCCTAAGGCCTAGTTCCATCTCCTAAAAGGTGGAACCCTATTTCCGTTGGTTCACTTCCTATATCTTTATCTTTATCTTTTTATCTCCATCTCCCCATCCCTCATTGAAACCCTCACTTCCCCTCTCTATATATTTATTTCTATATCTTTCACCCTCTATCTTTCCCAAGTTATATAGCACTTTATCTCTCCTTTCTATCCATATCTCTCCCTCTTTCTATCCTTATTTCTCCCTCTTTCCCTATTACTCCATGTTTTTATATCTCTCTACTTCTCTCTCATCTCTATTTCTCTCCATACCTCACTATCTATTTATCTATCTCCCTCTCTATATCTCTCTCCATGTCTCTCTCCCAATCATATACATACATTCATACTCCTTGTTTCCCCCTCCCCATCTCTCTCCCCCTCTCTCTATACCTCTCTCTCTACCTATATCTCCCTATGTTTCTTTATTTCTCCCTATCCATCTCTATATCTCTATATCTCCATCTATCTATATCACTCTCTCTCCCTCTCTCCACCTCCCCTTCTCTACCCATCTCTCTTATTTACTCCATCTCTTCTCTCTATTTCTCTCCCTATCTCCCTCTCACTCTTCTCTCTATCTCTTTCTATCCATTTCTTTCTTTAACTCTATCTCCCCATCTCACTATATTGCTCCCTATCTCCTTATTTATTTCCCTATTCCTCTCTATCTCTCTCTATATCATCCTCTATATCTCTCCCTCTCTCCCTCTCCCTCTCCCTCTCTCTATATATTGAGCTATCTATATATATCTCTCTCTATCTCATTATCTATCCATCTCTTTAAACCCCTTAAACCTCTCCCTCTCTCTATAAATTGCTTCCAATCTCTATCTTTATCTTTTTTATCTCTCCTCTCATTCTTTCCCTCTCTCCCTCTATATATTTATCTCTTCCATCTCTCTCTCTTTCTCTCTCTCTCTCTCTCTCTCTCTCTCTCTCTCTCTCTCTCTCTCTCTCTCTCTCTCTCTCTCTCTCTCTCTCTCTCTCTCTCTCTCTCTCTCTCTCTATTTCTCCATCTTCTCTTCACATCCCTCTTCATCTATCCATCAAGCTCGATCTCCATCTCTAACTCTACCTTTCTCTCTATCTCTATACCTTATCTTTATTTCCTTACCCCTCCCTCTCTCTCTCGTGTTCCCTATTGCAAACATAACATGATCCCTTTCATCTCATGTACTACATAAATGTATGCAAAAAATAAAATAATATTTTTCCTAATTAACCTTCTACACCTCTTCGGTTTACATATCACACACCAAGGTGTGGTTGATGGTTTAATAAATATGAGACTGTCACAAATCAGAAAATTGAAATATTTTTAAAAAGTAATTTTTAAAATTTGAATAATAACATTTTATATTTTTTCTTTCAAAATTTTAAACACAAAATAAATTCATATATCTTTTATTATAAACATTTCAATAGATATTTTCACTTTCTCTCAAGAAATTCATAATTTAAAAAAAAGAAAAAATAGTAGCAAGCCTAAATACAAGCTACGTACAAGCTAAAATTATATAACTTTTACTTCAATAATTCATACATATTTTTAGTTTCTATAAAAAAAATTCTAGGTTTGTTATGAAAATAACATTGAGTCTAATCTCTCTATATGTATATGTATATGTATATGTATATGTATATGTGTGTGTGTGTGTGTGTGTGTGTGGGTGGGTGCCATAGACAAATGGCCCCTTTCCATTTTCATGGACTTTTAGGTCTTGTTTCACAATGTTTGGTCTATTTTGCTTTGATTTTATGTTGCAATGTGGTTTGAACATGCATATTTAGGTACTAAAATTCAAATAATGATTGTTAGAGTAAAGGTTTTAACTTAATTATGTTAATTAAGTTACCTTTATTCCTCTCTTAAGATTTCACCTTAGTTTGCATATTGTGGCATTTAATAATTATATTAATTATTAAATGTCTACCTATTGGGGTTACTTTTAGGTTTTGCATGATCTCCTTTTAAGGATTGATCTATTTGTATTATTTCAATTAAGTCAATGCAATCTCTCTTGAAGCTTGTAGAGCACTCTTGCTTTTTTTTTATCTCCATCTATTCCTTTTTGTGACAGGTTATTTGCATGCAGGTAATCTTTGAGTTCTGTGAAGTTGGATTTCACAACTTCTACATGGTATCAGAGCTCCAAACTTACTACTTCCTGTTCATGTTTTGAAGGATTTTTGGGAGCTTCGAGGGTTTGGGTTTTTTCCTTTTTTGATTTTAAGAGGTGGAAATTTTTAGTGCATCCAGGGTTAAATCAGATCTCTCCATTGAATCTAGAGCTACCGAAATAGTCAAGATCGACCTTTGTTTCGTCAAATTTGGCTTTCGTTTGTCAGATCTGTGAGGGTTTGAAGAAAGGGATTCTTTGCCAGATCCAGGGATGCTCAATTTTTCAGAGCATTTTGAGCCTAAACAAACCTCGCCATTATGTCCGCAGTGGTCCAAAACCCCAAAATTGACTATTCATTTGTCCATTTTAGACAAAGTTGATTTCTAAGGAAAATTTTTTTTGCCTGTACGACCCTATTCACCGTCTGAATGTAGTTCGAGGTGATTTAAAAAAAAAAAAATCGTTTGATTTTTTCTGCAATTTTTTTTTTTAAAAGATCAATTTCAAAAAACTATATTGAAAAGGGCATAGCATTTTTTTTTGTAAAGTTTTTTTTGGGTACCTATAGGGTACCTTACCCTGCGGGCCTCATACCATCAGACCTGCGGGTTCATTAATGGTACCCATAGGGTACCTGAGGGCCCATTAATACTGTCTGCCGGTAGCTTTAATGTCACTGGTGGTGGCTTCCAAACTGCCAGCTTTTTTTATGATTTTTTTTTAAATAAAAAAAAAATCAAAGTTTTTTAATATATTATTTTTAACAAAAAATATACATTGTTTTTTTTATTGTTTTTTTATAAAAGAACATTTTTTTCAAAAATAAGCCCAGTTGTGCAAATCCACCGACGGCCATTTGGCCATCAAATTTAAGCCTAGAGTTTTGTTGCGACGGCCGTATGACCGTCAAATTTAATGTCACACTGGTTTTTTCCCCGTTTGGAGTTGTTTTCTTCCAGAGGCCATAACTTGGGTATACGATATTTTTTTTGGCAAACAAGATATCATCAGAAAGCTGCTTCCGTCAGCTTTCCAATGGTGTGGATCTTATCATTGGTGTATTATACAACCAGTTGAAGTCAGAGGACCTGTTTTCAGTCCTGAGCTCGTAACTTTTGATTAGTTTCTCCATTTTTTGCGATCTCAGCGGCATTGGAACCATATTTCAGAGCTCTTCATTTTCATCCATGCACTTTTTCCATATTTCACTCCAGGTATATTTTATTCAGTTTTATGTGTTTTCACACTCTGGTGAATTACCTGGACATATTAGCTCTTGGGAACTTCTCGTTTGCATGGGATGCTTTGTTTTTGGCTGTTCTTCATGTATTTCCAATTTTTTTGTCCTTTGTGGGAATTTTGAGCATCTTTTCTCAGTAATATTTTCTATGTAAACGCATTGAGATAAAGTGCGACACTATTGTACATGTATTTTGGGGATTTCGCACATAAGGTTGTGCCATATTTTGTACTCACACTGTATTATAAAGTTTCATGGGGGGATTGTGTAGTGCCTTTGTTTTGCCATCACACCTTTGTCTAGTGAGTGTCCCTCCACAACAATAGTGGATCCATGTGATTCCAGCCTCATGCATGTGTGCTTTGTTTTGCACACCACTTTTTCAATTGCAGGTGCTTTCTTATGCACTTTCAGATGTTGTTTATTCTCCTTCATGCACTACAGGGTGTTACACAACATTTTAGTGGATCTGTCAGGCTCTCCAGTTAGCATTATGAGGAGGGGTATTATACTGTTCGTGCTAATGCTTCCTTAGTTTTTCCTTGGAAGGAATCTTCCATTCTCAGTTGATTAGTGTTCTTCAGACTATTGGCACCTGTATTTTCAACTTTCATCGGTTGAGTAGTGTTGTTGGGGTCACTCATATAGATTCATGTGCCATCTGTATCTTTGTTCCAAGTGTTTTCCTTCCTTTTCCATCTGATTCGAGTAGTGTCATTTGGGGCACTCATGCAAATTGTTGTCTTCTTGATCCTGGTCATCCTATCTTTAAAGGAGGTTCTTCAACACCATAGCAGTCATCTTTTGATAGTTGTTTGTAGCTTCTTCTGCTTCAGTGATGTTCTTCATGTCTTTCATCTCTTTTTGGAGTAGAGTTTTTCCCATGAGGTTTTCTCTATTTCTCCACTTTATAGAGATTTGGTTGTATTCAAGTACCTCATCAACGGCCTAGTTTTCAGGACCCTTGTTTGCTTTCATGCATTGTAGTTACCTTTGCTTTCTTGCACATGTTTGTAGCTGCACTGTTGCTCATCTTAAGGGGGGGTGTTAGAGTAAAGGTTTAACTTAATTATGTTAATTAAGTTACCTTTATTCCTCTCTTAAGATTTCACTTTAGTTTGCATATTGTGACATTTAATAATTATATTAATTATTAAATGTCTACCTATTAGGGTTACTTTTAGGTTTTGCATGATATCCTTTTAAGGATTGATCTCTTTGTATTATTTGAATTAAGTCAATGCAATCTCTCTTGAAGCTTGCATAGCACCCTTGCTTTTTTTGTCTCCATCTATTCCTTTTTGTAACAGGTTATTTGCATGCAGGTGATCTTCGAGGTCTGTGAAGTTGGCTTTCACAACTTCTACAATGATGTCTTGTGAAGGTGTTCTAAAACATTTCTACACTCTTCTAGACTCTATTCATTACAATTCACCTAAAAATTACCTTTTCATCACTAAACAAGTCGTATTTTGAAGTGTCATAAAGTCTTGCAATAGGATTTCATGCTTTTCTAGGCATATCTTCACTATTTACACCTCTTATGCTTCATTTGACCCCTTTATGCCCTTATAAGATTTAATTAAGTGTATTTTTTAATGTAAACCTGACAAATAACATTAAATGTGACTTAATTCCTGACACCCATTTTCAAGTCCTAGGTGGGACCCATTCGCCATGGGTGGCAAATGAGTCCCCCTTGGCTCCAAATTCAAAATATTTCAAATTTTCTTTTGGATTTTTATTCAAAATCACTTGATGTCGATCTGTGATGAGGTATTAACGGGTTAATAAAGCACAAGAATGTATAAATAAATGTTTTTACATCCATTTCAACCCCCATTCATAAAATTATTCATCAAGTTCACGTATTCACTCATTCAAGAACTTTGCATCACCTAATCAAGCATTCATCAAGCATTTTGAAGCATCCATTGACACAACTTCAGATTTTCTTCATCAAGGGTTTGGTAAGTTGATAGAATTTTCATGTTATTTTTTTATCATTCTCTTTCATTTAATTATTTCATTAAGGGTTTGATTACCAAAGTGGAGTTTGACCAAGGAAAACCCCTACTAACCCTCAACCATTTTTCCCCTCTTGCATGTGTGTTTGCAGACTTTTGTATTTAGATTTAACAATAATTTAGGTGTTGAAGAGTGGTCAAAAAGTCAACAAGGTGTTTCAAGCAAATCAACCACATCTCAAGCTTGGAGAAGGTGTTTTGTCTGTTTCCTATAGAATTGACTTCGACAACCCGATAAGTAGACATCCTTAGATTTGGTGTTGCAGAGTTGTCTCCTGATTTCTCAAAATTTTGGGAGAGGACTGATTCTCCACCAATGGTGAATGAGTCCCACTTTAAGGTTGGAAATCTAAGTTTTGTCAGATTTCAAATCCAAATGCTCAAAAACTTGTTCTTAACAGTTTTTCATCAGAAGTAGGATTGATTCACCACCTTGGGCGAATGAGTCCTGCTAGTGATTTTTTGTAATTCTAGACAACATCTAGAACATTCCAGAATCTTCATCAAACCTCTAGGTACACACTAATTCAACTCATTTCTTTCTATTTTGCACTTATTTATTCAAAGCTCTTTTTTTGCATATCACATTGTGTTTTCCAACATAACATAAATATTAAGTTTTGCATACATAATCAGTCATTTAGATCAATTAATGTCATTTAGTTCATTTAATTTAGTCTAAATAACATCATGCATCCCCTAATTTGAGTGAACCACATTGATTTTTTTGTGAGGTTTATCTCTCTCCTTTTAGGTGAAACATCCTAAGAGTGCAAGAGTAGCCTGTAAACCTCATGCCCAAAAATCTACAGTTCAATATGTATATACATACATACATACATACATACATACATATACATACACACACACACACACACACAAACACACACACACACACATATATGTATATATATGTATATATATATATATATGTATAT
>VDFB02000017.1:479394120-479580706 GCA_007258455.2 Sequoia sempervirens | reverse complement strand
ATATATATATATATATAAGGATATAAATATATCAATAAACACCCAAACATACATATATTTCAACATGAGGGCAGAAGTACAGAGACAAACATTAAATTGGAGAACAAAAGAATAAAAAAGAGCAATAAATATTTACACATACCCAGATATTTTCAAATTTTCAAAAGCATTGTTTTTCAAAAGGGGAAATCACTTTTCTCTAATTACTATTTTGATAATTGGTATGTTTCAGAAGATTGGGTTTTTCTTTGTTTTGACAATATCTGGAACCATATAATAACTTTGATTTTCCTTGTTTTCTAGTATGATAACTTGCCCTAGTTTCAGTTTTCAACAGAGGGTTTTATACATTTACAAAAAAATCATTTTTAATACAATATATCTTCTCTTTTCAGAAATAACCCAAAAAGGTATGAGAAGAGAATGACGAGAGAAACCTGGAGTCCAATGCGAATTTGAAGATGCCTGCTTGACTCTGATGCTCTCGAATCCGATTCCAATCCTTAGTCCAGAACGAACTCCACCTTCACTTGAGCACTTCAACTTTCTGTTCTTCTGTGTGTGTGTGTGAACTCCCAAGAATTCATAATTAAATAAAATATATTCTTCATCTCCCCAAGGCTCTCCCCAAAAATCCAGATAAAAAGAAAAATCAATCTTTAAAACAAGCTTTCTTTTCAACACCCAAACCCTATTGGCTCACCCTGTCTTTTCATTCTTTTATTTGTTTTAATTACTTTAATTCCTATTTTGTAACTTTTCTTGCACCACACATTATATATTTAATTTAAATAAATTATTCACATAATTATCCACCACCAAATTAAATTAATTAAAATAATTAAGCCATATTTAATATTTAATTATTAAATAATTGCAATATATGATTTTCCAAAAATAATTAAATTATTTAAATATTTAAATACCATTCAATCCAGCATTAAAATTAAATACTTTATTTCAATCATTAAGATAAATCATAATTATAAATGCCCTCATAAATAAAATAAGACAAAACACATAACACAACAGACAATGACGACAGTTACACAAAATCAATAACTATACCAAACAACGAGACGACCTGACATCATGGAACGGGAGGACTTCATCGTCACCTCTGTATCAACATTTATCCGTTGGGTTATTTGGTGCTCGCCCTGTCCTGCCGAAGCAGGTGGAATCGAGACTTATACCTGCAATCCTGCATACAAACGAAGTTGTGTACATGTGCATATAAACATATATATATCAAAGCATTAAAACAAGTTACTGCATTGTGAGAAGGAATTGCAACATAACAGGGCACTCGCAAACGAGTGATGCTATATTGTCCTTCGTCACACCTATTCTAACAATTATAGCATAGTCAAAGAATTACATTTCTAACTAACAATCACCTCCTAACATATTAATTTAAATCATTGCATCATATCACAATTCATAAAATTAACAGATATAATCAACCATAATGTCATATAAAGTAATCATGTCCAAAATGAAATAACATCGTCTAGCATCTAACTAACCATATCAAACAATAGCAGTATCATCATAGTATCTGACTAACCACATCAATAATAACAGTAACATCATAGTATCTGAGCATCAAAACAAAACATAAAACCACTGAGTCCATCTAGCAACCAGGAGGGTTATTACATCCTCCCCCCCTTAAATACAGCTTACTCCTGTAAGCCAGAAAACAAGTATGGGTAGGATTCTCGCATACGGGAAGCATCCTCCCAAGTCGCTGAAGCCTCATCATTAGGATCCCACTGGACCCTCACCTGCTCAATATCCCTGCCTCTGAGTACGAGCCTCCTGTGCTGCACCACGGCCACGGGCTCTAGAGCTAGTTGCCCGTCCTCGACCTGTAGAGCATTCCAATCAAGAACATGAGTAACATCCGAAAAGTAAGGCCTAAGAACTGAAACATGAAAGACATCGTGAATCCGCGACAGACTAGGTGGCAAAGCTAGGCGATAGGCAACAGGACCAATACGCTCCAACACCTCAAACGGACCCACGAAACGGGGTGCAAGCTTAGAACCCTTTCCATAACGAATAGGGCTCTTCCGAGGACGAACTCTGAGGAACACCCTATCTCCTATAGCAAACTGTCGATCTACCCTGTGTGCATCAGCAAATTTCTTCTGCCTATCTTGAGCTGCTACCAGATGCTCTCGGATGCGAGCTACCTGTTGCTCCATGTCCCGAAGCATCTCAGGTCCAAGAAGAACCCTGTCCTCTAATCGATCCCAACTCAAAGGGGTACGACAAGGACGACCATACAAAGCCTGAAATGGAGCCATGCCAATCGAACTGTGATAGCCATTATTGTAGGCAAACTCAACCAAATGTAGGTAGTCTTCCCAACGAGACTGCTGGTCCATGACATACATAAAGCATATCCTCGAGCACCTGATTAACTCTCTCAGTCTGACCATCTGTCTCAGGATGGTAGGCAGAACTAAAATTCAACTTAGTCCCTAAGGACCGCTGAAGGGATGTCCATAATGCAGAAGTGAATACCGGATCTCTGTCAGAAATAATCCTGCGCGGTATCCCATGTAGTCTAACAATATCCTCCATGAACACCCTAGCCACCACTGAAGCAGTATATGAAGATCGAATAGGAGAGAAATGGGCTACCTTGGTCAACCTGTCAACAGTGACCATGATAGCGTCGTGTCGCCTGGAAGACATGGGCAACCCGACTATAAAATCCATAGAAATGATGTCCCACTTCCACTCTGGAACAAGATGCGGCTGCAACAAGCCTGCCGGATGATGATGCTCGGCCTTCACTCTCTGACACTCGAGACACCTAGCCACAAAATCAGCAATGTCACGCTTCAATCCTGCCCAAAAATATAGTGCACGAAGATCAGCGTACATCTTCTTAACTCCTGGGTGTGCCGAATAAGGAGCTCTATGAGCTTCCGTCAAAATAAGGGTACGAAGACCCTCTGCAGGAGGTACGTACATACGGCCTGCATAGCGCAAAACACCATCCGAATCCAAAGAGTATCCTGCAAATTTACCTTCTAAGGCTCTTCCCGACTCAATCTCTGCCTTCACTGCCTGATACCAATCATCAGAAGAAAGAGCTGCAACAATCTGACTCCTCAAATCCACCTCAAGAGTCATAGCGGATAACTCATGCCTGCGTCTGCTCAAGGCATCTGCTACAACATTCTCCTTACCCTGAATATACTTCACCTCAAAGTCGTACTCACACAAAAATTCCATCCACCTTCTCTGTCTTGCATTCAAGTTCGGCTGCGTGAAGATGTACTGTAGACTACGGTGATCTGTATGCAACTCGAACCGATGCCCAAGGAGAAAATGTCTCCACCTCACCAAGGCATGCACAACTGCGGCTAACTCCAAATCGTGAGTGGGGTAATTAAGTTCATGGTCCTTCAGTTTCCGTGACTCATAAGCAATCACTCGACCTTCCTGCATCAACACAGCCCCTAAACCTTCCAAAGAAGCATCTGTACAAACAACAAAATCACCTGCCGGATCAGGAACTGCTAAGATTGGAGCACTAGTCAACTTATCCTTCAGAGTCTGGAAAGCTAACTGACATTGATCAGACCAAAGAAATTTCTTTCCCTTCCTCTGCAAAGAGGTGATAGGATGAGCCAATCTAGAAAACCCCTGAACAAACCGCCTATAATATCCTGCAAGTCCCATGAAGCTGCGAATCTCTGAGACATTGGTGGGTGCAGGCCAATCCACAATGGCCTGAATCTTTGCAGGATCGACTGATATCCCCTCACCGGAAATCACATGGCCCAAATACTAAACTTTAGTCTTGTAAAAGTCACACTTTTTGAGGTTGGAAAACAACTGATTATCCCTTAAGCACTGCAATACCTGCTTTAGATGTTCTTCATGTTCCTCCATCGACCTAGAATAGATCAGGATGTCATCGAGAAACACTAGAACGAATTTATCCAAGTATGTACGGAAGACTCCATTCATTAGACTCATGAAGACTGAAGGTGCATTCGTTAACCCGAACGGCATCACAGTGAACTCGTAATGTCCGTATCGAGTTCGAAATGTTGTTTTGTGAATATCGGCATCTGCAATCCTCAACTGGTGGTATCCCGATTTGAGATCTATCTTAGAGAACACCTTTGCCCCTTTTATCTGATCGAAGAGATCGTCAATCCTGGGCAATGGATATCGGTTCTTCACTGTTACCTTATTCAACTGTCTGTAGTCAATACACAAGCGAAGAGAACCATCCTTCTTTTTCACAAATATCACAGGTGCTCCCCAAGGAGAAACACTTGGGCGGATAAAGCCCTTGGCCAACAATTCTTCCAACTGAAGACGGAGTTCCTGTAGTTCCTGTGTTGTCATCCGATATGGAGCTCGAGATATGGGCTCGGCTCCAGGTACCAGATCAATCCGGAAATCCACATCTCGCTTAGGCGGCATACCAGGAATCTCCTCTGGAAACACATCAGAAAAACCCTTAAGAAGGGGGTAATCATCCAATGACAACCCCTGACTATCCTCAGATTCCAAGTCACTCACAGATACTGCAAATAGCTGACAACCCTGTCGGAAGTGCCTTTTGAGCTGCATGGCAGAGATCATACGTAATGAGATGGGCCTCTGAATGCCCAAGATCTCCACCTCCTTACCGGAGTCATCAGTGCACTTTACTGCCTTTCGTCGACAGTCAATCATAGCACGATGTGCACTCAACCAGTCCATGCCTAGGACAATATCATAAGAACCGAGTGGCAGAATTCTGAGGTCCACCTTGGTTGACATTTCACCTATACTCAAATTACAATCCTGCACAAGCTTCTCTACCACAACCCTTGATCCTGATGCTAATTCGACATGCCATTTTACGCCTTGACTAATTGCCACCAAACCACATCGCTCAACAACTAAAGGTGATATAAAGGAATCAGAAGCACCAGAATCAAAAAGTATAGAAATGCTAGAATTATTCAACACACCTGATGCCTCAACCACTGTGTTCTGATGGACTGCCTGACGATTATCCACTGAAGCAAACACACGATGAGATCTCCCTGCATCACCTACTGTCGGCTCTGATGCTGCTGGCCTCTGATTAAATCCGGAGGTGTTCTTCTGAGGACACATCCTAGCAATATGCCCCGGCTGTCCACAAGAGAAACACCCAGTGCCTCTGCCAAAACCTCTGCCCCCTGATGGAGCATTTGACTGCTGAAAACTCCCACGAGTCGGTGCTGACTGGAAGCTAGGTGCAGGCTGTACAAAACGTTCCTGTCGAACCCGGTTCCTGCTCCGATCCCTGCGAAACTGAGAATTGCCACCCTGTTGAGATTGATTGTATTTCTGTTTTGACTGCTGCTGCTGAGGCTGCTGCTGCTGATAACCCCCTTTCGAGGGTGGGTACCTGTTCTTGGAAGATCCTGCTCCCTGTGACTGCCCTCCATGAGCAACATAACCAGGTGCGGGTGTGCTACCAATCTGTACTCCGATGTGACCACCCAAAGCCATGGCCAAATTCTCCTCTACTAAGCGAGCCTTCTCCACTGCCATCTCCATCGTCTTCGGCTCGAAGACTCGTACACCACCACTGATGCGGGCATTTAAGCCCCGAACAAAATGCTGCACTAACATGCCCTCATCGTGGCTAATCCCTGCATACTGCTTCAACTCATAGAAGCGCCTCTCATACTGCTCCACTGACATAGACAACTGCTTGAGATCGTGAAACTCGTCAGCCCTGCGTTGCCTCCAGTGGTCTGAGAGGAAACGAGCTCTGAACCTGTCAAGGAACAACTCCCAAGTAACCATACTGAGATCAAGATGCAGTTTCTGTTCCTCAAGGCGCCACCAAGTAGACGCGAAGCCTCGCAAGTGCATCACTGCGCACCGAGCCTTGGTATTGCTACCGTAGGGGTGCATGGCGAAGCAACGGTCTAAGTCAATTAACCAGGTCTCAGCCTCAAGACCTCCTCCAGAACCATCAAAAGTAGGAGGGTGTGCCCTCATCAGATCTCTCATATGGCCTGCTACAACTGCATCTGGAACCACATCTGTATCCTGCGCCTCGGAGACCTCTCTCTCTCCCTCTCCACCTGGTGTACCTCATCTGGCCTGGGTCCCAATCGGTCAAGAATCTCGCCAAGTATGTACTGTAACTGACCGTCTAGACCTGGCGGTGCTGGATTCTGGCCACCTGATGGAACGCTATGAAGACTCTGCTGTTCCTCATGCTCAGAGCCATGGGAACTAGGAACTGAGGGACTTCGCCGGTTTGCTCCACGTCCGGCACCACGGCCTCTTCCACGACCACGTCCTCTACCTCGAGGCATAGTTCTGCGCCACAAGATAAAGTACGACATGAGCACAAGAGTTGCACAAACGGTAACCTAATGGACTACACTACCCAAAGACCCTAGCGTTTGCAACCTTGGCTCTGATACCAAGTTGTAACGCCCGTCGTGCAAACCCCAGAGAACACACACATAATGCGAATAATTTTTTTTTTAAATAATAGAAATAACATGTAACAACATTAAATCATAAACACATAGCATAACACATAGCATTAAAACCACATGGTTCTCTGGGGCACGCGAGGTTACATTGAAATCACAACACAACATAATGATAATGAAAACAACATAACCATTTAATTTATAAAAACCATATACAAAGATACAACTGATAGCCATGATGCGAGTATGACAACATCGCATAATTACATCCATGATAAATCTTTTAACATGATCCAATTCAAACCTAACTATTACATCATTGAAATAATATTACATTACAATCTTCTTTGATACAAGAATTACATTGAATTTCCCAACATGGGGATTGATACAAAATAATGAACATGAAGTACAACTGATCACTGGAACATCTGCACTGCGGAAAGCTAAGATGACAAGACGCTGATGGGGAACCCAACGGGTGCGGAGCACGTTCCACCCAACCATGTGAATTACAAAGTAACTCACCCCCCGTGCTCAGAGGTGACGAGGAAGTGAACCCGACCATGGATGTCAACCGACTCAACAACATGATACATAACAAGTATAACTCAAATATGCAATGCACAACCATCGACGTACTCAAATCACATAACAAGTTAAACTAAGAACTCATCACGATAACATGAAGTAATATCACTTAAACAGTCACAAATCAAATTCACAAGAAATCAAAGATACATCACAAAAGATAACATCCAGAGGCAACAATAACAAAGCACAAGGGTGTCAAGTGGAGAGTGTCATCGCATAGCTCTCATGGGATTTCCTGGCCCTTCCTCCAACTGAGGCGCCGGCACCCATCTATGGATCTCCTGGCCCTTCCTCCTAACTGAGGCGCCGGCACCATAGGGTAGCTGATGCGGAGCCAATAGTCTCTCGTGAAGACGAAACTATGACTATGCCGACCACGGCCTTCCCAGCCTATCACTAGTCTAAGGTAGCCCTAATGCATAGCCGAGGAATCCAAAGTTTTATTATCTTGTGTGATTAAACTACCCTTCCCCCTAAATCTATTGTTTAGGTTATCACTTGTTTACTACTCTTCGAGGGTTATCCTGGCCCTTCCTCATTCGAGGCGCCGGCGCCCATGAAGAGCCACTCTCCCACCCATGACCCCTAACATATCTCCAATCAGGCAAGGGTTGGACTAACACATAAAGTCATAAAACCAATATCCAAAACACGAGGCATAAACCATCCCGCAACTACACATAAGCAACAAACTTGCAAACCCGTCCAACCCTTCCTAGCATAACACCAATAACGCTCAATAGCATAAACAAGAGAAATTAACATTTAAATTCACAAGCCTCTGGAACAAAATTTCACAGTCCAATACGGTTCCCACATCGACGACACTGAACGAGGAAACTGCAACAGGAAAGGAAAACCCACATCACATTCACAAGGTTGTACTATTCCGTTTGTTCCGATCCATTTATACAAGTAAATTCATTTGTTTCAACAAATTCTACAAACACAATTAAAAGCTAACGCTTGTCTATCAGGTTTATTTAAAACAAAGAATGATACACGTTACCCAATTTCCATATATACAATTTACCTAAATAAGAACAAAATTAAATATAAAAGAAATCCCACCTAAAATTTACATTTATACCATATAATAAATTTCACCAAAATTAAATAATCATCATAATCTTATTTAAATAAATAATATTAAATAATTATAAACTTTATTCTATTTATTTCATTTTTACTTTATACCTTTAAAATAAACATATTATAAATATATTTCCATTAAATAAAAAAAAATAAAAAATTTAAAAACAAAATAAAATAAAATAAAATACTAAATATATATATTTATTTATATATATAAATTATAAATAAATATATATATATATATTTATTTATAATTTATATATATATAAAATATTAAAAAAAATAATAAAAACAAAATAAATGAAAAGGCGGTGGCCATTGTCTCACAGCATTCCCAAGGAGGGATATAGAGTCCTTGGATGCGGTTAAAGACAAATAAAGGAAAGAGTCCTTAGGATCTCCTCCTTTGGGCTGCTGTGGCAGGAGAGGAGGGACGGGTACGACCCCTTCCCTTCCCAAAAAAACTTTAATTTATTTATAAAAAACATAAATACAAAAAAAACAACGAAATTTCATATATCTTATTTTATTTTATTTAAAAAAAAAAAAAAACCATGAACGAAATATTTACTGCGCACAGTCAATCACGGATTTCAAGAATTCGATTTTCGTTTTCTGATAAAAACCACATAAATATTTAACAGTAAGGATTTTAATGGAGATATAAGCAGATATATATATATATATATATATATATATATATATATATATATCAGGATATAAATATATCAATAAACACCCAAACATACATATATTTCAACATGAGGGCAGAAGTACAGAGACAAACATTAAATTGGAGAACAAAAGAATAAAAAAGAGCAATAAATATTTACACATAACCAGATATTTTCAAATTTTCAAAAGCATTGTTTTTCAAAAGGGGAAATCACTTTTCTCTAATTACTATTTTGATAATTGGTATGTTTCAGAAGATTGGGTTTTTCTTTGTTTTGACAATATCTGGAACCATATAATAACTTTGATTTTCCTTGTTTTCTAGTATGATAACTTGCCCTAGTTTCAGTTTTCAACAGAGGGTTTTCTACATTTACAAAAAAATCATTTTTAATACAATATATCTTCTCTTTTCAGAAATAACCCAAAAAGGTATGAGAAGAGAATGACGAGAGAAACCTGGAGTCCAATGCGAATTTGAAGATGCCTGCTTGACTCTGATGCTCTCGAATCCGATTCCAATCCTTAGTCCAGAACGAACTCCACCTTCACTTGAGCACTTCAACTTTCTGTTCTTCTGTGTGTGTGTGAGAACTCCCAAGAATTCATAATTAAATAAAATATATTCTTCATCTCCCCAAGGCTCTCCCCAAAAATCCAGATAAAAAGAAAAATCAATCTTTAAAACAAGCTTTCTTTTCAACACCCAAACCCTATTGGCTCACACTGTCTTTTCATTCTTTTATTTGTTTTAATTACTTTAATTCCTGTTTTGTAACTTTTCTTGCACCACACATTATATATTTAATTTAAATAAATTATTCACATAATTATCCACCACCAAATTAAATTAATTAAAATAATTAAGCCATATTTAATATTTAATTATTAAATAATTGCAATATATGATTTTCCAAAAATAATTAAATTATTTAAATATTTAAATACCATTCAATCCAGCATGAAAATTAAATACTTTATTTCAATCATTAAGATAAATCATAATTATAAATGCCCTCATAAATAAAATAAGACAAAACACATAACACAACAGACAATGACGACAGTTACACAAAATCAATAACTATACCAAACAACGAGACGACCTGACATCATGGCACGAGAGGACTTCATCGTCACCTCTGTATCAACATTTATCCGTTGGGTTATTTGGTGCTCGCCCTGTCCTGCCGAAGCAGGTGGAATCGAGACTTATACCTGCAATCCTGCATACAAACGAAGTTGTGTACATGTGCATATAAACATATATATATCAAAGCATTAAAACAAGTTACGGCATTGTGAGAAGGAATTGCAACATAACAGGGCACTCGCAAACGAGTGATGCTATATTGTCCTTCGTCACACCTATTCTAACAATTATAGCATAGTCAAAGAATTACATTTCTAACTAACAATCACCTCCTAACATATTAATTTAAATCATTGCATCATATCACAATTCATAAAATTAACAGATATAATCAACCATAATGTCATATAAAGTAATCATGTCCAAAATGAAATAACATCGTCTAGCATCTAAACTAACCATATCAAACAATAGCAGCATCATCATAGTATCTGACTAACCACATCAATAATAACAGTACCATCATAGTATCTGGGCATCAAAACAAAACATAAAACCACTGAGTCCATCTAGCAACCAGGAGGGTTATTACAAGGTGTTCTAAAAACCATTAATACCTCTCTATATTCCAAATTAGCTAGACAACAAGTGTCAAGGATGCCAATGAGGTGGACAACTCCATAATTACTACCTAAGTGTATGATTAAAACTATACAGTAACATGCCCCCTTAAGCATAACTTAGGTGGGAACAAAAAGCAATGGAAATTTGAGTCCCAACAATAAGGCTTGATAAGGTACTCATTTACAATGTAAAATATCAAATAAAGTAGAGAAAGATAGAAAACCCAATGGGAAAAATCTATACTCCAAAAATAAAGTAATATTAGACATTTTACAAAACAAGAGAAGTAATACAATAGATCTTGCAATCACTCATAGAACATTTCCTTTTGATTTCTCATTTTCCATTTTAGTCTATGTAGATAAAAAAGATCCAAAATTTTCTGTAGTGTAGGAAAATGAATACCCTTGCATTTTCACACTTGTTTGGGCCTGCCTTGCTTTATTTATCCCTATTTATGTCTTAATTGGTCCTATTTTGCATCCATAAGCCTAATAAATTATATCTTTTATGGCTAATCCCGACAAACATCAAAAGGGAAATTTTAATTTAACGATTCTGGCTATGTGTCCCTGATTTTTGGATTAGGACTAAGATGCCACCTAGGGTATCTTTGTCCTCCAAAGCTCTTGGGACCCTATTTTTAAATGTGCCTTAAAGTGGCCCCTTTTCTGAGTTAGCGCCTTGGGTTTCATGCCTCAGGACTAAGATGCCACCTAGGGAATCTTAGTCCCCCTTAAGGTATTTTCAAGATTTAATTTATGTAATAGGTATGTGTAGGATCATCATGGAAAAAATAGGCCCTTAAGTGGCAAAAAAATTAGAAATATCAGAGTTAGGCAACTTGACGTAAAAATTTGAATAATTTATCTATATTATTTCAAAAATATGTAAGAATATAATCTGTAGCAAATTGAATGTAGTTTCTAAACTACTAGGTTTATTTTTTTAAAAATAAAAATCTATTTGGTGAAAATTTGAAATTTCAATGCAAGAGTACTTAAATTTTAGGGAAAAAATAAGAAGTAGGTATCTGTCTAACCACCCTAACCACAATAAAATGATAATAAATTTTTATAAGATTTTAGATATAAGTAGAGGACTCATGTCCTGATGTGATGCATATTTTTTTGTAATTTTTTTCCAAGTAAATAATTAATTATGAATTTTTAATTACAACTTTTAAAAATATAAAAAATCATACATGTCTGACCACCTTACTTTGGTCAAAACTTCATGAAATTCAATTTTCTTTTTTTAATCCTATACTATCCTAGAATTTGACACATGTTTTGGATTCAAAAAATGTGATACCATTTGAAATCTATAGATATTTTTCAATCAACCTATCAATCAGGACTTTAGTCATAATTCAAATAGAAAATGAATAATAATTATTTATTAAATTCAAAGTAAAGAATAATTTATATTGGTGGAAAGCTAATAATTTCCTTTAAAAACCCTTTTCATTTCATCAATTTTGGGTTAAAAAAAGTCATCAGCCACATACCCTACACATATTCATCATATCACACTTTTTGGCCCATCATGATTCTACACATACACTATTAACGTCCCACCACGTAACCCTAGAGGACGATGCTAACACAACGAAAGTGTAACAATTTTTTTTTTTTAAGTGTAAATAACAAGTAAAGTGAGCTACACTTAACACATACATCCTTTAAGGTACACACCAACACTTACATTCCCATAATATACAAAAATAGACTAATCCATAGCATTAAATAATAATCATGAAATAAATAACATACATCCAAAGTATTAAACTCACCTCATTAGATACAAAGTACATTATGAATCATTCATAGATTGCATTTATTCAGTATAGTACTTACAAAGCTCATTTCCAAAATGAGGAAGATCATACAATAATGTTACAATAACAACATGATATAAGAATCCTCCTCGGATACAAATGAGTAGTACAAATACATAGGAATCCAACTGATACAAAAGTACATAAGAGATGGAACATATCTGTAGAGCCTTAAAAATGCATGATTCTTATGGAGTAAGAACCACCATTTTAACCCACATCAATAGAGCCATTCTAATTAAAAGCAAAACCAAAAATACAAATTTAAACTACAAAAACAAAATAATGCTTTTAAAAGAAATCAATCTCCATTGTTTCCCTATCACCAAGATCTTTGTTTATGCATTTTCTCTCAGATTTTTATGAGCACAAAATGCAATAAAGAGGCTATGGTGAATGAGAAATGCAAGCAAGATGCAAAGATCATATGAGTATGTAAATTTGTGAGAAAAATTTGTGTGCCCCCAAATGAGAGGGAAATCCCCTTTTAAATAGGAGTTCCCTAAGGATGGAGAGGGGTTGAAGATGAAATGTGGGATAAAAGATGAGAAAGAAGGAAATGCCATTATCCCACATTGTTGGGTTAAATGTTATGCATGAGAATGAAAGTGATAAAAGGGATATTAGATTAAAATGTACCTAAATGATTAAATATGAATAAAATGATTTAAAGATGCTTTACTAAAATTCAATATTTCATGAATAATTTATGCAAATGATATGATTAATATACAAGTTATGATAATTAGTTTATTATGAAATAATAATCAATGACTATGATAATTGATTTATTAATGAATATGAAACAATTATGGATGATAATGATAATTGATTTAATATGGAAATGATGTTTATGACTTATTATGCAAATGGATTATGAATGATTATATTTTATTATGCAAATGGGTATGAATGATAGTGCAAATGGACATGAATGTTAATGCAACAAATATTGAACGAGCATGAGATGGTTCAATGATTTGATGAAATGGATGAATAGAAGAAAGTATTGAATGAATTGATTAAGTAAATAATAATATCTATTTAATCAATAGATGAATATCGTTATGATTGTGAGGACAACTTTGAGTGTCTACAATATCAACTAGAACATGTGAGCTCTCCAATATAGAAGATCCTGCCATCATGAACATGAAGTGGAAACCCAATGGTGTAAGGTGCACATTCCACCCAACCAAGTGGTACCCAAAGGCCCACCCCCTATGCTAGGAGATAGTAAAATGGATTCCTAGGCAAAACCAACAACCTCTAGACATAGGAAACACACAAAACTATACCATACAAGAACAATACATAACTAAAGGTTACATTTACTTCTAGAGTAAAATAATCAAGTATATCAAATACACAATACATACTATTGTCATAGGAGGAGTGTCATCACAAAGCTGCATGGATTACCCTAGTAGATCTTCCTAGGCCCCAACCCCCATCTTGGGTTATCTTGGTAGCCTCTCACGACCTCCGGCCCCACATGCAAACTGATGGAGAATCAGTTATATTTCGAAGGGACAAGATAATGATCTTTCCATTCCAGGCCTTCCCATCTCATCCCAAGTCTAAACAATCCATTGAGACCATGAGCAGGGCACAATTAACAAGTTATATGATTTAAGCTACGAGCATGTGCAGGATCATCATGGAAAAAAATAGGCCCTTAAGTGGCAAAAAATTTAGAAAAATCAGAGTTAGACAACTTGACGTAAAAATTTGAATAAATTATCTATATTATTTCAAAAATATGTAAGAATACAATCTATAGAAAATTGAATGTAGTTTCTAAAATACTACATTTTAAAAAAAAATATATATATATTTGGTGAAATTTTGAAATTTCAATGCAGTGGTACTTAAATTTCAGGGAAAAACTAAGAAGTAGGTGTTTGTTTGACCACCCTAACCATAATAAAATGATAATATTTTTTATAATATTTCAGATATAAGTAGAGGACTCATGCCCCGATGTGATGCATATTTTTTTATAATTTTTTCCAAGTAAATAATTAATTATGAATTTTTTATTAAATTTTTTTAAAAAATATAAAACCCCATATGTCTGACCACCTTAACTTGGTCAAAACTTCATGAAATTAAAAAATTATTTTTTTAATCCTATAGTATGCAAAGCATAGAATGTGACGCATGTTTTGGATTAAAAAAATGTGATATTGTTTGAAAGCTATAGATGTTTTTCAATCAACCTATCAATCATTTAGTCGTAATTTGAATAGAAAATGAATAATAATTATATCGGTGGAAAGTTGAGAATCTCCTTTAAAAACCCTTTTCATTTCATCAATTTTGGGTAAAAAAATAGTCATTAGCCACATACCCATCATATTGCCACTTTTTGGACCATCATGATCCTACACATACCCAGGTACCCTTTCCCCTAATACAATTATTTAGTTTCCATTGAATTAACTAACTCTTACATGAGTTACCCTAGCACCACTTTGTGCATCGACCCCCATTGAGAGCCACTCCCCTACTAACAACACAATGATCTAATTCACAACCAAGGGTAAACATAGTGCAAAAAATGGATATTAAATCCCAATCCAAAATATAAGAGGCAACACAACCCGTTCAAAGTAACCAAGTGTTTAAATAGAATCACAACCAAGTGCACTACCCAAGGGAAATCAAAGGGTTGAACCACAAATCACAACAACCGGGCTTCATAAAATAACATCATCTGGAAGACTTACATACATGACTAACCAATTTCCCCAAAGATGTGAACAAAAGAAATCATAATTTAAATAGGAAATTCAAGCAGGAAATAAATCTACCATTAGGATTTCCTAAATCTAATTTCCATTTCAAGAAAATACAATAATACATTGCCCAAATAAACTAGATTATTACAATTTCAATTGTACAGACAAATAAAGAAATTAAATCTATTTGTTTATATCAATTTCCAGATTACATCTAAATAAAAAACAATTTCCTCTTTTAAAAAATTTCATTTTAAAATATCTAACTAGTGCTTTTAATGCATCCATTATAACAAAATATATCTTTAAATATATATATATATATATAAATAAATAATTATATATGTATATATCCATAAATATATTATTTAATTATTTATATATATATATATATATAAATGAATATATATTTACATACATACATACATACATACATATATATATTATATTTTAAAATTTTAAGAAAACATATTAAAAACAAAATTGAATTAATTGAGTGGACAAAACTTCATTGTCATTGGTTGTGTGCAGCTAGAACCTCCCATGGGCCCAACCACTGTGGGGCAGCACTGGCTTCCTCCACACCTACCTCCCCCATGGGGGCGGCTGTTGTGGAGATAGTCCAATGCCTCCCATATATAATACTTATAAACTTTTGAATATAAAAACCTGCGATTTGAATATAAATTGCCGTATGGATTTCTCCAATCTAGTTTTTTTTTAAATGATTTTTACAGGGATTTAATAACATATAAAAATATACACACACATATATATATATTTGTGTGTGTGTATATATATATATATATATATTCATCAAAATGAATTCTCCTATCAGGCAATTTATTTTCACAAAAAGTTTTCTACAGGTAGTATTTACAAAAATTTATAGAGGTTTCAATTTCCCAAATAAATAAATCTAAATGGAAGAAAAAAAAAATCTTCTACATCAAGATATTTTCCAATACAATAAGATATTTTCTACAAATTTTAACAGCAAGATTTTAAATCCATTCCTACAGAGATTTTCCAAATATTCTATTATTTTCCCTCTAGGATTTCTATTGTTTAAAAACAATTTCCTACAAAGGCTTTCATATTTCACTATAAATTTTTTTTTTGGGTATTCTATTTTTTTAAAATCAATTTCTACAAAAGTTATAAAATTTGCATGGAAATTTTCCAAAAATGACATTCTTTCAAGTTTTCAATATATATAAAGCTTCTACACAAATAACATATTCTTCTTGTATAGGCAATCTTTCCAATTTGCATATGAAAAAAAAAATTTTAAAGAGCCTATTTCTGGATGCTTGAGGAAATGATGTTTGAAGCAGAGCTTCACCTTCAAATTCCAATTTACCAAAGATTCTTCCAAATTATCCACTTTTCTAGAAAGATGAAAACAAAACCAGAGCCAAAATTTCCCGAAAACTTCTTTCCCAATTTTCAACAACCAATATTAACAACCTCTTCCAATTTTTAACAACTTTTAAAAATATATTTTCTCATTTCCACAAACTAGCCTCTTTCCTCTTTCAGTTAACGTAAATATTCTCTCTAAGAATTAATTCCCAACAATAGTGTTTAATTTTTCCAAAACATGTCACAAATAAAATATCTTTCCAATCAAATCACAGATATTTCCTCTAAGATAATTACAAGATATTTGTGCAATAATAATTCAAAATCACATATTAATTTCTAATAAAATTTAATCTAATTAATTTAATCACTTTATAAAATAAATTTAATCTCAAATATTAAATCACTTTACAAAATAAATTAAATTTAATTAATTAAATCAAATATAAAGCTTCTAACAATATTAATCAAGGTTAATTAAATAATCACTTAAAAACATTTTAAGCATTAATTTTCCACAAAACATACCTTGCAAAATAAATAAATGACAAGGCAAATGTGGAAAACATAACAAGAAAGCATACTAAAACAAGGACTGACGACACACTGTGACTAGGGTTGTGGCTTGACAAGGAAACCCTGTTACTATCTTCCAATCAACTATACCGTTGGGCAATGGAAAAAATAAAACCTATGAATCCAAGTGGAGTTGATGTCATGTACCTACAATCCTACAGTAAAAAATATGTTGTACATGTATATAGATTATAAACAATCACACCATGAAGAGGAAATCACGGAATTGCAAGGCACTTGCAAGCGAGTGATGCAATCCCACTCCCTTCACCAATACAATGTCACATCAAAAATGATGAAACTAAAACATCAATTAACTATAGATGAGAATATATCAATATTAACTCAAAGAATCAACTATGCTAACCAGAAAGCATGTCATAATCAATAATCATCCATAAAGTGTACCATCACATCACAATATAAAAACCATCATCACTCCAATGTTAGCGATCAAATAACAACATAGTATCATGGTCTATCAAAGTAAAAGAACTGTCTGAAAACATAGGAAAATTAGAGGGGTACTACAATTTCAAATCATGGTGAGATTTAGGCTCCTTTAATTAATGATTTAATATGTTAGCTTGTTGTAGTGTAATTTTGGGATATTAAGTATAGATAAGTATAAATACAAGGTTCCCTCTCTCATATTTTCACCTAGTAATCTAACAGGAAATATAAGCATCCAAGCATTCAAGTATTCATGCATTCAAGAGAAATTCATCAAGCATTTGGAGCCATCATCAAGATTCAAGCATCATATCAAGGATATTCTTGCATCATGTGTGTTTTTGAGCTAACATTTGTGATGTGGGCCTTTGATTCAAGCAAGCAATTCAATTCAAGATCTATCAAGCATTCCTTTGATTCAAGATCCACATTGAAGCTAGCTACTTCACACAAGTTTGCAGATTTCATAACAATGGTTTTGTGAGTTGCAACATATAATTTTGTTCATTCATCATTTCCCTTCTTCATTCTATTTCATTCCAAGGTTTAATTACCAACAAGGGGTTTGACCCAAGAAAATCCCTATTTACTAACAATCAACAAGTTTTTCCTCTCTTGCATGTTTGTGTTTGCAAACTTAGGTTGAAGCCTTGAAGATCATTTGAAGTGCAAAGTTTCAAAGTTGTAAAGTTGCATTGCAAAGTTGTCATCCTCACAAAAACTTGCCTATAGGCTAGATTTGGAAGTTTCAGAACATGAGACCTGAGAAGAAGGAAGTGAAAACATTGAGATTTAGGATCACATTTAGAGATTTCAAACATTCAAGATGGTACTAAGTCAGAAACAAGGGCATCTTAGTCCTCAAAGTGGAATTTTCCAGAGATTATTTTGGATTTGTTCTAACATCCTAAGATTTTGCATCTACCCTAAAAAATAACAGTAGGACTAAGACAATAGTAAGGGCATCCTAGTTCTCCCTAGCATATTTTCACAACATTTTTTTTATTTCCAGAATCCTCATTACATTTCTAGACTTCCCACATACACATACCCTAACTTGTTGTTGCTTAATTTCATCATTTGCACTCATTATTTGGCTTGCATTACTAGGTTTTGTGAGTTGAATGTTAAATTATCTTTTCCAAGATTTTTCTTGGTGTTGAACCCCTCAAAGCTTAAAGAACCCCCTCCTAAGTCTTCCTTGTTGAGAATTGACTTACTTTTTGGGTTGATAGTCAATCCAATTTGGGATCCTAGGACATATTTGAGTGAAAATTGGAGAATTATGGTGTTCTATGACCTAGGCCACAAAGCACCCATTTTCCTATTGTTCATTTTGGTGAACTTGACATTTTAGAACATTCATTTTTTTGATTTGGAGTTCATTAAGGTCCTAGATCTAGGTTGCATTCATTCTTGCATTGCACCTTGCATTAGTGAAAGTGCATATAGGTTTCATTTTTGCTTTCTTGCATCATTTTATCTCATTGAACAACTGAAAAAGTGCATTGTCAATCATTCTAATTGCATTTAGAAACTTTCATTCAAAATTGAAAAAAATTGCATTCAAATTTGTTTGTCACTAGTTACTTTTTCTTGCATTCATTTGCACATTTTTTTGTTTCTAAACATCAAATACCTGAATAGGTAGCCTGTGAGTATTGTAAACAATCCAAAATTTGTTTCTTTTTTGACAAAAACCTCTACTAGGACTAAAACACCCTTATGACATCTTAGTCCCTCTCAGCGTTTTTGGCTCAGATCCATATCTGTTGTTTGTTGTCTATTCTAGTCTCTAGAACCTCAAAATATCACCAGTAGGACCAAGACGTCCTTAGTAGTTTCTTAGTCCCTGTTGATTTTGACTTTCTAGTTTTCAGGGTTTGAAATTGCTCTTTTGTGCTTCTATTTGCTACTTTCAGTTTTCTATTACAATTTACAAAATTGTTGTTATTCCAATTTATTTCATTTCAAGTGTAATTGCAAGCATAGGATATTGTGTTCATTGCACTTTCTTTGATTTATCACTTGCATGAGATGTACTACTTGGTGTCCTACTATCAATACTATGGTTAGACAAATTGTGAGACTCATGGAATCCCATGATAAAAAACTTGTGGATCTTGGGTTATCTATCTCTCTTACTTCTAGTGTTGGTACTAGTTCACTAGGTATGGATACCTTTGTTGTTATTCCAATTTATTTCATTTCAAGTGTAATTGCAAGCATAGGATATTGTGTTCATTGCACTTTCTTTGGTTTATCACTTGCATGAGATGTACTACTTGGTGTCCTACTATCAATACTATGGTTAGAAAAAGTGTGAGACTCATGGAATACCATGATAAAACACTTGTGGATCTTGGATTATCTATCTCTCTTAGTTCTAGTGTTGGTACTAGTTCACTAGGTATGGACCATACCTTTGATACCTCTTTTTCTATGCCTACCTTACCTACAAGTGCTATGCCAAGTATTCAAACAACAATTGATCATATCCCTCAAGAATATATAATGAAAATGCAAGAAGACTTAGCCCATTTACAAGATAGTGTGAGTACTAAAAACATTTCCAACACTATTATACCTACCATATATAGTATTCATTGTATGATGGAAAGTGATGAAGGACTGGAATTTGTGTGTAACATAGCTCAAATATTTCCAGAAAACACCTTCCTCCCACCACCAATGGTGCTCAAGCTTTAAACAATGTGCAAATCCAAGGAGGATTTATTCAAACTCCTCCCCATTCAATCATAACCTCTATTCCCACCTATACCAATCCTCAAGTGACCACAACAATGCAGCCAATTAGCAATGTCTTTCCTACCTTGAACATTTCCACTAGTGCTCCTTATACTTATGTGGCATCTAATCTTATATCTCCTCTTGTAAGCAATCCATTCACTTGTCCTCCCAACACATACATACCACCACCATATTCAATCCCCTCCCAAACTATATACGATGACTCTATCACTAACCACCTCTTACAAAACCTCTCATCCATTCAACATCAAGTTTCCACCATAAATCAAAATCAAAATGGTCCACCTTTATACTATGTCAAAAACAACCCACTATCCTTGGATATATTGAGAACTCTGGTGCATTAAGGTATAGAGATCCCTATATTTGAGAAATATGGAGGCAAGGGAGACCCTACTAATCATTTTAATGCCTTTACCACCTTGCGTAGTGACTTTATCCTTGAGGACAAACTTTTGGCTAAGATTTTTCCCCAATCCTTGAATGATGTTGCCTTGGACTAGTTTTCTGCATTATTGAATAACTCAATTCATTCATTTAATGAACTTGTTGAAGCCTTTATTAACCAATTCCAAGTGCATATGGTTCACAAAATGACATTATCCAATTTGATGAGATGTAAGAAAAATGGGGGTAAAAAAGTCACTAACTTTATTTCACATTAACAATTGCTTTATTCCCAAATCAATGTGAAGATTCCTAATTCTCACCTTCAAAATATGTTTATAGAGAATTTAAAAAGATATGAGACAAAATTACCATGATGAAATTTCCTTCCTTCATGCACTTGTGCACTACCCTTCGAGATTATCAAAATTCTATAGATAGTTGTGAACCAAAAACCACCTCTACCCATCTTGAAAATTTCAAATCCTCAAACCAAAACTCCTACCATCCTTTTATAAGACAAGATAAAAGTTTCCTTCAACTAAACTCCACCTCCCAACCTACCCAACAAGTTGATACCTAAGTAGCTGCTATAAAAAAAGACTAATCCTTATATATTTGGGGATCCACAAGAACAATTTACTCCCTTACCTGACATACTTCACAATATCATGACTCACCTAATAAACAAGAACATGCTTACCTTACCTCCCATTCAACCTCTTGACCCTATCAAGTCATTACCTCTGAGCTTCAAACACAATGCCTATTGTGCTTACCACCAACAAAAAGGACATGATATAGAACATTGTAAGCATCTTAAAAATATTGTGCAAGACATCATTGATTCTAATCATATCCAAATTGGAGGTGTGAATGAAAAAGGTAATAAATCTATAGCTCCTCCTAACAAAAACTTGCAAATATTTACCAATCCCATGCCTAATCATAATATTTCATTTGTTAAGGCTAGTCAAACCAAGCCCGATGTGATGAATGCCAACATGGATGATGAAAACATGAGCAATAACAAAAAAAATCCTATGGATGATGATGAAAAGAGTCCTATTGATACTAATGACCAAAGACCTATTAGTACAATGAAAGGAGTGATTGACATCGAGCCTCATAAATAGTAAACTATAATGTCGATGGACATTACTTTCTCTTTAGAAGAAATAGTCAAGAATGCACCTGATGGTCCTCTTTACATAGCTAGTAGAATCAATAACAAGCCCAATCCTGGGATTTTAATTGATCCCATCTATGGAGAGAATGTGATCACAGAAGAAATTTTACATGTGCATGAAATTACTCAAGATAGATATGATAAACTGAAAGCATGGATTAAAACACATGATGGTTTTTCTTGTGCTACAATGGGCTTGATCGCACTCCCTTTACAAGTTGTACCAAAGAAATTAAATTTATAATTCTCTATCATCTCTAATTCAGACCAATTTCATGTGAAGTTAGGATACAAATGGATTCACTCCATGAATGCGGTCCCATCCGTTGTCGATAAGTGCTTAAAGTTTCTAGTCGACAATGAAATATTCACTATGAACCATAGTGGCTTTAGCCCTCCCTCTTCTCATGGAATTTTTTCCTTAGATTATTTTTGGCCTCATCCCATGGAACCTATAAGACCCCGTGAGGAATTCCTTTTCCTATCCTACCAAAAGTTCAAAGAAAATGGCATAGCCAAGTTTTATCCCTTGAAAATCTTCCTCCACCTATGATTGAACCTCCACCCCTTGAAGAAAACAATATTGAGCTTAAAGCCCTTTTGACTAACCAAGACCCATCCATCAAAAATCCCTCACCTATTTCCTACAAAAGGCTAAGAGAAAACCAAACAAGTCCTTATCCACATCCTAAACAAATTTATAAAGCCAAAGACAACATGGTTGAACAACCTTCCATGGTTTTTTTTATTCTTCCCTCACAAGAAGAAAATGAACCTATGGTTGAAAAACTCGCTCCAACACGTGTAACTTGAAAATAATAATAAAAGAAATAGAAATGCTAGAGAGTGTAGGCATAAACATCGTGCTATTGCTCGAAAGATGAATGAAGAAAACAATATGAAAAATTCAAATTAAAATTTGAAAGAAGAAATAAATGATGAGCCTCCTCCCTTACCAACACCAGCATATCCTATGTATCCAACACAAAAAGGAACAATACCTTCTATGGATATTATTAATCCTCCTCCTATTGTGGTTAACTTTGATGATGATGAAGAAACCACTAAAATTGATGAGAAAGTGCATAATGAGTTGAAATTTCTATTTTCCTCTTCTATGAGCTTAGATGATAACAACCATGATGATCCTCCTAAATTGAGTGATGTACCATGTGTTGAACTTGGTGATTCTCCTAGTACAACACTTGATGTTATCCCTTTCACTAGTGATTTTCATTCTGCATATAATTAACAAGACTGGGATGTGGATGACCTGTTGGATGGTTGAATCGTATGTGCTTTACTAGTATTTTTTCTTTCCTTTTGTTTTATTTTTTGGTTGATTGCATGTGTGTGATGTGATCCTCCATGATGTTCTATTTGATGTTCTCTATCTCTATGTGCATTCCTCTATTTGTACCTTCATTCATCTATATGTCGTAAGCTTTTTACCTTTTCTTTGGTCCTTACCTTTTATTTTCATTTATCTTTTCCTTTCATTTTTGTCTTGTGTTTTCATTTTGGGGATGATAAAAGGCGCCAAGACACCCTATGTCTCTTCCATGTTGACCCAAAATATTTTTTGTTATCTTTTCTTTTCCTTTCATTTTTGTCTTGTGTTTTCCTTTTTGGGATCACGCAAGGCATTGAGACACCCTATGTCTCTTCCATGTTGACCCAAAAGATTTTTCATTATCTTTTTTTTTCCTTTCGTTTTTGTCTTGTTTTTTCCTTTTAGGGATGACGCAAGGTGTCAAGACACCCTATGTATCTTTCATGTTGACCCAAGATATTTTTCATTATCTTTGATTTCCTTTCATTTTTGTCTTGTTTTTTTCTTTTTGGGGATGATGCAAGGTGTTGAGACATTCATGTTTCTTCCATGTTGACCCAAAAGGTTTTTCTTTTTTTCACTCTCTTTGTGTCATTCTTCCAGTTCTATGTTTACTTGGGAAATGATGATAGTTCTGAGCTCTCTAATATCATTGCAACAAAGATAGATACTAACCTTGAATCCATAGATCCCTTATGTGTTTATGGGGGGAAACCTCTTTTCCTTTTTCTTTTTCATATTTTTAATACTTTAAAGTAATTGCTCACAACATGGTGTTTAGAAATTTCTTCAAAGTGGGGGCATACATTGGCATTATTTTGGAAATATTTTGACATGATTTCATTTGCATTTATTTTCATGTTCCTTGATGTGATTTTCTCTTTGTGGTGACATTGGGAGTAATGTCCTTCAAGATTTTTATCTATCTGAGCATATTACATTCCTCTTAGTGGTGATGCGACACACTGCATTCCCTAAGTTTTGAATCTTTTATCCTTTAATTGGTCCTCTCTTGGAGACATTAGGAATGATTTCCCCTAAGATTAAGACCTCACATGAGCTAAGACAAATCCCTTTGAACATCCCTCTCTATTTTTGCATTTTTATTTGTGTTCCCTATCAAAGTCATGAAGGTATGGGTTTGATATGGTCCTTTGGGGCTCACCTAGAAAAAAACAAGCTTCACTAGCCCTTGTGAGTGTGCATTTTTATTTTTGTTCCTTATTAAATTCATGGAGGTATGGCTTTGATATGGTCCCCTGGGGCTCACCTAGTGAAAAAATAGCTTCACTAGCCCTTGTGAGTGTGCATTTTCTTTGTTTTGTCCTTATCATAGTCATAGGGGTATGACTTTGATATGGACCTCTTGGGGCTCACCCAGTGGAAACCTAGCCTCACTAGCCATTGTGAGCATGAATTTTGTTTGCATAGTGGACATTGCATTCCACTTGTAAACCTCTCTTGGAAAAACAAGCTAGACTTGGTCCACAATTCATTAGACGACCAGTCGAAGCTTGATCTATTGCATTTTTCTTTTCTTTTTTCTTTTTCCTTTTTCCTTTTTCCTTTTTCCTTTTTCCTTTTTCCTTTTTCTATCTTTGATGGTATATGTTTGTGATCTAGTTATGGCTTCATATATCATCCGAAAGTGCGTTCCTTTGTGCCTATGTTGGTTTTTCATAGGATCTTGACCCTAGGGGCTTGGCTTCCCTCTTGGTTATTGTCATTCTTTCTTATGAACATTTGTACCCCTCTTGGTTGCATGGTTGGCTACTTTAGTGTGAGTTTGAAATAAGTTTATCCTCTCACTATATTAGTGGGGGCTAAATGAAGTGTAGGAAAATGAATACCCTTTCATTTTCACACTTTTTTGGGTCCGCCTTGATTTATTTATCCCTATTTATGTCTTAATTAGTCCTATTTTGCATCCACAAACCTAATAAATTATATCTTTTCATGGCTAATCTCGACAAACATCAAAGGGGAAATATTAATTTAATTATTTTGGTTATGTGTCCCTAATTTTTGGATTGAGAATAAGATTCCACTAGGGAATATTTGGCCTCCAAAGGTCTTTGGACCCTCTTTTTAAATGTTCCTTAAAGTGGCCCCTTTTTGGGTTTTGTGGCCTAGGTTTAATGCCTCGGGACTAAGATGCCACCTAGGTTGTCTTAGTCCCCCTTAAGGTATTTTTCAAGATTTAATTTCAAATCTTGGTAAGATTTAGCCTCCTTTAAATAATAATTTCATATGTCAGCTTATTCTAGTGTAATTTAAGGATATTAAGCATAGATAAGTATAAATACAAGGTTCCTTCTCTCATATTTTCACCTAGCAATCTAATAGGCAATCTAAGCATCCAAGCATTCAAGTATTCATGCATTCAAGAGAAATTCATCAAGAATTTGGAGCCATCATCAAGATTAAAGCATCTTATCAACACTATTCTTGTATCATGTGTGTTTTTGAGCTAACATTTGTGATGTAGGGTTTTGATTCAAGCAAGCAATTCAAGTCAAGATCTATCAAGTATTTCTTTGATTCAAGATCCACATTCAAGCTAGCTACTTCACACAAGTTTTCATATTTCATAACAAGGGTTTGGTGAGTTGCAACATAAAATTTTGTTCATTCACCAATTCCCTTCTTCATTCTATTTCATTACGAGGTTTAATTACCAACAAGGGGTTTGACCTAGGAAAACCCCTATTTACTAACAATCAACAAGTTTTTCCTCTCTTGCATGTTTTTGTTTGCAAATTTAGGTTGAATACTTGAAGATCATTTGAAGTGAAAACATTGAGCCTTCAGATAACATTCAGAGATTTCAAAAATTCAAGATAGGACTAAGTCAGTAGCAAGGGTGTCTTAATCCAACAAGTGGAATTTTGTAGAAATTCTTTTGGATTTTGTTCTAACATCTGAAGATTATGTATCTACCCTAAAAAACAACAGTGGGACTAAGACAACAATAAGGGAATATTATTCCTCCCTAGCATATTTTGACAACATTTTTGCATTTCCATAATTATCATTACATTTCTATACTTCCCAAGTACACATACGCTAACTTGTTGTTGCTTAATTTCATCATTTATACTCATTATTTGGCTTACGTTACTAAGTTTTGTGGGTTGAATGTTAAATTGTGTTTTCCAAGATTTTGTGGAACCCCTCAAAGCTTAAAGAACCTCTTCCTAGGTATTCCTTGTTTAAAATTGACTCACCTTTTGGGTTGATAGTCAATCCAATTTGGGATCCTAGGACATATTTGAGTGACAATTGGAGAATTGTGGTGTTCAATGACCTAGGCCATAAAGCACCCATTTTCCCATTGTTCATTTACATTCTTACTTTCCTCAATGATTTGAGTAAGATTGTTTATTTGTTTCATCATACATTCTAGTGTATTATTCCCCAATTTCTTACAAAAAAAAACTTGACATATTTCTTAATATTTTCCTCCTTCTGTGATTTCCCCCCTTGTATTTCATTCTCTTTTCTTTCTTCATTTTTATTTGTTAATCCTTTAGATTTTACACTTTCTTAGAACTACTAAAGCATGTGGCTTGTAGGATAATATGGCCTACATCTAGATGATTTTATCTTGTTATCTGATCAAATCAACAATAAAGTCATCTATATTTGGCATAGACCAATTACAACCCAAAGCCCTTTTTGTAGAGTAGAATGTTGACACAAAAACAAAATAAGAAGATCCCAACTTAGAAAGAGTTTACAAGATGAGTTGATCATCTTTATTCTCAATTCCAAATTTCTTAATCTATTGGAAAAGTGAATTAAATTTGATAATTACTTGGAATTAAGCTAATTAATTCATTTTCTAGGTCATGGCCTTTAATATCATCAACTTTCCCAAATAACTTTTCAAGAGTTGACAATACTTCATGTGGGGTTTTCAATGCCTCAACATAAAATAGAAGTTCTTTTGAAAGACATAAACACAAGAATGCAAAGGCTTGGTCACCTTATTGAGCCACTTTTCCTTGTCCTTGGTAGCATTTGGTTCCTTTTCAGTACCATTGTAACTCTATACAAACCTTTGTTCTTGAGTGTAAGTTGTACTTGCAACTTCCACTCATGGTAGTTAAAAGGTGTAAGAGAGTTAATCACTTGATTCAAATCCATGCTTGATTAGGTTTACAAAAAAATTTAGTCTGACTTGAGAAAATAAATTTTAGATTATTATAATCACAAATCTCTCTAATACACCCTCCTTTTTAATAGTTTTAATTTCCCCCTTGTTTAGCACTTTATTTTAGTGCATGTAATGCATACAATAATGAAGGTGAAAGATGGCACTTTATATTTAGTGCAAAATCACCAACATTTGAAAAAGTGTGAAAAAATAGGTACTTTAAAATATCACTTATAAGTTTTCATTTTTACAATTTAACACTAATAAAGTTTGCATTTACAATAGCAAGAAAAAAAATTAAAATTTAAAGAAGCTTGAGAGAGAACTATAGAGAAAAGTTAAGCCCTCATGTGTTGGAAAAAATTAGGGGTTGAAACCCCATATGACCTAGGGCTAGAGGTTTGGAGAGTTCCACCCCCTCCACCAATGACATAAGCCCTAGTGTTTGACCTTACCAAATGGGCATAAGGATGGGAAGGGCACAGGTCAAGGAACCCGATATTCCAATGCTTAGAATGTAAATTCCAAATGCAGAAAATATTGCATGTTTCCAACAAGATTCCGAAGTAGAGAATGAAGATTTCATCACCTTCTAGACTACAAATTATGGACACAAATTGAATCACAGCCTAGGCATAATGCCATTTCCCTCTTCCCACAATCAAACAAAAAATAACGGCCATATTGGGTGACCTTCTCACATGAATTTATGATGGAAAATTAGCCTACAATTGCTTCCAAAACACTCAACAAAGAATTGAATAGGGACTTTTCTCAAAGGTTTAGCCTTTTCAACAGAGGTGCAAGCTTGAATCAACCCCCCTAGACACAAAATTAGGCCTTCTATGGGAAAAACGTTCCCTCCAATAGCTAGATCATGCCCTCCAAATTGAGAATCAACACTTTCAAGTGAATCTTGCCTCTTTCATTGAGAATCACACCTATTCCAACAAGATTTGACCTCTTATGGACTTCCCAACCAACAATCAAAACATAATGCATAGAACAATCATTAAATTTTGTTTGTTTAAAATTCCTAGAATGGGCTAGCTTTCCTCATATCCATGCTTATTTCACTTTCCTTCCATAGAGAAAGCTTCCACAATGAAAATTTTGGCCTTCTCTTCCAAAACTATGGCTATAACTTGCAATGGACCTCCAAAGGAACTCACAAAAAACATGTAAATCAAGCCATAGATGGAGAAAAATATGCCTCTACCCATAGATTCAATAGAGTAAACTATGAAGACAACAATTTTGAATGCCCAAAAAGAGATTTTAATCACTCAAATATAGAGATATTTTAATCTTTAGGTCGAAGACTTTTCTTACAGCCTAAAATTATCTCCAACAACATTGATACCATGATGAAACCCATAATTCACAAAGATAGATAACAAGCAAACAAATCTTGACTTATCTATTACACAATTAAAGAGATGTACATATAAAGGAGATCATGAAAGCATGAGGTGTTGAAGACCATCGACAGCTCTCTAGACTCCCAAATAACCGAGCATGAGTTATTCTGAAAATCATTGAAACCTCTCTATACTCCAAACCAGTTGGACAACAAGTGTCAAGGATGCCAATGAGGTGGAAAAATCCATAATTACTAACTAAGTGTATGATTAAAACTATACACTAACAATATACATATATGTATGTATATGTATATATATATACATATCTATATATACATATATATATATATATACACATATATATATATATACACATATATATATATATATACACATATATATATATATATATATATATATATATATATACATATATATATATATACATATATATACATATATGTGTGTGTGTGTGTGTTTGTGTGTGTGTGTGTGTGTGTATGTATATGTATGTATGTATGTATGTATGTATGTATATACATATTGAACTGTAGATTTTTGGGCATGAGGTTTACAGGCTACTCTTGCACTCTTAGGATGTTTCACCTAAAAGGAGAGAGATAAACCTCACAAAAAAATCAATGTGGTTCACTCAAATTAGGGGATGCATGATGTTATTTAGACTAAATTAAATGAACTAAATGACATTAATTGATCTAAATGACTGATTATGTATGCAAAACTTAATATTTATGTTATGTTGGAAAACACAATGTGATATGCAAAAAAAGAGCTTTGAATAAATAAGTGCAAAATAGAAAGAAATGAGTTGAATTAGTGTGTACCTAGAGGTTTGATGAAGATTCTGGAATGTTCTAGATGTTGTCTAGAATTACAAAAAATCACTAGCAGGACTCATTCGCCCAAGGTGGTGAATCAATCCTACTTCTGATGAAAAACTGTTAAGAACAAGTTTTTGAGCATTTGGATTTGAAATCTGACAAAACTTAGATTTCCAACCTTAAAGTGGGACTCATTCACCATTGGTGGAGAATCAGTCCTCTCCCAAAATTTTGAGAAATCAGGAGACAACTCTGCAACACCAAATCTAAGGATGTCTACTTATCGGGTTGTCGAAGTCAATTCTATAGGAAACAGACAAAACACCTTCTCCAAGCTTGAGATGTGGTTGATTTGCTTGAAACACCTTGTTGACTTTTTGACCACTCTTCAACACCTAAATTATTGTTAAATCTAAATACAAAAGTCTGCAAACACACATGCAAGAGGGGAAAAATGGTTGAGGGTTAGTAGGGGTTTTCCTTGGTCAAACTCCACTTTGGTAATCAAACCCTTAATGAAATAATTAAATGAAAGAGAATGATAAAAAAATAACATGAAAATTCTATCAACTTACCAAACCCTTGATGAAGAAAATCTGAAGTTGTGTCAATGGATGCTTCAAAATGCTTGATGAATGCTTGATTAGGTGATGCAAAGTTCTTGAATGAGTGAATACGTGAACTTGATGAATAATTTTATGAATGGGGGTTGAAATGGATGTAAAAACATTTATTTATACATTCTTGTGCTTTATTAACCCGTTAATACCTCATCACAGATCGACATCAAGTGATTTTGAATAAAAATCCAAAAGAAAATTTGAAATATTTTGAATTTGGAGCCAAGGGGGACTCATTTGCCACCCATGGCGAATGGGTCCCACCTAGGACTTGAAAATGGGTGTCAGGAATTAAGTCACATTTAATGTTATTTGTCAGGTTTACATTAAAAAATACACTTAATTAAATCTTATAAGGGCATAAAGGGGTCAAATGAAGCATAAGAGGTGTAAATAGTGAAGATATGCCTAGAAAAGCATGAAATCCTATTGCAAGACTTTATGACACTTCAAAATACGACTTGTTTAGTGATGAAAAGGTAATTTTTAGGTGAATTGTAATGAATAGAGTCTAGAAGAGTGTAGAAATGTTTTAGAACACCTTCACAAGACATCATTGTAGAAGTTGTGAAAGCCAACTTCACAGACCTCGAAGATCACCTGCATGCAAATAACCTGTTACAAAAAGGAATAGATGGAGACAAAAAAAGCAAGGGTGCTATGCAAGCTTCAAGAGAGATTGCATTGACTTAATTCAAATAATACAAAGAGATCAATCCTTAAAAGGATATCATGCAAAACCTAAAAGTAACCCTAATAGGTAGACATTTAATAATTAATATAATTATTAAATGTCACAATATGCAAACTAAAGTGAAATCTTAAGAGAGGAATAAAGGTAACTTAATTAACATAATTAAGTTAAACCTTTACTCTAACACCCCCCCTTAAGATGAGCAACAGTGCAGCTACAAACATGTGCAAGAAAGCAAAGGTAACTACAATGCATGAAAGCAAACAAGGGTCCTGAAAACTAGGCCGTTGATGAGGTACTTGAATACAACCAAATCTCTATAAAGTGGAGAAATAGAGAAAACCTCATGGGAAAAACTCTACTCCAAAAAGAGATGAAAGACATGAAGAACATCACTGAAGCAGAAGAAGCTACAAACAACTATCAAAAGATGACTGCTATGGTGTTGAAGAACCTCCTTTAAAGATAGGATGACCAGGATCAAGAAGACAACAATTTGCATGAGTGCCCCAAATGACACTACTCGAATCAGATGGAAAAGGAAGGAAAACACTTGGAACAAAGATACAGATGGCACATGAATCTATATGAGTGACCCCAACAACACTACTCAACCGATGAAAGTTGAAAATACAGGTGCCAATAGTCTGAAGAACACTAATCAACTGAGAATGGAAGATTCCTTCCAAGGAAAAACTAAGGAAGCATTAGCACGAACAGTATAATACCCCTCCTCATAATGCTAACTGGAGAGCCTGACAGATCCACTAAAATGTTGTGTAACACCCTGTAGTGCATGAAGGAGAATAAACAACATCTGAAAGTGCATAAGAAAGCACCTGCAATTGAAAAAGTGGTGTGCAAAACAAAGCACACATGCATGAGGCTGGAATCACATGGATCCACTATTGTTGTGGAGGGACACTCACTAGACAAAGGTGTGATGGCAAAACAAAGGCACTACACAATCCCCCCATGAAACTTTATAATACAGTGTGAGTACAAAATATGGCACAACCTTATGTGCGAAATCCCCAAAATACATGTACAATAGTGTCGCACTTTATCTCAATGCGTTTACATAGAAAATATTACTGAGAAAAGATGCTCAAAATTCCCACAAAGGACAAAAAAATTGGAAATACATGAAGAACAGCCAAAAACAAAGCATCCCATGCAAACGAGAAGTTCCCAAGAGCTAATATGTCCAGGTAATTCACCAGAGTGTGAAAACACATAAAACTGAATAAAATATACCTGGAGTGAAATATGGAAAAAGTGCATGGATGAAAATGAAGAGCTCTGAAATATGGTTCCAATGCCGCTGAGATCGCAAAAAATGGAGAAACTAATCAAAAGTTACGAGCTCAGGACTGAAAACAGGTCCTCTGACTTCAACTGGTTGTATAATACACCAATGATAAGATCCACACCATTGGAAAGCTGACGGAAGCAGCTTTCTGATGATATCTTGTTTGCCAAAAAAAATATCGTATACCCAAGTTATGGCCTCTGGAAGAAAACAACTCCAAACGGGGAAAAAACCAGTGTGACATTAAATTTGACGGTCATACGGCCGTCGCAACAAAACTCTAGGCTTAAATTTGATGGCCAAATGGCCGTCGGTGGATTTGCACAACTGGGCTTATTTTTGAAAAAAATGTTCTTTTATAAAAAAACAATAAAAAAAACAATGTATATTTTTTGTTAAAAATAATATATTAAAAAACTTTGATTTTTTTTTTATTTAAAAAAAAATCATAAAAAAAGCTGGCAGTTTGGAAGCCACCACCAGTGACATTAAAGCTACCGGCAGACAGTATTAATGGGCCCTCAGGTACCCTATGGGTACCATTAATGAACCCGCAGGTCTGATGGTATGAGGCCCGCAGGGTAAGGTACCCTATAGGTACCCAAAAAAAACTTTACAAAAAAAAATGCTATGCCCTTTTCAATATAGTTTTTTGAAATTGATCTTTTTTAAAAAAAAAAATTGCAGAAAAAATCAAACGATTTTTTTTTTTTTAAATCACCTCGAACTACATTCAGACGGTGAATAGGGTCGTACAGGCAAAAAAAATTTTCCTTAGAAATCAACTTTGTCTAAAATGGACAAATGAATAGTCAATTTTGGGGTTTTGGACCACTGCGGACATAATGGCGAGGTTTGTTTAGGCTCAAAATGCTCTGAAAAATTGAGCATCCCTGGATCTGGCAAAGAATCCCTTTCTTCAAACCCTCACAGATCTGACAAACGAAAGCCAAATTTGACGAAACAAAGGTCGATCTTGACTATTTCGGTAGCTCTAGATTCAATGGAGAGATCTGATTTAACCCTGGATGCACTAAAAATTTCCACCTCTTAAAATCAAAAAAGGAAAAAACCCAAACCCTCGAAGCTCCCAAAAATCCTTCAAAACATGAACAGGAAGTAGTAAGTTTGGAGCTCTGATACCATGTAGAAGTTGTGAAATCCAACTTCACAGAACTCAAAGATTACCTGCATGCAAATAACCTGTCACAAAAAGGAATAGATGGAGATAAAAAAAAAGCAAGAGTGCTCTACAAGCTTCAAGAGAGATTGCATTGACTTAATTGAAATAATACAAATAGATCAATCCTTAAAAGGAGATCATGCAAAACCTAAAAGTAACCCCAATAGGTAGACATTTAATAATTAATATAATTATTAAATGCCACAATATGCAAACTAAGGTGAAATCTTAAGAGAGGAATAAAGGTAACTTAATTAACATAATTAAGTTAAAACCTTTACTCTAACAATCATTATTTGAATTTTAGTACCTAAATATGCATGTTCAAACCACATTGCAACATAAAATCAAAGCAAAATAGACCAAACATTGTGAAACAAGACCTAAAAGTCCATGAAAATGGAAAGGGGCCATTTGTCTATGGCACCCACCCACACACACACACACACACACACACATATACATATACATATACATATACATATACATATAGAGAGATTAGACTCAATGTTATTTTCATAACAAACCTAGAATTTTTTTTATAGAAACTAAAAATATGTATGAATTATTGAAGTAAAAGTTATATAATTTTAGCTTGTACGTAGCTTGTATTTAGGCTTGCTACTATTTTTTCTTTTTTTTAAATTATGAATTTCTTGAGAGAAAGTGAAAATATCTATTGAAATGTTTATAATAAAAGATATATGAATTTATTTTGTGTTTAAAATTTTGAAAGAAAAAATATAAAATGTTATTATTCAAATTTTAAAAATTACTTTTTAAAAATATTTCAATTTTCTGATTTGTGACAGTCTCATATTTATTAAACCATCAACCACACCTTGGTGTGTGATATGTAAACCGAAGAGGTGTAGAAGGTTAATTAGGAAAAATATTATTTTATTTTTTGCATACATTTATGTAGTACATGAGATGAAAGGGATCATGTTATGTTTGCAATAGGGAACACGAGAGAGAGAGGGAGGGGTAAGGAAATAAAGATAAGGTATAGAGATAGAGAGAAAGGTAGAGTTAGAGATGGAGATCGAGCTTGATGGATAGATGAAGAGGGATGTGAAGAGAAGATGGAGAAATAGAGAGAGAGAGAGAGAGAGAGAGAGAGAGAGAGAGAGAGAGAGAGAGAGAGAGAGAGAGAGAGAGAGAGAGAGAGAGAGAGAAGAATGAGAGGAGACAAAGATAAAGATAAGTCTTATAGAGAGGAGAGGTTTAAGGGGTTTAAAGAGATGGATAGATAATGAGATAGAGAGAGATATATATAGATAGCTCAATATATAGAGAGAGGGAGAGGGAGAGGGAGAGAGGGAGAGATATAGAGGATGATATAGAGAGAGATAGAGAGGAATAGGGAAATAAATAAGGAGATAGGGAGCAATATAGTGAGATGGGGAGATAGAGTTAAAGAAAGAAATGGATAGAAAGAGATAGAGAGAAGAGTGAGAGGGAGATAGGGAGAGAAATAGAGAGAAGAGATGGAGTAAATAAGAGAGATGGGTAGAGAAGGGGAGGTGGAGAGAGGGAGAGAGAGTGATATAGATAGATGGAGATATAGAGATATAGAGATGGATAGGGAGAAATAAAGAAACATAGGGAGATATAGGTAGAGAGAGAGGTATAGAGAGAGGGGGAGAGAGATGGGGAGGGGGAAACAAGGAGTATGAATGTATGTATATGATTGGGAGAGAGACATGGAGAGAGATATAGAGAGGGAGATAGATAAATAGATAGTGAGGTATGGAGAGAAATAGAGATGAGAGAGAAGTAGAGAGATATAAAAACATGGAGTAATAGGGAAAGAGGGAGAAATAAGGATAGAAAGAGGGAGAGATATGGATAGAAAGGAGAGATAAAGTGCTATATAACTTGGGAAAGATAGAGGGTGAAAGATATAGAAATAAATATATAGAGAGGGGAAGTGAGGGTTTCAATGAGGGATGGGGAGATGGAGATAAAAAGATAAAGATAAAGATATAGGAAGTGAACCAACGGAAATAGGGTTCCACCTTTTAGGAGATGGAACTAGGCCTTAGGGACCTATTTCACTCTCAATTCATTAGGAAACTAAGATCCCCAAACCAAGAGACTCAATTGAGAGAAGGGGAGAACTACTAGGTAGGACTAGTAGGAGGTTTCCTTTGGTGTGATTAAATGGGGGTTCACCATCAAAATGAAGCTTCAAAGGAGAAATGCAAGTATGCATGCACAATAGAAACTTAAGACATGAAATTAGATTACTAAACACAGAGAAAAAAAAATTACCTAGAGGATAGGAGATGTATAAACAAGATCTTAAAACCCTAAAACTTGTTTTTGAAGTGCACTGGGACTCGTACATCAAACTGGGTGATTTAGTCTTGCTAATCTGGGTAGAATCTAGAATCTTCTACTAACAAATTAGGATCTACACAAAACTAGCAAAAAGGGGTATATTGGGACTCATATGCCTAGAGTGGAAATTTAGTCCCAGTATTAGGGTTTGACTGAAACTTCTGTAGCCTCTAGTGATCTTCTATAGCTTTCATCTTGTTTGATCTCCAAGTCTAAAATTTTGAATTTTGGACTGTAGGTGAGTTTCCATGAATATGACAACTTCTTGACAACTTTGAAAATTTTCTTCAGTCTTGCAACTTTGTCTTCAAAAGGATCTTCAAGCTCTAATTCACCTAGATCTGTAATCACACATGAAGAGAGAAAAATGTTCTTTTGTTAGGGAATATGAGTTTTCCTTGGTCAAACCCTATTTTGGTAATCAAACCTTGAAATGAAATGAAATAGAAGGAATGATGAATGAACAATATGCAATGTTGCAACTCACCAAACCCTTAAAATAAAGGTTACAAACTTGTGTGAAATGACTCCAATGGATGTGGATCTTGACTCTTGATTCAATGCTTAAAGATTTGTCTTGAATGCTTGCTTGAATCATGAAAACCTACGTCACAAATGTTAGCTCAAAAAAACACATGATGTATAAATGCTTTGACATGATGCTTGAATCTTGAATGTTGCTCCAAATGCTTGATGTTTTGTTCTTGAATGCTCTTGTGAACTCTTGATCTCATAAATTTTCTATTAGTACTTGTATACTTGCAAACTCAGATCAAATAATGTGAAATAACCTTGTATTTATACTTGTTTATGCCAAATTTCTCAAAATTACAACACTACAAGCTGACATCAAATCTAGGATAATAAAGTCACACCAAGAATTTGATTTAAAATAGGTCTTGGTTAAAGCAGTATTCATACACTTGTTGGGGTGTATAAGTCTTAATGTCTTAAACACATGACAAAAACTAAAAGAAGTGTTAAGTTCAATGCAATGTTTAAAATTAGGCCTTGAAACCTAGGTGGGACCCATACGCCCAAGGTGGCGCATGAGTCCTAGATCACTAGATCTGGAACACACAACCTAAAACATTGAATTATGATTTTCCAATTGTTAAATGTCAAGATTATCCTAAAAAAAATGTATTTAATTAGGCTTGTGGATGCAAAATAGGACAAAATAATGCATGAATGAACTTTATTTTAATAAGGACCCAAACAAGTGTGAAAATGTAAGGGATACATTTTCCTACACTACATGAAGTTATATAGATAGAGATGGAGAGAGGGATATTTATATAGAGAGAGAGTAGAAGAGATGGAGGGAGAAATAGAGTGAATAAGAGAGAGGTGAAGATAATGAGATATAGGTAGAGAGGTACAAAAGAGATAGTGAGATAGATATAGAGGGGGAAAGAGTGAGAGATGATGGAGGTGATGGAGACATGTAATAAAGAGGTAGAGAGATAGAGGGTGGAGAGATAGAGATATCGAGATAGGATAGGTAGGGAGAAAAAAGGTGTGTGTGGGAGTGAGATATATATAGATATATATAGTGAGGGAGAAACAAGGAGTGTGTGAGATATATATATATATATAGATAGATAGGGAGGGAGAAACAAGGACGATGTGTGAGTGGGTGAGAGAGATATGGAAATAGACATATATATATATATATATATATATCATGATATAGATAGATAGAGAGATAGAGATATAAAAAGGTAGAGATAGATAGATATAGTGGGAAAGATAGAGGGGGAAGAGAGTGATGTAGAGATAGGTAAGGAGATAGAGATATAGAGGAAGATAGAGATAGTGATAGAGATAGTGATAGAGATGGAGATGGAGATGGAGATGGAGAGAGAAGGAGGGAGGGGGGAGAGAGAGAGAGAGAGAGTTATATATACAGAGAGGTAAAGAGAGGGATATATATAGAGAGAGACATGCCACATCCCATGTATTCAAGGATATAGAACTATAGAAAAGGAGAGTAATGACATGGTTTTGGGTGCCACAATAGGAAAGATAAGGCAAGAGAAAAACTTGTAATGAAAGTATGGGTGATTCTAATGCATCATTGATAAGGAATGGACACAATTGAGTAAGGTGGTGTTTTTTCTATTAATATGGCATGCACCAACCATTTTCCCTAGCATGGAAATGGTAGGTATTATGGAAACAGGAGGAGGGAAGAATTTAAACCTTCATGAGCTGCTTCATTTCTCATTCAATTCTGGGCTAGAGGGTAGAGAGACCATAAAATTATGTGGAAAGATTGTTGAATAGGGGGAGATGAGTTCGAAGGGAAAATAATTAACATGAGTAAGTTGAGAGTCTGAAACTATTGCCATTTTTCTCTATACGTGAGTGAAAATGAGAACTTTGAAGCATGGATATGGACACCCAATAAAGAAGAATGGATAAAATATTATCATCATAGGAAATTCACAATGGGAAGAAATGGAAAAGTAGGAGAAATGGCATGGATAGGAGTGGTTGGAAAGTGTGGTGTTAGGGTAGGAATATAGAGAAAATGGCATGGTGGGGAGAGAGAGGGGGGAGGAGTGAGATAATTTGTGTGAGAAAGAGAAAAAATGTGAGAAGAATGGATGGTACTACAAGTGAAAAAGGGAGAGAACACCATGAGGGAGAGAGTAGAGAAATAGATTCATAGAGAAATAAAAAGAGGGAGAGTGTATATGGTAGATAAAACACCTTAGGGAAATGGGGTTCTTCATACTGTAATTGCAACTAGGAATTTCATTATGGGGATTTGTTGAAAAGGCTTTAGAAATGTTCAAGCTAATGCACTTTGATAGATGTAAAGAAAAATTCAACAGTCATAACCATGCATAGGATAAAGTGGGAGATTTAGGGAAAGGAATAGAATTTTTTCAAAGAATAAAGGAGGGAAAATGGTGGAAGAAAAGGGAATAAAATTTGTGTGAGAAACCAAGATAGAACAAAAACATGAGAAGAAGATGAACAAATGAATCAGTAGAAGAATTTGGGAGCTAAGGGCAACCAATAACAATAGTTGTATGTTGTTTTGGATTTAATGTATTTAGTGAATGTAGGTGGGGCTCCCACTTAGGCTAATGTAGGGGTGACATGTTGTCAATATTCAAAATGCATATTCTATATCCCTAAAGATGCCAACATGGAACTAGCTGAGTAGATTTATGTTCCTGCTTAGTAAAAGTATTTTCACCTAAAGATGAGTACCCTCCACTATTGATTTCATAAGATATTATTTAATTCTAAATTATTTTCTTGCAACTGAGAGGAATGGGTCTATTTTATTTGGGTTCATTTGAGTGATGCATCATATAATTTCTCCCATTCCTCATGTATGATTCAGATTTCTTTGACATTTTTTCATTAGCCTAGGCACCTTGTCTAACCATAGACATTTCCATCGTAATAAATACGTGAGAACATTGGGTTATTTAAAATAAATAGCTTACTAAATAATTGATCTTAAATTTTATGATTTAAAGTCATCTTAGCTAGTAAGGAATATATATATATATATATAATTGTTCATTGTCTATTTATTCAAGATTGTAATAAGAATCATGCTATCATGTCTCAAAACATATGGATTATCACATTATAGAATTTATAACATGTTGAAACATCTAAGTGTATAATTCACAATAAAATAACTAGATTGGCATAGGAAGGTCTTATCCTAAGGGAAGTGTAGACACTAAAAAATGTCCAAGTCTACAAGCATCATTTTTCTTGGTCGCCGTCCTTCGATAATTAGATAATTTTAATTATTTGATTATCCATGATCGCATTCCTCTATTAATTAAATAATTTTTAATTATTAAATTAATTCATTTTCTAAGCTTTATTCTATCCTAATCAATTCACTGACACCCCCTTTTTCTCGTTTGCCTATAATAAAATAATAATTATTATTATTTGTCTATGCAATTGACCTTTTAATTCCTCTATAATTAAATAATTTTCAAGATTATTTAATTATGTGTCATTCCTCTCCCCATTAAATAATTAATTATTTGGTGTCTAATTTCCATCTCTCCCCATTTAAGTAAATTGTTTTATAAATTGATTTATTTAAATGTCCATTTTCCATTTTCATCAAATAAATAATTTGAACGAATTATTTATTTTCCACTTCGCCAAATATTCTCTTCTCGTGAATTAATCATTTTCTAATTTTTAATTCATCCATTTTCCTCCACTTGCTCATTAATGTCTGTCATAGACAAACCATATCTTTCATAGTTGTCAGCATCATAATCCTCCCATGAATAGCATATTCTTGGTGCATCAATCCTCCACCATTGATCTTGGCATCTTTCTAGAAACTCGACCTTGACCATTCGTTTCATAACCTCCCTCTCATGGATCCTCATCTGTCGATCTTAGAATCTTTAGACTAGAAGATTGATCTCATCCTTCCATTTGAATGGTTATATATTAAAACAACCTTCCTCTTCTAGTTTTTCCTTAACAACCATTTTTCCTCCAACTTTCTACTTACAATTTGTAGGTATTTGCACAAGTCTATTTCAAATCTGAGGGAAAAGTTTGCAAAAGGAGAAATAAGAGAGACAAGAGATTGAATCAACTTCAATGGGGAGTGTTCTATTTCATATGCTTGCATTTTGATTTCTCTCCTTGTTTGTATTCTCTTGTTTTAGATTGGGTTTATTAGTTTAGAAGTGTTGGTTGTCACTTTATCTAAGCTAGGACCTTTTTAACCCCATCTTACATTGGTGAACCCAATGTGAATAGTAGTTTTGGCAATATTTCGTATGGTTTTTGTTTGTTTTTGCAAATTTTAGGTACATAACGACGCATCTGATCGAAACAACGATGCAACTACCAAGAAATGACACATTTGATTGAAGAATGATGCATTTTTTGAAGGCATGATAGGCAGGAAAATTTGAATTTGAAATCAAGATGTAATCACTCTGGTGTGATGTGAAGCAGTGACACATTTGCTGAAAAGAATGACGTATTTGTTTGTCTGGTATAAATTTCTACCTTTTCTATTTGTCTTCAATTTTTCATTTGGTTTTTCAAGTAGAGTAGGGTTTTAGGGTTACTAACTCTCTTTTTTAGTGTGTGGCTTTAGATTGGAGCTTTCAAAAACTATTTCTTTTGAAACAACAAAAAAAATTGAGCTCTTTCATTTCAATTTAAGAAATTTCCATTTTCTTTGATTTCTACAAATTGCAACAATATGTTAAGGTTAAAAGGAATATGCATATCTCACTCATAAGGCTTAAAAATAACAACAATATGCATTTTTACACTCATGGGCATTAAAATGAACCTTGCATAAAATGTCATAGGTCTAAAATTTACAAAGTGTCTTCAAATAATAAGCAAGGCTTAAAATCAATCAGTGTCTTCCATGTTTGGTGATTTGCAACTGTCTTGGAAAGTGTGCATGCTCTCCTTTAGCATCGTTAGGTGATCTTGAGTGACCAAAAGCACCTCTTTGGAATTTCTATAATCACACCACATAGTTGGATTCGGTGCTTAAAATTAACCCCATGCAAGAGTGAGGAAAATGCACAAAAATATGCTCTCATCCTTGCGCTTTGTGCGATTTGGGATGATCAAAATGAAATTTCTCGTATTGTTTACCTTTTTAGAGGGGTTGCCACCCAGCTTCAAAAGGTGGGAATGGCCCAAGTGGTAAAAAAGATAAGGCCAAGCTCTTCCAAGCCACTATAAATAAATGTGCTTCTCGATGAAAGTTAGTTAGCAACGGATGTAGATGTGTCATGCCGACAAGTGCCACCCTCAGTAGCCCTATGAGCTACATGAAAATCCTTCCTTAGGGAAAGGATTGGGAGGCCTCTTGACTTTCCATAGTCGAGCTAATCTTGTCGCATGTGTGGCCACTTTGAATGTATGCCCTTACTAAAATCCAATTTGTGTTAGTTGTGAAAAGATCTTTTATATGCTTGATCATAGGAGTTCAAACCTCTAAAGGTGCCCCACATCTTCACTAAGCTTGTGTAGAGACAAGAATTCCTCCTTGTGGGGAATGAGACTTGGTGAGCCCAAGAAGTGAGTGTCATGGAGGGGAGCCAGTGCCACCAAGTCTCTAATTTTCCACCTTGTTCAAGTGGCTAGAGAAATCCAAGTGGGGATATCAACCAGTGGTTTCCTTTCCAACCATGAGACTTGTGCTTTGCTGTCTATGTGTGTTTCATTTTATCAAACATTTTTCACAATTAAAACCAGACCAAAAACAAGTGATTGATACTATTTACTGTGTTTCCCAAACGGATTTCATAAAAAATAGTCAAAATCCACTCAAAAATCATATCAAAAACCATCAAACTATCAAAATCAATTTTCTGTGAACCATAACTATAAAAAATAGAGCCGCAACTAATATTGTGCACTACATCTGATAACTAGAAAAATGCAATTGATATATTGAATTGCACTTGTAGAAAACAGACCCGCAACTGATATCCTAAGCTGCATTTGATAACTCGAAAACCGCATCTATCTTCCTGAAACACATTCGTCTTCCTAAGCTGCATTTGTAGAAAATAGAACTGCAATTTTCTGATAAACAAAAACTTTCAAATCCTTGTCCAAAATATGATCAAATCATTTTCACAGTGACCTTTGACTGCTAAACCAAAGACTTGCAAGCTTTTCCATTTCATTCTAGCATTTCCACTTAGGGAAACATTTCATTGTAGGTTACCTACTTTCATCCTTTGCATTGCATAGACTAAACTTGGATCCTTAGGCTGCATTTTGACCTTCATATTTTGAACATAGGAAGACCTTGGAGCTTTTATAAAATTCTTGGTTTCATATTCTATTTTTCATTGACCATTATCCCTCATTTTATCAATCCTTGTCATTATCACCTTTATCACATTTGAGTCTTAAGCTTGTGTCCTAGCCTTGACTCAACCTTGTCAAAATTATCCTCTTGATTACCACAAATGGCCAATGAAATTTGGATTTGTTACCTTTGGTTCACATTACCTTGATTTCCATCCTTTGTTTAAAATTTTAGGACTCCTTTGCATTAGCTTAACTTCATTACATCTTAGCTTTTATCATCATCTTTCCAAACTTTGATCTTTAATCTAGATTGCACTTTGCACCTTTATCCCAAAAACACAAAAAAATAGTTCATTTTCACCTTAGTCTTAGTATCATACCATTTCATTTCCCTTAAATTATCAATTAGTCAACCTCCCATATATCCTTTCATCCATTAGTCTCATTATCCTTGCATTTTTATACCCCAAAAATACAAAAACATAGCTTGCTTTCATCCTAACCTTAGTTGCACTATCACCTTGATAATTAATTTAGCATCATCCCTTAACATCCTTTAGCACTCATTAGCTTAATCCTTTAGTCATTTTCACCTTGAATCGTCATATTCAAAAATCCAAAAAATCCAAAAGCATAGTTTATTTTCACCATCATCTTGGATTATCCTCAATTTGCAAAAGTCTCAATATGGTTGAAATAAGGTCACAAGCCAAAAGAAAGGACATGGATTTTTCAAGTGACCCTTTTCATGACACTACCCTTGAAATAGATTCAAATAACTCCACACCACAAAGAGACCAAACCAACACATGGGAAGACCTATGCCTAGAAGAATTCAACAAACAATTGACTCCTCAATAAATTGAAAAATCCTATCAAGACCCAAGAGTTTTAAGCATGGTTGATCAACTTGTTAGTACCAATCATAATAGATACTTCTACACACTAGCTAAAAAGGGTGCCAAATTACCTCAAGACTTTGATGTATCAACCATTGTAGAGGAAGAAATTGAAAACCCATTTGCACTTGGCATGCCCTCATCACAACAAATGACAAACATACCCCTTGGGACAACTACACACATGACTACCACTACCACACACATCCCAAGCATTTCAACATTTGGAAATAAGGTAACCCATACCACTACACAAGGACAAAGTTTCACACTTGGAAGTTCCTCAAATGCCATGGGTAAGACCTTCACAAACCCCCATTTCCAAAACACTAATGAAGATTCCATGTCACAAGGTCCTACACCTTTTTCCCAAAATACAAATAAAGGTCCTATACCCACACTTAAAAACATAAATCAAGGTTCCTTATTCCAATTCCAAAATACACCTTCCTCAAGTAAACAACCACCAAATAAACCAAGGTTCACATTATCTCACTAAGGGTCCCAAATAAAAACAAAAATCAAGGGTCTATCTCATCACTTCAAAACAATAATCAAGGGTCTATTCCATCACTTTAAAACAATAATCAAGGGTATATTCCATCACTTCAAAACAATAATCAAGGGTCTATTCCATCACTCCAAAACATTAATCAAGGTTCCCTTCCATCATTCCAAAACTCTACCCAAGTAACCAATCCTTCATTTCAAAATTCCAACCAAGGACCCACACCTTCATCTCAAAACATCAACCAAGGACCCACACCATTTCAAGATGCCAACCAAGGACCCACACCTTCATCTCAAAATGTCCACCAAGGACCCATACCTCCATTTCAAAATGCTAATGAAGGACCAAATTTTCAAAACCAAGTTATAAACCAAGGGTCTACACCTCAATTCCAAAACACCATACCACATGCCAACATGACCTTTGGAACAAACCTAAATGCCAATTTCATCCAAATCAAAATAACACACATCAACATGGCTACCAAGGTACCACAGCACAAAGCATCCATCCTAATTAAAATCCCACATATGAGCTTAATACCAACATCATGACACCAAACCAAAATAATGCAACACCATCCTTTGAATTTTTGATACAAAAAGTACAAAATCTTCAACAACAGATGAAAAATATGCAAATGGGAACCAACAAGAAGACCTATTGTGTGGAGGAATTGTGCCCCTTTCCATTCGATCAAAATCTATGTATGCCACCCTTTCCCCCTCATTTCACAACACCACCTTTGCCTAAGTATAAGGGGATGGGGGATCCAATAGAGGACATTCAAGAATTCAACACATCATGTATGGAAGTCTCATATGACCCTACCTATTTAATGAGCCTATTCCTGCAAAGCCTTACAAAGCTAGCTCTAGATTAGTTTGTACACCTTCCTCCAAGAATTAGAACATGGGGTGAACTAGCTGAAAAATTCATCAATCATTTTTCCTTCAACATTAAAAATGGTGTCACCTTTGCAACATTAAGCACAACCAAACAAGAAGAAGGGGAATCACTCACTTCGTTTTACCAAAGATGGCGAGGTTTGGTTAGTAAATTCCCTTGTCACATTTCTAAAAAAAAATTGGTCACCATGTTTGTGGAAAAACTCAATGGAGAATTGATGAGTCAAATTCAAATCCAATGTTGCACCACATTTGAAGAGATCCTTGAGAAAGGTGTCTTTATTGAGAAAGGTCTTATTGCAAAAGGACTAGTCAAGATAAACAAAGAAAATCCAAAATCCAACAATAACAAAAGCAAATACTAGTCCTAAAACAAAAATGTCACAAATGATGGAGTTTTCAATGCAAAAATGATAACCAAAGATCCAACCATTCGGCTTAAAGGTAATTCCTCATCAAATACACAATTCATATCAAACACATAGACACAAGGTCAAAACCAAACATTGAATGATGTCCAAAATAATTAACAAAGAAGAGTTCATCCCCGTGCCAAGAGAACATACACCCCCTTGGGTGAACTTATCGAGTCAATCCTCAAATAAATTTTACAATCTAATGTCATCACACTACTAGACACCAAAAACTATGAACCTTCATTGATCAAACCTGATTGGTGGAAAGAAGACGAATACTATGAATACCACTATTTGAAAGGAAACAAAACAACTAGATGTTGGATGCTCAAAAACATTATTCAAGACCTCATTGAAGACAGGACCATATCAATGGGGGATTCATAAGAAAAAACCAATGATGACCATACCATATTCAAGACTCCCTTGCAAGACCATGATAAAAGAAAAGCCCCCAACTTAGGGAACAATAACAATAATAGGTATGTGCAAGATCATCATGGAAAAAATAGGCCCTTAAGTGGTGAAAAATTTAGAAAAATCAGAGTTAGGAAAATTGACATAAAAATTTGAATAAGTTATCTATATTATTTCAAAAATATGTAAGAATAGAATTTGTAGAAAATTGAATGTAGTTTCTAAACTACTAGGTTTATTTTATATATATATATATATTTGGTGAAAATTTGAAATTTCAATGTACTAGTACTTAAATTTCAAGGAAAAAATAAGAAGTAGGTGTCTGTCTAACCACCCTAACCACAATAAAATGATAATATTTTTTTTATAAGATTTTAGATATAAGTAGAGGACTCATGTCCCAATGTGATGCATATTTTTTGGTAATTTGTTTCCAAGTAAATAATTAATTATGAATTCTTTATTACAGTGTTTAAAAAATATAAAAACTTGTATGTCTAACCACCTTAACTTGGTCAAAGCTTCATGAAATTCAATTTTTTATCCTATAGTATGTGAAGCATAGAATGTGACGCCTATTTTGGATTTAAAAAATGTGATACTGTTTGAAAGCTATAGATGTTTTTCAATCAACCTATCAATCAAGACTTTAGTCGTAATTCAAATAGAAAATGAATGATAATTATTTATTAAATTCAAAGTAAAACATAATTTATATTGGTGGAAAGATGAGAATCTGCTTTAAAACCCCTTTTCATTTCATCAATTTTGGATAATAAAATTCATCAGCCACATACCCTACACATACCCTAATGCCAATTATGTCACTATCAATAACGATTACAACACCATCATTCTTAATGTGAGACCCTTTATGAGCGCATTGCCACTATCACCATAAACAAGCCAAAATAAGATTGTGTTGTTATGACTCATTGAACCAAGATAACTATTCCAGGTCCTCCTGAATAAGTAAATTTTGTGCTCTCTTTCATCTCTAGGGTTTTGCAACCTAAAAGGAAAGGGGAAAGATATTGTTTACTATTCATTCAAGAATGAACCTTTGAGATTTCAATACAAAGGAGATTGAAATCTGACAAAGGGAAGGTTCTAAAAAACTGATAAAAGCTAATGAGGGTTCACCACCAAGTGTAAACTTGGAAAATACAATGCGTTTGAAAACATAGTGTGATATGCAAACAAATGCTAAATGACGTAAACAATGCTCTAGAAATGTGAATAAAATAGAACAAAAAAGCAAGAAGGAAAATCATGTGCACAGGGAAACCTTGAAGAGACTAGGAGTGACTTTGAAATTCTGGGAATCTACACTTTTTATGCTACTAGGACTCATTCGCCAACCTGGGCGAATCAATCCCAGACCTTGGATTTTGCATGGGAGTCCATTTCGGGGAAAAGGGTACTAGAATCTGCAAAAATATTTGACAAACAACAATAGTGGGACTCATTCACCACTATTGGTGAATCAGTCTCATTTCTCTTTTTTGAAAACTAAAGGTTCTGATTTGTACTCTAACACGTGCCCTTTCCTTCCAATTTGAGTTCTGAGACTTAATCTATGAAAAACACCTACAAAAAAGAATTCAAATGGATTTTCTAATGGATGGTTTTCCTTGGTCAAACCCCTAGTTTGATAATTAAGCCTTGGTAGAAATAAGAAAATATGCATGAAACCCTAGCCTTAAGTGTAGCTAAGACTAGAAAACCTAAAAAATGATGTAATCATATTTTAATGTGTAAGAATATGATGCCATAATGGAAATGCAAGATGAATGAATTACTTGTGATGATCTCCAATCACCCCAAGTGAACTCTAATGATGCTTATACCTTCCTTAGGCTGAATGTAAAGTGATAATGGAAGATGGAATCACTCAAGGAAAAAGTCTTTAAAATTGGCTTGATGGCTAGTTGCATCTCCCCAACCTAGAATCCATCATGATTCGCTATAGGCATCCATGATCAACCCTTGAAAATGATAGATCTTGATAGAAAGTGAGCTTGAAGACCTGCAAAATACTCTAATGCTACTCCAATGTTTCAACTTTGCTTTATTTTGGGAATTGGAATGCTCTTGTGAAAGATTTCTTGAAGATTCTTGATGCTTAATGCTTGCTCAAAGTGCTTTGAGATTGCATCGCCAAAAAATGTGTAGTTGACATTTTTACACTTATATGGAATTTGGCTTGATTTTTCCTATATTTAATGTTGTAATGTGGTCAACACGTTCACATTAGGTCTTGGACCCTTGAGAATCATTAAGACTTTTAGGTTGTCTTGTAAAAGTTTTGAAGTGTTGTAACCCACTTTCACACTTTTCTAGGACCCTTTCATTATAATTCACTTAAATAACCCCTTTTTATCACTTACCAAGTCTTATTTCAAAGTTTTGTAAATAGTTGTAACAAACTATCATGCTTTCCTAGACTTGTCATCACTAATTCATCCCTTATGTTATAATGACCCCTTAATGCACTTTTCGGCCTTACTTAAGTGTATTTTTTAGGATATTCCCGTTAAACCTTATTTAATGCACTTTAATTTTTGAAACCCAGTGAAATTTCCCTGGTGGGACTAAGTCTCCACCTGGGGTGACTTAGTCCCACTGGGCACAAAAATCAAAATAGTTTTAATTTATTGGAGGGATTTTATCCTCTTACCTTTGAGATCGGCCTGTCATGTGTTATTTTCAAGAAATAATGGAAAATCAAGTATAAATAAGGGTTTTTCCCCTCATTTTACATCTCCTAATTCATCAAGCATTCAAGCATTCATTCACTTAATCATTCCCAAGCATTCAAGCACTCTAAGCATAATCAAGTCATCCATTTGAGCACTTCATTGCATATCTTCAGATTTACACATCAAGGGTTTGGTAAGTTTATAATATTACGTTGTTTATTTATCATTCTCTTCTTATTTCATTTTATTATCTAGGGTTTGATTACCAAAGTGGGGTTTGACCACTGGGGTAAACCCCTTTACTCTAACCCTTAACCCTTTTCCCCCTCTTTGCATTTGTGTTTGCAGACCTTGTATGTAGATTTTTCAAAGAGGAAAGTTTCAATAAGGTGTTTTCAATTTGTCAAAGTCATCAAAGTTAATAAAGCCCTAGGTGAAGCTTGGAGACCTCTTTCAACCCATTTTCTATAGATTCAAATCCAGACACCTATCAGGAAAGTAAGTGTAGACCGAAAGCTACATCTAATCCCGTTCCAAAATTCCAAAAATTCCCAGGTGGACTAAGTCGCCATTTGTGGTGAATTAGTCCCACTGCCAAGCTTAAAAACTGATTTTCACATTTATGAGTACCCATTTGGCAGATTCTTGTTCTAGAAAATTTTCCCTGAAACTGGACTAAGTCACCTAGCTTGGCGTAAGTGTCCCAGTAAACATTTTCAGTCAACTCTATAGGATTCCAAAGCCTCTCTACATTAGATTCCATATTTCAGGTGCACCTCTCCACTTCTGTTCAATTCTATCATCATTTAATTACATTCTTAGGTGTTTTTGCATACATCACTATGTTTTCCAGAACTTTTCATTTCTTAGGTTTAACATCAATAAATCATTTCATTTTTAGTTTATTGCATTACGACATCATTATTAGGAATATTTCATCCATTTTACATTAATCTTGAGTGTAAAAGTTAGCATTTTGGGCCTATTTCTCTCCTTTTAGGTGAAAAACCTAGAAGAGTTAGAGAACCCTTGGACACCCCAAAATTAGTGTGGACATTTTGGTCAACCCGGTCCATTTGAACATTTTTTGCTTCTGATTTTAGGGCATGTGCAGGATCATGATGGGGTAAAAAGTGGTGATATGATGGGTATGTGTAGAGTATGTGGCTGACGACTTGTTTTTTACCCAAAATTGATGAAACGAAAAGGGTTTTTAAAGGAGATTCTCAGCATTCCACCAATATAAATTATTCTCTACTTTTAATTTAATAAATAATAATTATTCATTTTCTATTTGAATTACAACTAAAGTCTTGATTGATAGGTTGATTGAAAAAAAACTATAACTTCCAAACATTATCACATTTTTTGAATCTGAAACATGCGTCACATTCTATGCTTCACATACTATAGGATTAAAAAAAGAAAAATCTAATTTCATGAAGTTTTGACCAAGTTAAGGTGGTTAGACATACAAGTTTTTTATATTTTTTAAAAGTTGTAATAAAAAAATAATAAATAATTATTTACTTGGAAAAAAATCACCAAAAAATATGCATCACATCTAACATGATTCCTCTACTTATATCTAAAATATTATAAAAAAATATTATCATTTTATTGTGGTTAGGGTGGTAGATAGATACCTACTTCTTATTTTTTTTCCATGAAATTTGAAGTACTACTTCATTGAAATTTCAATTTTCACCAAATATATTTTTTCTTTTTTAAATAAACCTAGTAGTTTAGAAACTACATTCAATTTGCTAAAAATTCTATTCTTACATATTTTTGAAATAATATAGATAACTTACTCAAATGTTTACATCAAGTTGCCTAACTCTGAATTTTCTGATTTTTTTGCCACTTAAGGGCCTATTTTTTCCATGATGATCCTGTACATACCCTTCAAGTGCATCCTAGGTTTAACTTGCATTAAAATTACATTAGGTGTTGCATTGTTTAAATTGCATCCTTGGGTTTTAAACATTGCATTAGTGAAAATCTCATATAGCTTGCATTTTTGCATCATATTTCATTGAAAAATGACAAAATTGTGCATTTTCATATTGTAGTTGCATCTATGCATATGTAAAACATAAAATTGCATTCATTTTTTTTGAAAAACATCAAAAAAATCATCACTGGGACTAATTCGCCACACTAGGCGACTTAGTCCTTTTGCACATTTTTCACTATAATTTTTGGCATTTTTTGGGCATTTTGTACATTTCTATTTTTTGTTACTGCATCTTTGTTATAGTTTCCAGATTTTTTGTTATTAGCATTTTATTGCTCTTAGTTTTCATTTCATTTGCATCTACCTTGCCTTTAGTAGCCCTTGTATGAGTGTTTGGTGCCCTATTGATAATACTTTAATGAGAATAAGTCCATGACTCATGGCATCCCATGATAACACATTTTTTGTGGACCTTGGGTTGTCTCGAGCTACTACTCTTGGTATTGACAATAATGCATTAGTCATGGATCTAACCTTTAGCAATATTGTGCCTTCTAATATGTAAGTTGACACACAAATTGATCACATTCTGCAAGACAAAGTCATTAACATTCATGAGGATTTAGCACATTTGCAACAAAACTTGTGTCTTGAAAACATTTCAACCATTGTGATTCCTGCTATAGAAAATATCCATCGCTTGATTGAAAGTGACGAAGGCTTAAACGTTATGAAACAAATTGTTGAGATATACAACAAACATGCTCCTTCCACCTCTAGTACATCCCAACAAGCAAACACCATGGTTAGTCAAGGAGGACTTAACACTCCTCTTCCTTCCATAGTGGCATCCATACCTACCTACACTACTCCGCAAGTCACAACCACAATGCAACATATTAGCAATGTGATTCCTTCCTCAACTATTCTTGCTAGCATTCCTAATTCTTCTATGGCATCAAATGTTTTCTACTCTTCCACCATACCATCTATTAGCATTCCATTCACTTTCCCTACCACTACATACACTCCATCACCACTTTCCATTCCACCTCATACCACTTACACTGACCCTCTCATCACAAAAAATTTCCAAATCATTTCCTCCATGCAAAAACAAATATCCACCATGAACCAAACCAGAAATGACCACCCACCTATTCTATCCGGAGTAGCTGACTATCTTTGGAAATCCTAAGAACACCAATGCCACAAGGAATAGAAATGCCTAGGTTTGAGAAGTATGGTTTAAGGGCGATCCTACTAATCATGTTAATGCTTAAACAACCTTATGTAATGAATTTTTCCTTGATGATAAACTGTTGGTCAAACTGTTTCCTAGGACTTTAAAAGACACTTCCTTAGAGTGGTTTTCATCCTTACCAAATAATTCAATTCGTTCATTCAATGAACTAGTTGATGCATTCATAAGTCATTTTCAAGTGCATATGACTCCAAAGAAGACACTGGCTGATTTAATGAGATGTAAAAAAAAATTGGATGAAAAAGTAATTGATTTTATCTCACGCTATCAGTTATTTTATGCCCAACTTGATGTTATGATTCCTGATCCACATCTCCAAAAGATGTTCATTGAAAATTTGCAAAGTCACATCCAAGATATATTGACCATGATGAAATTTCCCTCTTTCATGCACTTGTGCACAACCCTTTGTGACTATCACAATTCGGTTAGTAGTCATGATGTAAATTCAACTTCCAACCAAACTAAAAAATATAAATCTATCACTTCAAACAATTCACAACCATTTTGAAAACCAAACAAAGGGTTCATATAGTTCAATCCCCCTCAAAACCAACACAACCTGTCAACAACCAAATAGTAGTTGTTAAAGCCGTGATACCTTATAGTTATGGAGATCCAAAATGATAGTTTACACCTTTACCAGACACTCTCCATAACACCATGTCCCAACTTATACAACAACAAATGATTTATTTACCTAGTTAAACCAGTGGATCCTACTAAGCCTTTTCCTCCAACCTTTCAACCCAACGCTTATTTCCATTACCATAGACAAAATGGACATGACACAGAACAATGCAAGCATCTTAAACACATGGTGCAAGACGTCATTGATTCTAGATATCTATCCATTTCAAATGTTAATGTTAAAGGAAATATGTTTGTTGTCCCACCCAATAAAAATTTGCAAATTTTCACCAATCTGATGCCTAAACATAATGTGTCATTTGTCAAAGCTAGTGAAACTCAACACAATGATGTCATGAATGTTCATATAGATGTTGCACATTCTAATCCTATTCCAGATAGCACTACTATTGATCCTATAAAGGAAATGGTAAGTGTGATAGACATTATCCCTCGTGAGGGCCAACCTAAGAAAAACCTTGATATTACTTTCTCTTCTAAGGATATTCTTCTGAATCTTCCCGATGGTCCTCTTTATATAGCTGGCCATATTTATGATAAGCCCACTAATGGGATACTCATAGATCCCACCTATGGCGAGAATGTGATCACTGAGGAATTTTTGGTATTACATGATATTTATCAAGATGATTATGACAAAACAAGAACATAGATCAAAACACAATGGTTTTGCTTTCCCTATGATAGGATTGATCATTCTTCCATTACAAATAGGACCTAAGACAGTGGATGTAGCATTCTCCATCATTCCATAATTATATTAGTTTCATCTATAGTTAGGCCATCCATGGCTTCACTCGATGAAAGCTATCCCTTCAGTCATACATAAATGTTTAAAGTTTCTACTTGATAATGCCATATTCATTGTTCACCATAGTGGATTTAATCCTTTGTCTTCTAGAGGAAAATTCTCCTTAGAAGCCTTTTTTCCCAAGCCCATGGAACCAAGGATAACTTTAAGAAACACCACCCCCCCCTCAGCAAAGGTGTAAAATCCTAGCAAATCTTTCCTTTTATTTGAAAAAAATATTAATTTTCCTAGCGAATCTATGCACATTATTAAAAAAATTGTAAAATCCTGGCGAATCTTAATGAATAATTGTTAAAAATAATAATCATAGTGGAAAATCCTAGCGAATAATCACTAAAAATATTAATTAAAATGGCGAATATCTCCTTTAAAAATTTGCATAGTTGGTCAGCGCAGTTCCCCCATATTTTTTTTTTTTTTGTAATATTGAAGTAGGAGCGGCAGCCACCAGTGGGGTCAAGGGACAATGCCCCTTGCAGGGTTCAAGGGGTCAAGCCCCCTTGTGGGGGTCGAGGGGGAAACACCCCCTCGTGGGGTCTGGGGACAATGGCCCCAACACACTCCTATCGTGATATAGGTGGGGTCGAGGGGTGGAACCCCTCACCACCAAACATAAATTCACTATCGAAAATGCATTGGAGCACACATAGATTAAGTGTTTTTTAAAAATCTCACTTTAAAATTAAGACTAAATGAAAATTGAAAATTTTACCATTGATTAGATTTTTAATTAGATGGTTGTAGGTTGATTCTGTGACCTAATACGCATGTTCCTTTTAAAAGGCTTGTTGAGGCCTGAAATTTATTTTGGGCCACACGATTAGATTTAATCATGTGGCCCAAAAACAATTTTGGGCCTCAACAATCCTTTTAAAAGGCACATGCGTATTAGGTCATAGAATCAACCTACAACCATCCAATTAAAAAGCTAATTGATGACAATAAATAAAAGCCCCAAATTAAATGGTAATTTATTATTAGTGGAGATATTTCCCCAAAATTAATTGTAGGAATATACTATTATTGGAAAATATAATTAATATTTATAATTACAGTATAAATTACTAGTGAATTAGTTCCAATGAAGCATCATTTAAATAAGAAAATTAATCGGGACAAAATTAGTTTTTTGTAAAAACCTAGCGATTCAACATCATTTTTAGCTTGTACTATTTTCCATTTTTGGAGGTCCCAATTTCAATTATTCACCAATTGGCAAAGATTCACCACTAAATTTTTCCCTGCATGGAACCTATCACACCTTGCAAAGACTTCTTTTTCATTTCTTACCAAAAGTTTAAAGCAAAGAAAATTGTCGAATTGTCCCTCTGCAACATGTCCCCATCCACTTCTGACACTCCTATCCTAAATGAAACAATCTTGCAACCTGACCAAGAACCAACCCATCAAACTCAACAACATCTACAACTTCCCCCACATTGTCCAAATGACCACACGATAATGATAACAACCCCATCTTTCCTCCTCAAATAAATCAAGTTTATAAAGAAAAAGATTAAGTGATTGACCCACCTCCTATGGTTCCTTTTGTTCCTCCCATTATGGAAGAAAACGAGCCTATGATGGATAAAACCTCTCTTACACCCACACAACTTTAAAATAGAATCAAAAGAAACTGAGGAACTAGGGATTGTAGGTGTCAACATCGTCTCCTTACTCACACATTACAAAATGAAGAAAATAAAGGAAACGAACATCCACCCATGACAAAAGAAATGCATGATAATCCACCTCCCCAATCACAAAAAAATGATACAATACAACAACCACAACTCATAATACACTGATCATTAGACATTTTCATTCATCCTCCATTTTTCATTAATCTGGATGACGATGACAAGATCACTAAAATAGAAAAAGAGGTGCATAATGATCTAAATACATTATTTTCCTCTTCCATGAGATTAAATGACAAATCTCCTACAACAAGTGTAGAACCTGGCACTTCACCTAGTTCGACCCTTGCTCTTGTCCCTCTAGCCAATTGTCCACCTTCCGAACATGATTAGGAGGTGGATGACTTGTTAGATGGTTGAATTGCATTCGCCTTGCTAGTCTTTTGTATTTTTATTTTTGAGTTTGTATGTGCATATCGTGTTCCCCTTGTAACGTGTCATTTGATGTTATCCTCTATTTTTGGCATTCCTCTATTTGTACCTTCATTCTTCTATATGTCATACATTGCTTTTGTTTTGTGTTTTCCTTTTGGGGATGATACAAAGCATTGAGATGTCCTATGTCTCTTCCATGTTGACCCACTAGGTCTTTTTATCTTATTTTTATCTTTTTTGTTTTCCTTTTAGGGATGAAACAAAGCGTTGAGATGCCCTATGTCTCTTCCATGTTGACTCACTAGGTCTTTTTATCTTATTTTCTTGCTTTTGTGTTTTCCTTTTGGGAATGACGCAAAGTGTTGAGATGCCCTAAGTCTCTTCCATGTTGACCCAAAAGACCTCTTTTTCTTTTCCACTTGTCTTTTTCTTTTTGGCTTGTGTTTTCCTTTTGGGGATGATGCAAGGCATTGAGACAAAAATTTCTCTCTCATGTTGATCCAAAATCTTTTTCATTTTCTTTCACCTTTTTTTTTCATTTTGATTGTATTTTACTTTTGAGGATGATGCAAAGTGTCGAGACATCCTATGTCTCTTCCATTTTGACGCAAATGGATCTTTCTTTTTCTTTTGTTTTCACTCTCTTTGTGTCATTCTTCCAGTTCTATGTTTATTTGGGGAATGATGATAGTTTCGAGCTCTTTAAAAAAAACATTAAAGCAACAAACATACTAACCCCAAATCCATAGATCCCTTATGTGTTTGGTGTGTTCCTTTTTTGGAGGCAACTACTCTTTCTTTTGTTCCTTTTTCCTCCACATGATGTAGCCTTACTCGAAAACATATGACTTGGCATAGGGGCTTTCCAAGTCAGCTCTCATGTCTTGTTTTTTTTTCATTTTTCATTTGATACTAAGTAATTGCTCACAAAATGGTGTGTAACAATTCCTTTAAAGTGGGGGAATACATTAGCATAATTAATTTTGCATTTTTTTCTTTGTTCTTAGTGCAACCTTGTTACTTTATACGATGCGTTTGTCACTTTGAGGATGACATTGGGTGTGATGTCTTTCATGAGCATGATCTATCTCAACATATTGCATTCCTCTTGGTGGCCTGATGTGATACACTACATCCCCTAAGTTGCGAATATTTTATTCTTTGATCGGTCCTCTCTTGGAGACATTAAACATAATGTTCCCTAATTTATAGACCTCACAGGAATTAAATGAAAGTCCTTTGAACATTCTTTTGCATGTTACATTTTTTATTTATATGGCCACCTTACATAACACAATTTTCATGCCTATGGTGCCATTGCATTTGTTCATGGGTTCCAAACATACAAAGTTTTTCTTGTCTCATGAAGCACAGAATGACATTGTTCTTTGTGGTGCCTTATTAAAGTTATCAAGAGGTATAACTTTAATATGGTTGAGCGAGAAAGCCCATTCCAAGGCATGAATTTTCCCCATAGCCACCTGTTTGTGTTTGAGTGCATACCAACTATGAGCGTATGTTTCTCACCTTCCAGGATTTCTCACCCTGTGGACAACCAGAAGTTCCATGGCCCCAGAGTGAGTATACTCGGGCCTTCTCACCTAGTGGATAGCCATGAGTTCCATCACCCTAGAGTGAGTAAACATTCCTTGTTCCAAAAAATAGCCTAGATCTGATCCACAATGGGCTGGAGAAATGATCAAAGCTTTCTTTCATTCCTTTCCATCATTTTCTTGTGTGTTCCTTTGTGCTTATGTTTGGTTTGCCATGGGATCATGATCCTAGGGGCTTGATCATCCCTCTTGATTATTTTTTTCTCAACTTACCAGTATAAATGCATTTAGATCCCTCTTGATATGCATGTTGGGCTACTTTAGTGTGAATTTCAAGCAAGTTCATCCTCTCACTAAAGTGGGGGCTTAATGTGTCGCCAAAAAATGTATAGTTAACATTTTTATGCCGACTTGAGTATTTCTTATAGACTTTGGCTTGATTTTTCCTAGATTTAATGTTGTAATGTGGCCAACATGTTCACATTAGGTATTGGACCCTTGAGAATCATTAAGACTTCTAGGTTGTCTTGTAAAAGTGTTGTGAAGTGTTGTAACCCACTTTCACACTTTTCTAGGACCCTTTCCTTATAATTCACTTAAATAACACCAATTTTATCACTTAACAAGTCTTATTTCAAAGTGTTGTAAAGATTTGTAACAAAATCTCAAGCTTTTCTATATTTTTCATCACTAATTCAACCCTTTCTTATGTTTAAATGACCCCTTAATGCACTTTTCAACCTTACTTAAGTGTATTTTTGAGGATATTGATGAGCTCAAAATATGATCATAATATGAATATTATGATGTATTTTTATACCCTTACTCTTATTGCTGGTGGTTGTTTTAACTCTTTGATTAAAGTTTTTTATCTAAAATCGGGTAGTATCCTGTAGCAACACATTCCTATATTCCTGTAGCTTAACATCTCTATGTGTCTGTATTAATTGCCCTGTTTGACCTCTTGAATGACTGATATAATGCATGTGGTTTTTGGATAATGAAATGGATTTAATATGTGATTAATGAATATGTATCATTTTATTTGCCACGCGTGCTTTCTTTTGCTTCTGTCACCATGTGCATCGCAGGTTGTTGAAGGAAGCATGAACGAGTCAAAGCGCAACAGATCTCGGCCCTGCAATAAAGTCCATTTCCAGCACGGCATCAAGGAAGTTGTTCCAACAAAGACTCTTTGATCAGGTCATTGGGAGGAAATCTAAATGATCATTAATCTAGGAAGAGTGGAATACTAAATTCTCTCTGAATTGTGTTGAACAAATATGCCTTCATTTATGAGAAGTTTGTTCCTCGATTTCAGGATGCATTTATGTCCACATCTTTCTCTATTAGAGTTAGGTAGTTAGTTGCTTTTCTAATATAAATAAGTGTTCCTCCTGCATGAGTGAGCAATAGATTGTGTTAAAGTTAGTATTATAATGAGAAACAGTGTTTTTTGTTAGTTTTCTTACAAGCAGAACAATCAATGTATATGATTCCAAGTTTATGAATAAAAGCTGATGAAGTTTTGAGTTCAATTCTTGCATAAACTGGTTGATGCTTGCTAAGGGGTCCCACTTAGTGAGTATCTATAGTTAGTTATTTATCTTCTGTTGATTATAAGTTAGATTTCATTCTTGAAGGTTTCAACTCAAACTCAGTCTTATATTGTTCTTGCAGCATCGAGAATCCATCCCCATGTTTGTTCATGTAGCATAAGACCAGTTCATAGTTTGTTTCTTAGTCATAGTTGTCACGATTTCTGCTTTGATTAAGTTATGCTTAAGTTAAGAAGACTTTACATTGCATTCCTGCAGCATAAGTAGAATTCCTTCCAAGCATTTATTTCTGGTAAATTGTGACTGAAACTGGTTCTTAATGCACATACAATGTCGCTCCATTTCAAGTATACGTTCCCTGGTTTGACAATGTAAATGAACGACCATAAGAAGATGTTAGTCACCTGGTAGAATGTCCAATTCCTAGGTTAGGATTTTCCATGACTTTAATATCCTTTTGTGGAATCAACCATTTTTTGGTGTTGTTGTTGAGGAACGAACCCGGGTCACCCGCGTGATAGGCGGGAATACTCACCACTATACTACAATGACATGACAATTTCTGATGGTCAGTCAAGAAATAAATTGTCTTTATACCCACCTGCCCAACCTCAGCCAGACTTGTCTCAACCAATTTGGCCAGATTTAGGAGAGGAAACTGAAGAAGTCAATTCATTGGCTCAGCTAATGATGCTGCAAACTAATCCGTTTTCCCAGCTTCTGAGTGAGGATGACCTACTTTTACACATTTTACAGTCCAAATCTGATCTGAGTAGCCCATCTATTCCAGATAGCTATCTTCACCAATGTTTCCTATAGCAACTAAATCATGAGAGCCTGCCACCTAAATTTCTTGTAGTTTATCACAATTTGCTTCCACATGAAATACATACACCACCTTTATCAACAACCTCCATGAATGATCTTACCAAGCAATTAGAAGTGTCTCTAGGCCGTTGTGTGAACATCAATAATAAGCTGCCTCAATCTCAACAAACTGCCCTAGTCACAATGCTGCAAGATCAACACAGAGCTTTTGCATGGGACTATGGGGATATGAAGGGAATAGATCCTCAACTATGTACTCATAGGATCTACATTAAGGAAGACTGTTCACCTATTAGGTAGCCTCAAAGAAGGATAAACCCAGCACTCAGGGAAATAGTTAAAAAAGAGTTCCAAAAATTTCTTGATGTTGGTTTTATCTACCCCATTTCAGACAGTCAATGGGTATCTCCATTGGTGATTTTCCTAACAAAGGTGTAAAATGGAGAGTCTGTGTAGACTATAGGGAGTTGAACACAATAACTAAAAGGGATCACTTTCTACTACCATTTTTTGACCAAGTGCTAGACTCATTGTCTGGTAAAAAGTATCTCCTTTTTGGATGGATATAGTGGGTATAATCAAATTAGAATTGCCCCTGAGAATCAAGACAAAACAACTTTTACCAGTCCATAGGGCACTTTTGCCTACTCTGTCTTACCTTTTGGCATGTGTAATGCACCTGCAACATTTCAAAGGGTAGTGATAAGTATTTTTGCTGACATTTCTCATGATTCTATGGAGATCTACATGGATGAATTCACCACTTATGGAGTTACTTATGAAGAAGCATTAGAAAATTTGGAGAAAGTTTTGAAAAGATGTAAGGATCAAAATTTGTCTTTGAATGGTGAGAAGTGCTTTATGATGATGCAAGAGGGAATTGTTTTAGGTCATCATATCTCTCAAGCAGGAATTCAAGTTGATCCTGCAAAAATAGAAGTCATTCTAACTTTGCAAACACCTATGAAACAAAAGGATGTTAGAAGCTTCCTAGGACATGCTGGATATTATAGAAGATTTATCAAAGATTTTAGCAAAATAGCCAGTCCATTATATGCCTTATTGACTAAGGATTCTGAATTTAACTAGACTGAGGTATGTGACAAATCTTTCGTACACCTTACGAACTTACTTACTCAAGCACCTATTCTTCAAGGACTGAAGTGGAGTCTGCCCTTTCATATACACACAGATGCTTCTAATTATGCCATAAGGGAAGTTTTAGGATAGAAAGAAAATTCCATATAGCATGCCATATATTTCATTAGCAAAAACCTTCAAGGCCCTGAATTAAACTATACTATCACAGAGAAAGAATTGCTAGCAGTTGTGTATGCCCTGAACAAGTTTTGACATTATGTCACTGGTTACCAAATATTTATCCATACAGATCATGCATCAATAAGGTACCTCATGAATAAGCCTGCCATATCTGGCAGATTAGCAAGATGGCTCCTATTGTTGTAGGAATTTGATATCACAGTTATTGATAAGCCAAGCTGGGATAATGTGGTGGTTGATTTTCTTGTCAAGACTTCAAACAACTACACCTGCCACCCCTGAGGTAATTGATGATAGCTTTCCCCATGAACATCTATTTTCTATTGCTGCTCAAACTCCATGGTATGTAGATATTGCAAATTATTTAGTAGCCAACAAGATCCCAGCCCACTTCTCACCAAAGGAAAGGAAATTATTGGTAGAGAAAAGTTTTAACTTTTCATGGATTGCAAACTGTTTATTTTACACAGGACCTGACCAAGTCATGAGAAGGTGTGTTGGGGAAGATGAGACCTATGAAATTTTGCATGCCTGTCATGATGAGCCATGTGGTGGGCACTTTGTAGTCAAGAGAAAATCTATGAAAGTTCTTGCTACAGGATACTATTGGCCCACACTACACAAAGATGCTGCAGCCTACACTAGAAAATGTGACAGATGTCAACGCATGGGGAAACCAACAAGGTCTGATGAAATGCCCATGTATCCTCAAGTGGTAGTCAATCCCTTTGACAAGTGGGGCATGGATTTTGTTGGGCCTATTGATCCTTCATCCAATGGGAAATCATACATTTTGGTTTGCACTGATTATGTAACCAAGTGGGTGGAAGTGAAAGCAATGACACATGCCCGTGACAATAAAGTTGTTGAGTTCCTATATGTGCAGATTTTTACTCAATTTGGAGTCCCAAGGGAACTTGTTACTGATCAAGGAGCTCAGTTTACATCAAATTTAATCACTGCATTGATGAATGATTACAAGATTAGGCACAAAAAGTCTAGCCCCTATCACCCTCAAGCCAATGGTCAGGCAGAGGTTACCAACAGAGAAATTGAGGCAATCCTTACTAAGACAGTAGAATTACACAAGAAAGATTGGAGTAGTCACCTTCCTAAAGTAGTCCGGGCCTATAGGAAAACATGGAAAACAACTATAGGGTTCACTCCTTTTGAGTTACTCTATGGAAAAACTGCCATGTTGCCAATAGAGTTTGAGCATAAGACCTTAAGGACTGCTCTTCAGCTTAACATTGATATTTCAGAAGCCCAAAAGGAACGCCTCCTCCAGCTGAATGCATTGGATGAGATAAGGAAAGCTGCCCTGCAACATACTGAAGCTATCTAGCAGTAAAGAAAAAAATGGCATGATCACTATATCAAAACTAAGCAATTCTCTCTCAGTGATTGGGCGCTGCTCTATGACTCCAGGTACAAGGAAAATCAAGGTAAACTCACCACAAGATGGCTTGGTCCTTATGAAATAGAAAATGTGTTTGATAATGGTTCAGTTCAATTAGCTACAATAGATCTTGTCCGATTCAAGCTACTGGTTAATGGACACCATCTTAAGTTGTATCATAAGCTAGCATCCAAAGAAGAATTTATGAAGCAGTTTGTTTCGGATGCAGCCACTGATCTTCCTATAGCAAAAGGCTTCGGCCTTTCTCCTGCAGCATCTCTTTAAAATTCTTTGTTGCATGCCCATAATAAAGGTTTCCTTTTTTTTAAGGAAGCCACTTTCTCCATTTTTCATCCATCACCACCATTTATTTCCTCTTCTGCCACGTCACACATCCATGTCATCCATCCTATCGTACCACCCTCATTTATGGTTTCAATTCCAGTCGTCATTTCATGCTGAGTTGTGATATTTCCCAGCATCCACGAGCACTTATTACAAGGTATGCGATATCTTTTATTGTCACATCGTTTATTTATTTCATTTATTCATTAATTGCTATGTGCATATCAGTCATCATTGCTTGTTCTTCGCCTATCCTTTCGCACATGTGTGGACACATGCCAAATTTTTAGTAGGGGGTGGGGATAATCCATTTCAACTTTTTCTTATGCCACTGTCACAACTGTTAAGACATTTTTATTTTCTTGTACTTACCAAGTACGACTGCGTGCTTTTATCCTAAACAACAATTAACTACTTGATTTGAGTAGTTTTTAACAATCATTTCATGCAATTATCCTTTGTGTCATTCTTGGAAAGTAAAGAAAAGTGACAGTAGGGCAGAAGAAGTTTTTCGAATTTCCAAAGAAGGTTTGAGTTATGGTTATCATTAACATTTTGACATCCAGTTTTGATGTGGCCACTTTACCCTTATTGGGCTACAGATGTTAATGAGGATACAGAAACCCGTAGGTATGAGAGATGGCAAAGTTTTAGAGGTTTCTACTACAAATTCAGAACTTCATTACAGGGCCATATTACTCCTACTGATTTCAGAGAAACAACTAGAAACTTAATACTGGAGGACCATCATTAGGATAAGTAGGGGGAAAATGATGAGCTCGAAATATGCTCATAATTTGAATATTATGATGTATTTTTAATACCCTTACTCTTATTGCTGATGGTTGTTTTAACTCTTTGATTAAAGGTTTTTATCTAAAATCGGGTAGTATCCTGTAGCAACACATTCCTATATTCCTGCAGCTTAACATCTCTATGTGTCTATATTAATTGCCCTATTTAACCTCCTGAATGACAAATATAATGCATGTGGTTTTTGGATAATGAAATGGATTTAATATGTGATTAATGAATGTGTATCGTGTTATTTTTCGTGCATGCTTTCTTTCGCTTCTATCACCATGTGCATCACAGGTTGTTGAAGGAAGCATGAACGAGTCAAAGTGCAACAGATCTCGGCCTTGTAGTAAAGTCCATTTCCAACACGACATCGAGGAAGTTGTTCCAGCAAAGACTCTCTGACTGGGTCATTGGGAGGAAATCTAAATGATCATTAATCTAGGAAGAGTGGAATACTAAATTCTCTCTGAATCATGTTGAATAGATATGCCTTCATTTATGAGAATTTTGTTCCTTAGTTTCAGGATGCATTTATGTCCACGTCTTTCTCTGTTAGAGTTAGGTAGTTAGTTTTTTTTCTAATATAAATAAGTGTTCCTCCTGCGTGAGTGACCAACAAAGTGTGTTAAAGTTAGTATTATAATGAGAAACGGTGTTTTGTGTTAGTTTTCTTACAAGCAGAACAATCAATGTATATGATTCCAAGTTTATGAATAAAAGCTGATAAAGTTTTGAGTTCAATTCTTGCATAAATTGGTTGATGCTTGCTAAGGGGGCCCACTTAGTGAGTATCTATAGTTAGTTATTTATCTTCTATTGATTATAACTTATATTTCATTCTTGAAGGTTTTAGTGCAAACTCAGTCTTATATTGTTCTTGCAGCATCGAGAATCCATCCATGTGTTTGTTCCTGCAGCATAAGACCAGTTCATAGTTTTTTTCTTAGTCATAATTGTCATGATTTCTGCTTTGATTAAGTTATGCTTAAGTTAAGAAGACTTTACATTACATTCCTGCAGCATAAGTAGAGTTCCTTCCAAGCATTCATTTCTAGTAAATTGTGACTGAAACTAGTTCTTAGTGCACATACAGTGCCGCTCCATTTCAAGTATACGTTCCCTGGTTTGACAATGTAAATGAATGACCATAAGAAGATGTTAGTCACCTGCTGGAATGTCCAATTCCCAGGTTAGGATTTTCCATGACTTTTATATCCTTTTGCGGAATCGACTAGATATTCCCGTTAAACCTTATTTAATGTACATTAATTTTTGAAACCCAGTGAAATTTCCCTGGTGGGACCAAGTCACCACCTGGGATGACTTAATCCCATTAGGCACAAAAATCAAAATAATTTTAATTTCTTGGTAATATTTTATCCTCTTACTCTTGAGGTCGGCCTGTGATGTGTTATTTTTGTCAAATAATGGAAAATCAAGTATAAATAAGGGTTTTTTCCCTCATTTTACATCTCCTAATTCATCAAGCATTTAATCATTCATTCACTTAATCATTCCCAAGCATTCAAGTAATCTAAGCATAATCAAGTAATCCATTGGAGCACTTCATAATTCATTGCATATCTTCAGATTTACACATCAAGGGTTTGGTAAGTTTATAACATTGCATGTTTTTTATTTATCATTCTCTTCTTATTTTATTTCATTATCTAGGGTTTGATTACCAAAGTGGGGTTTGACCAAGGAAAACCACTATACTCTAACCATTAACCCTTTTTCCCCTCTTTGCATGTGTGTTTGTAGACCTTGTATGTAGATTTGTCAAAGAGGAAAGTGTCAAAAATGTGTTTTCAATCTGTCAAAGCCATGAAAGTCAATAAAGCCCTAGGTGAAGCTTGGAGACCTCTTTCATCCCATTTTCTACATATTCAAATTTAGAAACCTGTCAGGAAAGCAAGTGAAAACTGAAAGCTACATCTAATCTTGTTCTAAAATTCCAGAAATTCCTAGGTGGAGTAAGTCACCATCTATGGCGAATTAGTCCCACTGCCAAGCCTAAAATTGATTTTCACATTTCTAAGTACCCATTTGGCAGATTCCTATTCTGACAGATTTTCCCCGAAACTAAGCTATGTCGTCCAACTTGGCATAAGTTTCCTAGTCAACATTTCCAATCAACTATGCAGGATTCTAGAGCCTCTCTACATTAGATTCCATATTCTAGGTACACCTCTCCAATTCTGTTCATTTCTATTATCATTTACTTGCATTCTTAGGTGTTTTTGCATACATCACTGTGTTTTCCAGTACTTTACATTTCTTAGGTTTAACATCAATAAATCATTTCATTTGTAGTTTATTTCACTAGGATATCATTATTAGGCATATTTGATCCATTTTACATTAATCTTGAGTGTAAACATTAGCATTTTGGGCCCATTTCTCTCCTTTTAGGTGAAAAATCTAGAATAGTTAGAGAACCCTTGGACACCCCAAAATTAATGTCCATAGAGATATGCTTTCTTATATTGAAAAAAAATGACTTAGAATTTTTCTTTTATAGGCATTGGCACTTAATTGAATATTATTTTGATTTCAAAGGGGCTTGACATTTACCAAAAATATGATTTGAATTGATGAATTCCTGCTCAAATTTGAAAAATACCTCAAATGGGACTCATTCATCACACTTGGTGAATGGGTCCCACCTAAGGGGACTCATTTTACCAAGGCGGAGAATGAGTCCCACCTTAAATTTTTGAGGTTGGTTTTCGGAGTCTTCATGGGTTTGAATGTTTTGATGTGATTTTATATGATTTTTGAGTGAAATGATCCTCGAGATCCAAAATAATGGGTCCTACGGGCCTATTAAAGGTAATTTTTAAAGGAGAGTTAATGAAAATGGTGCCAAAATGGGTCCAAATTAAGTGAGAAATTGCCTCTTTCTTCAAGAGTGCACAATTTTTGACACTACATATAGCCCCCACTTTAGTGCCCATATGAATCTACATGCATATGTAAGATAAATGAATCCAGTGATGATCTTTGTTTCATAAAAGGATACACATACAAGTTTGATTGTCATATGAGAGAATGAAGCCCCCATTTTAGTCATTTTCAAAACCACAATGTTAGGAATCACATCTTGCAACATGAATCCATTAGTTGTCAAAAGTCCTCTTATCAAACCTCTAACTACAAGTCACATTTGAGGGTAGCTGTATGCCCCCCATTGATTCCACTTGCTTTATGGAGATGGAATCAAGATAGTAATCTAGCCATGTCAAATGGGGTAATTCATACCATGGGGAATTTCCAAGTACCATGCCACATGATGATAGACAATTGATGATGTGAGGAGTGAAATCATGATTCCAATACAATGAATGGCTTCGAAAACAGAGTTCACTAGCACCTGTTATGTTTGTTTTAGTGAAATGCACTTTTTATCCCTAATGTAGTAAAAACCCTCATTTTAACTTACATAAAAGAAAAAAGTGACGTAAATTGCAACTTACTTTTGTATTTTACCTTTTGTAGAATGAGAGTGATTGAAGAATAGTGAAGGATTATGAGCAGATGAGAGTACATGCTTGCAAGAACGGACATGCTGGAGGACCAGGTGGCGCACGTCGAGCATCATCATGAGGTGAGTTGATTATTTTCCTTTGCTTTGTCCTTACACAATAATATGATAACTTTTATGCATTTTTTAGGTTAATTTAGGATCTTGGAAAAAATTTCATAAAATGTCCCCTTTTTTTCGTGAAGTGTCCCATTATTTCCCAAAGTCTCCCTTTTGTTCACAAAGTGTCCCACAAGAGTCCTAAAGTGTCTAGGGCCTTTAGGAAAGCACACTAGAACCACTTTAGTATACTTAGATGATTATTGATGTAAATATTAAAGAGATTAGATTGCTTATAGGACATGTTTTTTCTTTTTCTATTAGGTACCCACCCATTCCCGTCAATGTTTGGGTGGTAGGAAGATTAGCCTACTTAGAGATCTAGCCCCCACTCTTTTAGTGGAGGACATAGAGCTGCTTCAGATGGTTGGAGTATATAGTCGGGCATACCTCATGCCCCACCATGAGGTACCATGATACTATGCTGATGGTGCTAGCAAAGTGTTGGGATGTGGATACATGTACTTTTCATTTGTTGACTGGTGACATGATGATCACACTGGAGGACATTCACCATATACTCCAAGTTCCTATTTGGGGTGAGCACATATTCTTTCAAGCAAAGCAATCATTCTAGGAGATGAAATATGACATGTAGTATTGTCTTTGCAATCCATTACATGATGAGAGAGTGAGGGCATAGATCGAGTTTCCTATGCTATTATATTCATGAGCCCCAATGGTCAAATAAATCATGGTGCTAATAGTTGCATTAGTACTCATCCCAAATGGCTGAGGAGCACACCTAGATGGAGGATTGGTACACCTAATACAAGGGATGGTTGAGCACCAGACAGTTTATGGCTGGGGGCATTGTATCCTAGCCCACCTGTATTATGATCTTGGGTAGTTTGTTTTTCAGGAGGTGGATACTATGGTACATTGTACGCTTCTATAGGTTTGGTGCCTTGAGCATATCACTTGTACTAGACCTATTAGTTTACTGTGTCCTACAGCCTTGGGGTATCCTCGAGCCTTTAGCTATCCTCTATGACAGTTTTGGAATTATGGTGATTTACACTTTTGGATAGTGTGGTTTGATTAACTAGAGGAGGAAAAGATCCTTTGGAGACCTTATCAGCTTGTGCTTCAGTTTTGAGATCACACTTGACAAATGAGGAGTTTACAACTAGACAGATTTTTGATTAGTGGACATGATTATGTAGTATGTCCTTTTTACTATGATCAAGTCATGCATCAGTTTAGACAGATGTAGATAGCACCCAGGGCATGACCATTTTTTAGGAGATCATTGCGAGTGCTTAGAGAGATGGTGATATGGTATAGTTCACTAGAGACAATGTTGTCTTTAGTGACTCTAAGTACTTAGATCACGATGTGCCTCTGATCTCTGACACAAATGATATCAGTGCCATAGATGATTGTGAGGAGTGGTGGACAGTATCATAGCCAACTCCCATGTTTCCTATGGAGGTGTTGATACGTGATGCAGGACGAATCTCAAATGAGGGAGATGAGGTAGCGGATAGGGCTGAGGAAACACGCTACAAGGCTACAGATATATTTACAAATGTCATAGACAAAGAGTACGATGAGGATGCAGATCCTGATTATGATGGCCAGGATAGAGGAGATGAGGAGGATGACAAGGAGGACTAGGAGGACTAGGAGGAGGATGAGGAGGAGGAGCAACCCATGAGTGAAGGTGATGATGCAACAGATGAGGATCTAGCAGGATACAAGTGGGGAGAGCCCTCTCCCATTCATATGACTAGATCATAAGTAGTAGCTGTAGTAGGAACCGATATCCACAGTCATGGAGAGGCTAACACATCCTCCATGCCCCTTGCACACGACGAGGTTTATTTTACATAGCCTGCAAGGGATATAGGTTATGATATTTTATTTATTGTTATACTTCATGCTTGTGCTTACTTTATATATATATCATAATGTATACTAATTATTCATTATTTCTATCTTGCAGGATCTATGAGAGATTTATGTGATCTCTATCGACAGGTGGATGTAGAGATAGTGTCCCCATTAGTTGACAAGGAGGCCATAGACTCAAACTATGTGCCCCATCCATTGTGGATCGGGACACATAGTCATTCAGTGCATAAGTGAGACTGTGAGTAGCGTATGAGAGTTTGAGGAGGCAGGTCCACTGAGCTGATGCTACCCCTAAGGCATGGTCATCCTGAACCCCAATAGATTTTGAGAGACTAGAGGCAGAGGTATCCAGGCTATAGGCAGAGAGGGATTAGATAACAAGAGCACATCGGGAGGCCCTTGGATAGATACTAGGTTTATAGTTTTCTCTTGGTACACTCAGTGGATCACGATCACAATTGAACACCACTGTCTCTCAATAGTCTGCTACTAGAAAGATACGACCACTAGATCCTGAGGGATTTAGTAGCCATAGGCCTCAATAGTGTTGTATATTTGATGACATGTACATAAAACTTTGATATATATATATATATATATATATATATATATATATATATATATATATATATATATATATATATATGAGCACTTTATGTAAATTCTTATGTATCTTAATGTTAAATGACAATGAGATTAATTAAATAACCTTTGTAGATGATTTAATGAGTGCTTCCATGATTTAACATGCATTATGTGATCTAATTAAAACATATTACAGTTTCTCTTAGATACAACATTTGGATTAAGTTTTTTATGCTAAATTAAATGCACCTATGATCTAATTGAAGAACATTAAATACATATAAGGATCTAACCTAACATAACACACAAAATAAGCTTGAAGAGAATGAAAGCTAATGTAATAATTTAAAAATGAATTAAATAACCACCTTAGTCTTTGAGACACACAAGTGATTGTTTATCAAGAATGAAGCAATGCAAAAGCTCCTAGAATGGAATCCAGTAACTCTAGCAACAATTCCTATCATTCATACTATTGAAGATGGTTAGAGATAATACTGGTACATATGCATGGCGTTGATAGGGTCTTTGAGAGGTGTTACATCCATTTTTGTTAATGTGTATGCATCAGACCCATATTGTTAATTATGTAGGGTCCTAACCAATTCTAGGACTAAATTTTCCTTTTTTGGTCAGGTCGGCATTGACGTTTCATTGATTTTCATGTAATACTAAGTCACCTTTACTAAATACACAAGGCATGACATGATCACTATAATTACATTGTAATTGATTAGCATAAGCTTGAAGGTGCTCAAGAGTGTTAATCTGCTACTCATCAAGCATCTCAAGCTTATGTAATCACTGTTGTTTGTAAGTGTCATCATCGATAAGTCCTTGAAGATCAATCCGTAGCATGGGGATTTATAACTCCAAGGGCATAATCGCCTCAATACCATAGACAAGGTTATAAGGAGTTGTTCCAATGTATGTTCTAATGCTAGTACGGTAATCCCATAATGTGTGCATCAGTTGCGTATGCCAATCCTTGTTATGTTTATTTACTATTTTTCTGAGGATTTGTTTCAGGGTCTTATTAGTTTCTTTAGCTTGTCCATTAGATTGTAGGTAGTAGGGTGTTGAAAAGCAATGTTGGATATTAAAGGTATCAAGGAATTTCTACACATCATTGTTTTTGAATGGCATTCTATTATTTGAAACTATCATGGAAGGAAGTCCGAAGTGAGGAATAATGTGTTCCAATATGAAATGACATATTATATCAATAGTTGTGGATCAAAGAAGAATAGCTTCTACTCATTTTGTAAAACAATCCATTACTATGATAATAAAAATATGTCCAGTGGATGAAGGTGGTGAGATTTTTCCAATTAAATCCAATCCCCAAATTGAGTATGACCAAATAGGAATTTGGGTACAGAGCTCAAAAGTAGGAGCATGAATCAAATTGTTATGTTCTTGACATTTTTGACATCTCTTAACATACACAAAGCAATATTTCTCCATATGTCTCAAGTAGTATCCCATGTGAATGAGCTTTTGCACTAAAGATCTTCCTCCAAAATGACCTCCATAGGGACCCGCATGCACCTCTTCAAGTGCTATGGGGATTTTAGATTAATTAAGACATCAAAGAAAAATGTTGTTAAAGGATTGTCTATATAACACATCAGCAAGGATGATGTACTTGGTTGCTAGTTTTCGTAAGTGACGCTAGGTTTTTTTGGTTGTGGGCTTGGGAATAGTACCATCTTTCAAATAGTTGAACATTGTATCATACCATTCACTCAAGTCATGCTTGGTTGTTTCAAATACTTCTTCAAGTTTTTTGTCAATGGATGGTTTCATGATTGGATGAAAAGTAAATGTGAAATCTTTCGAAGGATCTTGAGGTGAGATAAGAGAAGCCGCACTTACCATTACATCCACATGCCGATTATCTTTTCGTGGGACATTGGCAATGGTGAATGACTTGAAATTTTCTAACAATTTCATCACGAGGTCTTTATATTTTTCTAACCTATCATGCTTTGATTTATATGTTCCATTTATTTGTTTGATTACTAATTGCGAATCACCAAAGATCTTAATGTATTTTTCACCCAAGATTAAAGTGGGACATAGCCCAACAATCAATGCTTCATACTCAGTAGTATTGTTTGTACATAGGAATTTTAATCGATATGACTGTTATCACCTAGAATCATACCCTGTGCAAAGTTTACAAAAAACTAAGCATTCTAGAGCAACATGGGATCATCTCAAGGTTGTGTGTCACCTATAACTGAAATGAACCTCCGGAGAAGGCCGAATTCCTTTGGGTATCACCTAAACTATTGTTTCTTTGAGAGGAAAGAGGGAAAAGATGCATGAATTAAAGAACTACACTAGGGTGATACACCGAAATGATAGGAACAATGAAACACTCAACTTACACTTGAACACCGGTGACAGCCATGGGACTGCACAACAAGATCCTATAGATACGCATACAAACAGGTTTGACATGCACATTCCTTCAAGAAGGAAAGGAAAATTTTCACAAACTAGAAGATCATGCACAAAATTAAGTAAACACAGTTTGCAACCTACATGATACTACTTCTGCAAAGAAAGGCACGACATGAAACAAAAGCTATAAGGAAAGAGAAAATTTCACTAAGTAGCTCAATGAATCACTAAAGAATGCACAATACTTCACAAGAATCATAAGGAAAAAGATGGACCATCAATGGTAACCAAGGTAGATTTTGTATATTATGTTCCAAGTTGAATTACAGAAGCCTGCTAGTCTGAGAGAGGACTGCAAAAGGGTCACAGACTTCAGGAGAGCATACCTCAGAATTATCTTACAAGAAGGAAAAAATTCCTTAAATACAGAAAAGATCTTGGCCCCTTAGGGCTTACAAAATATCAGTCTCAGAAAAATATCTACCATAGATCTTGTGGTCGAAATAAATGCAGAAGCCTGCGTGTCCCCACTGTGTGTGTCGGTGGAAAAAATTCTTAGAGAAATCTCCTCCTAATCTTTCTACAACCACCGCATTCACTTTTGCTCCTCGCGTCGATCTTTGAATTCCCCCCAGTTGAGCTGCTTTGAATGCTCTTGAGCTCATGCTACTTTTCCTTCTGTTAATCACCTTCTCCCTGGTCAGACTGCCACGGCTCGCCCTTAGCTTTCTCGAATTGGTTGAGTCTACTCCATGTAGATCTTCGGGTGGTCAAAACTCCTTCAATCAGAATCGCATCTCGGCAAGACACTGGAAGTGTCTCACCGATGCGATTATGTGTCTCTACAGGTATCGGCATATCATGGAATAGTTGGTGAGATCTCATGTTGTAGGCAATATACTATCGGCGAGCCCATCTTATGGTCGGGGAGACATCCTTTGGTTGGGGAGACATTGTTCTCGGTGAAGTCTTTCGTGATCGGCGAGACTCCTGCCGAACCTCATCACTATCAGGAGATATTCGCCTGTCGGCCAGACTTCCCTCCAAGCTCCTTAACTCTTGGCGATGAGCTACTTTCTTTTGGTTGGGGAGACATCGTGCCCTAGCCAAGACATTCTGGTGAAGGCACCAACTTTGTTCGAAACCACCATTTCTTGTCGAGTGCATTTATATCTGTTGGTAGGACCTCCGAGTATCGATGAGAGATCCTATCGAAAGCACAACGCTACCCCGAGCTCACTCTTTCGGCAAGACCTCATGCGTTCGCTGAGACATCTTGGCATCTTGACCCTCGCTTTGGTGAACTGGGATCCTGTAGGGGTAACCTTCATCTGTCGGTGAGACATCTTCCCAAACTCACTCGCATTACACTGAAAACTCAAGGCATGTCGGCGTAACCTTTGCTATTGATGAGACCTCCCACCGAGTGACGCTTTCCTTCGGTAACGCCGCTTTTCTTCAGTGAGACATGCTTGGTCACCAGGACATTATGGCGAATTGATTTTGTCTTGGCGAACTCCCTTTTGTTTTGCTGAGACCTTGGCCAGTCGGCCAGACCTCACGCCGAGCGCCCCTTTCTTTTGCCAACACCACCTTGTCTTCACCGTGATCTTTATCCTTCGGCAAGAAATTTTTCCGAAGGTGATATCCTTTGTCGAGATCTCCTAGTCATACCGAGGGCCCTCTTTTCTTTTTGTCGAGGAGACATCTTATTGTCCATACCTATCCCAAACTTGCTTCCTTTTGATTGTCAGGGAGACCTTGTGGATTCGGTGAAACCTCCTAGCAAAGCTCGCTTGTTTTGCTGAGATCTCCTGACTTCGGCGAGACTTCTTCAGTTGGTAAGACCTTCCTCTGAAACCTGCACACATATGTTGAAGGGATATGGCTTTGCTTTGTCGGTGAGACCCGATGCATTCGTCGAGACCCTGGCCGAAGTAAAGAACCTCTGCTGAACTGAAACCCTTTGTCGCCAAGACCTTGGCCGAAGTCTTGCCAATAGGGACCTGCAGGTGAATCCCACTCACCGTGACGCTTCTGAGGTCTTAGCGACTCTGTCCTTGGAAGATTTCCATGCCTAACCTGAACAAGGCAGGCTTCTTCACTGAGTTCCCTGTGACCTAGCATTAGATTCATGACTTTGGCCCTAGGTCGAATGCTCCATTTGGCCTCTGAAGATCTAACACATGATTATCCTGCCTGATTGATCCTGAGGGTGAAAATTAGGCAACAATGACAAGGGAATAGGATTTCCTATAGGTGGGAGGAGTATAACAATAGCATCAGAGCCTATTCTACACTTAGATCCATCAAAATATAACTCCCATGTATTAGCTTCAATTGTAGACACATTATCATTAGGAAAAGAATCATTATTAGGTAATGTCAAAGGTGAAGGAGCGTCAGGCAATTGGTTAGTCAAAATTGATTTTTGTGAAACAAATTTCAAGTCAAACTTAGTTAACATCACCCACTTAGCTAGACATCCTGATAAATCTGTTTTATTGAAAATATGTTTAAGAGGGTCAAATTAGGTCATTACTTGTATTTATGCATTCAGTAAATAATGTCACAACTTACTAGTAGCAAATACAAGGGCGAAACATTGTTTTTCAATTATTGTGTATCATTTCTCATAATCTGTCATGGTTCAGCTAATGTAATAGACCGGATTCTCTTTTCCATTTTCATCTTGTTGAGCCAACAATGTTGCGAGAGCATGAGCTGATGCAGTTGTATAAAGTATGAATGGTTTGTTTTGCATAGCGGGTTGTAAAATAGGTGGAGTTACAAGGTATTCCTTCAAGCTCTCGAAATCCTATTTACAATCTTCATTCCAATCGAAGTGGGCATCCTTTTTAAAGATATGTGTAAATGGTAATGTTCGATTAGCCAAAGATGTGATAAAACGACGGATGGCTTGAATTCATCCTTGTAACATGCACAACTAAGAAATGTTTTTAGGAGGTGACATGTTGACAATAGCACCAATCTTCTTTGTATCCACCTCTATGTCTCTACGAGATATGATAAACCCTAAAAAATTTCCACTATTTACACCAAAGACACATTTTTTTGGATTCAATCTCATGTTGTACTTTTGCATCTACTTGAAGATTTTCTAAAGGACATGCACATTTTCTTGTCTTGTTAATGATTTGGCAAGAATGTCATCAATGAAATATTCCAAAATTTTATGTATGTAATCATGAAATATTAGTGTCATAGCTTGTTGAAAAGTTGTGCCCACATTCTTTAATCCAAAAGGCATCATAACCCAACAAAATGTTCCCCAAATAGTTGTAAATGTCATTTTGTATTGATCTTGAGGGTTGACGAAGATTTGATTATTTCTAGAAAATCCATCCATGAATGACAATAAAGCATGTCTGAAAGTCGAATCCACTATCATGTCTATATTAGGAAGGGGCAAGTCATGTTTTAAAGATTCTTTATTCAAATCATGAAAATCCATACACATCCTAATACAATTGTCAAGTTTTGCAATTGCAATAATGTTTGAGATCCATGGAGAATAATCTATAGGTCTTATGAAACTAGCATCAAAGAGTTTTTCAAGTTCACCCTTAACAAGCAAAGATATTTTAGGATTCATCTTTTGTATCTTTTGTCGAACGGGCTTGGTTTTTTCAACAAGGATAATGTTATGTGTCACTATCTTCGAATCAATTCCTGGCATGTCTAAATATTTCCAAGCAAAGAGTTTGGGAAAGTCATGGAGAAAGGTTGAAATATCCTCTTGTTCTTCATCATCAAGGCACTTCCCTATCTTAATGAATTTTTCTTTATCAATTATATCCATTGGTATATCAATTGTACCCCCTAAAGGAAGTGCATTTGATTTTGGAAATTTAGGGTTGTATTATTCTGCACTTGTGTCATTCTCATTACTTTCATCTTCTACATCTCTTTGCTTGGTGTTGATCATAGCGCATGTAACCTTTGTCTTGGGAAGAGTAGATTGCGTATCATAAACTCCTAACATTTGTTTCAAGCATTCATCATCATCTAAGTTATCCCATGATGGTGGTAAATCAATGTCGAGCAATTTAGGATGTTTCATAGTGAGTTTGATATTTGGCTTGCACATGATAGTATTGATGTTTAACGATGGTTTCTTTGTTGCTTGTGTAATTTTAGGAGGACAATATCCCAAAATATTTTTCATCTCTTGTGTATTAGGTTCTATAGGGACATGAATTCCTTGTTCTTTCTTTCCACATCCTTTACCACTATAACCCAATTGTTTCACAAGTTCTTAACCTCTCCCATAATTTTTTTCCATTTCTTTAAGGTTTGGTGGTCATTGGTAATCTATCTCATCAAAGTTTTTTGTATAACTTGTATCATCTTCAAGAGTAGATGAGTTAGATGTTTGTGAGTGATCTTCTAAATTCTAAGTTAACATGATCATTGGTTGTTTTTTTTGTCATCTTCTTTCCTTGTGATTATGTATTCTCCCAGAAATGAGGGTGTGAATTCCAAAGAACCCCAATCATCTTCTAATAATTTTGACACTGTTTCCACTTCTTGCTTGTCTTCGGGTAAAGGTTCTATGTTGGATGTTGGAATTAATGTGCTCAGAGGACTTTTTGTTCCTTTTTCAACTTGTAAGCAACTTTCAGGCTTGGGGTCCATTTCAACTTGGTATACCTTATTGTCATAGACATACTTCATAATATGATGAAGAGTCAAAGGCACCACAAGCATCTCATGAATCCATGGTCTTCCCAAAAGAAGATTGTATGAAAGGTCATGAGGCATGACATGAATGAGAGTTTGTAAGGTGACTTGTCTAGCTATAATAGGTAAAGTAATCACACTGAATGATTTTCTTCCTATGTTGTCAAATCCTCAAATTGATAGAGTTAGGTTGTATTGTTGATTTCTCAACTTGCAACTTATCTAAGACTTTCACACTACACACATTAAGGGCTAAACCATTATCAACCATGGTCCTTTTGATGCCTATTTGATTAGATTGAGCTATTATCATGAAGGCCTCATTTTTTTGTCACAATGCCAAAGGGGCTGCTCATGTTGGTGAAATGTTATGTCTATGTTAATTGTATTCATTCCCTGTATAAGAGTTGCCACATCATTTACATTTGTGCCAAGAGGAACCACTACTTGTTGTAAGGCTGTTTGAAGCATACTATGATAGTTTGGTGAATTTTGAATTAAATCCCATGGGGATATCTTTGCAGGAGTATTCTTAAGTTGCTCAATGAGATTATACTCCTTTCCACTATGTGAAGTTAAACAAGGGGCACTAGGAAAAATGGGATTAGGAAATGGTAAGGGTGTCAGGGTTGGTTGTTGTGTTTGCAGATTATCTCTAGTATTATATGTATGAGAAATGGTATTATGACTCTATTGCTACAATACATTAGTCTTTGGTGCATAAAGGGTAAACTCAGGTTTGTTTTTAGGTTGTGGTTTATGCAAAGGTGGTTAAATGATGAGTTGAGGTTGAATCACATTAACTTCTTATTTTTTTAGTTTCTCATGACAAGCCTCAGTGGATGGGCTTTGTGAGATGAAGTCTTCAAGGGCTTCATCTAACATACCAAAGTCATCACTACTAAAAGGTTTGAGGGTTAGGTTAACTTTGCTTGGTTTATGTTTTTCATGGCAAGCCATAGTGGATGATCTTAGTGAGAGGAAGTCCTCAAGGGCTTCATCTAACATGTCTAAGTCATCACTACTAAAAGGCTTAGATGATCTACTTTTTCTAAAGTTAAGCATTTTTTGAATTGTTTCTTTTGATGTTTTTGGGTTTTTGTTTTCATTTTCTAATGAATTTGATCTAAGTGAACTAGGAACTAATGCTGAAAATGAAAATTGCAAAAAATATTATGCTATCCATAATTGCCATGAATGCAAATAATTCTATTTCTAATGATTCCAATGTAACAAAAAGTAACTAAACTGAAACATAAAAGTATCAAAGACAAATTGAAGCTTAAAACCTGGGAATTTAATTTTGGAAAAAACAATACAAATTTTGCACTAGGACTGATTCGCCCAAGGTGGCAAATGAGTCCTATTAGAGATTTTTTACAATTTTCAGATTTTTAAAGTTGATTTTTATGTTTTTTGTGTTGTATAGCCTATATCTAGAATGAAAATGTAATTTTTCAATGATTTTATATTAAAATATATGCAAATATGCAAGCTAAATGAGCTTTTCACTAATGCAAATTTTGAAATCCTAAAATGCAAATTAAACAATGCAAAACCTAATGCAATGTTAATGCACTCCAAATTAGAAATATAATGTTCTATATGAAGGTTCACCTAAATGAATAGGTGAATTTCATGCTCTCTTTCACCTCTAGCGTTTTGCAACCTAAAAGGAAAGGGGGTAAAATTAGTTTACTATTCATTCAAGAACAAACCCTTGAGATTTCAATACAAAGGAGATTGAAATCTGACAAAGGGAAGGTTCTAAGAAAATGATAAAAGCTAATGAGGGTTCACCACCAAGTGTAAACTTGGAAAATACAATGCATTTGAAAACATGTTGTGATATGCAAACAAATACTAAATGACATAAACAATGCTCTAGAAATGTGAATAAAACAGAACAAAAAAGAAAGGAGGTAAATGATGTGCACTTGGAAACCTTGAAGAGACTAGAAGTGACTCTAAAATTCTAGAAATCTGCACTTTTTATGCTACTGGGACTCATTCTCCAACCTAGGTGAATCAGTCCCAAACCCTAGTTTTTGCACGAGTCTATTTCAAGGAAAAAAGTACTGGAATCTGCAAATAGATATGACAAAAAATAGTGGGACTCATTTTCCACTATTGGTGAATCAATCTCATTTCACTTTTTTGAAAATTGAAGGTTCTTATTTGCACTCTAACACCTGGCTTTTCCTTCCAATCTAAGTTTCAAGTCCAAATCTGTGAAAAACACCTACAAAATAGAATTCAAATGCATTTTCTAATGGAGGGTTTTCCTTGGTCAAAACCCTATTTTGGTAATTAAACCTTGGTAGAAATAAGAAAATGTGGATGAAACCCTTGCCTTAAGTGTAGCTAAGACTAGAAAACCTAAAAAATAATGCAATCCTATTCTAATGTGCAAGAATTTGATGCCATAATGGAAATGAAATATGGATGACTCACATGTGATGATCTCATAGTGTGTGCAATTCACGTCAGGTTCACCAAAATGAATAGGTCAATTTTGTGCTCTCTTTCACCTCTAGGGTTTTGCAACCTAAAAGGAAAGGTAGACAAAATTGGTTTGCTATTCATTCAAGAAAAAACCCTTGAGATTTCAATACAAAGGAGATTGAAATCTGAAAAAGGGAAGGTTCTAGGAAAATGATAAAAGCTAATGAGGGTTCACCACCAAGTGTAAACCTGGAAAATACAATGAGTTTGAAAACATAGTGTGATATGCAAAAAAATGCTAAATGACCTAAACAATGCTTTAGAAATATGAATAAAATAGAAAAGAAAAGTAAGAAGGAAAATGATGTGCACCTGGAAACCCTGAAGAGACTGGGAGTGACTATAAAATTCTAGAAATATTCACTTTTTATGCTATTGTGACTCATTCGCCAACCTGGGCGAATCAGTCCCAGACTGTAGTTATTGCACGGGAGTCCATTTCAGGGAAAAGGGTACTAGAATTTGCAAACAAATCTAACAAAGAACAATATTGGGACTCATTCGCCACTATTGGCAGATTAGCCTTATTTCACTTTTCAAAAAATTGAAGGTTCTGATCTGCACTCTAACACCTTTCCTTTCCTTCTAATATGAGTTTTGGGTCCAAATATGTGAAAAAAACTTGCAAAATAGAATTCAAATGTATTTACTAATGGGAGGTTTGTCTTGGTCAAACCCCTAGTTTGGTAATTAAACCTTGGTAGAAATAAGAAAATGTGCATGAAACCCTAGCCTTAAGTGTATCTAAGACTAGAAAACTTGAAAAATGGTGCAATCCTATTCTAATGTGTAAGAATGTGATGCCATAATGGAAATACAAGATGAGTGACTCACTTGTGATGATCTCCAATCACCCCAAGTGAACTCTAATGATGCTTATACTTTCCTTAGGTTGAATGTAAAGTGACAATGGAAGATGGAATCACTTAGGAAACAAGTCTTTAGAATTGGGTTGATGGCTAGTTGCATCTCCCCAACCTAGAATCCATCATGATTCACTATAGGAATCCATGATCAACCCTTGAAAATGCTAGATCTTGATAGAAAGTAAGCTTGAAGACCTGCAAAATACTATAATGTTGCTCCAATGCTTCAACTTTGCTTGCTTTTGGTAATTGGAATACTATTGTGAAAGATTGCTTGAAGATTCTTGATGTTTAATGCTTGCTCAAAGTGCTTAGAGATATGCTTGCTTCTATTGAAATAAAAAAATACTTAGAAGATTGCTTTTATTGGAATTGACACCTAATTGACCATTATTTTGATCTCAAAGGCTGAAATTTTCAAAAATATGATTTGAATTGATGAATTCTTGTTCAATTTTGAAAAATACCTCAAATGGGACTCATTCGCCACACTTGGTGACTAGGTCCCACCTAAGGGGACTCATTCACCCAAGGTGGTGAATGAGTCCCACCTTAAATTTTTGAGGTCAATTTTCGGAGTCTTCGGGGGTTTAAATGTTTTTATGTGATTTTATATGATTTTTGAGTGAAATGAGCCTCAAGATTGAAAATAATGGGTCCTAGGGGCCTATAAAAGGTGATTTGTGAGGGGGATTTGATGCAAATGGTTCCAAAATGGGTCCAAATTAAGTGTGAAATTTCCTCTTTCTTCAAGAGTGCATAATTTTTGACACTATACCTCCATCCAACTCACAACCAAAGAGTTAATATAATCTCTTGGATCAGCTGGGAAAAATCTCTGCACAAATCTAATCATAATGACCCCCTACACCTTGAAGTATGCGTTAATAAATGCAATATTAGATGAGTCCTAGTAGATGGTGGGGCATGTTTGAATATTTTCTCACTAAAATTGTTGAAAGCATTGGGATACTCTGAGAATTGTATTGAACAAACCAAGTGAATTGTAATCAAAGCTTATGACGATGTTGAGCACTCATTCGAAGGTGTAATTTCACTTCCTATAAGAGTTGGCCCAGTAATACAAGACATAGTATTTCATGTCTTGGATTTTCATTTGCATTACAATCTCCTCCTTTGCCACCTGTGGATTCACGCCATGAGGTCTATTCCATTCACCTACCATCAATGCCTCAAATTCCCTCACAATGGCATTGCAATCACTATTCCAAGTGACCCTAATCCTTTTAAATGTTATTCAAACCTAAAAGGAACCATCAAACATCAAGTTCCCATCAATCAAGAGGCCTCACCTTCCACATCATCCACCACTCCATCTCACTACAATTATCCATCCACTCTTGTCAAATCATCCACTCCATTCATCACACCTTCCACACCCAAGATCCAGATCTAGGACAGAGGATGTGAAGAATACAATATGAAGAGTCTCTTTTTCATTGGAAAGTTACCTAACACATCGAAGTCTTATGGAAAGCCACATCCCATGCAACCTAAGGTCATCATTCATAATCCCCCTACCACCTTCACTAAATGGGGGGAACTTTCAAAAGAATCTCTAGATGACCATATTCTCGCGTGGTTGTACAAAGAAGAGGAAATTGAAACAAAGAAATTTCCAATTGAACAATATCCAAAATTGTTCTAGATAATGAAGTGACAAGGATATGATGGACACAGTGATCTTGGCCTAAATAAACAAGGAATTTTGGAACCTCAAAAACCTCCTAAATTGTTAAAGAATCAAGAGTTAGGGTTTGAACCAGTAAAAGTGACTATCCATGGTATTGAGTTACCTTTAGGTGAGGTCGATGATGCTTCAGATGCAATCAAGACATACAAGGACTCTTAGGATTTTGATGCTAATTCCAATGAATATGAATGGGATTCCCTATGCTCCACTACTTTCATGGACCTCGATAAAATATTTGGGTAATTTAATCAAGTGCTTATAGTTGATTCCTCGTGAAACCCATGAATTCCCCATCCAAAGATACATTTGACAAAAGAAGAGAGGCTCAAACACTAATTTTGGGAATCCATTGATTTTTCCTCTTGGGACCCTGATGACTCTACCTCCATCTTTACCCTATTAGCCTACACCATGACCCCTAACAATATCGATGATTTCTTACCCCTTGTTTACCCTCAACTCATAGATTGGGATCAACAAGAACTTCCAAGTTTGGACACTTTCGAGAATGATGGAGCCATTGTTGTGTTCTTTGGACCTCATGAAGGAATACCGAGTGGGGATCATAAGGTTGGATTTGCTATAGAAATCAATTATGCAAGATACTTTGGTGAGGTTGTCCTATCCTCTAGTCATAAAAGTGAAAATGACAAAAGTAAAAATAAAAATAATAGGTCTTCAGGTGAAAACCGAAAGGCGTTTGTTGACCATGAAAAAGTAAAATTAAAGGATGTATCCAAAGGTGCAAACCTCTCTAAGGTGCCTGAGGATGGAGGACTAGACTATCTCCCTATAGACCAAGAGAGATCACCAGTGTTTATAGAAGAAATGGAAGAAGTAAACATTGGTACACAAGACAATTCCAAAATCATACAATTAGCAACATCTTTGATCATCAAGGAAAAGCCTGAGCTTATAGCATTCTTTTCAGAAAGAGAAGTCAATTTTTCATGGTCGTATGTTGATATGCTTGGATTGGATCCTGAACTAGTCTTGCATCACTTGCCACTACTAACAAATTCTAAGCCATAAAAATAAGAATTGATAAAAATGCACCCCTAGATTGCACTCCTTATCAAGGTGAAATTGAAGAAGCTCCTGGATGTTGGATTTATTCACTCGATTGATTATGCTGATTGGATATCAAACCTTTTTCCTGTCACCAAGCCAAATGGTCAAATCAAAGTTTGTACCAATTTCAGAGACCTCAACAAAGCTTGTCCCAAATATGATTTTCCTCTACCAAACATTGACATCACAGTAGATCTTACTACTAGATATGAAATGCTATCACTTATGGATGGATTCTCGAGTTAAAATTAGATAAGATTTGCTACTAAAGACCAACCCAAAATAGCGTTCACATGGGATTGGGGGAATTTCCATTGGAATGTAATGCCATTTGGGCTTAAAAATGTTGGAGCTACCTATCAGAGAGTTATGACTAGTAATTTTCATAACTATATGCATGTCCTTATGGAAGACTATGTTGATGAACCTCTCTCTAAATCTCTAGAAAAAAAGTGGACACTTAGCAATATTGGACAAGATTTTCACACAACTCAAAAAGTATCAACTTAGGCTAAATCCAAAGAAATGTGTTTTGGGGGTCCAATTAGGCAAACTCCTAGGATATATTGTCTCTTGCATAGGAATAGAAGTTGATCCTGCCAAAGGATATGTGCAGGATCATCATGGGAAAAATAGGCCCTTAAGTGGCGAAAAATTCAAAAAAATCAGAGTTAGGAAACTTGATGTAAAACTTCGAATAAGTTATCTATGTATTATTTCAAAAATATGTAAGAATAGAATCTATAGAAAATTGAATGTAGTTTCTAAACTACTAGGTTTATTTTATTTTTAAAAATCTATTTAGTGAATATGCGGTACTTAAATTTCAGGGAAAAAATAAGAAGTAGGTGTCTGTCTGACCACCCTAACCACAATAAAATGATAATATTTTTTATAATATTTTAGATATAGTAGAGGACTTATGTCCCAATGTGATGCATTTTTTTTGTATTTTTTTCCAAGTAAATAATTAATTATGAATTTTTATTACAACTTTTAAAATATAAAACTTCGTTATGTCGACCACCTTAACTTGGTCAAAACTTCATGAAATTCATTTTTTTTAATCCTATAGTATTCAAAGCATAGAATGTGACACATGTTTTGGATTCTAAAAATGTGATACCATTTGAAAGCTATAGATGTTTTTTAATCAACCTATCAATTAGGACTTTAGTCATAATTCAAATAGAAAATGAATAGTAATTATTTATTAAATTGAAAGTAAAGCATAATTTATATTGGTGGAAAGCCGAGAATATCCTTTAAAAACCCTTTTTGTTTCATCAATTTTGGGTAAAAAGGTCGTCAGCCACATACCCTACACATACCCATCATATTGCCAGTTTTTGGCCCATCATGATCCTGCACATACCCCAAAGTAAAAGCGATCTTGGACATGCAACCACCAACCAATATCAGTTAGTTGAGAACATTAAAAGGTAGAATTCAATCAATTTGTAGGTTCATTGCTCAACTAGCAGACATGATTCATCCATTTCAACATGTGCTAAGGAAAGGAATCCCCTTTAACTAGATAGAGAAGTGTCAAGAAGCATTTGATTAGATAAAAAATTACCTATTGACTCCACTAGTTCTCATGCCTCCTATTGACTCCACTGGTTCTCATGCCTCCTATTGATAGAAGAAATCTGATACTATATGTGACAACAACTACATCAATACATGGGGCATTATTAGCACAGAATGATAATGATGGCAAAGAAAGAGTCATTTATTATATCAGTCGCACCTTAGTCAGACATGAGTTGAACTATAGATCTATTGAATGAGCATGCCTAGCAGTGGTATTTGTAGCACAAAATTTGAGACACTACATGCTAAATCACAAAAACAAACTAATCACCAAAATTGATCCTCTAAAATACCTTCCTAGCAAAGCAACTCTAATGAGAAGACTAGCTAAATGGGTTATGATCCTAAGTGAGTATGACATTGAGTATGTTGATCGAAAAGAAATAAGGGACAAGTGATAGTTGATCAACTTGCAGATGCACCTATAAAAGTAGACCATCCTTTGATATTTGACTTCGCAGATGAATTGATCTTTGTTATAGACACACCAACCACATGGAAGTTGTACTTTGATGGATCTTACACAAGTCACATGGTTTAGGAGTCAGAATTATATTCATCACACCTCAAGGAGATTCCATTCCCAAATCATTCTAAATAGAATTTCCATGCACAAAAAACATGGTTGAGTAAGAAGCATTATTGACAGGACTCTGAATGGAAATAAAATGGAAAATTAGGGAACTTTAAGTTTATGGTGATTCTTAGTTAGTGATTAAGAAATTTAATGATGACTATGACACCAAGTATGAGAAAATGATTCCCTACAAGCACATGGTGGATAGATTTAGATTATACTTTGATCATATTTCCTTTGAATAGATACCAAAAATATAGAACAAAGAAGCTGGCACAATGGCTACAATCAGATCTCTCTTGGACATTCCTAACAATGTCTCACAATATGAGTTCTTGGTAGAACAACTGTTGATCCCTATGTTCGATGTCCCTAAAACCAAAATTTTGTGTGAACTTATTGGTCTTGAATCTCCTTGGTACAAAGACGTCTATGCCTATTTACATGACCAAATTATCCCTCCTGACTTGTCCCTTAACCAATTCAAAACCTTTATTAAACAATCATCCAAATATGCCATCATCTGAGATACCCTTTATCATTGTAGCCTAGATAGTACCCCCATCCAATGTCTCAACTCAAATGAAGCACAAATAGCCTTACAAGAGGTACATAATAGTATATGTGGAGCTCACTTTGTTGGTCCGAGCTTAGCTAAAAATCTCATTAGGATAGGATATTATTGGCCTATAATGGAACGCAATGACTATCACTTCATGAAGAAATATCACCAATGTTAGATTCATGGAGATATTACACATGCACAAGCTCAAGAACTACAACCGCTTACTTCATCATGGCCATTTTCTCAATAGGGACTTGACCTCGTAGGAAAGATCCATCCCACCTTTGCTAACATACACAATTTTATCCTTGTCGCTACTGAGAAATTTACAAAATAGATCAAAGCCATCCCACTGACTTATATTACTAGAAAGTAGATAGCCAAGTTCATCTTGAATTATATCATTTTCCGCCATGGTATCCCATAGTCCATGATTGCAGATAATGGTCACCCTTTTAAGAACTAGGATGTCCATGAGCTTTGTGAAAAATTTCATATCCAACATGATTTTGCTACTCCATATTACCCCCAAGGTAATGGCCAACTTGAGGCATCTAATAAGACCATCCTAAAATCTTAAAGAAGACTTTCAATGGCATTGGTCATGATTGGAACCTACAATTCAATTATGCTTTGTGGGCCTATCTTACCAGTGTCCACACTCCTATAGGAGCCACACCATACTCTCGTGTCTATGGATCTGAAGCCATACTTCCTATTGAGGTCAAGTTACCATCCCTACGAGTCTCCATGCAAGGATTGATTAATCAAGAAGAATATCGTGTATCCCATCGACAGGAGCTAGAGTTATTAGATGAAAAGAGATAGAATGCTTTGACACATTTTCAAGCATATCAAAATCACCTTCGATGCAGTTACAATAAAAGAGTCTGACTTAGAAGCTTTGACATTGGTGACTTAGCCTTGAAAGAAAATCTGAAAAATCAAGTAGAATGAGAGAAGCCCAGAAAGTTTGAACCTAATTGGTTGGTCCCTTACATCATCACAACATCATATGGATCAGTTTCTTATCATATTTCTACTCCTAAAGGAGAACCATTTTCTAAACCTATCAACAACATGCACCTTTGCAAGTACTACATTTGATTCTTAGAGTATCCCCTTAAGAATTCAAAAAAAAAAAAAAAATCATAAAAATCAAAAAATGGTTTACCTTGATGAAAACCTAGCAAATAGGCTACTGTCAACAAAAAATTTAAAAAAAGGAAAAAAAGTAAAGAGAAATAATTTGTCCAGAAGTGAAAACCACTTCAGTGGCACTTTGGATAAGTACCATGGTGAAAACCTAGCAAACAGGTGCCATGTGTAGTGAGTCTATGCTCCTCCATCTACTGTTACTCTATCTAGTATTTCATCCTTCCGCTCATCCATTTGCACATGTCACTCACTCATAATAAAGTTGTGTCATCCTTCTCATGGTCTAAGAACCACCAACATGTACCATCATTTGCCTTCATGATCATCCTTTGCATTTGTTGCTTCCCCGTGCGCATAATAAGTAGTCCTATACCTGATTGGGGGAAATTCCTTGACCTACATCTTCATGGGAAAATAATACATAGTACCAACCTTATAAAAACATTTCAAAATCCAAAAAAATCATAAAATCATCAAAATCCAAAAATATTGAAAATCATCAAAATCCAAAAAAAAATCATAAAATCATCAAAATCTAAAAAAACATCATAAAATCATCAAAATCCAAAACAATAGAAAACTTCAAAATCCAAAAAAAAATATAAAAAAAATCATATAATCATCAAAATCCAAAAAAATCAGAAATCATCAAAATCCAAAAAAATTCAAAAAACTTCAAAATCCAAAAAATAAAAAAAATTCAAAATCCAAAAACATCAGAAAACATCAAAACCTCCAAACAAAAAAAACATCTGAGTATGAGTCGAACACCAAATATAATATAGCTATTGATGGTGTCTACTCTAAAAACTTCCATGTTTGTTCAGACTCTCGGAGTGCTTCACTCAACGAGAAACCATGGCGATGGCACTCTCAGTGGAGCAAAATTGGCAAAGGTGCTTGTTGTTGTTGGATCTGCCTCAGTTCATCAATCTGTGCATGTCCAGGTGTGTGGCGAGGAAGGAATCCCCGAGTGAAACCATAGGTTTATTGGTATGTGGCGACTGATCATGTTATAATGTACACCCCGACATGTATCCTACTTTTTCGCATTGTCACCAGAAAAGGAAAAATCAAAGAAAAAAGGAAAAAACTGATTTTGTAGAATCCTAATCTAGAAGCTTTTAAGCTTGTTAAAAAGGGGTTCGGATGGGGGTTACAGTATGATAAAAAATGTGATTATTTGCAAGATTGTAATAGGTTTTTGCACTAGATAATAAAATCATTGGATGGCTGCAGTTTGGTGGATGTAGCCCAGATTGGGTGAACCACATTAAATTCTCTGTGTTATAATTTATTCTATGTGTGTTTTAGTTTCTCTGCTTATTAATTAAATCTGCATTTAATTGTTAGATATTTTCCTTTCTAACCCTAACAAGGTCTCCATTGGCCGATTCGCTAGGTCCAAAAGATGGTATTGTGGGTCTTTTTGGTTTGCTTGGTCTATGCCATGATGGTGGTGAATTCAAAAAGAAAAGTTTCATCGATTCCCTTGTTTTCCACCCTTCCTCTCTGTGTATGGGTTCCCATGGGGCGGGGTTTTTCGTGGGCTCGCTGGCTGTTGGGTTTTCCCCTACCAAGCAAAATCTTGAGCCTCTTTGGCCTCACGGCAGGGTTTCTATGCGCCCTCCATTTGCAGTTCAACAAGCTTTTACCCCTTAGGTTAGTCTAGATGGCCTTGTATGCGACAAAGAAGATTACTTGCAAGATCATGCCCTAGTATATCAATTCACTAAAATTTGGCCTAAATTATGTGACCTCCATTCATGGATTGAGGCAAATTGGAAGGACTATTTGGAAAATGAAATCAGCATCTACCTGTGTGCGAAGGGTTTTTTATCCTAGAATTTGAGTCTATGGATGACAAAGAAATGGTGCTAAAAAATGGACCATGGTTCTTCCAAGGAGATATTATGTATATGAAACCTTGGTCCCCCTCTTTTGATCCATGCATAGAGTCATTTGCATCTACATATTTATGGGTTTGGCTAGCTTACCTCCCACTACAGTTTTGGGAAATTGTCTGTCTAAAAGCAATTGCAACAGCTTGGGGAAACACCATGGTCTCTCTGAAGAAACAATCAACTATGAAAATTTGACTTTTGCTTGCCTTTGTGTAGAAATGGATGTTTCAAATGGCCTCCCAGCAAAAATATTTCTCAAAGTTGGAAATAGGCACTGGTGCCAACCAATGGATTATGAAAAGATAGCTTCCAGATGTAGAATTTTCTTTGTGACAAAACATGTTGTTGCACAGTGTGGTAAAAGGAATTTTGGGGAGAATGCTAGTGCTGCCCCTAAATGCAGCCCCTTATAGTGGGTTGGGGCTAAGTCCAGACATTATACAGCTGCTCCTTCTGTAAAGAATGTTGGTGAATTCACTTCCTCACTTTAGGAATTTTCTCTTGCTATGGTCCCCTCCCACTCGACTGTGGATGACTGTCATGTTCTGGTGTCCATGCCAGAATCAAAGCAAGACGATGCATGCATTACATCTCCATCCTTAGAGGTTTCCAATACTGTTTCCTCTTCTCTTTCGACAACTACTATGGCAGTTTGCAACTCGGGTTCTTCCTCGGCATTTGTGCTTGGGCCAGCATCCCTACTTGGATGACCAATAGGCTTGGACGAAGGTGAAGAAAAAGAAATCCCCATCCTTAAAACAAAAACATCCAATGTCCCTAGGATCCTCAAAGAAAGATGGAACTTTGGAGGGATAATTTGTGGCCACTCCCACTTTTGGGTTGATGCAAGTTCTATTAGGTTAGAAGGAAAGTACAATTTTATTTGTGTTTAGGCACCCCCAGTGGATAGGGCATGTATTTATTCTCTTTTTGAATTTTGAGCGTTGTCCCCTTAACAACACTTACCTATAAAAAAAAATCTAAGTATGAGTCAGTTTGTGTTAGTAGGATCGAACTACTTTGTCTCTGCACATTTGCTACATAGGCAAGGCTCATCTTAAATGGCCCCCCTAAGACATTAGGTCAATCCTTTTAGGTTTTCCAAATAAAATCATGACTCGTTCTTTTGTTAAAATAAGGCAAAGCCAAGTTGTGTCGAACTATGAGGTCTTTGTGTGTATAACGTAGGCAAGGCCATCAATCGATGAGCCCCCAAGGCCACCTAGGTCAGTCCTTTAGGGTTTGTCGATTCTGGTTGTGTTCTTGGTTTGCAAGTAATCATTATTCAAACCAAATCATGAAATCAATAGACAAATGTAACCAACAAAATCTTTCATCAATCAATCATCTTATTGTCAATCCACTAATTAGGTCATTGATCTTGTATTAGAATGGGGCATTATGTCATTTGTCTCATTTGGTCTTATCTCTTGTCTTTTTATCAGTATGCGTTCTTCCTAATATTAGAATTTTTCTTTAGTCAATCTAGCCATTCACTTTAAGTAGGATGTGTCTTTCTTGTAGTTAGGTTCCTTGTCAACAATTGTCACTTGGTCAAATTTATTAAGTGGGCTACTTGCCTCCAACAGGATATGTCTTTCCTGAAATTCAACATTGTCACATCGCTTGGTCATATCAATAAATCTTTGTCGAAAAATCAACCTTGCCATCTTGGTCAATTAATATTTCCTAAATCAAGATGTGTCCTTCCTGAAACTAGGAAAATCATCATCAATTAGCCTTGTTAATCAATCTTTGTCAAAATTAATCAATCTTGTCAATCCCTGTCAATCAATCTTTCCTTAATTAGGATGTGCCCTTCCTTAAACTAGGTGCAGTAAATCAAATCAATTGGTCAACCTTTGTTATCCCATCATGAAATCAATTTATCAAACATATCGATCAATCCTTGTCAACCTATCAATCAAATCGATCATCTTGTTCAACCTAATTAGTCAACTTCAACAATCTTGTCAATATTATTGTCAAACACTATCTCTATTTGCAAACACTTTGTTCGTCTAGATTTGTCTTATTGTTTTGATTGGTCTTCAGTGATGTTACTAGTTACCTCAAGTATGTCCTATTACAAGATTTAGAGGGACAATGATGGATCATGGCCTCTTTTCTTTGCTTGTTGTCTATGGTTTGTCTTGGAAAAAAGACTAGGATAATTGGGGTCTTGGTATGATCCACATAATTCCTTGTCTTTTGACTGCTTGTCTCTCACAAATGGTCACCTTGCACACCTTGCTCTATGTCATACCATGGTATTTGTGTCCAATTTGTGACAATTTTAATTCCTATTGATAAATATAAAAGTATGAAATTGGGTCCTTTGTCACCTTCTTGTCTAACTTTCCATCCCCATTTTCCCTTCCCTTTCATGCTAACATCCATCTCTTTCGTATGCATCCTGACAAAGTCATGTGACACATAAAAACATCTTGCATACATAATCATGTTAGACACAATAATAACAATACATCATCATCATAAATAGCATTATCATATTAGGTCACATATATTTGCATAAGAAAATTAAAAAAGCATAGAATTCATCCATTTCCTCATCATATTAGCATCATCATTGTATTATTTTATTGCATTATGCATGGCATCATAACATTATACCCCATATCATATTGTGTTTTACATCATGATCCATGATATCACATTGCATCTCATTTCACATCACATTGCATTTCATACACATTACATCACAGTAATAATAATATGGCATATCATGTCATGCATAACATTTTGCATTCATATTCAATCATCAAATTTGGAATTGATTCACGTTCACATTTCATTACACTCATATTAAATTGCATCTACATATTACATCACATTTATAACATTAAGGTCATCATCCATAAATATCATGATAATCTAAACATTCCATCGCATCAATACATTGCATATCACATTACATTTATCAAATTAGGCTATTACTATTTGCATTCATCATTCACACATATCATGATAAGCATCCATCATCATATATACATCACACTATCTGTAGACACAAAAAAATGTATAGATTGATCCTATACACCTAATCCTGATTTTACTAACACCGCTTCATCCTGAATCATCTCCTTTGCTAGTCATTTAATTAAATAATCTTTATTTAATTAAATTCATCATATTTCGTCTCTTAATTAAATAAATCAATTTTATCTAATTAAGTCATCATCTCCTTTTAATTAAATAAATCAATTTTATTTAATTAGCTTCAATAGTCTCTCTTTAATTAAATAATTCATTGTATTTAATCTCTAAAGTCACTCTATTAAATTAAATAAATTAATCTTTATTTGATTTAATCTAACACGATCTTCTTTAATTAAATAAATCAAATCTTTATTTAATTAAATCTAAAATCATTTTCCTCTCATTTTGATCCAAAAGTCTAAGTCAAAATGGTCAAATCAACTAATATTTGTCTTAATTAATCAAATCTTGCTTAGTCTTAATCTTAATCACTCAAATCCTCTAGCTTTTGCAACTTGTGCAAGTAAATCATTTTAATCGATTTATTAAATCTCCATTTACTTTCAAAAAGCCATAAAAAAAGGGAATATTCTCCAAGTTTGAAAAATCCCTCCAAAAGGGTTTGTACATCCAACAAGGCATTTAAGTTTCTTACATGTCCTTTTCCTTGGGCCAAGTGGCATTAACTTCATTTTCTCCTCCCTCCAACTTATCATTTCATCAATTTTGAAATTCTACATTTAATTGCACACTGACCAAAATGTGCTCCACCTTTGTCCACTCACATGTTGACAAGTGGCTTTATGCTATTGGTTGGTCATTTATCCCACATTCATCCATTTTTCATCATCCTCCATCATTCTCAACTATAAATAAGAGGCCATCATTTGGATTTTGGATCCACAACTTTATGCAAAGACATTATCTTGAGATTTTGAATTTTCTCATCCATTGTTCATCCATTTTCTTAGTTTTCATAAATTTTCATAGCTAGGTTATGTAGGAATTTCACCAAGGAGCATCAAATCTTCACCAATCATCATTCAAACTTAAAAAGGAATTGGGAAAGGACCATTTTCCACATCAAAATGGCACCAATTCCCCCATGGGATTGAAAGTTTGTTTGCATTAAATAGGATTTGATATCTTTTATTTGTGTTTTTCATGTTATTTCTTGTTTTTTGCATTTCAAATGGATTTTATTGGGAATGTTGTTTCTAACTTGCATTTGGGACTAATGTTATGTTTTTTCTTCATGTTTGTGTAGGTCTAGGATCACCATTCACATTTTGGTGCTAGAAGGAGGGCGAACTTGAAGAATCTAACACATTTTTTTGAGAAATTCTATGGTTTTTAAAACTTTTTGTGTCTATAAGAAAACATCACTGACAGAGAAACTATGATGCTATTAGTCCAGCGGTGCCATATATTGCCACTATTAAACTCCAAACTGTGACACTAGCTTCTGCTCACCTAGAAATTTGAATTCCAAACAGTGACTCCTGGCATCCAAACTGCAAAATTTGTCATTGGTTGAAATAGCATTGCAATCACACTCACTGGATTTTTTGCAGTCCATTGCTATCGATCCTAGTAGTGCCATATAGTGCTGCTGACTCCTCTAAACTACACCACCTCTATAGACTATGCCACTGGAGTTGGGTAAAAGGCAATTTTCAAATTAATTTCAACATGTGCTTTTTCATTTTGGTTGCTTTTGACTACTAACTAGTTTTTGGCTTCTGTTTTTGTAGTTTTAACTAGTTTTTGTAGGTTGGCTTGATCAAAAGTGAAGGGAGGAAACAAAGACAAAGGCTTCTCTATGACATTATCATTTCATTGTATCAAATGTTTTTAAACACTTTGGGGAGAAATTATAATCCCTTTTCTAAGGACTTTGTATCTTCATGCTTTTTAGGACTCAATAATTTCATTTGGGCTCTAAAAAGAACAAAACAAAGGGATTAAAAAGAACCTTAGGAAACTTACTAGATTTTTTTTTGGACTTAACAATTGAACAAGCAAATCTCACATTTCCTTTTGGTGCTAAAAAATAATCCAATTCTTGCTTTGAAGGATTAAAATGAAAATGTGTCTTTATGTTTTCTAATCTCTTATCCAAAGTAATATCATCTAAAAGAAGTATGCGCTTCTATCGCGCCTTACGACTATCTTGAGAATAAAAAAGGATTTTTGTGATATTAAATTGTATAAGTGATTGCCTCCACACTTAAATTTGGATTCTTAAAATTGAACAAAATCTTGCTAGTGTGAGTGGAGTATATTGCATGTGTTCTCTCTTTGTTCGCACAAAAAAAGATTGATCGAATTACATATGTACTTGCTTGCTTTTGTTTATCCTTAGAGGGCTTTCCTGGTGGGATAAAGTAATCACCCCAGGGAATGACCCAATTGGGAACATGATAAATCCAAGTGACTTCCACCTGGTATATAAGTGTGGGTACTTGAGGAAAGTTCAAGTATCATGAGGATTGTTCTGACAAGAATGGCAACAATGGTCTCTTGTTGTATGGATGATCCCCCATGAATGGAATGCCTATACTAGAACCCTTTGTTTAGAAGGCCCAAATCCTTAATCTATTTTTTGGTGCAAGAATGGTTGTTCTGAAGCTGCCCCACATTTTTTCAATTCTTGGTAGAAATGAGAAGTATGTCATGGGATTTTCATGCATGGGTACTAAAGCTTGGCTGACCCATAGAAGTGAGTTTTGTGGAGGGGAGCCAGTGTGGTCAAGATTTTAATCATTCGCTAAGAATAAGCACAACTAAATTTATCCAAGTGGGGATTCAAAAAATATTGTCTTTTTATCCATAGGGTTGTGTATTTTCTTGAAAATCAAAACACTTTTCTTTGATTTAAAACTTTGGAAATAAAACATTCAACATCGTCATCAAATTTTAAACCCTTTAGAGGAAGCAAATACCATTGAACAAAATCCAAGTTGGATTGCTTGCCCTAGGGATTCTATCCTTAGAGGCTTCTAGGCATTTGAATTTACATCTTAATTTGCTCACTAAAGTCAACAATAGGGAAATTTTTCCTTAATTTCCTTGATTTCCACATAATGGACTTTGTGGGATGAGAAGAAATTGGGACATTAGACATTTAGTTTGAAAACCTAATCAAGAATTTTCGGTGGTAAAAAGAACTCATTAAGCAAAGATAAGAAACAATTGGACCCTACACATGTGCTCTTGCAAATGATTTCCCAAAGGATTAAAATCTGAAAACCAAGATCCAAACGTCTTATTCAAAAATCTAGCAAGAAACGGTTGTCTATGCTCTACGAATTTAGAGAAGGATTAAACTTCAACTTTTACAAGCGTGCATCAAGGAACAATCCAAATTTGTATTCATTTTACTATTGTCAAATTCCAAGTCTCTTTCAAAGTTTTGAGTATCTCACATAGGAAGTATTAGCATGTTCTTCAGCACCTTTGTCTAGTAAACAAAAGTCTCTCTAAGTCTCTTAGGATCAAAAGAAAAACTCTCATCCATTCTTCATCCAAAAATAAAATCAAATTTCACCTCACAAAAAACTCTTGAAAATCTTGAAAAAAAATCCTTCATGCTAAACTTTGGGAAAATCCTCTTGAAATCAAAAAATAAAACAAAATCAAAATCATCTTGTTTGACTAGGTGCGTGTAGATGAATCCTTCTTTATACACGGTCAAATTATAATCTTGTGGATAGGTTTACTCTATGAAAACATCCAATCTCTTAGATTTTATGAGTTCATTATCCAAACCAAATCCAATCCAAATCAAAAAATCAAATCAAATCAAATCCAAAATCAAAATCAAAATCCAAAATCAAATCAAAATCAAAAGTCCTAAATTTTAGCGCCCTCCTCAAGGTTCCCTAAGAGTTCCAATCATTCACCAATCATCCTTCTTTCATTATCTCATCACCATCTTTCATCCTTAATATCTTAAAATTTATTTTTTGAACCTAGAGATTAGATCAATCCAAAGAGTTAGAGGTTCATCTCTTATATTCTTGAAAATTGATCCCTATTTTATGGTTCAAACTAGATCTCAACACAAGAAGAACATGGAAACCAACAAAGAAACATAAACTTCAAATTACTTAAGTCAAACCACTTCTAATATCAATCCAGTTGGGTCTAGCAATCCCACGCTCGATCTTCCTCCACCTCCACAAGATTCTCAAGAGGAAGGTCAAGTAGAAGAAATCACCAACAATGTCTTAGGGATGACACAAGATGAAATTATTGAAATGGTCCAAAATCTTGAAACTCACAGGATTTTCAGTACCATGATGAAACTCAATCCCTCACAACACATGCTAGAATTGGCAAAAGAAGGGGCTAAACTCCCCTTTGACTATGATGTGAGCACTCTTGTGGAAAAACCCCTTGGGATCATGCCCCCAATTTCATCCACACCTCCATTTCAAAGCATCACTCAAAGCATCCCCCAAATCACATCATCCATTTCTCCAACTCAACCAATTGTCAACAATGGGATCTCATTGCTTCATTCACTTCAAACACACCCCGTTGTGAACAACCAATATCTGGATGCAAACACCATCTTGGGTCAATCTGTCCCTTTGAATCCGCTACACCCATATGTTCCACTCACCTTTCATGACCCCAATGACCCCTCATCATCTTTTCATGCAACACCAGCATATCATCTCAACACACAAACCTCTCTCCCTATGACTTCACAAGGAGAAGGTGGGCTATTCGGACCAGGGGGCATCTTTGACCCCTCATCATCATCATTTTTGCAAGGAAACACCCCACCCATTTTTCCACCACTTCCAAATTTTTTGTTAACATCCACACCACCCCTTGGTTTAGGGCTACCTCCTTTACCATCCCTCAATAAACCAAGTAAAAATAACCCTTCAATCATCAATCAAAACATCATACCCAAACCCCTGCTCTTTCAATCGCTATCACAACAACAGATGGCAATCGTTCAAGTAAGACAATCAATCACTGCACCCTCCATAAATGCAGTCTCTCAAGGGCCAAGCATATCCATCGCACCATCCACCACACAAATCCCAACCATCAATACAATGGCACCCCTCATTAGAACAACAAACACCATTATGAATCAGCCACCACCACCGCCACCAAGACCAAATGTGGCCAATCAATATAGCATCATGTTGCAAGAAGCTCAACAAGCCTACCAAAAGGAACTTTAGCAATTCCAAGTGCAATAAGCACAAAACACGCAAGTTGCACAACAAGCTACTCAACAAGCGCAAGCTTCTCAAGTAGCTCAAGCTGCACAACACACACAACAAGCACAAAAAGAACAACAAACTTCCCAAGCTCAAGCATTGTTACAACAATACCAAGCCACCCAAGCTACACAAGCAGCTCAAGTAGCTCAAGCTGCACAAGCAGTATAGGTCGCACATGCTATACAAGCTGGCCAATGAGCGCAAGATCAAGCTCAGGCACAAGCCCAATACCAAGCTTAGCAACACAAGCGCAAGCTCAATACTAGGAACAACTGCAAGAATCCCAACAACAAGCATATTAGCAAGCCCTACAATAACACCAAGCACAACAAGAAGTAGAAATACTAGCCCAACAACAAGCATTGTTGGCACAACAACAACAAGACCAACAACAAGTGTTGTTGGCACAACAACAAGTGTTGTTGGCACAACAACAATAATACCAACAATAAGAGTTGTTGACACAACAACAAATGCAGGCACATCAACAACCCTTGATCGCACAGTAGAGCTTGCAACAAAATCCCACCAAAATACCCAATACTCCACCCATCACTCAAACACCTTGACCACTTCAAAACACATTCACTCCACCTCCCGATCTACAAGTAGACATAACAACACAACTCAAATTTCTCTCACAGCAAGTGTTCAATCTCCAATCAGGGAAAACAACAAAGACAACAAGCAACTTGTATCCCTATCCTTTCAACATGAGCCTTGCAATGGTACCATTCCCAAAGGGGTTTGAAATCCCTAAATTTGACAAATATCGTGGGATGGGAAACCCTAAAGATCACATTAGGGAATTCCAAGTACATTGCATGGAGGTTGCATATGACAATACATATCTGATGCGGCTATTCCCTCGAAGTTTGGCCGGTCCTACCATGGAGTGTTTCTCTCGCCTTCCTCCTAGAATCAAAAAGTTCCAAGAGATCATAGACACATTCATAAAAAAGCACACATTCAACATTCATATGGATGTTAGTCTAGAGGAACTATCTATGCTTAAAAAAGCTAAGGGGGAATCATTCACTTCCTTCTTCCAATAATGGTGATCCAAGGCCAATAGAAGAAAATGGGCCATACCAAAAGAACAAAAAGTTTGCACCATCATTACCAATTTGGAGAAAATCCTAGCATTACATCTCAAGATGCAATGTATCACCACGTATGACCATTTGATCCCCAAGGCACTCAATATCGAACAAGCCCTTATTGCATAAGGGGGAACACCCACATATCCAGAACATCAAGACAACTACCCATCCACGAGATATAACAAAAAAACTCGCACATGAGCGAAAAAAAAAATGTCACTAATGATGGTGTGGTGGATGCCAAGGTAATAATCAGTGCTCCAAAACAAAACACGCAATCATACCAGCAACCGAAAAAAAATAATCAAAACAACACCCAAGCTAATGCAGTATCACAACAACCACCCAATAATCATTTCAACAACCTAAATAATCAAGGGGAACCACCCCCATGAAACAAATATCTGCCTAAGAGAGAGTACACAGCCCTTGGGGAATCAATTGAATCAGCCATGAAGAAACTGGTAAACAAGAATCTCATCAAGATTCCCACTTATGAGAACTATCAAGAACCCCAAGTGAAACCACCATGGTACAATGAAAACCACCTTTGTGATTTTCACAAAATCAAGGGGCACACCATGACCAATTGCATGAGGTTGAAAAATCTGATCCAAGACCTCATCAATGACAAGATCATAAACATGGAACAACTAGCTAGAAATAAAGACCTTAAAATATACACAAATCTGATATCGGATCATAACAAAGGGAACAACCATTGAAAAAAAAAGTATGCCAATGTAAACCATGTGTATGATCATTTTTTCACCTCCCTAGATGAATGGGTCACTATTGTTAGCATCAAGGGAGCCAAAGTTGATTGTGGAGTCACCACACATGGCATAAAAGTTACCATTGCAGGGTCATCACAGCCACCTAGAGCATCCACCTCAAATATGAGATACATCCCTAATGGCTACAATGTCCTAGACCAATTGAAAATAACTCTTGCTTAGATCTCCATCATGGAGTTGCTGAAGATATCACCTACATATAGAAAAATCATAGAGGAAGCATTGGTTTCATCCACCGTCTCTGCAGATCTTGATGTTGACCAATTCTGAGCTATGGTTGGAAATATCACCACCTCCAGTCTCCTAACATTCTCCAATCAGGACTTTCCCACCCAACCATCTCATAATCATGCACTCCACCTTGAAGTCCTAGTCCATGAAAAAAAATTCAAAAGGGTCTATGTGGATGGGGGCATAGGCCTAAATATCTATTCCCTCAAACTAATAAAGAATTTGGGATTCTTAGAGGATGTCATTGAAAAGGGTAAGGGCATCACAATCAGAGCTTATTATGATCAAGAAAGAGTGTCTCAAGGAACTATACAACTCCATATTCAGGTACGACCAACCATTATGGAAACCACATGCCAGGTCCTTGACCTTGATTTACCTTATAACATCCTCCTGGACCATCCATGGATCCATGGGATTCAAGAAGTCGCATCAACTTTCCATCAATGCGTCAAATTCCCATATCAAAATCAAGAGGTCATGGTTCATGGTGATCCCGAGCCCTTTGCCACAAAAATATGGAAGAAAAATACTATAAAATCCCCCAAGTCCCAAAGAACGATGAAGGCCCTACCACTCCGTATGTAGGCCCAACTACATTAGCCTCCACTTCTGAGACAAAGACACCCACCATTCCTGATATATCCTAAATCAAGGTCATTGTCCAAGACAATGGGTGTGGGGATGATAAAATGAAGAAAAGTGCTTTCGTAATAGGAGAGTTACCTCAATCTCCTAGGTCCCATGCACAACCCCAACCAACCAAAAAATCATCCCAAACCTTTAGAGAAGATCCTTCTAGATTCAGATGTTGGGGAGATCTAAGCTGAGAAGTGGTAGATGGAAAAGACATATCAAGCTTGTTGTATCAAGATGAAAGGCCCACACCTGATCTTCCCATGGATGAGAGTAGTAAAGGATTATAAATGATGCTTGGTATGGGCTATAACAGAAATAAGAAACTTTGGCAGAATGAAAATGGTCTTTTAGTACCTCTCATGCTTAAGACGCATATGAGAAATCTTGGCCTCAAATGTACCCCTTCGAGGGTAACCATACTTGGAAAAGGTGCCTCGATTAGAAAGGTCAAAACTCCCTCTTAGCTATCATCATCCACCCTTCAAATACCAATATTTGTCGGTCAAGTCATAGATGTGTGTAGTGATGATGATCCTATGACTGAATTGCCTGTGCTATTCAAGGATTCCTCCCTTCTTATTATTAATACCCTATATTTTGAGTCAGATCATCGAACCCATGAAATAAACTTAGTCTATCCCCAACTCATCGATTACAACCAATGAGGACCACAAATTTTGGACACATTCAAAAACAATGAGGCACTCTTGGAATTCATGGGATTACAGGATATGATACCATACGACAACCATAAAGTTGGGTTCAACATCATACTGGACACACATGCCTATTATGGGGAAATGATTGAATCATTTAGTCGCAAAAGTGAAAATCTAAGAATAATCTCTAGGTCCTTGAGTGAAAACCGCACTGTGGCACTCTCTAACCCAAAAAAAGTAAAAATAAAGGATGCATCCAATGGTGAAAACCTCTTTGAGGCACCAGAGGATGAAGGATTCAATCTTCCTCTTAGTGGAATTCATTAGGAGAAGTCAGCAGTACTAGTCTAGAAGTGCAATCTAGTCAACTTGGGAACATAGGAAATGCCACACATAACATTCTATGCAGAGTCCATTCTCATATTGGAACAAGATCTCCTGGTTGCATTCCTAAAAGAAAGAAAGAAAAACTTTGTGTGGACCCATGCCGACATGCCTGGACTTGATCTAGAGGTTGTGGTTCATTACCTTGTTGTATATCCTAAAGCAAAGCCTATGAGGAAAAATCTAAGGAAGATGCATCCCCAGATAGCATTATTGGTCAAGATGGAATTATAGAAGCTCCTAGATGCAGGATTCATATGATGGATAGATTATTTAGAGTGGGTCTCTAACCTTGTACTTGTTTCAAAGCCCATTGGGGGCATCCGCATCTACACGAACTTCATAGATCTAAACAAAGCGTGTCCAAAGGATGACTTCCCTCTTTCAAACATTGATATGATTGTGGACATGAGATGTTATCCTTGGTGGACAGATTCTCAAGTTACAACCAGATCATGATAGCCAAGGAAGCCCAGCACAAGACGGCTTTCACTTGTCCATGGGGGACGTATTGCTGGAATATGATGCCATTTGGGCTAAGAAATGTGGGAGCTACCTAACAAAGGTCCATGACACTAATCTTTCATGATATGATCCATAAAACTATGGAATATTATGTGGATGATATATTGGTTAAGTCAAAGAAATGATGGGATCACATACTAGCTCTAAACTCCATCTTTGATAGGCTAGAAAAGTACAAAGTCTAACTAGATCCAAAGAAGTGTGTCTTTGGAGTACAATTAGGTAAGCTCCTAGGGTACACTATATCCATGAGAGGAATCGAGGTAGACCCTACCAAAGTCAAATCAATCCTCGAGATGGAGGCACCAAAAACATTGAAACAGCTAAGAGGCCTACAAGGAAGACTTTAGTCCATCTGCCAATTCATAGCACAAATAACAAACAAGTCAATCCCATATTCTCATCTACTCCACAAGGGGGTAGTACACAAATGGGATGAGAAGTGTGATCAGGCCTTCAACAAGATCAAGGAGTACTTACCCACGCCACTAATCCTCATGCCACCAATTCCAAGAAAACCCTTGATCTTATACATATCAGCAAATACAACAACTCTTGGTGCTCTCTTAGCACAACATGATGAAAATGGAAAAGAGAGAGCTATCTATTATATTAGCAAGACTATAGTGGGACATGAGCTGAACTATACACCCATTGAAAAATCTTGTCTAGCAATCGTATTTGCAGCACAAAATTTTAGACATTACATGCTAGCACATCAAATAAATCTCATCATAAAGATAGACCCACTCAAGTACCTGCTTTCCAAAGAAAATCTCATAGGGAAAACGACTAAGTGGGTTATGATTTTGATAGGACATTGAGTATGTGGAGTGTAAGGCCATTAAAGGACAAGAAATTGTAGACTAGTTGGCAGAGGCACAATATACTTAGAAAACCCACTCATATCATACTTCCCTGATGAATCAATTTTCAACCTAAGTGTAGTAGATCACAAGAAAATGTACTTTTATGGATCATACACACAACATGGGTTGGGAGTAGGGATCTTCTTCTTCACTCTGCAAGGGGGCTACATACCAAAATCATACAAGCTGTCATTTCCATGCACAAATAACATCACAAAATATGAGGCTCTTGTCATAGGGCTAAGAATTGCAGTGCATTCATAGATCATGGTGCTCAAGGTCTATGGAGATTCACAACTCATAATCAACCAGGTGAATGGTGAGTATCAAACAAAGGATGACAAGTTGAATCCATACAAGAAATTGGTGGAAATTCTCAAGAAGTTCTTTATTGATATCACATTTGAGCAGATACCTAGAGCAAATAACAAAGTAGCAAACGCCATGGCAACAATCAGATCACTCCTAGAGGTCCCACATAATGTACCAAAACAAAATTTCTTGTAGAGTAGCTTCTCGTACCAGCATTACTAGATTCTAAATTTGTGTGTAAAATCATTGGTCCTAGTGATCCATGGTATCACGATATATACACCTACCTGCGAATAGGATTCCTCCTAGCTGACATAACCCCAAACCTCAAAAGAGCCTTTGCCAAAAATTCATCCCATTTTGTCATCCTAGGAGATACCCTTTACCGTAGAAGCATTGAAGGAACCTTGTTACATTGCTTAAATGTTGAGGAGGCATTGACCGCCTTAACCAAGGTACATAATGGAATTTTTGGTTCACATTCAAGTGGTATGACCTTGGCCAAGAGACTGCTAAGGATGGGGTACTATTTTCCTACAATGGAAAGGGAAGCTCACAATTATGTCAAAAGGTGCTTACAATGTCAGCAGCATGGAGATCTCATTCATGCACTGGCTCAAGAGCTACACCCAATTGTCACACCTTGGCCCTTTTCACAGTGGGGGCTCGATCTCATTGGAAAAATTACCCCCACCTCATCTAGTGGACATAAATTCATCATAACTGCCACTAAGTATTTCACAAAGTGAGTAGAAGCCATTCCCATGACTTATATCATTGGAAAGTAGATATTAAAGTTTATCCTGAACTACTTAATTTTCCATTATGGTGTCCCTCAAGCTATTATCTCAGATAATGGGACACCGTTCAAGAATCAGGATGTTAGCAACCTATGCCAAAAGTTTAACATCCAACATCACTTTTCCACTTCATATTATCCCCAAAGAAATGGCCAAGTTGAGGCTAAAAATAAGACCATCCTGAAAATCCTCAAGAAGACGGTCAATGAAGTTGGTCGTGATTGGCATCTCCAATTGAATCCTACCCTATGGGCCTACCAAAAAAGTGTCTGCACACCAATAGGTGCCACCCCTTTCTCCCTTCTCTACGGATCAAAAGCCATACTCCCCATCGAGATCGAGCTCCCATCACTGAGAATATCATTACAAAATCTCATCACAGATGAAGAATATCAGGTATCATGACTGAATGAGTTGGAGCTACTAGATGAGCAGTGTATGGAGGCCTTAAACCATTTGCAGGTGTATCAAAATCAACTCAAGTGGAGCTACAACAAGAAGATCAGGAGTTAAATCTTCCATGTTGGAGAACTGGTGTTGAAGGAGAATTAGAATAACATCTTAAATCCAGACAGCAAGGGAAAATTTGAACCCAATTGGTTGGGACCCTTCATGATCACAATGAGCTAAAAGTTAGGGGCATATCAGTTATCAATACCAGAAGGAAGTCCTTTGCATGAGCTCATGAATAACTCTCATCTCAAAAAAATTTATGCCTAAATCTTTCAGGGTTTGAAACAAGAAAATATAAAAAATACAAAAATACAAAAATCCAAAAAAAAATTAAAAAAAGGATTAAAAATAGCAAAGAGAAAAATCATCCTCTAGTGAAAACCACTTCGGTGGCGCTTTGGGAAAGCACCTTGGTGAAAACCTAGCAAATAGGTTTCTTGTGGAAATAAGCACTTTCCATCCACCAAGATCTCCTCAACTTGTTTTGCATCATCCATCCATCCATCATCCATTGCATTCCATATCTTCATACATCACCCATTTGCATCTACATCATAGCTTGGTCCTATGTTTGTATCATGATCCCTCCTAGTACTACTCGACCCATTCTCAAGGTTAGTTTGTCCTTCCTATATCAGAGTAGTCTATTGCATCGCACTGGGGGCATGTTCTCTATAGATCATATTCATGTATATTCTTGAAGTCTTCCTTAAAATAAAAAAAATCCAAAAATATTCAAAACATATCAAAATCCAAAAATAGGTCAAAAATTCAAAAATAGAGTTGTCTTGTCAAACTATGGGTCTCTGAGATCTAAACATAGGCAAGGTTGATCTTTGATTTTCCCCCGAGACACTTAGGTTAGTCTTTTAGGAGTCCGTCATAATAAACTGGCAATCCATTTGTTCATATATCATTAATAATCGAGTTTGTGTCAGTTGAACTACATGGTCTTTGCGTGTATAATGCATGAAATACTAATCTATTGATCATCCCCTATGGCCCCTATGACAGGTCTTTAGGTTAGTCTCTTGGTAAATATCTCATAAAATACAAAAACATTGGAAATTTTAAAAATCAAAACATTTGTAAAACATCTCAAAAATACCAAAAATAGCCCCAAAACATTTCAAAAACACCAAAAACATCCAAATATTTGAAAAAATCCATCTGTCCCATCTTGCTTTCACCCGCAATAAAAATCACTCATAATAAAACATCATCTACCCCAACCTTTGGTAAAATAGTTGGAAACAAGTTTAGCAGATCGAAAGTGAAAACTCAAATGACAAAGTCTCAAGTCTAGGTTAGTAAGTAAACAAGTTAGTCAACTCTTGGTACTAATAGCTCATCATCCAATCAGTCCCAAATCATCTGATAACATCATGTCCTAGGATGCATCCTTCGTACAATGGGCATCAACATCAAGCATCACTATAGCTTAGTCTTGGCTAGCAGTATGAAGAACATTAACTTGTTTGTTTGCTTGATCTTTGTCTTTTTGACTTATCTTATTACACTCATTCCAATGACCTCTTGATGATGTCCAAACAAAAGGATTTAGAGGGAAAGGAATGGGGCAACAATCATTATATTTTTATCTATTATGCTTGTTGGATATTCTTGTAATATAACCTTGTTCATGTGTGCATCGTTTGGTTTGTAGGGAGGGTATTTTAGGTGTCTTGTTGACCACATAGGAAGGCTTTCCTTCCTATGTTTTTATCCAAGATGTTTGAAATATATGAACTGCATTTTAAATAAGGTTTCGTATGTCAGGTGTGAACAGGAATACTCCTATCTGATTTTTGAGTCAAAGTCCACACTAGGTGCAATGCCATCCTAGTTCTTTATACCTTGATGCATCGTGCCTATGTGTATTATCAAACATAAGGTAAATGGCCCTTTTAAAAATCCAAATTCCTGGTAAGAAAATGATGATCATCATCATCATCATCATCATAATCTTTAATAAAGTTGACTTGTTGGATTCTCTTATTTTCTTCTTGCTTCTCTCTGCACTAACATGGTACCATGACAATTAATCACAAATCATTGTTGATGCATCCATCCTGCATCTACCAAATGTCAACATAATGTATATCATATCATGACATATAGGAAACATTAATCATCTCACATGCATTTCATTTCATCATTGCATAATAAAGATTGGTTATTCTAAGCATCTCATAAAACATACATTTACATCCATTTCATAAACATAAAGGTATCATCACATAAGCATAATCATATAAGTATTATCATACCATATGCATCATATCATGTCATATGTATCATCACATAGGAATCATTATAGAAAAATGTCATTACATCATATCATGTGCATCATCATGTCATGCATAAACGCATCATACATGAAAAAGTATTGGAAAAGAAAAAGAATGTCATTACATTTCATACATTTTATCATCATCATTTGTTAGGTGTATAATATAGATATCTTAGTCTAAGCATTTACATATCATAACATTTGAAGCCATACATCATCATAAAAAGTACATAGAAAAGATACTGAAAAAGAAATGCATCCATAAATAACTGCATCACATAAAAACATGCATCGCATTACATTACATAGAATAAAAATCATACACATGCATCACATACGATAGATTCATCACATCACATATAGAACATCACATGTAGAAAATAAGATACATCCATCCATCATGCATAAATAAGATAGAACACATCATACATTAGATCAAACCATATCATCAAAATAATACACAACTGCCATGGTACATAAATCTAGATCAAATGTCTGTATATCAATCAGTATAATACAATCGCCCATGGGGCTATAAAAAATGGATCCCATGGATCACAAAAAGAATGTTTTCTTTAATAAAAAAATGTAAGGCTAGCCCTAATGGCTACTCCCCTCACCTGACTATCTCTCAGGCTAGTCTTGTCTCTTCCCTATCTACTGTGAGAATTTTGCCACCTAGGCTGCTTGTGGAACTGCCTAATGGTAATGTACCCTATAATATTGTGCCTCCTATACCACCTCACGGTACATCCTCACAGGGACAGTCCTACCCTGTGTGACCTCTAGCTGCTGGCATCTCTCAGTCTCTTGAGCCAACTGGAGCTCTATAGCTTTCCTCTATTGAATGGCCTGATCCCACTCAACCCTCACCTGATCCCTCTCAGCTATCAAAGTGGCAACCTATGCTTGTGACTGCTAGATCAATGCATCTCTCTAGTCTAGCTGGGGAGGTGGTGGTGGTGGTGGCTACTGCTAGTGATCCCTCGGGGCATCTTTCTACTGGTCCCCGTATCTCTTCCTATCTTTGTCTTTTTGGTGATCTCCGATTGCCTAGTCTCTTTGTACCCTTTGATCTAGAGGTGGTCCACCTCCTCATCTTCCTCCACCACCATCTCCATCTTTGTCCCCATCTCCTCTACCTCCTCGCCCTCGCCCCTACCCTACTGACCAGCCTCTGGGTCTCCATCATGGCAATAATGCACTAGGAACTATCAATCTAACAAGAGGATGAAACCAATCTCAGTAGGCCTATGTCATCCCTAGGTGCACTGGCCATGGCTTGGCCACCAATTGCCTGAATGAGTCCACTGCCTCATCTAGAGGGATCATGCAACCCCATGTGGTCTCCCTTGTAGTATGCACAAATATTGTCACATACTGGTCATCGGGTTAGTCCTACACATCTCCAAACTACCTCACAACCTGGTCCGACAAATAATCCTCTATCACTGTATGCTCTCTGCCCTACATGAGTCTATCATGTTTGGCAAGGAAGAGCTGCTGAAAGTCATCGTACTAGGTAGGCATGCTGAGCTAATTCCTCCAAGTAAAAATGGTCATCTCATCGATGACCCTCCACTAGTAACGGATGTTGGCTACCCTATGTGAGTAAAAGTGATTCCACCTCTGTATCTCTAGATGACTTAGTCATCTAGCTCCATGTCGACCGGTGTGACTTGTGGGCGGAGCACTGTAATATGCTCCTAGTTCCATATGTGTAGTAATGTGACTCCTACTCTGATAGCTCCGCTATCACAGTATGAAAACTCGTGCAGGTCATGTTAAAGGGAGGCCAACATCACTGGACCCCATGCAAAAAAACTCTCTCTGTTGGAGCATCCATTCCTAGGCAAAACTCCATCTCATACTAAAGTATCGTTTGTGTCAATCTGGTGCCACAAGGCATGAGATAATCACTGCCACAATCAATCTAAGTGTCAACACTATGGTCCTCTACCGCTCTAACTCGATATGTCCCTTTACAAAAATAATCTCATCAAAGCCCATGACATCATAGCAGGCCTATGTCCTAGCATCCAAATCATAGATGACTCACTCTCTATGGATCAGAAAATGAAGAATGTGCCACACATCCTCCAGGGTCACTGTTGTCTCACTTGTAGGGAAGTGAAATGAGGATGTCTCATTGCGCCATCTCTCCGCTAGTGTTGTCACCATGCCAAGGTGTGTCCAAATGGTTGGGGCATACAAAATGTACCAGAGTCCTATTGCTCCCAGGTGCTCCTGGAGCAACTCATGTAAACCAGGATTTTGATTCAATTTTCTCACAATCGAGGATCTATGCTTTCATGAATGGCTAGCTCCATGTCCTCTTGAATCAGTAAAGTCATTGCATCAAGTTTCATAAAAAATATGGATGTTGTTTAGCATTTTTGCGACAGAAATAGTAAATACATCATTGTTTGCAATGGCATCACTATTTGAAAATTCTAAACTATACTGTTGGTGACCTAAAAGTTCCAAACTGAGCCACGACGTCACAATTTGACCCTGCATCAGTTTGGCCCCTAAACCTAATTTCCTAATTGCACCGCTATGGTGCCAGACACAAAAGCCATGCACTTTAAGGTTGTGCAGCACCGATTTAGCACTTTCAGCGGTGCCACATAGCGCTGCTTGATTTGTTTGACCTTTGGACCCTAATTAATACACACGAAAGATGAAAAAACAAGTCAGGTAAGGGTCACATACTGGTGGTCCTGTGCCTATAAGTTGCTAGTACGCTCGCTTGCGCTCGAAAATGTGTCGTGGAAGCACACATTGTGCCATCTCGAATAGTGGTTAGAGCTTAGAACTCAATAATCTCTAAAGGCTAGATGTGCAAATGAATTGGAAATGGCCCCTTGAGGCCTATTTAAGCTTGAAAGTTAGGGTTTTTTGACCCTATTTAGCCATCCAACTAGGGTTTTGGACCCCTGATCCCATTTTCACCTAGTTGAGGGTTGTTTTGCATTTTGGCATGTTTTTGGCATCCTGGACCCTTTCTGGACCCGTCGAGCACCTTGTCCTCTTTTTTTTGCGAGATCACCCAAAAATTGAAATTTTCGTCTGATCTCTTGAGGGGGCAGTATATTAGCATGTTTCTTCTTGCCAAGACAGTAGTGGGGCATTTAAAAATTTGAGAAAATTTTGAATTTTGATCACAACAAATTATTTTTTGAACCAACACAACAGGTACATTGCTTCAAAGAGGGGAAAAATGTAGTCACAAAAAATATACCGATTGATCCTATACACCTAATCCTAATTTTACTAAAACCACTTCGTTCTTAATCATCTTCTTTGCTAGTCATTAAATTAAATAATATTTATTTAATTAAATTCATCATTCTGTCTCTTAATTAAATAAACCAATTTTATCTAATGAAGTCATCATCTCCTTTTAATTAAATAAATCAATTCTATTTAATTAGCTTATATAGTCTCTCTTTAATTAAATAATTCATTGTATTTAATCTCTCAAGTCACTCTATTAAATTAAATAAATTAATCTTTATTTGATTTAATCTAACACCATCTTCTTTAATTAAATAAATCAAATCTTTATTTAATTAAATCTAAAATCATTTTCCTCTCATTTTGATCCAAAAGTCTAAGTCAAAATGGTCAAATCAACTAATATCCCTCTTAATTAATCAAATCTTGTTTAATCTTAATCTTAATCACTCAAATCCTCTAGCTTTTGCAACTTGTGCAAGTAAATCATTTTAATTGATTTATTAAATCTCCATTTACTTTCAAAGAGGCATAAAAAAATGGAATATTCTCCAAGTTTGAAAATCCCTCCAAAAGGGTTTGTAAATCCAACACGGAATTTAAGTTTCTTACATGTCATTTTCCTTGAGTCAAGTGGCATTAACTTCATTTTCTCCTCCCTCCAACTTGTCATTTTATCAATTTTGAAATTCCACCTAATTGCATTTAATTGCACAATGACCAAAATGTGCTCCACCTTTATCCACTCACATGTTGACAAGTGGCTTTATGCTATTGGTTGGTTTTTTATCCCACATTCATCCATTTTGCCTCATCCTCCATCATTCTTATCTATAAATAAGAGGGTCTCATTTGGATTTTGGATCCAGAACTTTATGCAAAGACATTATCTTGAGATTTTGAATTTGCACATCCATTGTTCATCCATTTTCTTAGTATTCATCAAGTTTCATAGCTAGGTTATGTAGGAATTTCACCAAGGAGCATGAAATCTTCACCAATCATCACTCAAGCTTGCAAAGGAATTGGGAAAGGGCCATTTTTCACATCAAAATGGTACCAATTCCCCCACGGGATTGAGAGTTTGTTTGCATTAAATAGGATTTGATATCTTTTATTTGTGTTCATGTTATTTCTTTTTTTTTGCATTTCATATGGATTTCACGGGGAATATTGTTTCTAACTTTCATTTGGGACTAATGTTGTGTTTGTTCTTCATTTTTGTGTAGGTTTAGGATCACCATTCACACTATCATATAAAATAAATCCATAGACATATCACATTGCATTTATGAAATTAGGTCATTTGTATTGCATAGAAAGCATAAAAATTCATATCATAATCATAAAAGCATAATCATACAAGCATACTAAACCATCACATGATCATATAGAATACATCAATAAACATCATAATCACAACATGATCATCCATAACATGTCATCATCACAAACATAAAAACATAAATCATGTAACACTGCATATCATCAACCGCTTCCAAAATCATATCATATGTATTGCTCAAAAAAATATTGTCATAAGTACAATGTTATGATGTGTCATAGCCAAAAAAAATGGATCTCATAGGCTCAATAATCAAAATGTAAGTTTCCATGGAACATAATGTATGATATAGAAAAGAGGCCCTAGCCTGAGCTACCTTGATCTCCTATCCTTGGGGCATCCCTTTCCTCTTTGTACGGTGACTCTTTGGACTTGTGCTCTGTCAAGGGAGGCTTGTCATATGGAGTGACCTATATACCATATGAAGTCTCACCCTCAAACCTACTCTGTGTCTACCTGTTGTGTGCCCTACTACATGATCTACCCCAGGAGCCATTGTCAATCTCTTAAAAGGAGGGCTCCCTCCTCTCCAGAGGTACCACTCTCTCATATAAATCTCTATAATACTGACTAGCCCTACTAGCCCTAGCATACTAACATCCAAAATAGATCCGCTACATGTTGCCATAAAATAAATCATTTGATGGTTGGTCTACTATCGGTTGATCACTGCTAGGTCCCTCTCCACCTAGAATGCATCCCTCTTGGCCTTAAGGACATCCATCTCAGTAGTCACTATCCTCAGCTCAACCTCTAACACCTACACACATGCCTGCAATGTTACTATCCTCTGATCCACACTACCCTCATCCACCTGGCCCTCGTGTCCCTCTTGTCCCACCTCCTCTACTCCTATGATAATCCTTTTGTGGAGGACTCTCTCTGCCTCATCCATCTCTGGTTCCTCCTCTGCCTGCTCATCCCCTCCTCCCACCTTAACCTCCATAGCCTCAACATCTAGCTATGCCACCTCCAATGTAGGCATCTCTGCATGTTGCTCTCCCTTCATCGCTCCCCTCACTTTTGGTTGATCCTCCTCCATCTCTGTTTCCTCTTTGATAGGTGGTAGTTGAGCCACCATTAATTCCTATTTGCTTATGCATATGGTGTGATTGATTTAAGCATATAGTTATCAACTCTGACTCCTTTGATGATGCCCCTTTGTCCCTCCTCCTCCTATGATAGTCTCCTCCCCATCCTCCCTGTACATCTCCTCCATCATCCCCTCATCCTCTACCATCCCATCGTCCACCATCTCCTCATCCTCTACCATCCCATCGTCCACCATCTCCTCTACCTCCACCGCTCCTCCCCCTGTCTCCTTGCTGGCCTCTCAAGACCCTACCTCTACACTCTACTAGTGTTGGTTGTTGTGGATCTGTCAAGGGAATAGGTCTATGTATCAACCACCATGCATCATACTTTGGAATCATCCCTGCATCGACATCCCCACCTCTCCACTCCTAATCGAATGACTGAAGGGCATATATATCCTGCTCTATAGTGGTCACCACAATCTATGGTCCCTAGGGATGTACCTCTCATGAGGAACATCCATATTTCATTGTGCTAACGAGAACCCCCTACCTCTCCCTGAATTGTCTCCAAACCCTCTCTAGGAGATACATCTCAATAATATGTTGTGTATGTACAGTGCACTCGATGAGATATCTGGGTTGTCAGCACCATGGAAAATGATCATCCTCCTCGATCCATAGATCACATGTACTATAGGGCCTCCAGATGAAACTGAATAGTGTATCTAAACCATGACGCCAGTAACCAACATCACCAACATGCATCTGTGTGAGGGCCCCCTGATACAAATACACATATGGAGCACCTGCACCCAATTGTCGAACCACTAGAGGTCGGAACATGACTATGTGCTCCAAAGCCCATACTGTCAGTAAAGTAACACTGTAGACTATGTCCTCCCCTGTAAGTGATTTTGTGTAGCTATAAATAGAACATGGCCAATAGACATGGCCCCCACACATACACTATCCCAAAGTGAACCATTGATCCCAACATCTCTTCCTAGCCAACCGAGAAGCCATGACCCCGCGGTCGAGAATCATCATGCCTACTATCAATGCACACAAAGTGGTCATATCTATCATATGTCTCTACCAGGGCCTCCCATTGAATCTTGTAGCCTTGGATTCTGAGCTCTGCATAATCATTGGTTTGATAGTACTCATACAATGCCTAGAGTCCTCATGTAGGGTCATAGCGTACCCACTCACCATGAATTGGTAGTCGTAGAATCCTGTAAATGTCCTCTAAGGTGACTGTCACCTCCCGTGTTGGAAAATGGAAGTTGCTCGTCTCGAAGTTCCACTGCTCCACCAATGTTTTCAACATCCCTCTATTTTCCCTAATCATGTGCATATATGTGACATAAAATAAAACCAAATCTAGCAACCCCTGTCTCTCTTCCTCGCCTAGCTGGTCCCGTAGTCGGAACACATCTAGTCCAGACTCTCATGTGTAAATACGTGGTAGACTCTCTTGAAAAAATCAAGCCCACCTTTATGACAATACAAGATCCTCAGTTGGCCCATTGCACCTAAGTTCACTAAGTCAAAATTTCCTAAACTAGGGAAAATTTTTAACCAAGAAATTACGTCGCAGTTTTGTCAAATGCATCACACATATTATTCATTGGATCACAATTGTAATTTTCTCGCTCACCTCTCACATGCATCCTTCTATATGTCACTTGTGTCACAACATGTCGGTTACATCATTTCCAACTACATATGCTACTTGAAAATTTGATTACGTTGAAAATTTTTATGCGTCATAGTGCAACCACCCCTATCCTAACCCTAGTGCAATTGCAAATTCCAATGCGATGATTGCGGTGAAATTCTTATCACTTGGGATGAGTGTGCATGCAATTGTGTCACAATTTTTGTGACACAATTTCTTACTAAATTATTTTTAACCTAAATGCATGGAAAACAAAAAAAAAGTTGGGCTAGTCGGGTGCTCCCTTAGGTTGATGGTACCTCTAGATCTGATACACATGGTGGGCGGCTTCTAGAACATGTGACATCCTCACTAGAAAATCACTTTGAGCTCTAGAAGTTTGTCAATTGAAAATGCACAAATGAACCTTTTCTAAACTCAACTGGCTATTTATAGGTTCAAAATTAGGGTTTTGACCTGTCTTGTCTATTGGGCACACCTTTTCATGACTTTGAACTCAAATTTGACACATTTTTCAACCTCAAAACTTAATTCCATCTTCACCATCGAATTCCTAGCCATCCACTTGTCTTATCGAGACAATTTTTCCAAAATTTTGAGATTATTTGAAAATTTGTAAAATTTTCCTGAGGGGGCATACCCATACCCTGACTTCACTAGGGAATCCTAGGGCACCTTTTAACTAAGTTTCTTTGACACAACATGATGAATGACATTATCTCAAAGAGGGGAAAAATTAGAAATTGAAAAATATCCTAAGTCTGTGAGCGTTATTTTTTTTGGTTGTCATCCTTTGATAATTAAATAATTTTAATTAGTTTATTATCCCTGATCGCATTCCTCTATTAATTAAATAATTTTTAATTATTTAATTAATTAATTTTGTAAGCTTTATTTTACCCTAATCAATTAAATAAATTAATTGTGTCACTGGCACCCCCTTTCTTCTATAATTAAACAAATCATTATTTATTTAATTATTTATCTTTTATTGTTCACCCATAGTTAGATAATAATAATTATTTGTCTATGTAATTGACCTTTTCATTCCTCTATAATTAAATAATTGTCAAGATTACTTAATTACGTGTCATTCCTCTCCCCATTAAATAATTAATTCAAATTAATTATTTGGTGTCTAATTTCCATCTCTCTCCATTTAAGTGAGTTGATTTTAAAAATTGATTTATTTAAATGTCCATTTTCCATTTTCCTCAAATAATTAATTTGAATGAATTATTTATTTTCCACTTGGCCAAATATTCTCTTCTCATGAATTAATCATTTTCCAATTTTTAATTCATCTATTTCCCTCCACTTTCTCATTAATGTTTGTCATAGTCATCTCTATCATAGCCATCGACATCATAATTCCCCCATGAATAGCATATTCTTGGTGCATAAATCCTCCATCGTTGATCTTGGAATCTTTCTAGAAACTCGATCTTGACCATCCATTTCGTAACCTCCCTCTCATGGATCCTCACCCATCGATCTTGGAATCTTTCTAGAAGATCGATCTTCTTCGTCCATTTGAATGGTTGTCTATAAAAGTAGCCTCCCCCTTCCATTTTTTCCTTAATAGCCATTTTGTCTCCAACTTTCTACTTACAATTTATAGGTATTTTCACAATTCTATTTCAAATATGAGGGAAAATTTTGCAAAAGGAGAAATAGGAGAGACAAGAGAAGGAATCAACTTCAATGGGGAGTGTTCTATTTCATATGCTTGCATTTTTATTTCTCTCCTTGCTTGTATTCTCTTGTTTTAGATTGGGTTTATTAGTTTAGAAGTGTTGGTTATCACTTTATCTAAGCTAGGATTATTTTAACACCATCTTACAGGAAGTATGATAACCTTTATTTTTGGAGAAGTTGTATAGTCCTTTTGACTATTAACATTTCAAATTTATTGGGTCTATCTACATATTATGATCTAAAAAATACATTACTTCCACTCTATTAAGCATGACTTAGGCATCAATAAGGATTAATCAACTATTTAATTGTTGTTGAAATTCCTTCAAACTTTAGAGGGATTTTCTACAACCTAGTGAACATACTTCATTTTCTACTTAAAAGGATGTCATAATAATAATTCTAGTAATTTTAGTAGTGGTTGGTATGAAGGGAGTGATAGTGGAACTAAAACTATATGCTCGTCATGTTGCACATTGATACCTTTAGGTGATCCACCTCTAATTTGAGAGTATATATGTATAATATTTATATGATTACATGATGTCTATAGACCTATTAACTATAAGAACCCCAATATTAGACTATCAAGTGAACTAAGGGACTTGTAATAGATTGATGCATGCTTAAATAGAATGAAATCAACATTTAATTTGATGGTTTGGTAGATATTAAGAGATAAATCTATTTGCAATGATATAGCATAATATTTTTTGATATCATGTTGCTTACCAATAATTTCATATTTAGTTATAAGTGGTCATAATGAACATTTCATATTTCATAAATTTGACTATTTTAAAATGATTGGAATTCACCTAATAATAAAGGATATTAAGTTATTAATAATAATATATTATTGGATGTATATATTTGGATGTTGATCCATAGATATAGTGTTTTCAACTATCTAGAGTTAAATTGCTTATTGACTTTTCCTAAAGCAAGTTTATAATTATTGTGTTTTCTTTTGAAGTTTAAATAATTTTGTATGGCCTTATTGAGGCATGATATGTTCTAATAGAGATTTATGTCAAAAAATAATAATATCAAATGCTTGATAATATTAGTCAAATATCATTTGGAGCCATATTGGGGCTTCACATAGTTGTCACATTGTGAATAGATCTTGTGTATTACTACTTTTATTGTTAATAGATATATCATAATTGAGATATTTATTCCACCATGTTATCCTCATATGTGAATGTTTAAGGGGTTTCTCATTAGTATAATATAGTGTTCCAAGATATCAAGAACCAATACAAATGGGATATTAAAAAATACCAAATCATGTTGTATACATGTTATCACATTCTAAACCTAAATATAATCCTATGTTATAAACTATGTAGTTTTATCATCAAGGTACCAAATGTAGCATGATATCCTTGATAGGTAATTGTAAGGGGTTCTATAATGCTCACAATGAATTAGGAATAATAACCATGTTGAGGTTTAATTTGATATCTTGACATATGTGGACGAAAATTTCATGTTATGGGTTTACTAAATTGGGAATGGTGTCATAATTCCCTACTTATTATTAACCAATATTAACTATTGGGAATCATTTAAAGAAACCTTGTTGGAGTAAAAAATAGTGAATAATGAAACCTTGGTTATGGTAACCTATGTGTAGGTGTCTTTTGAGAGACTTTGTAAGGATAATTATGTGTGACTTCAATCCCATTTGGAAGTGGGTACATAGGTAGTCCTTGAGTGAAGGATGCCCTTATGACCTCAAGTCTATAGAGGGATGATTTGGAGGGGATAACTTCAAGGTTGCTTTTTTTATTAACTTTTTTGAAATTATTTCTTTATTAGGCTTCAATTTTAGGTTGAAATGGGAATTAGATGGCTATGAATGAGTTAAATAAACTTGATAACTTGTATCTGATAAATAAAATTCTTTGAATAGTAAGTTAAATAAAGTGAAAGGATTTGATTACCTTATAGTTGATATTTATGGAGTAGAGGCCATCTTGTTTTGGTTCAATGTGATTATTATATGTTTATAGAATTCAATTCTAGACCTAAATGAATCTATGTATAAGCTCTTGATTTTTTTTATTGTGATATACTCTAGTACTTGCGAATATTGTTGTGTAAGTCCTAGGATAGACATAATCCAAGTGTGAACCTCTAGTATATTTGAGTAGCAATAGGTAGTAATTAGATCGTGCCAATGATCAATCCCTTGGCTACTATTAGGGATTAGAAAAAATTAACTTAGCTCACAAAGTTTAAGGTATTGGGCTACCATGGTTATGCTATAGTAATGGTTGCATAGGTAGTTATCCTATCATGCAAGTAATGGTAACCAAAGCTAACTTTTGTATAATGAGGGTTCACATGTAGTCACTTAAAGCACAAGAGTGACTCATACCAAGTATTACTTGAGTTTTGAAGAAGATAATTGACAATATCACTAAGGACACAAGGTGGTATATGTTGGAAGCTTCTTTTTCCTAGGTGGAAATACTTGTAGCTAGTGGCCTATAGGTGACTGAAGTTGGAATCTAATAGGCTATGGTAGGTTCACTACTTGTGGAAATATTTGGTTTGAGGAAAAACCCATGATATAGTATGGGATGCATTGAATACTCTTCCCTATTGCCTAATGGTGAAAAAGACAAAGGAAAAGGATGGAACCATAGTGTAGTGCACAAAGCACTAAAATTCCTTTTCTATTTGGGATGCAATATGGATAGGTGTTAGTCATTATGGATGTGTCATTCATTCATTATGTATGTGTCAGCCACTTATCATGTAAATGGTGTTTTGTTTCATGTACCTTGTTATAGATGCCCATTTTAGTGATGATATCAAGTAGCATGGGCTACTTGAATATCATCATAGATGGTAATGGATTAGAAAAAGGATGGGTCCCATGATGTACTATGGGATGCACCAAAATTTATTTTCCGAGTGAGATCTATTTATGGGCTCATGTGATGTATGTGTGGATTGTTCACATTAGATATGTGATGTATGTTGGAGCTAGTCATTATGGTATATGTGATGAATATATGAGCCAATCTTTATTGTACTTGTGATTTACATATGAGCTAGTCATCATTGTACTTGTCTTATGTATATGAGCCAATCACTAATGTACTTGTGATATGCATATGAGTCGGTCACCATTGTACTTATCATGTACATATTTACTAGTCACAATTGTACTTGTGATGTGTATGAGCTAGTAACCCTTGTATATATGTGATGTATTCTCGAGATAGTCACTACATATATGATCTTGGGATTATGGTATGATATGAATCTTGTGTATTTGTGTATGTTTGTATGGATCCAACACTTGATGAAAAATTATTAACATTCATTATAATTGGAATGAGTTGTTGCTTACACTTAATGCATAGTTTAGGGTTAAAAGCGAGATCAAAGATCTCATACAAGGGGAGAGGATGAAATCCCTCTAGATTTTATGGGTGAAATAAAAAGCCTCTATTTTCCCATGAGAGGATACATAGGCAGGGTCATCATCAACCCTCAAGGTTTAGTTATGGGTATAAGGATGTGTAAGAACTTATAAAAAGAAACAATAGGATCAAGAGACCAAAGATAGCACAAAAGAGAGAGAGAGAAGATTAGAGAATATGATGATTGTATTCTCAATATGCATGAAGATGTTCAATTACAAGTATGTACAAGGCTTGATTATAAAGGAAATATAGGACTCAAGGAAGGGCCATGAATGAGACAAGTGTCTCAATCATGTGTAGGGTAGGCAGAAAGAAGTAATAGATAATTCCATGAAAGGTGGATCACCCACCTAAAGTGGAATTATCATGCCACGAAAAGTGGAGATAAAAAGGTGATAACTAGATCACATCACAAAGAGTGGGATTTCTCCTACACACACTTCCTTAAGTGTCCCTATTACATCTCTCAATATATGCACAAACCTAGATGCAAGATGTAAATAACTAGGTGTCACAAGTGCAAACTACAATGATATGGATTCCCTCAGTAAGATTAAGTAAAGTGTAATAAGAAAAATACTTATTTACACCAACACCCCCCCTTAAGTGCAACTAGGGGAATGGAGACTCAAGCTAACCATGCAAGATAAGATGCAAGATGGGTCTCAACAACTAGGCCATGTTAGGTACCCATGTACAAATGCAATGAAAACTCTCAGAAGTGAGGAAAGGGAGAAAACCTCATGGGAAAAAATACCCCTCAAAAGAGAGAAGAAAACAAATAAATGTACAAATGAAGAAGGAATAAACCACAAGATGAGTAAAAATTCCCCCCTATGAAATAGAAAGGAGAAGTCAAGTGACTCCCCCTGATACATCCCTCACCCCCAAGAGAGCTTGCAATTGATAGTACTTACTCTTAGTAAAGGGTTTGGTGAATATGTCAGCAACCTGCTCTGCTATTAGACAATAGCACAAGTCAATGACCTGATCCTAAATCAACTCCTTAATGAAGTGCCTATGAATCTCAATGTGCTTGGTCCTCTGATGTTGGACTATATTCCTAGAGATTGCAATAGCACTTTGATTGTTGCACCAAATGACTTCCAGACGTGGAATGGAAAAACCAAACTCAGAAAGAATGTGTTGAAGCCAAATGGCCTTAGTGGTGGTAGTAACAGCCTCCTTGTACTCAGCCTCTATCGATGAAAGAGAAATGGCATGTTGCTTCTTGCTCTTCCATGAAACAAGTCCTGACCCAAGATGGAAGTTGTAGTTAGAGGTGGACTTGTGATCATCAGAATCACTAGCCCAATCTGAGTTGGTATATCCTACTACATCAAGTTGTGCACCTACTACATAATGAATCTTGTGCTAATGAGTACCTTGGATGTAGTGCAAGATGTATTTTGCGGCTTTCCAATGAAGCTCATGTGGTTCCTGCATAAAGTGGGAGACCATGCTAACCACATAAGAGATTTTAGGGAGTGTATGAGTCAAATAGATGAGACTTCCAACAAGCTAACAATACAAAGTGGCATCAACAAGTGGAGTGGAGCACTTAGCCTCAAGCTTGACTCTTGAAAGAAAGGGAGTTGGAGTAGGATTACAATTAGTCATGCAGAACTGTGAGAAGATCAAGAGCATACTTGGGATGTGACAATGTAATCCCATATGAAGACTACTGAATCTCAATGCCAAGAAAGTAGTGAAGAAGGGACAATTCGGTCATGGAAAATTTGTCCTACAAAGAAGTTTTGACACTACCAATGATGGATGAGCTGCTCCCTATAATAATCAAGTCATCAACATAGAGCACAAGTATCAAATGTGCATCACCCTACCTCAAAATGTAGCCATTCTGATCTGAATGAGACCTAGTGAATCCTATGGAGAGAAGGAAGGAATCCATATTGGCATACCAAGCTTGAGGGGCCTACTTAAGGCCATAGAGGGACTTCCTCAACCTACAAACCAATTAGGTATCCTGGATGAAACCTTGTGGATACTCCATATAGATCTCCTCATCAAGATCCCCATGTAGAAAAGAACTCTTAACATCCATCTGATGTACTACCCAACCATGTGAAGGAAAAATGGCAAGTGTCAAGCGAATGGAAGTCATCTTTGCAATAGGTGCAAAGGTATCAGTGTAGTCAACTCCTGCAACCTATGTGAAACCCTTTGCAAAAATTCATGCCTTATACTTATCAACACTACCATGCACTACATATTTGGTCTCATAGATCCACTTGCATCAAACCATATTTCTTCCCTTAGGGAGAGGGACTAACTCCCGAGTGTTGTTCCTCATCAATGAACTATACTCTTCCTCCATAGCTACATCCCATTTAGGAACCCCAGAGGCTTCCTTAAAGGATTGTGGATTTGAAGCTAATGCAATGAGAGCATGTGGAAGAGGCTCATGATCATACTATGACCTAGTCCTTTGAGTATCCAAAGGATCCCCAACAAGCGGACCTGTTGCCTCAATAGTATGACGAGCCCAATGAGGTCTAATAGGGGTAGAAGGGTGAGGCTCCTCAACTAGAAGTGGACCCTATGAAGGTGTAATCTTGCAAGGCGGTGACAAAGGAGATCCATCATCATTTGAATCGCTACCATCATTTTCAATTATGGAGGAAGGAGGAGGAGTTGAAGAATCAAAGCTAGGTGAGCTTTCCTCAACATGTACACTCCTCTCAAAGAAAATCTCATGAGTCTCAGGATCCATCAGTCTGTATGCCTTGACACCATCTGCATATGCCAAAAAGATACAAGGCCTACTCTATGGCTCCAATTCCTTGCATTTCGATGGAGGAATATGAGCCTATGTTGGACTCCCAAACACTCTGAAGTGTTTCACAATAGGTTTCCTAGCAAACCAAGCTTCAAAAAGAGTGATACCCTTCAAAGCTTTATGAGGAACCTAATTTTAGATGTATGTGGCACAATTGATTACTTCTTCCCAAAAAGTTGGACCAAGAGACCTGGCATGTATCATGCAGCTTGCCATTTCCTTGAGTGTGCAAAATTCCTCAACTCTATGCTGTAATTCAATTCCCTGAAGTGTGAAAAATTCCTCAAATCTTTTGTTCACATACTCTCTGCCATTTTTTGTATGAAGGATCTTGACTTACTTCTCGGATTGCTTCTTTGCATGTGCTTTAAAGCTGAGAAACTTGTCAAATACTTCACTTTTGTGACAAAGGAAGTAGACCCAGGTGTATCATGAAAAATCATTAATGAAAGTGAGGACATAATGAGCTTTGCCAAAGGATGACATTGGAAATGGGCCTGCTACATCACTGTGAACAAGCTAAAGAAGATACAAGGCTCTCCAAGAGTTTCCTCTATCAAACTTCTCTCTAGGATGCTTGCCCATGGAACATCTTGAACATACACCCTCAGAAAAACTAAGTTGAGGAATCCCTTTGACCATGTCCTTGGTGTGAAGCTGTTGTAGATAGCGGTAGTTGAGATGACCAAACTGCTCATGCCATATCTTACTCTGTGAGTTTAAATGAGTGATAAATATAGTAGAAGGAGCACAAGGTACCCAATGGGAGAATGAGTAAAGCCTTGCATTGTGATTAGCTCAACCCATTGCAACCAAAGCATCATTTTCAAGTTCTTTTACTACAACTATGTCGGGAGTGAATTCAACTTTCTTACCATCTCCATGATGTGTGATTTGGTAGATGGAGAGAAGATTGGTGCTCAAGTTTGGAACATAGAGCACATCCTCAAATTTCCCCATCACCCATTTCAATTGCACCTTTCCCCTCAACTTCCACTTGTGTATTATCACCAATGATGATGTGAGGCATTGGAGAGGACTCCAAGGAGGAAAATTTCCCCTTTGAAGGACACATATGTTGAGTAACCCCTGAATCAAGAATCCACTGTTGTGATGAACCTGTTGTTGCTATGAATGCTTGCCCTTTTCCCTTAGATTGACATGAAGTAGAAGTGGAAGGAGATGATTCCTTCTTATAAGCATTAGGAAAATTGATGTTGTTCTTCTTGATGATGTTGGTCAATTCATCAATTTTCTTGGCATGACAACGATGCTCCTCATGTCCAATCTATTTACAGTATGCACAAGTTGGTTTTTCCTTCTTGATTGAGTTGTTCTTCTTTGAAGAAGAAGATGATGAGCCTTGTTGTGGAAGAGTGGATTGTTTGTTCTCTCCTTGCGGCTTTGGTGAAGATTGCTTTTGGCCTTTCCCTTTGCCTTGCTTGTTGATTTAGGAGGATCCAGAAGCCTAAAAAATTTTAGTCTCAGAATCAGACTGAAGTGGTCTCATATTGAAGAGCTCACTGACATAGTCCTGATGCAACTTGAATCACATCAAAAGGAGACTGTATACGAGAGATATGCTTGGTCAAATTTTGGTCAACACGTGGTCAAAGCTGGTCAAATAGAAAAATTGATGATCATGAAACATTTCTCTACCAGTTCCATCATGTAGAGCTCGATGAGAGCTTTCCAACTCATTTTGAACGGACCAAATCCGAGTTTGTATGTGAAAGTTATGATCGGTTAAAGTTTTGGTCAAACTTAGTCAAAATGATGATGTGGCATCACCAAAGCTCGACACTTGGTAGGACAGTGGCATATGACATGGCAGGAGTAGTGAGTTGGCATAAATATGGATTAAACCAAAATTATTAAAGGAAAAAAAAACATATGGTTTAAAAAAATAAAATAAGGAGGATTTAGTGGGATTTGATCCCTTAACCTTTGCCTTAAAAGGAAAATCCATCTGTATACATAAATCTTTAAATAATATTTAATTCCCCTATATATAATTCCAAAAAACAAATAAACCATTTATGTAAGTTGTAAAGCCCCGGGAACATGAAAATAGAGGGCTAAGACAAAATTGAAGGTTATTTTTGTTAAAGGGAGGTTATAAACGAATTGTAAAAGAGGTAATTTTGTTAAAAGGGAGTTATTTTGTTTAAGAGGTTTATTTTTTTATTTGTTCATGGGGAGTTATTTATTAAATATGGAGGATACACCCCATATAGCATATTTTTATGTATAAAAAGGGGGTGCAGGTTCTTAATTTTTCAACCAAGTGATGTGAAAACTTTAGAGGGATTTTTGGAGGCGATTTCTCGACAAGAAATTCTATTGAAGATAATTAGTCATATAGGAGGATTATTCAAGCACGAAGACATATTGTTTTTTTAACACTTTTCTATGTAATTGGGTTAAGAGGCAATTGAAGCGGAACCTGTGAAAGGAAGAGTACACCAGTGTCTTTAGGTGTAAAAGTAGAGATTGTTAGGGATTTTATTGTAGGACTAAAGTTTGGGTGATGTACAGAAGCCATAATTTCTTGGCATCATTAATAAAGTGGTTCCTCATTGAGAAGCAAACTTAGAGACGTAGCTCAAATTGAGCGAACTCTATTATCAAGCTCGTGATCTCTCTTCTTCTCTTCTATCTTATAATTATCTTTAGTATTTGTTTCTTGAGTTTCTAATTATGATATTTAAGTAATTAGTTTATTTTTTATTAATTTTGGATAAGAACAAGTGAATGCTAATTTCCATAATTTCAACAGTTAAAATACACGATCACACAATTTTGTTGGATCGGGAAAAATCTATGATTAGGAGTTAAGTACATATTATTTGTAGACTTCTAACATCAGATCAAGTGGTATTAGAGCAATTTAATAGGAAAATTGCAAGTGGTGAATGTTAACCAAGTTGAAATTAAAGCAAGGAAAAGGTACACTTGAAGAATTTAATCTAGAGATCAGATCGAGGTGAGTCACTCGAAGATCAATCATGGAACAACTAGAAGAGGGGAAACCTCCAAGTTCTAAAATCTTTGATAATGAAGAAGTATTTTTCAAAATGTTCCTAGAAATGAAGATGATGATCGAAGAGTTGTAGAAATATCGACAAAGGAAAAAGGAAAGGAAGTCTAGGAAGAAGGAGGAAGTTGAATCCCCGTTGAAAGAAGATAAAGGTAAAGGAGTAGGAGGTGGTGGTGACCCTCTTGAACCTTCTTCCGCATCCTCTTCATCTTCTTCATCCTCTTCATCCTCTTCTTCTTCTTTGTCCAACTCTTCTAAGAAGAGACAACCTGTAGAGTCTGGATCTAATACACCTTTGTTGAAACTTGATGTTAAATTTGATTTTCCAATCTATAATGAAGAATTGGATGTAGAGAAACTCAACAATTGGATCAAACAAGTTGAAGTTTATTATAGGGTACATAAGTTCACTGATGATGCTTCAAAGATCTAGTTAGCCACTCTTCACCTGAGAGGATCATCACTAATCTGGTGGGAGTAAGACTCGGGAAGATATCAACCAATACGGTAAAATAATTTCTTCTTGGTTTGAGTTTACAGTTGCACTTAAAAAATAATTTTATCCATTAGGGTACATGCAAAAAGCAATGATGAATTGGCAATCATTAAGGAAAGAGAAGGGACAAAGTGTTCAGGAATATACACAGGAGTTTAGGAAAAGGGATTTAATTTTGGGTATTCCATTGTACACACAAGAAACTTTGTTAAAATACATAGGTGGATTACATGAGAGTTTGAAACATACCATACTTATGTTTAATCCAACTAACAGTGATGAAGTTAGTGTGCAAGCTATCCATTTGGAAGCAAGCTTGAGGAATAGCCATGACAACCTCTTCATGGAATTAAGTAAGCACAAAGAGATCAAGAAAGGGAAGGAGAAATCACATTGAACAACTACTGTAAAGAAAGAGGAGGATAAGCCTTATTGCTCACACTGCAAGAAGGAAGGGCATGAAGATGCGAAGTGTTGCAAATTGCATCTTGATTAGAAGCCAAAATGGTTCAAGAATCAAAAGGGTAAGCAAAAGACCACAACTATCGTGCAAGACCTTGGTTCAAAATATGGTGATGAATCGAAGATAGCAATTGTGGGTATTAAAGGTAATGTTCTTGTTGCTAGTACTAGTTCCTATGCTTCTTCTATGGAGTGTAATGAAGTCCCTATTGAAAGGAAAAGGAATGAGTTGTTTCACATAAAGACTATTGCAAAAAAGAGTAAAATTGATACACTCATAAATAGTGGATCACAACTAAATTTAATCTCTAAACAATTTGTTAGGAAAATGGGATTAAAGACAACACCTCATCCTAAGCCATATCCATTGGGTTGGGTGAATGATAATGCTCAGTTACAAGTGTCAAGGAAATGTAAATTCCGATTTTCAATCACATCCAAGTTTGTAGATGAGGTAGAGTTAGATGTAATTCCACTTAACATCTGTGGGATGGTTTTGGGAAGTCCTTATTTGTATGATAGGAAGGCCATTTTCTACAAGGAACATAACAAGTATCATTTGATTAAGGATGGAATTGAATATATTGTAAAAGCTCATCACCTGAAGAATGATAGATCTATTGTAAACACATGACATATGTATGAAGATGATTGTAAATGAAAGCAATACTTTAACCCTTATGTCTGTAACAACTAGTGATACTAAGCATGGTGATTCTAATCACTATAAGGTGTCACAAATAGCACAGTGTGAGGATCAGTTGCAAGTAGAGTCAGTCCTCCAGCCAAAGGTGGTAAAAGAGGGTTTGAATGTTTCATTTTCTAATGATTTTCCTATTTGGGAGATCCAAAATGTTGATACTTTTTATTCTGCATCATTTTATTCATTCTTGTTGTTTTCTATTCTGCTAGTTAGCTCTATGTGGATGGTGGATAAGACAATGAATATTAGTGAATATATAGTTGATTGTATCAGTATTGCTATCTCATTTTTCATCTTGTTTGTGATGAGTCAGATGTTCAGAATTCCAGCAAGGTAGATAGATGATACTAGGTAAGTGAGGCAACAATGCCCTCACTTAAATGTTGTATTAAATCAAACTTTTGGTGGTCCAAAAGCTTCTCAATTGGGAGGAATAATCTAGGAGGATCTAGAAACCTCATCAATTTCATAATCTTAGAATTATACGAAAGTGGTCTCAGATTGAAGAGCTCACCGAAATAGTCCTGACACAACTTGAATCATGTCAAAAGGAGACCTTATGTGAGAGATATGCTCAGTCAAATTTTGGCCAACACATGGTCAAATCTGGTCAAACAAAAAAATAATGATCATGGAACATTTCTCTACCAGTTTCATCACATAGAGCTCGACGAGAGCTTTCCGATGCATTTTGAACAAACCAAATCCGAGTCTATATGTGAAAGTTATCACCGGTTAAAGTTTTGGCCAAACTTAGTCAAAATGATGATGTGGCATCACAAAAGCTCAACACTTGGCATGACAGTGAAATATGACGTGGTAGGAGTAGTGAGTTGGCATAAATATGGATTAAACCATAATTATTAAAGGAAAAAAAATGTATGGCTTAAAAAAATAAAATAAGGAGAATTTAGTGGGATTTGATCCCTTAACCCATGCCTTAAAATCCTCTTGCCATACCATTTTTCATGATAAAAGGAAAATCCCTCCATATACATAAATCTTTAAATAAGATTTAATTCCCCTAAATATAATGCCAAAAAACAAATAAACCAAATGTAAGTTGTAAAGCCCCGAGAAGATGAAAATAGAGGGCTAAGACAAAATTGAAGGTTATTTTTGTTAAAGGGAGGTTATAAATGAATTGTAAAAGAGGGAATTTTGTTAAAAGGGAGTTATTTTGTTTAAGAGGGATATTTTTTTATTTGTTCATGGGGAGTTATTTATTAAATATGGAGGTTACACCCCATATAGCATATTTTTATGTATAAAAAGGGGGTGCAGGTTCTTAATTTTTCAACCAAGTGATGTGAAAACTTTAGAGGGATTTTTGGAGGTGATTTCTTGACAACAAATTCTCTTGAAGAGAATTAGTCATATAGGAGGATTATGCAAGCACGAAGACATATTGCTTTTGTAATACTTTTCTATGTAATTGGGTTAAGAGGAAATTGAAGCCGAACCTAAGAAAGGAAGAGTATGCCAGTGTCTTTAGGTGTAAAAGTAGATACTGTGAGAGATTTTATTGTAGGACTAAAGTTTGGGTGATGTACAAAAGCCATAATTGCTTGGCATCATTAATAAAGCAGTTCCTCATTGAGAAGCAGACTCAGAGATGTAGCTCAAATTGAGCAAACTCCGTTATCAAGCTCATGATCTCTCTTCTTCTCTTCTATCTTATAATTCTCTTCAATATTTGTTTCTTAAGTTTCTGATTATGATATTTAAGTAATTAGTTTATGTTTTATTAATTTTGGATAAGAACAATTGAATGCTAATTTCCGTAATTTCAATTGTTAAAATACATGATCACACAATTCTGTTGGATTGGGAAAAATCTTTGATTAGGAGTTAAGTGCATATTATGTGTAGACTTCTAACATTAGATCACTTGTTGTTTCCATGATTGACCACTAATTCTTTTGAAGTTGAAGACTTGAGAATTCCCATTTTCATCAACTTATTTTGCTCAAGAATCAAAAGATCTATGAGAGCCTCAAAATATGGTGATGTGAAGTTGCTAATTGTCAATCGTTGAGTCTGAAAACTTGAAACAAAGGTTGCATATTTAGCTGGAAGCTTGTCCAACAAGTTGAATACCAAATGATCATCCTCTTTTTCAATACCACAATCCTTTAATTGTGCTCTTAGCTCATTTTCCTTAGTGACATAATCTTGAATAGTGTCAAAATTGTTGGGATCAAGGCTTAGGAGATCATTTTCAAGCTTGTATTTGTTAACCTTATCAACCTTACCATACAAAGTAGCAAGCTTATCCCAAGCTTCCTTGGCTATAGTACATTTATCAACATGGAAAATTAGATCATCTAAAATGAACTTTCTAAGTGTACCCAATGCCATAGAAGTTTTAGTGACCTAATCCATATATGCAATTGGATCTACCATATAATCCATAGGTGCAGTTATGGTTCCATCAATATAGTAAATTAAACCTTTTTCCATTTGTTTACTCCATGCACATACTTTCTATGTAGCATAATTATGTGCAGTTAAGAGTGGAACTTTAGATGAACCCATGATGGAATGCAAGAGAACAAGAGAGAAAATAGGAACAATCACACAAGAGACACGCCCCCAAATTCACTCGATCAAAGTAGCCTCCTCCCCCCAAAAAAGATGATTTTGGCACTTTATAATTTAGTGCGTGTACAATAGGCCACTTACAACTTGGCTAAGTGGACTTATGATTTTTGATTTACAACTTGCCACAAATAGGCTGAGAACAAACTAGAACAATGAAGCAAAGACCTAAATTTAGATCTATGCAATACAAGTGCCAAATAGGACAAAAAAGACCATATGCTAAAAGTACAAAATCTACTTAGGATCACTTCAAACTGATTGCAATTCATGAAGTAGACAAAAATTCATACACTTTCAAAAAAATGGCACCTAAAAAGGAGTTCATATGTGCATGTACGAAGCCCCAGAAGTTGCAGAAATGAGGATTGGATAGGTATAGTGGTGAAAAGCTGAAAATTATGAAAATTTTGTCCACCAAAATAAAAAACCAACCACATGCTATGAAGTACATGAAAAATTAGCCCAAATAAAAAAATATATCAGAAAAAGGAGTTAAAACGAACAAGATATGGCCTTCCAAAGTCGGACTACAAAATCAAAAACTCCATTGATGATGGGGGAAATTTTGTTTAGAACACTGACATCATCACTGATGTTGTGATGACATCAGCAAAATATGCAATTAAAATTGATGGCTTCTTTCCCGTCCGACTGGAATTCTCCCTTGCCGAAATATGCCATCAGAATATTCTATTTTACCAGAATATTCTTTCACCAGAATCTTAAGGAAATCTCCAAGATTCCCATCAAAATCATTGCCATCGATCTTTAGAAAATGGTCACTTAGTTTTAGAAATTTCGCCCTCAGTTTGCAGTATTCTTAGCCGGATTATATATGGATGTTGGATTATTTGAGGGGGCTTGTTGATTTGAATGAGTCCGCTTGTGAGCTGAGTTGGGAGAGTGGGCCCGTTACAGGCTAGTGGCCTCTTGCCACGTGGTCGCGGCGGTAGCCTCCTGGTACGCTTGTGTACCTTCCTGTAGTAGTTTACGTATGTAGACTTTATGTGTATGCCTAATTTCTTTTTGATTTTTTTTTTTTGAATTATTATTTTTTTTCTTTATTCTTTTTTTTTAAATAGAATGAAATATATATATATATATATATATATTTATTTTTATAAAAAAAATTACAATAAAAACAAAATTTTGCCCAAAAAAATATTTTATTTTTTTTTGCCAGAAAAATTGGAAATTTTCTGAGAAATGATTTTTTTTCAAAACTATAGAATATTTCAGAAAATTGAGAAAAAAAAACCTAAATAGGCAATTTTTTTGATCTAGAGCTCCCATTGTCGGATTTCAACGAAATGAAAGGCTATCCTAACTAGAAACAACCTTTTGAATCTGAATTTGAGGTTAGATATGGTCTAGGACACACCAAAATGTCGTTGCTCCTTAGATTTTCCTCTTGACCACCTTCACACAAACTAAGATCTCCCAACAATGGCTATACAAAGAACCTCCAATAGCTTTGATACCATGTAAGAACTTAAAAAAACAAACAATAGGATCAAGATACCAAAGATATCACAAAAGAGAGAGAGAAGATGAGAGAATATGATGATTTTATTCTCAATATGCATGCAGATCTTCAATTACAAGTATGTACAAGGCTTGCTTATAAAGGAAAGCTAGGACTCAAGGAAGGGCCATGAATGAGACAAGTATCTAAATCATGTGTGGGGTAGGTAGAAAGAAATAATAGATAATTCCATGAAAGGTGGATCACCGACCTAAAATGAAATTATCATTCCACAAAAAATGGAGATAAAAAGGTGATAACTAGATCACACCACAAAGAGTGAGATTTCTCCTACACACACTTCCCTAAGTGTCCCTATCACATCTATCAATATATGCACAAACCTAGATGCAAGATGCAAATAACTAGGTGTCACAAGTGCAAACTACAATGATATGCATTCCCTAAGTAAGCTTAAGTAAAGTGTAATAAGTAAAATACTTATTTACACCAATAGGATGACCGTAATATTGAACGAGTTTAACACTTTTGTGTGGAAGCATATAATTGATGATATTGTGTTGATGGCATCATGGTAAATGAGAAATTTATGAGGTCAACACTTCTAAGGTAGAAAAAAATGTTTGATCAATTAAGTTAATAATAATTATTAAGAAAAAAATGTAATGACCAAGGGGTAGATTTTACAAGAGAGAAATGGAGATAGGGATATATATAGAGAGAGAGAGAGAATTGGGAAGAGAAAGAGAGAAAGCTAATTCATAATATAGAATATAATATATAATAATAAATATAACTATAATATTAATTTAAAAATAAATTTAGTAATTTACATTGTATAAATATAATGTATAATAATGAGGTAAATGCAAAAAAATGGGGGGCCAGAAAGTGTCCAATTTACTTTTTCATCTCAAAATATAAAAAATGTGAGCGTGTTATAGTAAAATGTGCTCACGTTATGGGTTGGTAGTGACCAAGACTAGGCTTGGTCAATACCAAGCCATAACACGAGCATGTTATAATGTTCTCACACTTTGGTCTACAATGATTTTTTTTTCCTTTCCTTTTCTTTTCTCTTTCTTCTTGTTATCTTTCAAGGAAACTATATACATGAAATAAAAATTTACATATGGACATTTACTTTCTTATACTTTAAGTTATATTTCATGTATATAGTTTTAGGATATTTGAGATTATTTTTGGATCTATAGGAGCTATAATTCAAATTCTAGTTTTTGGAAGATCTTACAATTTTTCAAAAAACCAAATTTTAGTAATCAGAATGTCAAATATCAGTAATCAGGAGGTCAAATTTCATTAATCAACAAGTTGTATCATCTTTCTCTCTCTTTATCTCACTCATTGTTTATCCATTATGCTTTAGACCTCTCTCTCACACTCTCTCCTTCCCTCTATACATGTATCTATCTCACCTCTCTCTTTCCCTCCATCCCTCTCTCCATTCCTCCTTCCCTCCTTACCTCTCTAATTTTCTCTATCTCACCCTCTCTCTATCTCTCCCCTCTCTCTCTTCCTTCCTCCAACCCACCTTCCCTCTCTAATTCACTCTATCTAACCTATCTCTCTCTCCCTCCTCTCTCTCTCTCAATCTCTCAACCTTATTTCTCCCCTTTCTCTCTCTTCCTTCATCCCACCCACCTTCCCTCTCTACTTCTCTCAATCTAACCTATGCCTCTTTTCCTATCTCTCACCCCCCTCCTCTCTCTCTCAATCTCTCTCCCTACCTCCCTCCCTCATCTCTCTATCTCACCCCTCTCTCAATCTCTCCTTCCTCCTTCCCACCTCTCTCTCTCTCATTCTCTCTATCACACTTCTCTCTACCTCTATCCCTCCCTCCTTCCCTTTCTACTTCTCTATATCTCTCTCCATCCCTCTTTATATCTCACCTCTCTCTCCCTCCCTACCTCTCCCTCTCTCTCTCTAATCCTCCCTCCCTCCTCCCCTTCTCTATCTCTCCTTCCCCATATAATTCTCTCTAGATCCCTCTCCATCTCTACCTCTCCCTCCCATGTTCCCTCTCTCTCTCCCTCCCTCTCTCCCTCTCTCAATCTCCCAACCTTCCTCCTTCATTTTATGCTACTATCTCTCACACACACTCTCCCTACCCCATATTTATCTCTAGTTCTCTCCTCCCTATCTACTCTCAATCTCTTTATCCCTCTCTCTCCCTCTCTCTCCCTCCTTCCCTCTCTATCTCCCTCTCTCTCAATCTCCCCACCTCCCTCCTCTCTCTCTAGTTCCCTATATAATTCTCTTTATCTCACCAATATCTCTCACTCCCTCCCTCCTTACCTCTTTAATTCTATAGATATATATCACCTCTCTCTCTATCTCACCTCTCTCTTCCTTCCATCCACCCTTCCTCAATCTCTCTCCCTCCCTCCCTCTCAATATCTCCACCTTCCTTCCCCCCTCTCTCCATCTCTCATTTTCTCTATCTCACTTCCCTCCCCCCTCTCTCTCTATACCACCTCTCTCTATCACCTCTCTTTTTCTCCCTCTCCCTCTCTCTCTATCTATCTCTCTATTTCTCCCTCCCTCCTCCCCCTTATATATATCTCCTTCCCCATATATATTTATCTCTATCTTTTTTTCTCAATCTCTACATCTTCCTCCCTCCTTCCCTCTCTCTCCCTCTCTCTCAATCTCACAACCGTCCTCTCTCTCTCTCTCTCTCTCCATCTTTCTCTTGCTCTCTTCTCTCCTCTCTACTATCTATCCATTCTTCTCTTTGTCTACTTATCCCTCACTATCTCTCCTTCCCTACATAGTTATCTTTATATCCTTCTCTCCATCTCTACATCTCCCTCACTCCTTCCCTCTTTCCTCTCTCCCTCTCTCTCAATCTCCCCACCTTCCTCTCTCTCCTATCTTTCTCTCTCACTCTCTCCTTCCCTCTCTACTCTCTATCAAGCACAATTCTCTCTCCCTACCTACCTCCCTCCTCTCTCTATCTCACCTCTCTCTCCATCCCTCACTCCTTCCCTCTCTAGTATTATCTATCTCCCATTTTCTCTCTTCCTTCCTCCCACCCACCTCCCTCTCTACTTTTCTCTATCTAATCTATCCCTATCTACCTCTCTCCCTTCCTCCTCTCTCTCTCAATCTCTCCACCTACCTCCTTCGCTCTCTACTTCTCTCTCTATCACCATCTCTCCCTCTCACCCTCTCTCTCAATCTACAAAACCCTATATCGAATATCATAAATCCTAATCTATATACCCTATACCCTACACCCTCAACCCTCATCCCTATACCATCAACCTTATAACCTATACCTTGAACATTATCCCTCAACCATAAGCATAAAACCTAAACCCTATGTTCAATATTGTACCCTAAAACCTCATTGTATGAAAAAATACCTCAAAGAAATGGTGTCTACCAATTATGTACATCACTATGAGACCCCATTTCTTTGAGGCATTTTTTCATACAATGAGTACTACCTTATTAATGTCTCAATGTAGAAGTATTGATATGGTAGTTCTCATTGTATGAAAAAATGCCTCAAAAAATGGTCACCGTGAGACCCCATTTCTTTGAGGAAAATTTTCACACAAAAGCACTACCTTGTCAATGTGTCAATGCGATAGCATTGACAAGGTAGTGATTGTTGTATGAAAAAAAATCACCATGAGACCCCATTTATTTGAGTCATTTTTTCATACAATGGGATCACGTTGTATGAAAAAATGCCTCAAAGAAATGGGGTCTCATAGTGATGTAATACTATGCCTCAAAGAAATGGGGTCTCACTGTGAGACCTCACCTATTTGAGATAGTTTTCATACAACGAGCACTACTTTGTCAATTCATCAATGCGAACACATTAACAAGGTAGTTCTCATTGTATGAAAAAATGCCTCAAAGAAATGGGATCTCATGGTGATGTACATCACCCTGAGACCCCATTTCTTTGAGGTATTTTTTATACAATGAGCATTACCTTGCCATTGCATCAATGTAGATGCATTTAGAAGGTAGTGCTTGTTGTATGAAAAATTTCCTCAAAGAAATGGGGTCTCATAGTGATTCAATGTAGATACATTGACAAGGTAGTGCTCATTGTATGAAAAAATGGCTCAAAGAAACGGGGTCTCACAATGATGTACATGCATTGACAAGGTAGTGCTTGTTGTATGAAAAAATTCCTAAAAGAAATGGGGTCTCACAGTGATGTACAACAAGGATTTGCTTGTTGTATGAAGAAATGATTCAAAGAAATGGGGTCTCATCGAGCACTACCTTTTTGTACATCACCATGAGACCCCATTTCTTTGAGGCATTTTTTCATACAACAAGCACTACCTTGTCAATGTGTCAATGTCATAGCATTGACAAGGTAGTCCTCATTGTATGAAAAAACATCATCGTGAGACCCCATTTCTTTGAGGAATTTTTTCATACAACAAGCAATACCTTGTCAATGCATCACCATGGGACCCCATATCTTTGAGGCATTTTTTCATAGAACGAGCACTACCTTGTCAATGCGTCAATGCATCAATGCAATAAAATTGACAAGGTAGTGCTCACTATATGAAAAATTCCTCAAAGAGATGGGGTATCATAGTAATATACATCACTGTGAGACCCCATTTATTTGAGGCATTTTTTCATACAATGAGCACTAAGCTCACTACCTTGACAATGCGTCAATGTGGTAGCATTGACAAGGTAGTGCTTGTTGTATGTAGGAACATCATACCCTCAACCATATACACTTAACCTTGTACCCTCAACCTTAAACACTATCCCTCAACCCTAAACCCTACGCCCTCAACCCTCATCCCTGTACCATATATCCTCAACCTTATAACCTAAACCCTAAACATTATCCCTCAACCCTATACTTAAACCATAAAATCTACACTCTCCACCCTTAACCCTATACCTTATACCCTCTACCCTATAACCTATACCCAATAGCCTAAACCCTAATCCTTATACCCTATACAATTAACCTTGACCCTCAGCCATGAAAATTATCCCTCAACTATAAACCCACAAGACCAAACCCTATACTTTAACCCTAAACCCTACATTCAACCTTGTTCCCTTAACCCTAAACCCTCAACCCTCAACCCTAAACCCAATACCCTCAACCATATACCCAATATCAGAAACCATAACCCTATACCTTATACACTTAACCCTATAACTTGAATCCTGAACACCATCCCTCAATCCTCAACCCTTTACCTTAAACCCTAAACCCTATACCCTCAACCCTCATCCCTATCCATCTCTCTCTCTTCCTTCCTCCAGCATACCTTCCCTCTCCATTCTCTAACTTATCCCTATCTACCTTTCTCTCTAACTCCCTCCTATATATTAATCTCTCCACCTTCCTCTCTCTCTCTCACCTTCCCTCTCTACTTCTCTCTGTATGACCTTTCTCTCTCTATCTCACCTCTCTCTCTCCCTCCCTAGCTCTCCCCCTCTCTCTCCCTCCCTAGGTCTCACTCTCTCTTCTTCCCACCCACTTTCTCTCTCTACCTATCTCTATCTAACATATCCCTCTCTACCTCACTCACACTCTCTCCCTCCTCTCTCTCAATCTCTCCACCCTCCCCCCTCTCTTTCCCTCTCTCTCATTCTCTATATCTCACTTATTTGTCCCTCCTTCCCTCATTCTTTCCCTCCCTCATTCTCTTATTGTATATATCACCTCTCTCTCTCTACTTCTCCCTCCCTTCTCCCCCTCTCTATCTCTCCTTCCCTATATACTTCTCTCTACCTCTCCCTCCCTCCTTCCCTCTCTCTCCCTCTCTCTCTCCCCCATTTTTCTCTTCCTCTCTCCCTCTCTCCCTGTACCGAATATCCTAAACCCTATACCTTTAACCCTAAACTCTAAACCCTCAACCCTCATCCCTATAACATATACCCTCAACCTTATACCCTAAAACTTAAACATTATCCCTCAAACCTATAATTAAACCCTAAACCTTACATTCAACCTTATACCCACACCCTAAACCCTAAATCCAATACACTCAACCCTATAACTAATATCCTAAACCATAATCCCTATACCCTATGCACTTATCCTTATACCCTTGAAACCCTAAACACTATCCCCCAACCCTCAAACCTATACCTTAAACCCTAAACCCTAACCCTCAAATCTCATCCCTATACCCTATACCTCAAGCTTATACCCTAAAACCTGAACATTATCCCTCAACCCTCAACCCTCAACCCTCAACCCTAAACCCAATACCCTCAAACCTATACCAAATATCCTAAACCCTAATACCATACCCTATACATTTAAACCTACACCCTCAACCCTCAACCCTATACCTGAAACCATAAACCCTCATCCCTATACCCTATACTCTCAACCTTATAACCTAAACCCTAAAAATTATCCCACAACCCTATACTTAAATTGTAAACCCTACATTCAACCTTTTATCCTAAACCCTAAACCTTAAACCCTTAACCCTAAACCTAATATCGCAAACCATATACCTAATATTCTAAACCCTAATCCCTATACCGTCAACCTTGAACACTATCCCTCAACCCTCAACCCTATACCTTAAACCCTAAATCCTATACCCTCAACCCTCATCCCTTTACCATATATCCTCAAACTTATACTCTAAACCCTAAACACTATCCCTCAACTCTATACCCTCAACCCTATACTTAAACCCTAAACCCTACACTCTCAATCCTTAACCCTATACCTTATACTCTCAACCCTATACCCTAAACCCTATACCTAATATCCTAAACCCTAATCCTTATACCCTATACACTTAACCCAATTCCTCTCTACTCTTCATCTCACCATTATCTCCCTAGATACTTCTCTCTATCTCCCTCTCCATCTCTACCTCTCCCTCCCTCCTTCACTCTATCCCTCTCTCTAAATCTCCCCGCCTTCCTCCTCTCTATCCCATATTTCTCTCTCACTCTCTCCTTCCCTCTCTACTCTCTATTGAGTACCAATCTCTCTCATCCTCCCTCCTCTCTCTATTTCACATATTTTTCTCTCTTTCCCTCCTTCCTCCCCTCTCTAATTTTCCCTATATCTCCCTCTCTCTCTTCCTTCCTCAACCCTATACCTTAAACCCTAAAATCTACACCCTCAACCCTCACCACTATACCCTATACCCTCAACCTTATAACCTAAACCCTAAACATTATCCCTAAACCCTAAACTTAAACTATAAACAATATATTCAACCTTATGTACTCTAAACCATAAAACCTCAATCTTAAACCCAATACCCTCAACCCTATACCCAATATTCTAAACCCTAATCTTTATACCCAATACACTTAACCCAATACCCTCAACCTTGAACATTATTCCTCAACCCTCAACACTATACCTTAAACCCTACACCCTTAACCCTCATCCCTATACCCTCTACACTCAACCTTATACCCTAAACCCTAAACATTATCCCTCAAACCTATACTTAAAACCTCAACCCTACACTCTCAACCCTTAACCCTATACCTTATACCCTAAACCCCACACCTGAAGCGTTATACCCAATATCAAAAACCCTAATGCGTGTACCCTATACACTTAACCTTATACCCTCAACCCTCAATCCAATACCCTCAACCCTATATCGAATATCCTAAACCCCAATCCCTATACCCAATATCCTAAACCCTAATGCATATACCCTATATACTTAACCCTATACTTTGAACCTTGAATACTATCACTCAACCATGAAACCTATACCTTAAACTATAAACCCTACACCCTCAACCCTCATCCCTATAACTTATACCCTCAACCTTATACCATAAACCCTAAACATTATCCCTTAACCCTATAATTAAACCCTATACCTTATACCGTAAACCATACACCCTAAATCCTATACCCAATAACCTAAACTCTAATCCCTATACCTTGTTCACTTAACCTTATACCCTCAACCCTACATTCAACCTTGTAACCTAAACCCTCAACCCTAAACCAATACCCTCAACCCTATACCGAATATCCTAAACCCTAATCCCTATACCCTATACACTTAACCCTATACCTTCAACCTTGAACACTATCCCTCAACCTTCAACCCTATATCTTAAACCCTCAATCCTAAATCCTCATCCCTCATCCATATAACCTATACCCTAAACCCTAAACATTATCCCTCAACCCTATGCTTGATCCCTAAACCCTACATTCAACTTTATACCCCACACCCTAATCCCTAAACCTAATACCCTCAACCCAATAACCAATACCCTAAACCCTAATCCCTATAACTTATGCACTTAACCTTATAACCTTGAAACCCTAAACACTATCCCTCAATCCTCAACCCTATACCTTAAACCATAAACCCTACACCCTCAAGTCTCATCCCTATATCCTATACCTCAAGCTTATACCCTATACCCTAAACATTATCCCTCAACCCTCAACCCTTAACCCTATAATTAAACCCTAAACCTTACATTATATCTTGTACCCTAAACATTGAACCTTAAACCCAAAACCATGAACCCTAAACCCTAAACTCTCAACCCTAAACCTAATACCCCCAACGCTATATCTAATATCCTAAACCCTAATCCCTATACCCTTACACTTAACCCTATACCCTAAACCCTAAACATTATCCCTCAACCCTATGCCTTAAGCCCTAAACCCTACACCTTCAACCCTCATCCCAAAACCCTATACCCTTAACCATATAACCTAAACCCTAAACATTATCCCTCAACCCTATACTTAAACCATAAAAATGAAACTCAACCTTGTACCGTAAACCCTATACCCTAAACCCTCAATCCGAAACCCAATACTAGGTATGTGCAGGATCATGATGGGCCAAAAAGTGGTGATATGATGGGTATGTGTAGGGTATGTGGCTGATGACTTTTTTTACCCAAAATCGATGAAACGAAAAGGGTTTTTAAAGGAGATTCTCATCTTTCCACCAATATAAATTATGCTTTACTTTGAATTTAATAAATAATTATTATTCATTTTCTATTTGAATTAAGACTAAAGTCCTAATTGATAGGCTAATTAAAAAACATCTATAGTTTTCAAATAGTATCACATTTTTTGAATCCAAAACATGTGTCACATTCTATGCTTCACATACTATAGGATTAAAAAAAAAATTGAATCTCATGAGGTTTTGACCAAGTTAAGGTTGTCAGACATACAAGTTTTTATATTTTTTAAAAGTAGTAATAAAAAATTCATAATTAATTATTTACTTGGAAAAAAATTACAAAAAATATGCATCACATCGGGACATGAGTCCTCTACTCATATCTAAAATCTTATAAAAAAATATTATCATTTTATTGTGGTTAGGGTGGTCAGACAGACACCTACTTCTTATTTTTTTCCTTGAAATTTAAGTGCTACTGCATTGAAATTTCAAATTTTCACTAAATTGATTTTTTTTCTAAATAAACCTAGTAGTTTAGAAACTAAATTCAATTTGCTATAGATTCTATTCTTACATATTTTTGAAATAATATTGATAACTTATTCAATTTTTTATGTCAAGTTGCCTAACTCTAATTTTTCTAAATTTTATCACCACTGAAGGGCCTATTTTTTCCATGATGATCCTGCACATACCCCTTAGATACACTATGCAAAGATTTCTTAACCAACAATTTTATCAAGCAATGGTGGGAGACAAAGTTGTCCCTACCATTTTGTGTTTCAACTGCCATGATGGAGAGAAGACTGTATAGAACATTGGGCATGTTCATCCTCCTTTCATGCCTCATGTGGTTCAAGAGCTTGAAATGCACTGAATGCAGGTTTGACAAAGGTACCTCACAGGTGAGATACCTTATAATGTAGACAACTTCATGCTTCCATGGTTCAGGTAGAGACATTCTTTTTGTGCCCTGGTTGTCAATGCTAATTGGCAGATCACCATGTACTGCAAATTCTTCTTTGGCTGACTTGGCATCCCTAGAGGTAGGGTAATGCTCGCCATCAACAAATAACCCTAAAACTTCTAAAATTCTCTCCTCGGTTGCCACAACTTCTAACCCTTTTACTGTGGCTTTACCTTCAGAGAATGTTTGAGTGAATTTGAGTGCAATGCCCTCATCAAAGCCATCCAGCTTCATGAAATAATCAAACCATCCACAACATTGAAATTCTGCTAGGAATTATACATCTTGCAACAAAACATCATGAATTGAGGGCTCATTCTAAATTAAGCCACCTCCCATTGTTTGAAATCACTGTCACTCTGCAAAATTTCTTTCCTCTGCAATTCTTGTCTGAAAGCCAACACCTTCTGCTAAATTTATACTGCACTAGTGTCAACTAAATTTCTTTTTTTTTCTATTTTCACCATTTATTGCTTATAACTCAAGACTACGACAGGTAAATTAAGGAATTAAGGCAAGAAAAAGGGGTGATAAATGAGAGAAAAATTGGTGTCTCAGTTAACATCACTTCACACATGCGAGCCAGATTTTCAAATCGTCTTATTTAAATTTTTTGACATAGGCAAAATATGATTTGACATATGGGTAGTATATTTTAATTTTTATTCCCCCCCAACCTAGATTTGGACATGTGTCCACACATGCGAGAAGGGAGTGGTGAATTGACAAGAAGTATTAACATATACTATGTAATTACCTATAGTAAACTGTCATGATTAAATAAATGCACTTAAAAGGAAATTAAGAGATGAGAATTACTACATACATACTTGAGCGTGTGAAGGATGAGTTACAAAGATCATGGAGAGAAAGTACCATTTCAACTTTTTAAATAAATATTTGAGCAATTAATGAAGGTGAAGCAAAGTGAAGTGAGGTGGAATGAAATGATGGAAGAGAAAGAAAAGTGATATGGATGGACAGATGAGCGGATGGGTGAAGAAATGGATTTTTACTAAAGTGGAAATATTTATTATGAAAAGTACATACCTTAATTTATCCAAAAGGTGGGACACTAGGTCCACCACTTTCGGCTAGAGGAAGCTCATGTGCTGAATGTTGGGTGAATTGCTGCAGGAACTCTTCCCTAGAGGTTGGATTATGATATAATCTGAGATGATAACCATTGACAAGTAACTTGAATCTAATAGGGTCAATGGTGATGAGCTTAACAGGTCCACTAGGAAAGACCTCAACAACTTCATATGGTCCTAGCCACCTTGTCTACAGTTTTTTTGCAAGTGAGTCCAAGACTTGATCAATGAAGGGTAAAGGAAAGTGATTCTCCTTGGTGGCAACATTAATTTCCCTATAAGCAACACAAACTCGCCATCTTCCTCCCTTCTTTGGCACGATCACTAATGGAGACACCCACTAGCTATTTGAAATAGGATAGATAAATCCATCATCTAACAATTTCTCTCAATGCAAGGTGGATTCTTCATTGAGGCCACCCTACTGGCTAACAATCATCTCTGATATAAATCCTATGAGTGCAGAGCTTAGGATCAAATCCCTTCATAACTTGATAGTCCCATGCAAATGCATGCCGATGAGACTTCAGTAAGTTTGTTGTTGTAGGAAGTGTGTCTGGAGGAATAGTGTTTACAGGAAGAGTGGCTATAGGAAGAACATCTGCAGGAATAATTTCTATAGGAATAGTGGTTGCAGGAAGAACAGACAGAAGTGTCCTGACTAAAGTAGAAGATGATGCTCCTTCACTTCATAATGGTTCTGAATTATACTAGATAACACTTCATCTTCATCTTGAAATTGCAAGAAAGGACTTCTATCTAACATCATGAGCTGCACCACTGAGTTAACTTCCTTGGCCTCTTCACCAAATTATGGCCATACAAAATCCTCTTCATTATGGGTTGGCTGAGCAAGAGGATAAAGAACAAGATTTTTAGTATTCCTGTCATCAAAAATAGTCATATCACCTGACCAACACCCAATATAATCATTTTTTGTTGCTAGCCATAGCCTTCTAAGAATGATAGGATATCCTTCTAGGGTGGCCTTAGGAGAGAGAATCATGAAATTTGGTGGATATTCCCAAGAGTCAATAATTACCACAAGGTCTTCTACTATACCATCAGGATTCATAGTAGAACTATCAGCAAGCTGCAGGACATTAGGAGTGGATCTCATGCATGCAACATTTAGTTATTGCAGGATGTCCTTAGTCATCACATTGATTGCTACCCTTAAATCAATCAGAGCATTCTTCACTTGAATCCCGTTTATGACAACTGCTACCATAGAACTTCTTGGGTCATTATACTTGGGAGTAGTCACTTTTCCCAACATGATATCAGCTAGTTGGCCCACTATTTGAATTGTAGTTGGGTCTCTCTTCTTCCTTCCTAGCTTCTTAAGACAAGCTTCCTTGATAGCTTTTTCGTATGTAGGAACATATTTTATGGATTGAAATAGGGGTATCTGTACATGGATGTGCTTCAACTGCTCCAAGATATCAAAAGTTGTATCTTCCTTGTCTTCCTTATGCTTGGACACTTCCATTCCCTACGGAAATGGTGGATCTTGTGTAGTCTTCCTGGCTGGAACTAGTTCAGGATTCTTAGGAATAGTTGGCTGAATAGGATCATCCATAGGTTCCTCTTCCTCTTCCACAGGTAGCTCAGTGATGATGGGTGTGGAAGGAGTTGGTAAAGTAGTTCCTAAATGTAGATAAATATCACTCACACTCACAACACATGTAGGAAATTTATTTGAATCAGAAGAATATGCAGGGTGTTGATGTGGTTTATTATTTGGGTTTGGTGTGGGCTAAGCTAGTAGCTGAGTAGGTTTGTTTGCATTGGAGCTTGAATTAGCAGGTGGAGGTGTTATAGTAGGCTGATGGGATTGAGAATATTGCATACCTTGTCTTGGAACCTAGGGCTTCCTTTGTGCAACAAATTAGATTTGATCATCCTCAATCTAAATTGGTTTGAACTCAGGTGGAATCTTGTTGTCAATGTTAGCTACTATCTAGCATTTGTAGTCCTTCTTTTATCTGCAATGAGGGTAGTATTCTATCAATGTTTCCTCTGCCTCCTCATGTTTTTATTTCGTCTGAAGTGTATCCAGTTGAGTAGCTAGATTGTTTGTAATATCCTACTTGAAGTCTTCCAACAAAGTAGTAATCTCCATCCTTGAAACTTCACTAGTAGATGACTTACCCATAGAAGATTGGTAAGCTCACCCTTCCTTTGAAGTTTCTCTGGAATAGTTCTAACATATTTTCTTGATATCTTCCCAAGGAACTTGAGTGATATCTCCTCCTACCATTAGGTCCAAAGCATAAGTGCAATTCTCATTGACTCCTCTCAAGAAAAGAAACTTTTGTGATTCTTCATTGAGTGTATGGTGAGGAGATTTTTGCAAGAAAAATAGATACCTTGAAATGTAATCTTCCAAGCTCTCATCTTCCTTGAACTGCATTCTAAAGACATCACCTCCTCTCGTATCAATGCCCTTGCCATATTCCTTGTATTTTCCAAGGAAATTTATCTTCATGTCCTCCCAAGTCTCCATGGTGTCTCTACCTAGACTCATAAACCAACTTAGTGCAGCTTCTTTTAAAGTTGTAGGAAATAGCTTAAGCCTATGAGCATCAGTGGTATAGTCATAACTTTTGCAGAGCATGTCAAACTCAAACAAGAAGGTATCACTCATGTCTTCTTGATGGATTCCCAACACATGGGGTTATCAATCTAGTGGAGGCTTTAGAACTAGTCAGATCAGGATATGCATCAGTAAAGGGAAATGCTTCTTCTTCTTCTTCTATGCATGCAATATCAACTTAGCATTAGTTAACTCACACAAAGAATGAGAAAAATCATAGCAGATCATTACTCATCTAAGAAAGGGGGTACTCTAAAAATAACTCAAGAGAAGTGCTATGGAAAAAAAACTATCAATGAATCCAAAGAACTTCCTAGCTTGACACCATCCCCAAAAACGACACCAAAAATGTTGGCCTCCTACAATGATTCAATAACTAGGCCTTTATAGCCATGATTCAGAGATTGGGAATCTAACCTGAATAGCTATCTCAATCATCATGAAGGTGCATTTAACTTGTCAACCCAGGGACATAAGCTTGAAATGGGTCAGTACTATATGTGCACTAGGAACTCAAAGTAGCTATGTCTACACTACAACTAAGAGAAATGTAATACTGGAAAGTAAACTGCTTGGAAAGAAATAAAGCAAGACTGAGCATTAATTAACAACTATATATGCTAAGCTGAAATGCATAACAAGGACAAAGATTTGAGAAAACAGAAAAGAAACTACTTTGTCTGCTTTGGCTACAGGAATAGACACATAATAGAATTCTAGTGGCTGTAGGAATAGTCGTTGTCAGATTTTGAACTAAGTACAAAGCAGGAAATAATAACTAAACTAATTACTCTAAAGAATGGATTACTCACCAAGTGGCCCCCCTTGGATGAGTATCCACTAAGACTAATACAAACTCAAATGCATAAACTTAGACTATCATCTCATTCATTGAAAAATGTGTAAATAGAGTAGCAGCATGGCTGTATTGAAAATGGAGAATGCTTAATACATCATTGATATCATTTTTAACAACAACAATCAAGAACTAACAACCCCCAAGAAGAAGATTTAAATCCTTATTTATTCTACCAGCTAAATAGGGCGGTCAACTCCCACTAACTGAGAGGATGCCATTTAGGGAAAATGAGGAAAAGAGTGGCAGAGCGATTACATCTGTAGGGAATCCAATCAGACATGCATGCCCAAAAGTGGACTCAAGTTGTAGTAACACCCAGGATTGTTGAATGACATAAACACAAGGTGGTTACAATTGACTGTCATGGGGAATTTGCTGTCATTGTCCTTCAGTTGACACCTTTAAATGATTCCCCTGCATGACCATCTGGTGGTTTCCTTTCTCAACTTAGCATCTAAAAATTGTGTCCTACATAGCAGTGCCAGTATGCATAATAATTGCACATCTATAATCACCTTAAAGAACATTCATCAACCATATGAAAAATCAAGATAGATAATCCACATAATATGCCAATGTCATTAAAACTTCACAGAGATAGGGTTAAACCCAATTTCAATGGTTTGAGGGAAACATTATGCAAATATTAACATTTAACTACTAAAGTTCATGACACCGCCAGCAAATGGACTATAGATTCTACCCAAAATTTGACCAAAAACTAGGTTCATCACCACAATTAATTTAAAATATAATATAAAATGACCCTCATTGTATTCTACAAGGTAAAATGTACCCACAATCTTTCATTCTCATGGGGCTCAAAATTTCTTTTAGATCATTGATCTATTGACCCTCATTATACTCTGCAAGGTAAAATGTAGCCACAATATATAATGCTCTTGAGATCCAAAATTGTGGTCATGATTAGAATTATAGATTGTGGGTACATTTTACCTCATGAAATACAACAAGGGCAATTATATTATATTATAAATAAATGGTGAAAACTATAGATTATAAATATGGTCCTAAAGAAACTAATAATTGTGATATACTATTGGTGAATTAATATAGATTTATAATATAATTTATAAAATTTATGCAAATACAATCTAATCATGTATAAAATATTGTGGAAAATTTTTAAGTCAAGTTTTTTAATAATTTTTTTTTTTTGGCGATTTAAATAAGACTATATAATAAAATTTTGTAAAAATGTGGCGATTCATGTCATGTTATAGCTTGAACTATTAGCCAATTTGGGATTCCCAAATTTCAACTATTAGCCAATTGGAAAATATTAGCCACTAGAAAAGTCACTGGTATTAAGCCTCGTGAGGATTTATATTTTAGATTATACCAATTTTTTAATAGACAAGTAAACACTTTTGACCTAGAGCTATGAATCAGTAAGGTCACTAATGGGGGACCTCATCCTGAACATAAATACTCAACAATTACACCCCAATGGGGTCTAAACCTTGATGGCAAGAACAACATCACAACAAATTAACCATCACACCATGAGACTATTGGTAGATCATACAAAAATTTTAAGGTAAAATGCATAACAAAATTATCTATTACCAATATTCCTGAAAGTGATAATACTATGATTGTGCCTCCACCTCCACTAGTTATGGATGAACCTATGCTTGAAGAAAAGACCCTTCCAAATAACCGAGGTAAATAAAATGCACTTCCTCCACCAATATCATATACAAGAACAAGAGATAATCAAATGATTCCTTTTGTGCTCCAAAGGTAAAATAAGGGTATACCTAAAGAGACAGTGGCTTCCTGACCCCCGATGGTTCCTTCAGTTCTTCCCTTAAGAGAGAAAAAAATACCAATGGTCAATAAACCTACTCCTAGCCCATCACAAATTGAGAATTGTGCAAGAAGAAACCAAAATTCTAAAGAGCGTAGGTGTAGGTGTCATGCACTTGCTTGTCAATTGGAGGAAAAGAAGAAAACAATGCATTCTAATCAAATACCTATGTAAGAAACTCAAGAATAATTACAACTTTCACCAAAACAAGACATGGAACTAAAAAAAGAAGTGGAGCAAGAATTCTTACAACTATCATTATCATAAAAACTCCTATTGTGATTAACTTGGATGACCAAGATGAAATTGCTAAAATTGATGAGCAAGTGGATAATGAGCTAAATGTTTTATTTTCAAAGAAAATGAATCTAAATGGAGGAAACTATGATGATTCTATTGATGAGAGTGGCCCACCATGTGTTGAACCTGGAGATGCTCCTAGTATGACACTTGTAGTCCCTTTAGCTAGTTGACTACCTTCCCTATATGATGAGCAACATTGGGATGCAAACAACCTGCTTTAGGTTAGCTTGCATGTGTGATACTCCTTTATGTTTTTTTCATGTGTTCTTTGTGTTTTCTTACATGTGATGTAATCTCCCATGTTGTGCTACTTGGTGTGCCTTTGTGTTTGTGATTTTTCTCTGGACGACCCTTGTTGCTTTGTTGGCACAAGGATAAAAAGGGAAAAAAATATGTTGTGACATTCTTCTATTTGTTTCTCCATTCTTCTGTATGTCATAAGCTTTATCTTTTATCTTTGTCTTGTGTTTTCCTTTTGGGGATGATGAAATACATTGAGATATTTAGGTCTCTTCCATGTTGACCCAAAATTTTATTTTTCTTCTCTGTTTGTGGACCATTCCTCCATTGTATTTGTTGTTCCACAAGTATTAGGGGAATGATTCCAGTTTCAAGCTCTATTATATCACTATAGCAAAGATGTATACTTACCTCAGGTCCATGGATCCCTAATGTGTTCTTATTCTATGTTGTTTGTTGTACTGTATTTTGGGGAAACCCCTTATCATGATGTATCTTTATTTGGAAACATATCATTGGCATAGGGCTTTCCAAATAAGCTCTTGTGAAGTTTTGTTGCATGACGTTTATCATTTTCTGCCTTAAAGTAATTGTTAACAACATGGTGTTTTGCAATTTATTTAAGGTGAGAACATACATTGGAATTATTTGCTTCACTTTGTTCACATGCACTGGACTTAGTGGTGCATTGACATTGGGATTTTTTCTTCACTTTTTTCACGTGTGTGAGCTTAGTGTTGTGTTTGCATAGCATTTTGATCATTTTGTGGCACCTTATCAGAGTTATCAGGGATTATAACTCTTAGTATATTTAGAATGGTGCATACCTAGTGAATATTGGACTTCAATAGACCTATTGTGTTTCTCATTTTTCTACTTTGTCATAGGTCCACACCTAGTGAATAGTGGAATTCACTAGACCTAGTGTATTTCTCATTTTGTCTACCTTGTCTTAGGGGATTACCCAGGGAATATTGGACATCACTAGCCTATGTTGCCTTTTAGTTTGTGATTCACCTAGCAAATATTAGAATTTTCTATTGTGTGAGTCATGAATACCTTTGGGGTGGATCCTATCATAACACAACTTGATATATCAAATTATCCATACCCTCCCTTCTACATTTCATATTAAAATTGTATATTTGTGTATGTTGTCTTGTTGTATTCCATGCACGTGTGTATTCCTTATTGCTTATATTGGTTTTCCATGGGATCTTAGATCCTAGGGGTTTGTGCACTCCCCGTAGATCCTTTCTCATCCTATCTCTTCAACATTTAGACAATTGGACCCCTCTTGACATAAATTTTCTACTTTAGTGTGAGTCTAATTGTAAGTTCATACTCTCATTAAAGTTGGGGTTAAATGAAGTGTCATAAATTGCCACCCTTGATAATTTCACACTATTTCCCCCCCCCCTAAATTATTGAGCCCAATTAAGCACCTAATTTCCTAAATTATACATTAGATATAAGCCTATTTTATCATTTTCCAAGAAATGAAAAGCATTGAACAAATACATTTATTTAATGTTTTACCTATAACACCTAAAATAATAGAAAACATGGCTAGCACTAGGCCACCCTTGGGCATCTGATCCCCCCTACTTTGTTAGAATCCAAATTTGAATATGTAAGTGTTGGAATTTTAACATTTAAAATTCAAATTAAAAATGTCGACTATCGAGATTTTATTTATAGAAAACTGAATAAATGCCTATAAATACCTAGTTATTGCATCATTTCAAATCTAAAATGGGGATTCTAGGAAACTATTGGAAAAATTGTAATCAAGAGCACTATCAAGAAAGTCAAGAGCAGAAATTCAAAATCCTAACATCATGTCAAATCTTATGTGAGTTTATATGTGTTTTATGTTATCATTGTTTGTGAAGGATAACCCTTGTTGTAGGTCTCCAAGCAATTCAAGCAATCAAACAAGAAAGATCTAAGACCTTGAAGTGATGTGTATGACTTTAGTCCTTCAAGGAAGTCACTGAAAGGTGGGGAGTTGCAAAACTTTGTTGATTCATCATTCCTTCATATCATTTATCCATTTTATCATTGGCATTTCCATTGTAGAAGTGGAAATACTAACACGGGGTCTGAATAAGGCAAGCCCCTAAATGACACAAAATTTTCTCTCTTTGTAAATGTGCAGATTTCAAGTTTGGAGAGGATTGAATGAAGTTTGAAGATTCATTATTTTTAGTTGCATTCAAAACCATAGACCTTGTCAATTCACAAAAAACTCACCTATAGAATTATCCGATAGTGATTCGACAAGTCTGCAAGTGGAAATAGGGATCTTAGATATAAGATCATAGGATTGGAAAAGAAGAGAGGACACCCCTACAAGGACTTAGATTCTCTTGGATGACTCTTTCCTCCCACAATGAGCAACACCAAACTTCCAAGACATGTACATATCACTCTTCCTTTCCTAGATCTTCCTGCAAATCTCTATTTCAGTCTATTAGTTGTCAACATCTTACGTTTTTCGTATTAGGGTTGTCATTCCCATAATTTTATGCTAGAAAAACCCAACTATTTTTTTTAAAATACAAATGTTAATGCTTGGGGATGAACTACCATACTCAACCAAGTAAATAATTCTCAACACATTTGGAGATGTTGCTAATGCAACATCCTCATCATCACATTTTCCAATGGGGAAAAGAAGAGTGAAAAATGACATGAGCATGGAGTCCATCTTGTGTACCTTAAATCATTAGAGGTTTGCGTTAGAATAGTCTAGATTACATGAGACACCAATATATTTAAAAAATAATAAAAGAAATTTGTAACTAGGATTCTATTGGTCCATCTGGCAACAACACTAATGTCAAATCACTCTAGCATCAGTACAACTATTTTTGCTTGTAATGCCTATAACATAATTCTCACCACTCACTAAAATTAATGCCAACATGATTAACCATCTCATTCATATCAAGGCGATAATTGATTATGTTACAAGGGAATAGTTGTAAATCTTTTTAGTTAAACTAAAATATGGCTACTATTACATTAGTCATGACTAGTCATTACTCATGGAATTATTGTTCTTACTATCTCCCATATATAATAACCATGTTATTGGCATTAAATTATTTTCTCTTTTCCTTTGCTAAGTATTGACATCAATGATAATATGGATGATTAATCTTAGTCATCATACACAAATTTTTCCTTATTTATTTTAACCTTGAACAAAGAGTTCCTACTACTATTACCATAACTAACAATTTATTACTCTTGGTATTTGTGGTACCACTTTTTTGTAATTGGTGATCCACATGACATGAGTATAACTTATAATTGTTTACACACCAAGGCCTCTTTCAATATATATATTACTATATATGCATTGTAATCATCTAAATAAAATTAATTAACACTTAACTATTTTTTTTTTATTTTAATATTTTATAACATCATTAACTACTGATTTATATTTATCACCTTTAAATTTTTTATTTTTTATTTTATAAAGAAATAAATAAATCACAAATTAATATTATTAGCCTTGAAATTCTCATTTTATAAAAAAACACAAGTTAACAAAATAATCTAACTTTCCATTTTTAAATTTAAAGATCATAATTATTTAACTTCTAAAAAAAGAACACATATAATTTTAAACTAATCAATGGAATGATTTCATATTACCTTAATAAATGGAAAGATTCCATATCATATTTCTAATCTTAAGAGTTACTTTTTATTAGTTTTTCTTTTTTATATAAAAATTAGGGAAAGTGAGGACACATAGAGCCTTCTAAAGTTAACTTTTTTTAACATGAATAAGTTAAAGAGTAAAAGCTTAATTCATTCCTATCCTTCTTACCTTTCTCCATGCTAACTTTTAGAAAAAAAATTTAAAGAATACTATAGAACTATGAGTTAAGAGTTTCGAAGAATGAGTAAAAATAAAAAAAGGTTAATGTGGAGGGGCCATAATTACCCAACATTCGTTTATATTGCAGTCATCTACAAGCATTTGAAAATAAATTATTATCGATGTATTAGCCGCTTAGATGAACTACCAATTATTAGCTTTACACTATGGCTTCAAGAATGCACATTAAATTTAATATATTTCTTTAATATATCATATTAAATGCAATCATATAAAATAGAATTCATGCTGCAGAAGGGATATTATTATCATTTCAACCCCCAACAATACTACCTTTGATTCTAGGATGGTTGAACACTACAACAAGGATGCTATTTTAACTAGGCTGACATTTTCATTCTCTTGGAATCCTCATTCAATTTTAATATTAAATCTTAAATTAATATAAGTAACATGCTTAATCGTAATCAAACAATACTTAGTTTCCCTTGTAATAATTTAAGTAAAAACACGATTTATTTTTTGGATGGAAAACGCTCTACAACTGATGTGTGCAAACATGCCCTTCATGGCCCAAGTTGCATGTTAAATTTCTTTGGTTGCATGTGTTCGTTCCTATCGTTTTTGCATTTCCCGTGTTGAGTTCTCTATAGGGCACTTGGGTGTTTTGTTGCATGTGAGGGTGGGTTCATTTTTGCTAGTGATCGGTTTTGGTTGGCTTGGTGCTTTGTTGTCTTCCATTGCTTTTTTCTTTTGGTGAAGGATTGGTACTTCCTGTTTGGTGTGGTGCAATTATGCTTTGTCACCTAGATTTTTCTTTTGGCTATGCAGGGGTGTGACAAAGGTGGTGGTCATTTGAGGCCTATTTGGATGTTGTTGCGGTTGCTTGTCATTGGCGCTCTCTGTGTGGTATGGGGTTAGTGTGGTGTGGAGGGTGTCTATGGCTCTAAATGCATCTTTGAATGTGGCAAAGGGGGATGAGACTATGGTGGAGGATGATGCTAAGGTTCCAATTCTATCTTCCCCCAAGGTGGGCATGAATAGATCTGGAGCTCCTAAACTGTAGAAGATTAATGGATGCTTGGAGTAGGCCCAGGTTCATCCAATATTGGTGATTCAAAAGGAGGAGGTGGCTAAGGATATATAATACTTTAGCAAGCATGTTCTAATTTGTATGTTCATGGGGATGAGGGTTTCGCTACAATTTCTCCACCCTTGGATTTGTAAGACTTGGAATTTGGAAGGTGACTTTGACATTTTGTTGGCTACTAATAATTTTTTCTGGTGGATTTTTCATGCATTTTAGATTAGAACAGGGCGTTTGAAGGAAGGCCTTATTTTTATTTAATCAAGTTGACCTTTTCATAAAACCATGGCATGCTAGTTTTAACTCGATGGAGGAGTTACCATCCAAGGTTCCAATTTGGGTTCACCTTCCTTAGATATCGCTTGAATGTTGGAGGAGAGATATACTTCAATTGATTGCCATGGTGCTTAGAAAACCTATTGGCCCTTCTCAACAAACCTTGGATAAGATAATTTTTTCTTATGCGTGTTTGTGTTGAGATTGATCTGAGTAAGCCCTTGCCAGATTCTATTGATTTGATTGTTGGTTCTAGCTCCTAGACTCAACCTTTGGATTATGAGATGTTTCCTTTCCAGTGCCAACTTTGTTGTGAGTATGGTCATATTCAATGAAGGTTCCCTCGTGCTTTTGGTGCTCTAGGTATAGGAAATGGGACTCTTCAGACTAATTCAAGGGTGGAAAAATTAGGTAAAGTTCCCATGCAGGGGGTGGTTACGGACAAAGATGGTTTTTTTCTAGTGAAGTCTCGTAATCATAATTGAGGGAAAAAGAGATCCCTCAAGGATTAGTAGGAGGAAACTTTCAATAAATTTGAGGCTTTAGATGAGTTAGTTCAGGAGAAAGGGTTCCTGGCTAATATGCAGTTGGAAGTTAGGTCTTATGTTAAGGAGTTTCTCGAACCCTCAGTGGTTTCTAGGAGGGATTTGACTGGTGATCAAGCCCTTAAATGGATGTTGTTTTGTCTCCTTCGGTTCCAACACTGGGTGTTGGAGGTGGAGGGATCATGGATTCAGGAGGCTCTACTGGCGGTGGTGAGATTATCTCAGAGGTGCGAGGTGGTTCGTACTCAACTAAAAAAAAGTCTTCCTCCTTATCCTTGGGTTTGCATCAAAGAACTATCAAGAAGGGGGTTCCTAAGAAGTCTTCTAAAGCTAGTCACAAGGACCAAGAAAAGGTGAAGTTAGTTGGTGAGACATTGGTTGAGGCTGGTTTAGTTAAAATTATTGATGCACACTTCTCCCAACCTTTACGATGATTGTGCTTTCTTGGAATGTGAGGGGTATGAATAACATCCCTCAAAACAAGACTATTTGAGATTTGGTTCATGTCCATGCTCCTGAAATAGTCTTCCTTCAAGAAACTAAGTTATCAGTTGATAGTATTCTAAGTGTGGCATTGAGGATTTGGGGTCATGGACAATGTCAATGTATTGGATCTTTTGGTAGCTCTAGGGGAGTGGCTTGCGTATGAGATCCTCAAAAAGTATGATTTGGTGGCTCTCCTGTAAGGGTTCAATTTCTTCTGTTGCTTCTCATATTGAATCTGGGGAGAGGGTTCTCTTCTCAAATATTTATTCTTTGATTGATTTTCAAGGGAAATCCCAGTTGTAGAATCATGTTAGATATGTGAGGTCTTTGGATCCTTATCTACCTTGGATCTTGGTTGGGGATTTTAATGTTGTTCTCTCTTTAGAGGAGAAACGGGGAGGTAGTGCTTGTCTTGATCCTTCTTTAGGGCTCCTGTGGGATAATATGGCTTTTCTGAAATTAGTTGACATTAAGCCAGGTAATGGAGTCTTTACTTGGAGTAATAGAAGAAGTGGAGATGCAGCTATTTCAGAAAGACTAGTAGATTTCTGGTGTCCAATTTTTGGATAGGGGACAAGTGGGTGACTAGCTTTGAGGTTTTGGATGGTCGGAGTTTTGATCATTCGACAATTAAGCTAAGCGTTGAGGTATCCCAGTCTTGTGTTAGGCAGTATTTTAAGTTCAAATTTATGTCACTCAGAGATGAATCTCTTCATGATCTCCTTCACGGCTAGTAGTGTCTAGGGAAACTAGCTTATGGCAAGGTTATGTACTCTTTCTCCAAGAGGCTTCAATATATTAATTATAGGTTGAAGCGCTAGAATCGACAACACTTCACTAATTTGTTTCATGCAAAAAAAAATGCACAGGATAGCTCAAACTTGATCACCATGCATATTCGTGACTAGGGCCTCACTGAAGAGTGTGGCTTGTTGGAGGCTACTACTGTGAAAGAGGTGGAGGAATGGGAGTTAAGAGAAGAGATTTTTTGGAAACAAAAGTCTCGTATTGAGTGGCTCTACGATGGTGATCAAAATACTTCTTTCTTCCACAATTTTGTTAAGGATTGGAGACAAGCTAATGTTATTTCCTTTCTTTTATCACCAAATGGAGGGACTTTGTCTTCATCTGCTTGTATTTTTGCTAAATGTGTTCATTTTTTCTCTACTTTATTTTTGGAGGACTCACCTCCTGCAAAGGAAGATGAAGCTAGGATTTTGAAATGTATTTCACATCTGGCCTCTAATGAAATGAATGAGTATTTTCTTTCTCTTATTACTTTGTTGGAGCTTGAGAATGTTGTGTTTTAGATGAAGAAAGGTAAAGCTCCTCGGCTGGATGGGTTACTTATTTATTTTTTTTAGGAATTTTGGGATGTGGTTAAGATGGATCTCTTGGAGGTTTTTCAGAAATATCTCGTGAGTAAGCAAATGCTAAAGTCTCTAAATACAACCTTTTAGATCGAATTCCAAAGAAGGAAGGGGCCAATTCTCTATATCTTTCCAGACCAATTGCTCTATATAATTTTGTTTACAAAATCATTACTAAGTTGATTGTTGAGAGGCTAAAACTATGGTTAAATGGACTAATCTCAGAGAAACAAGGAGGTTTTGTTGCTGGTAGAATTTTTTTGGATGGGGTCCTTATTGTTGCAGAGACAATACATTCTATGGAGTCCTCTAAGGAAAAATCTATTTCTATTAAGTTGGATATGGCTAAAGCATATATAACGTTAAATGGGGTTTCTTATTCAAGATTCTTGTTGCGTTTGGAGTTGTTGGTGACTGGATTGAATGGGTAAAGAGTTATGTTACTTCTTCTTCCCTATCTGTGCTCATTATAAGTGCTCCCACAGATTTTTTTGGTGCTTCCAAAAGTCTTAGACAAGGGGATCCTTTGTCTCCTTACTTGTTCATATTGCTTGCTAAAGGTCTAGGGAGGTTTATTCGATCTCGGGTTGAGAATGGCTTGATTCAGGCATGGAGTTGGGGAAATGATATTCCCCCCTCAGTTTCACCTTCATTTTGTGGATGATACTTGTTATGCCTTGCATACATGCCCCAACTTTTGCTTGGAAAAGTTGGGGACCCCCTTTTCTTTTTCTTCTTTTCGTTTTCTTTATCTTTGTTAGATTCAGATATCAGACTGGAACCAGAACATAAAATTTTCCAAGGTTCATGTTATTGGTCCCGTCTCTGGTTTCCCACTTCGTTTTGGATTTTGTTCGGGTTCGCGTCCCGTCACGTCTCGTCTCATCTCGTTCCTGTCTTGTTCTCCATCCCATTCTTTTTGTTTCATTTTGTCACCTCGTCGTGTCGTTTGTTTGTTTGGAATCGTTTGTTTATTTTTGTTTCCTCTGTTTCTTCGCGTCTATTTTTGCGTTGTTCGTTTTGTTCTTTTGTTTTTCCTTCATTTTTTTAGTTTTTCTGTCTATCACCAAGAAAATACAATTTTTTGAGAAAATAAAAAAAAATAAAATTGAGAAAATAAAAAAAAAGTTAAGATTTAAAAGTTTTCTAAATTAAAAGATTTAAAATTAAAGATAAATCTTTAAAATCTTTATTTTAAAAGATTTAATAAGTTTAAATTTAGATAAAAGATCTTTTACATTTAACTTTAAAGGATTAAAACAGAAGGTTTGAAAATCATAAAAATAATAAAAACAGAAGATACGAAATAAATGTGTGGAACCAGGAAAGAGGTTGAAACGGGTAAATATTAAAATGTTCAAAAGGTTCCAAAATTATCCCACCTTTGCACCATTAGTAGAGCCGGAACGGATTTCGATCCGGGCACAAAAGAGGTGAAAATATTTACTTTCCAATTTGGCTCTACCCACGTGTACTTAATTTTGCTCCCATACTAATCCCGACTCCGCTTTAGTAGAAGGTTTTGTATCGGAACCGGAAAAAAATTAGAACCTGACACATTGATTTCAAATGTTCTCGTTCAGTTATGATTCTGGCTCCGATCAGAATTGGTTCTAGCTCTGCTTGCACGTAGTTCCCATTCCGCTTTTCTGCAAGTTTCGCTTCCCAAAGCCATAGTGCAAAAATGTAATTGTGACTACCCTGGCAAACATCCATGTAAAATGGGAAAACATAGCCAAAGCCACATGTGGATTGACTGGTAAAAAGCCCAACGTAATAATCGCAAGACATGCACAAAATGGGAAAGCATGGATGCAGATGAACGGTTTTAAATAGAACGCCTCAAGGAAATTAATCTCATGAAAATTGATGATGACAGGGAAGTGCAAGAATGCAAAAGTGGAAGCATATATAGGGGTGCGCGAATGAACTGTTTGACAAACTACCCCAAAGAAATGTGGTCTCAAGAGATGCCATGATTGTAGAAAACTGCGCAAAGTAAATATATTGAAAGGCTTTAGGGACATTCGAGCAAAATATGGAAACATAGATGTGGCTAGTGAACTGTATTGTAAAATGACTCATTGTATGCAATGATTGTAGGATATACATAAATAAAATTGGTGAGGAATACTTTGAAAGATCGAGAAAATTTTCTAAAACCCAAGCTTTAGATAACATCATCCTCCCTGTGAGTGTTAATGGTGTAATGGGAGCTTCGAAATAGGGTATAAACATACATCAAAGCACAAACAAAGCACGTGAGTCGTTCAAAGAAATGCCTGCAAAGGGTGAAGCATGGACAGGGTACGTGAGGTGTTTGACAAAAGACTCAAAGAGATGTTATCTCTTGGAATGCAATGCACAAAATGGAGGTGTAAGAACGCAAAAATGCGAGGGCATCGACAGGGCGAGTGAACTGTTTGTCAAAATAACTCAATGAAATGGTTAGTACTGCGCATAAAAGGATATGGAAGCTTACACAATGCATGTGAATTGCAGGCAGATTCTTAGATCGATTGCGGGGTATGCACCAAAATGACACTGTTTAATGAGTGTGAACTGTGGGGGCATATGCAAAGCAGATTGTGGATAGAATGCCTGAAAGAAACACCATCTCATGAGATGCTATGATGGTGACTGGGGGCATAAGCACAAATCAGATTTGTTTAAAAGGGCATTAGAAACTCTTGGGTAAGTATGTTGGCCAAAGTAAAACCGAATTCCAAAACCTTGGCCAACATCTTGTTTACAAATGCTAAAATGGAATCACCAACAATGCACATCAATTGTATGATAGAATTCCTCAAACGATGGTGGGTGGTCTCACAGAAGGCAATAATGGAGAGGGCATGTAAACCATTTCACAAAAGCCTCATAAAGATTTTATCTTAGGGGCCGCAAATGATTGCTGGAAATGCATGTGGGATTTGCAGCACAAAATGGATTTGTGAAGGCTTTAGAAGCTTTCAAAACTATACGAATCGACTGGTACACAACCCAATTCCACAACCTTTGCTAACACATTCTCAGACCTACACCTCATTGTGTGGAAGCATACACGAAACAAGTGAACCGTTTGCTAGAATGTCTCAAAGAGGAGGGATGTCGTCTCTTATGGAATGCATTGTTTGTAGGAGATGGCCTAAAATGGATTGAACAAAAACGATTTTGAAGCTCCCACACAAAAGTCTGATAGACATTAACACAGGAAATGTTTGTAAATGGTGCAAGCATGGGATATGTGCAAAGTGTATTAATGGAAAGAACAAGACAAAATGGAGAGCTTCAGAGAAGGGATGAGGTGTAGCTTGGCAGAATGCACAAGAATTTTTATCTTATGGAATGCATTGTTTGAGGAATGAAAACATAGATCCTTTGTTTAAATGTTGAATTGAAAGTTCAAGATAGAGGCATTACATTATGTGCAAAGACTTGTTAAAATTTCAATCTGAGTGTTGCTTGTAAGTCAACTGGCCTCACGGTTTATGAGGAATTATTGTGTTCCTTATAATTAAAGGGAGTTTTAATTATTGATTATATCATTGAAACTAGGGGTTTTCATTTGCATTTCATCAAACTGATGTTTAAATTAATTTTCAGAATTAAATAATTGGTATTGATTAGTTAATTTTATAAATTAATTAGTGCATTTTGATGATTTTTAGGTAATTTTGATGGTTCTGAAATAGTGGCTCTTAGTGATCAATGCTTAAAGATCTAGAGATCTAGAGATGAATTGGAAATTAAGTGGAAAAAGGGAAGATTTTCTGAAAAGAATTTGAAACTAGCTGTAAACTGAAAGTATAGTGGGTCCATTTGGAATAGTTTCTAGAGAAGGATGTAGATTTATGTAATGCAAAAGGAGAACTCAGAGTTGTAACTAAAGGATGTAGCTGTCAAATGAAACTAACTAGGGTCAAACTGAAATCAATTGAAGCCAAACTGAGAGCTAAAACAAAAGTTATCTTTCATAATTAATTACATAAACACTTGAAACCTATAGCTTTTTGGATGTTTCAGTTCTAGAGAAAATTATGAATTTTGAGCTACAAATTGTAAAATCAAGCTCATTGTAAAGGGTTAGACACTTAGGAAAATAAGTTAGAATTTTTTACAGCATAGCTAATTAGAAGTTTTACAGTAGGATAGGTGATGCATTTTTCTTATTTTCTTAGTTTAGATGGAGGTAATTTGAATACATGGGTTTCTATACACTGGTGATCTTGCCAGATTTGTAAATGGTTCTTATCTATTTCATTGATAGTAGAAGCATCCAGACTTAAACCTACTTTAGGTTATGCTATGGAATGATTTTTTTTTAATCATTTGAATTGGAAAGCTTTCAAGGAATGGAGTTCTATCTTTTCTTTTGTTCGAATGATGATTTTCATCTACCATTAATGTTTGCACTGAGAATTAATAGTTGTGTATTTATTACAGGTTGATTTGGTTTGTAGTTCTAGTTTAGGAATTCCTTGGAAAGTAACAGGTCTGGTTAATTAGGTGAATCAACATTCTTCTTTCTCTTGTGTCCCTGATCTATCTTTTTCCTTTTCTTTATATCCCCCTGTTAGAGTAGGTTTAAATAAGAGTTCAATATTATAGCAATCAAAAAGCTCAATAAACAATAGGCCCGTTGAACATTACAATTACATTGACCGTTGAGAAATGTTAGCACAGTTGAGAACCAACTACTAGGACCTTGGGAGTTAGATTACCATGTGTTTTCTTTCTTTTTCACGAGAAATAGAATAGAGATATTTTGTTTAAATGTTATGCTATTTTCACCATCAACAGGATTGGTGCTAGAGGGAGGGACTTGAACAATTTTTCTTTTGTTGTATGCGAGTGGGTTAGATATTGGAAAACCTAGCTCCGATGGGAAGCCCTTTATGTATTCCTAGGATTCTGAATGAAATTCCTTATCATATGCATAATAGGCTTCCATTATTTTTTGCTAACAATGGAGAAATTGCTAAAGATCGTGTTAGGATTTGCAAGGATTTGATGACTCTTCACCAAATTCTTCATGAAGATACAGCCTGCCAACTTTTCATCAAAACATTGTAAGGTACAACATGGAAATGGTATTTTAATCTTCCACCAAATTATATTTTTTCATGGGAGGAGTTAGAAATTTTATTTGTGGATCAGTTTGACCCTTATGCATGAACACAAGACCCATCGTTTGAATTTGCAACCACAAAAAGGACACTATCAGAATCAATTTATCAGTTCAATCACAGGTTTTTGTTGATGTATGAACAAGTTCAATCTTTAAATTTGTTTATTAATGATTATATGATAAAAGGACATTACTATTGGGGTTTGAATCCTTTGTTTGTAGTAGAAATTAGACATTGTGGGGAGATTACCTACCTGATTGATATATTGAACAAAGCTCTCTTACTGGCACAAGTTGGACATGACGTCAGAAATTCAAGCAACCAAAGTCAAGATTGTAATACCCGTGTGCTTGCAGGTTATCGTCCTTTGCAGCCTTATGCCACTTTACCCACCATACCTACCCAGGTGTAATCATTCTCACCATGCAACTACAACCTTCCTAATCTTCCAAACAACACATTTTCCAATACTTCATATCAAGTCAATCCCACACAAGACCAATGGAAGAATCTATCTCTACAAAATCCAACCACTAAAGTAAGTATTCCACCCGTCAACAAAGTTGTGACTATATCATCTCCTTTCAGTCATATTCCAAAGCATAGTCCATTACATCATAATGAACTTGTAAGCGAAATATTTGATGAGCAAGTATACCATTTTGATGTTTTGTTTGACAACAAGCATGAAATGGATATAAATTCAAAGCATAATGGAAATCTCATAGTAGGATCTAGTTTTGTTGGAAATGTCAATACTATAGATGGTATTGAAAGAAATGAGATATTAACTCAAGACTATTGTCATAAAAAAACAACAACAAAAAAGTCTCCTTCCAACGCTTTGAGTATTTCTTCTGAGCAAGATGAACAACAAGAAGAGGGATGGACAAAGGAGCATGGTTCATGTTGGATAGATATCCCACGTGCTCAAAATCGAATAAGGGAAAAGTTGGAAGAATTAGGAGATCTAAAACTATCAAAACTTGTTAGGTCAATTGGATGTAGGATACACTGAACAAATCAGCATTCCCAAATGGATTGCCATTTTTTCTTGGGTAGGATGGAGTTATATTTCAAACAACTAATCGCGGTTGAAGGAATACTTATGAAAGATCCTTGGAGTACGTATCCCATCAATAAAGGAGATGAAACAATTAGCATACATAAAAATGATAATGACTCCATTCGAAATGATGAGAGTAACTATGAGAACATGTTGAGCTCTTCCCTATCATCTGATGAACTTGATCCTTGCAGCAAGATGGACTCAACAACTATTGAAGCTTCTCTACCTTGAGAAGATTTGATCAATGTGGAAAATGAGTTTATTGATGCATTCATTGGTTCTCTCATGATGATGAATAAGGGAGAAACACCCTTTGATGAGTTGACACAAGAAAATGACTCTGCTGATTTGAATAATGAATAGATTGAAATAAAGAACAACATGACTATGAATGAGGTGGCAAATGGATCTCATGGTGAAGGACACAAAGTTGAGTGTCAAATTGATTCTTCAAAGGAGAAAGATCAAATGGATGTTCAAGTTATTCAAGGGCTGCATGATAATCATTCAGATTAGACTTGCCCTTGTTAGGAAAATAAATTGGATCTCAATGCTAAACAAGATACTAGCATTGATGAAATTAGTGGTTGGTTGTAGCAAGGAGTGAACGAATGGTGACTTCGAAGAATATCAAAAGAATATCAAGAAAGTGACCAAGAGGTTGTCTTGGAAGTTGAATCCCTTCAACATGATGAAGAGAATGAATTGAAGAAATGTTTTCTTGGTTTTGATTATGTTTATTTAAATGTGATGTTCGAAGAAAGTCCTTGCTTACCATCCACTAGTGAATTTGAACTTAACAGTGATGAGCTTGACATTGAATTGCACATTTTAGTTGATGATAGGAAAAAAAATGAATTGAAGAAATGTTTTCCTAAGTTTGATTCTATTTATTCAAATGAGTTGTTCAAGGACAATACTTGTTCACCCTGTATTAGTATTTCCAACATCAATGGTGATGAGTTGGATGCTGATTTTCAAACTCTTTTGGGTGACATGTTTGAAGAGAATGGTGGTAGAAATGCTTCAACTTAGGAGGAGGTAGGTTTACGAAACTTGCAAGCTGACAACATGGATGATTTGTTGCTTAGTCCTTCTGAGGAGACCCAAATAATTTGTGACTCTGTGCCCAAGATGAAAGCAACAATGTTGGCACATGACTGTTCCAGTTGCATAATGAACCTTGTTGTAGGTGATCCATGTGAGATTCATCATTTTGGTTCCCCTTCTAAGGTAAGTTGCTCTGATTTCTTATCAGTTGGGAAGATTGCCAGGTCAAGTAAAGAAAATGTTGAGAAAATTGATTTTAAGGTTGAGGAAGTTGATCCTTTAATTGATGTTTTATGTACTTTAGGAAACATGATTGACATTGATAATCCCTGTGAAGTTAAATACACTAGTTTGTTGTTTTAACCTAGTGTTGATTGTGATAGGGATATACATGAAATTTTTGAACAAAGTTTAGATGTCTTGAATGTTAATGGAACATTGCTAATAGATGTTCTTTATGTTGACATGCATGATTTGGAGTGAAATGGAGTGGTGTTCCATGAGCTGAGACCTCGTAAAGAGGAAATCATACAATATGAGCATGCCACAACAACTGAAGATCTTCTAAATCAGGTGGTGTCTTTCCATTATCCTTTGTGTTTTAATGATTTTCAATTTGATTATGATGTTGGGGACAATAAAATGTGTTGGTGGGTAAATCATGACAAGGTGAGAACCTACAACTGTTAATATTTCAAAATATATACCCTCAGAATGGATTTGTTGCACATAAACTTTATATTTCTGAGTGTAAAGACAAATTTGCTAGGTTTAGAACTGTACCTAGTAAGTTAACACTTCTGCACATAATGAAAAATCAGTCAAGTCAATGTACAAATTTTTATAGTTTTATGTTTGTAGAGCTTAGTTTTAGAGTTAGTTTAGGATTAGGATTGGTTAGTGTTAGTTTTATTTTTGTTGTTTGTTTTGGTTTCTTCTCTTTTCTTCTGTTGTTTTCTTTTTCTTGTGTCCTCTTGTTTTTATTTTTGTTTCTGGGTTTGTCTTTTTCTCTTTTTGTTTTTGGTCTTTTGCTATTTGTTTGTTGTTTTTGTTCTCATTTTCTATTTTCATTTTGCTAGTTCGTTGTGTCTGTCTGTGTGTTCTTTTCTTGTTTGTTTCTTTCCTTTCTTTTGGGGGTTTCCTCTCATTGATAGTGAAAGCTGAGTTATTGTATGCAAGTTATGTCGAAAGGTGGATCTATTGAGAGTTTTCTATGTATATTTTTGAACACTTGATTAGCCAGTAGCTTTTGAAAACTTTGATTTACCTTCATCCATTTCAAACTGGGGAATGTTAGCATGAATTAACACTTGGTACATTATGTAGTTTAGGGAAGTTTTTGAAAGTCTATCACGATATGCACATCTTAAGTAATCCATCTGTTAGTTTACATCGGGTGGAGTAGCTCTATTCCAAGTGAAAAATCTAAAGGGTTACATTTCTTTCATGATGTCCATCGTGGTTCTCAACCCACTACTTAAGCTTCACTGCTTAAGGATTGAGGGAAAACTAGAAATTATACTTCAAAAGATTTGACCCCTGATAAAAAGAGGAAATAAAAGAAATTTAAAAATGAAATCAATCAGTAAGGGTGACTCGAATATCTCTACCGGGACTATAGACACCTGGCTAGTAGTAGAGTGATGCTTAGAAAGAACCAGAGGTATCTCTATCGAGGCTATAAATGCCTGTCTGACAACAAAGCTATGCCCAGGATATGATTGCACATTAGAAATGTAACTCACAACTATGTAGCTTGGGTAGAGTTTGCTCCACTTTGATCATAACAACGCTTATGGAGGGGAATGAATCATTTGCATACAAAAACATGTTTTAGTTTCATCTTAGATCTTTGTCGTGTCCTAGTTTGATTGTGTTTGCACTTCTTAGATTGCCTTGAATGAACGTAAACTAGCGATTTTGGTATTTGGAGGGTTACACATTTTAAAATACTTAGAGCATTTCCCAGCCGACTCACCATTTGTTATGACTTACATACATGCCCCAACTTTTGCTTGGTAAAGTTGGGGACCCCCTTTTCCTTTTCATCTTTTTTCATTTTCTTTGTCTCTGTCAGATTCGGATATCGGAATGGAATCGGAACATAAACTTTTCCAAGGTTCATGTTCCTGGTCTCATCCCGATCCCAATTCCCAACTTCATTTTGGGTGTCGTTTGGGTTCGCATCCCGTCTCGTCTCGTCTCGTCTCGTTCCCATCTTGTTCTTCATCTCATTGTTTTTGTTTTGTTTCGTCACCTCATCGTGTCGTTTGTTTGTTGGGCATCGTTTGTTTGTTTTCATTTCCTCCATTTCTCCACGTCTGGTTTTTGTGTTGTTCATTTTGTTCTTTTATTTTTCCTTTATTTTTTCAGTTTTTGTGTCTATCGTCAAGAAAATACAAAAAAAGTTGTAAATTTGAGAAAATACAAAAAAAGTTGTAAAACTGAGAAAATACAAAAAAAAATTATAAAATAAGAAAATACAAAAAAAATTAAAACATTAGAAAAAAAAAAAAAACTTTTAAAATAAGTCTTTTAAAGTTTTCTAAATTTTAAAGATTTAAAATTAAAGTTTAAAAATAATAAAATAATAATAAATAAATCTTTAAAAATATTTATTTTAAAAGATTTAATAAGTTTAAATTTAAATAAAAGATCTTTTAAATTTAACTTTAAAGGATTAAAACACAAGGTTTGAAAATCATAAAAAAAAAATAAAAAAAAATATACGGAATAAATGTGCGGAACCGGGAAAGAGGTTGAAACGGATAAATGTTAAAATGTTCAAAAGGTTCCAAAATTATCCCGCCTTCACAGCATTAGTGGACCTGGAATGGATTTCGATCCGAGCACAAAAGAGGTGAAAATATTTGCTTTCCAATTTGGTTCCGCCCGCGTGTACTTAATTTCGCTCCCACACTAATCTCGACTCCACCTTAGTAGAAGGTTTTATATCGGAACCAGAATAAAATCAGTACCTGACACATTGATTTCAAATGTTCCCATTCAGTTATGATTCTGGCTCTGATCAGAATTGGACCTAGCTCTGTCCACACGTAGTTCTCGTTCTGCTTCTCTGCAGGTTCCGCTTCCCACAGCGATAGTGCAAAAATGTAATTGTGACTGCCCTGGCAAACATCCATGTAAAATGGGAAAGCATAGCCAAAGCCATGTATTTACTGGTAAAAGGCCCAATGTAATAATCGCAAGACATGCACAAAATGAGAAAGCATGGATGCGGATAAATAGTTTTAAATAGAATGCCTCAACGAAATTAATCTCATGAAAATTGATGATGATAGGGAAGTGCAAGAATGAAAAAGTTGAAGCATATATAGGGGTGTGCGAATGAACTGTTTGACAGACTACCCCAAAGAAATGTGATCTCAAGAGATGCCAGGATTGCAGAAAACTGCACAAAGTAAACATGTTAAAAGGCTTCAGGGACATTCGAGCAAAATATGGAAACATAGATGCGGCCAGTGAACTGTATTGTAAAATGCCTCATTGTATGCAATGATTGCAGGGTATACATAAATAAAATTGGCGAGGAAGACTTTGAAAGATTGAGAAAATTTTATAAAAGCCAAGCTTTAGATAGCATCATCCTCCCTACAGTTGTTAATGGTGTAATGGGAGCTCCGAAATAGGTATAAACATACATCAAAGCACGAACAAAGATTGTGAGTCGTTCGAAGAAATGCTTGCAAAGGGTGAAGCATGGATAGGGTATGTGAGGTGTTTGACAAAAGACTCAAAGAGATGGTATCTCTTGGAATGCAATGCACAAAATGGAGGTGTAAGAACGCAAAAATGCAAGGGTATCGATAGGGCGAGTGAATTGTTTGTCAAAATAACTCAATGAAATGATTAGCACTGTACATAAAAGGATCTAGAAGCTTACACAATGCACGCGAACTATTGGAAGATTCTTACATCGATTACGAGGTATCCACCAAAATGACACTATTTAATGAGTGTGAAATGTGGGAGCATATGCAAAGCGGACTTTGGAAAGAATGCATGAAAGAAACACCATCTCATGAGATGCTATGATGGCGACTGGGGGAATAAGCACAAATCAGATTTGTTTAAAAGGGAATTAGAAACTCTTGGGTAAGTATGTTGGCCAAAGTAAAACCGAATTCCAAAACCTTGACCACCATCTTGTTTGCAAATGATAAAATGGAATCACCGATAATGCACATCAATTGTATGATAGAACACCTCAAATGATGATGGGTTGTCTCACAAAAGGAAATAATGGAGAGGGCATGTAAACCATTTTACAAAAGCTTCATAAAGATTTTATCTTAGGGGGTGCATATGATTGTTGGAAATGCACGCGAGATTTGGACAAAATGGATTTGTGAAGGCTTTAGAAGCTTTCAAACCAATACAAATTATTTGGTACACAACCCAATTCCACAACCTTTGCTAACACATTCTCAGACCTGTGCCTCATTGTGTGGAAGCATACATAGAACAAGTGAACCGTTTTCCATAACGTCTCAAAGAGGAGGGATGTCATCTCTTATGGAATGCATTGTTTGCAGGAGATGGCCTGAAATGGATTGAATAAAAAATTTTTGATGTTCCCATGCAAAAGTCTAATAGAGATGAACACAGAAAATGTTTGTAAATGGTGCAAGCACGGGATATGTGCAAAGTGTATTAATGGAAACAACAAGCCAAAATGGAGAGCTTCAGAGAAGGGATGAGGTGTAGCTTGGCAGAATGTACAAGAATTTTTATCTTATGGAATGCATTGTTTGAGGAATGAAAGCATAGATCCTTTGTTTAAATGTTGAATTGAAAGTTTAACATAGAGGCATTACATTATGTGCAGACACTTGTTGAAATTTGGATCCGAGTGCTACTTGCAAGTCAATTGGCCTCACAGTTTATGAGGAATTATTGTGTTCCTTATAATTAAAGGGAGTTTCAATTATTGATTATATCATTGAAACTAGGGGTTTTCATTTGCATTTCATCAAAATGATGTTTAATTAATTTTCGGAATTAAATAATTGGTATTGATTAGTTAATTTTATAAATTAATTAGTGCATTTTGATGATTTTCAGGTACTTTTGAAGATTGAGAAATAGTGGCTCTTAGTGATCAATGCTTAACGATCTAGAGATGACTTGCAAATTAAGTGGAAAGAGGGAAGATTTTCTAAAAAGAATTTGAAACTGGTTGTAAGCTAAAAGTATAGTGGGCCCATTTGGAGTAGTTTCTAGAGAAGTACATGTAGATTTATGTAATGCAAAAGGAGAACTCAAAGTTGTAACTGAAGGATGTAGCTGTCAACTGAAACTAACTAAGGTCAAACTGAAATCAATTGAAGCCAAACTGAGAGCTGAATCAAAATTTATCTTTCTAAATTAATTACCTACACACAAAAGCTACATCTTTTTGGATGTTTCAGTTCTAGAGAAAATTATTTATTTTGAGCTAAAAACTATAAAATCAAGCTCAGTGTAAAGGGTTAGACACTTAGGAAAATAATTTAGAAGTTTTTATAGCTTAGCTGATTAGAAGTTTTATAGTAGGATAGGTGATGCATTTTTCTTATTTTCTTAGTTTAGATGGAGGTAATTTGAAGACATGGGTTTCTGTACACTGGTGATCTTGCCAGATTTGTAAATGTTGCTTATCTCTTTCATTGATAGTAGAAGCAGCCAAACTTGAACCCGCTTTAGGTTATGCTATGGAATGATGTTTGTTTTATTAATCATTTTATTTGGAAAGCTTTCAAGGAATGGAGTTCTATTTTTTCTTTTGTTCGAATGATGATTTTCAATCTATCATTAATGTTTGCACTAAGAATGGATAGTTGTGTATTGATTAAAGGTTGATTTGGTTTGCAGTTCTAGTTTAGGAATTCCTTGGAAAGTAAGAGGTTTGGTTAATTAGATGAGTCAACATTCTTCTTTCTCTTGCATCTCTGGTCTATCTTTTTCCTTTTCTTCATACCCCCTATTAGAGTAGTTTAAATAAGAATTTGATCTTACAACAATCAAAAAGCTCAATAACTAGTAGGCCCTTTGAACATTACAATTACATTGGCCATTGAGCAATATCAGCACCATTGAGAACCAACTGCCAAGAACTTGGGAGTTAGATTACCATGTGTTGTCTTTCCTTTTTAGGAGAAATAAAATAGAGATGTTCTATTTAAATGTTGATGTGCTATTTTTACCATCAACAATACTACTTTGATGGGTAGGGCGCAAGTTGAGGAGGCTATTCGCTTGTGCAATGTATTGGACAGTTACTTGGCTACTTCGAGACAATGTATTAATGAGGGAAAGTCCTTCATCTACTTTTTTAATACTCTTAAGATTATCAAAATGATAATAGCTCGCATTCTTCATTTCCAGATTGGTATGCCTCCCTTTCTTTACCTTGGAATCCCTCTTGCTATTTGTTCACTTCCTAAGTGGTTTTGGCAAGAAGTTCTTGACAAGTTTAGAAGTATGGTGAGTCAGTGGACTTGTCGGTGGCTTTATTTGGTTGGTAGAGTGACTCTTTTGAAGTCGGTGGTTCAAGCTTTCCCTCTTTATAGATGCTTTGTTCTCTCTACTCCTACCAACTTCATCAAGGATTTTATGAGATTGTCTCGTCAATTCCTTTGGTCGGGCTCTTTTCTCCAGTGGAAGTGGAGTTTGGTTAAGTGGGATGTGATTTGTAGGCTGAAGTAGGATGGTGGTCTTTGCTTATGTCGAACTATTTTGAATGGGCATGCTTTGTCTGCTAAATTGTATTGGTATCGATGTTCTAAGTAGCACATGTGGTGGGCTAAACTTCTCACCTTTAAGTACCCAGGGCTGGTGGAGAGTGTTGAGGTGGCAAGATTTAGCTTGGAGGTGAAGGGTTCTATGATTTTGGGTACTCTTAAAAGGGGTGCCAATCTTGTTAAGCAGGGGATTTTTGGATTTGTAATAGTGGTCAGAATTCTCTCTTCTGGCACAATTCTTGGGACGGATATCCTCCCATTCCATCTTCTCATCCCCACCTGCAGGACTTGTGCTAGATTTTTATGGATGCAGGATCATGTAGTTTGGTTGATTTCAAATATCAACAGACCATGGATCAATTTACGGTGTCTAAGTGGAAGGGCCCTTCAGAGTGGACTCCTAGGGGTGAGGTGGAGGATCGTTAAGAGCTGGCCAAGATTTTGTTTGATTGTACTTACAATTATCTTCCTAGGAATGACGTGCTTTCCTGGGGTCCCAATCCGAAGGGTAAATATACAATGGCTTTTGGTTACCAAGTTTTAGATAAGTAGTTGTTTAGGGATGTAGAGGTTCCTTGGTAGAAGCAAGTTTGGAACAGGTTTTCTTGGCCTAAGTCTAACTTCTTTTCTTGGTTAGTGGTGCAAGGAAAGTGTCTTACTTGGGAGAATCTTTGGAAGAGGGGGTTCCAGGGCCCCTCCATGTGTGTCATGTGTGCTAAGCATGATGAAAGTTTTCTGCATCTTTTCTTCTAGTGGTCTTTTGTTAAAGCTATTTGGCACCTCTAGTGGAATATTTGGAGCTTGACCTGTTGCCATGTTTCTTCTTTGGAAGAATTTAGGAGGAGATAGGACCCCTCTCTTATCGAGAACCCTTTTCTTAGTATTGCTTGGATCATTAGTCCCAGCTTGATTGTTTGGCATATTTGGTTGGAGCATAATAGGTGGATTTTCTTGGATAAGAAGTTTCTTATTGGGTATCTTTGGATGAGAATTCTAGGGATCCATTGGGAGACTCTAACTGCTAATTGTGATTTGTCTGTTCTAGTTGACCCTAGAGATTTGGGAGTGGCTAATGCTCTTGGTCTTGTTGTGGGAGGCAATCAAAATTTGTGTAGCATGCATCGTGGTGGGTTCGAGAGAGGGTTGCTCAAGTTGGCTTCTAGTGCCCTCCTACTCTGGGAGAGCTGAAAATTAATATAGGTGGGTCTTCTAGAGGCAATCCTAGGCATGCTAGAGTTGGAGGTATGGGAAGAGATAGAATGGGAGTGGTAGTCTTCTTCTTCTGCATGTATAGGGGGCAGCATACTAATAATCTCATGGAAGCTATTTCTATTCTTTTGGTGCTTGAGCATGCAATTGGCCTTGGATGGCATCAGATTGTTTGTGAGTTGGATTCTTAGGTTGTTATTGAGATGCTACATAATTTTCATTTGGAGGATGTGAATTGGTAGTTGGCTACATGGTTGTTAGAAAAATTGTTTCTTTGTGTTCCACTTTGGAGTCCATTTTTTTTCACCATATTCCTCGGGAGTGGAATACAGTGGCTGATGGTTTGGCTAGAAGGGCTTTAGAGAGGATGGGTTCCTAGTGTATGGATGATTGGGGCAACATTCTTGGTGATTTGGCCCATGTTTTGGAGGAATGGGTTACAGAGCATATGAGATGCTTCTTGGGTGTGAACTAGTTCTTTTCTTTTTTTGGCCCTTTGTGGGCATGTTGCTCTTGGCTTTGTAATATTTTTATGATTTAATAAAGTTTTTACCCTCTTTTTATTAAAAAAAAGTAAAAAAATGATAATATAACTACTATTATTATTTAATTTACAATAATATTTCTCCAATATTAAGAAAAGAATGAGGTAATATCAAAGATAATTTTCTGACCAAAGGTTAAGCTCTATGGATAAGGCATTCTTAAACTTGCTAACATGATGTGGTAATATTATGAATTAAATAATAGTATAAGGGATGTTTAAATATTTTCCTCAATTGTGTTTAAGTAACAAGATTATTGATGAGTGGTACTATCAATCCCGAAGATAAGAGAAAAACCTACTAATTGTACAAATGAGAGTGGTTATAGAAAAAAAGTATCACTAAAACATTATTAAAAATTCTAGTCACATCTCCTAAAGAAATTTCACCATCTTTGTCATGAAAAATTCAAATATAATGGCTGACAAGAAAAATACATGGAAATTCAAAATCTTCTAGTAAGTGTTGTGCTAAAGAAAATTAAAATACTGTTAAATAATGCATAAAAAAACCCACCTTAGAGTCATATTGGTATGCCCAACCGAGCTATCACTTTGCCAAGAATTCCCTATCATATTGAAAAGAGATGGGGCTACTAATAAATATAACCTGACCTCTAGCTATTGGGTTGATTTCAAAACTTATGTTGAGCTTTCATTAGTACCGTTCTGGGTCATTATTGATGGCATGTGTCCCACATTGCACATTTCCACACCCACACCTATAGCAAAACTTATCACACAATTAATGTTTTCAAGTATAGGTGACCACTATCTTTCCTTAAGGTTAAGAGTCAAATAGCTCTCATACCTATTATTTTTACACTTACATAAAACTATCTTTCAAACACCTAGGGGTGGCATATGTAATGTTCTCACCTCTACTACAATGCATTTATCTAGGGATGAGTTACTTTCCTTGGTTTGAGTTTTGAATTTTTTTTATTGATTAATGGGGAAAGCAATGAACTACAACTACTAGGTTTGATGAACATTTATTAGGCCTTTGAATACACACTACCTTTTTGGGGGTAAGGTAAAAAACAAATAATAATGACCAACATGCAAGGATCAACTTGCAACAATGCTCTACTAAGTACACTAAATTTCCATTACATCCTCACAACAATATATCTACAACTAATAATAGCGTACTCCACTCCAACAAATTCTTATTATCCATAGAGGCCACAACTATGTACTCACATGGAATTTGGTTTTACTTTCATTTTTATATTTTCTTCACACAAGTTTTAAAGTGTAGAGGGGTGATTCCAATAACAAGCGCTTTGTGTGAGCTGAAGTCCCTGCCCTAAGCACGTCTGGGTGTAGGGAAAATAGTGTTATGAGTGTTTTGCAGTTGGTCTTTGATCATTGCAAATCAGTACATAATTTTAAATCAAGAATATTCCTTAGTATAGTTCTACACGATTTTAAAATAATAAGTGTAGGTGCACCACAACTCACATCAATAGTAAATAGTATATACTACAAATCAAAGATACAAGTATCTCACAAATTTACAGATCAAAGATAATAGTATCGTACAAATTGCATTTCTTGTGACACATATATGGTGTATATATGTATCCAAAATGTGGAAGCATAGAAAATGCATATGATCTATTTCACAAAATGAAAATGTGGGGCGAATGAAGGAAAACAAAATAGCCAACAAAAATTCTAATTAGAAATCAATGTGTTGCATAACAAATAGAGATCTAACTAGGTAGACAACCAATAAAGTTTTTGTTACAAAATACATTGCATCCACAAACCAATGCCCCAATAATTAATACAAGATCAGTAAAAACTAGTCATTCTTCCCTTTTCAGGTTAATATTTTGAGGAGCAATGAGCTCAACAAATTCCCAATCAATATGAGAGTTGTGCAACTATGTTTGAATGGTGTATAACTATACATGAAAGAATAATGGAAAATGGATTTATGTCAGATGTTACGGTTGCAAATTCCTGGTATACATGGATACAAATTATGGAGGAAAAGGTAGTGAACTATAGATTTTTGGGTAGGGCTTATAGGCTACTCTTGCGCTCTTAGGATGTTTCACCTAAAAGGAGAGATATAGACCCTACACAAAACTATCTAGCTAGGTTCACTCAAATTAGGAAATGTATGATGTAATTAAGACTAAATGTAATGAAATAAGTGCAATTAGATTATCTATGTGACTGATTATGTATGCAAAACCTAAGATTTATGCAATGTTTGAAAACACAGTGTTTTTTGCAAACAAACCTAGAAAATGACTTAGAAATGCAAGTAAAACAAAATAGAAAGCTGTAAAACTAAATGTGTGCACCTGAGAACTTGTTGGAGGGTGGAAATGACTCTAAAGTTTTGAAGATGCTAATTTTTAGGCCTAGTGGGACTCATTCACCATTTTGGGTGAATTAGTCCCAATTCTGGAAAACTAGACCGAGGCCCGTTCTAGCCAAATGGGTATCCAAATCTGCAAAAATCTTCAGGAAATAGGTATAGTGGGACTCATTCACCACTTTGGGTGAATTAGTCCACTTTAGCTTTTTTGAAAACTCAAAAATGGAATCTAGAGCTCTTGGTCTGCTCAATCTGCACCTCCAAATGTCCATATCTGAAACCTTGATTTTTAGCACTATTGATGACTTTTTGTGTAGGTTTTGACCTTGCAAAATTGGAGATGACTTCAACAAGTTTGCAACCTAATCTTCAATAATTTCAAAGTCTTAAAATTACCTAGATCTACAAACATACAAAGGAAAAGAGAGAAAATGTTGATTGTTAGAGCATGAAGGTTTTCCTTGGTCAAACCCCTTTTTAGGTAATTAAACCAAATGAAGAAATGAATGTAATGAAGAATGAAACAATAGATTTATTACCTTTCCATGATGATTGACCTGATTATCTGCAACAAAACATGAATAATCTACCCTTGAATGTCTTAGGAAGCTAACTTGATGACTTGCAATGATGAAACTCTAGCTTGCTTGACTTGATAGAGTAGATAGATGATGAATGAATGATGTGAATGAGTTAGGGTTTGAAATGGATGGAAAAACACTTGTTTATACACAATTGTGCCTTAGTAACCCAATGATACCTCATCACAGGCCAACACAAGGCAATTTTGAATAAAAACCCAAAAGAAAATTTGAAATATTTTCAATTTGGAGCCAAGAAGGACTCATTCACCACCCATGGTGAATGGGTCCCACCTTGGACCTAAAATTGGGTGTCGGTAATTAAGTTACATTTAATGTTGTTTGTCGGGCTTACATTAAAAAATACACTTAATCAAGCCTTATAAGGGCATAAAGGGGTCAAATAAAGCATAAGAAAGGTGTAAATAGTGAAATTATGACTAGAAAAGTGTGATTTATCTTGTTACAATTCATTACACACTTTAAAATAGGACTTGATAAAGAATAAAAAGGGAATATTTAGATGAATTATAATGAGAAGTATCTAGAAAAGTGTAGAAATGTGTTACAACACTTAACAACACCTTCACAAGACATTAATAAATGCATTTTATTCAATTTGCAAGGGTCCAAGACCCAATTTAGACATGTAAAACACCTCACGACACTAAATAAAAGCCTCATTAAGTCCAATTTATCATGAATTATTCCCATATCAAGTAAGAGGTCCCTTTTTCTATGGTATAGGTAGGCATGAATTGTTTGATAAAATGCATTGAAGAAGTCTAGTCTATATATAGCCAATGCAAAAAAGAGAGTTATAACATAGAGGTAGAAGCCAGTGAAAATTATTAGAACACTTAAGAGAGCTTATAACTTAGAAAATAAATGAAAAATAGGGATACTAAAATTTGACTTCATCGATATGTCCCTCTACTGTTTTAAAACGTAGATTGGTTTGACATTTTATGTATAGACCCTTATAATTTAGTATGTGGATTGTATTCTTCAATAAATCATTTCTTAGTATATGCATATAGGATGATATGGCAATATTATGTCTATAATTTTTAAAAATGATTAGATTATTTATATAAAAAAGGTAGATAGTTAGGCACTTAAGACACTGCAGCTGCAATAGTGTAACATGAGTGCCAGACACAATGATCAACTGCATTGATGTTGGTTTGCTTGGTTGCTTAGAAAAACTAGCTACAAAGTATTGGCTGAAGTAATTAAAACAATTCATCTCAAATATAATTTTAGAAGACCAAAAATTTTGTGGGGAAAATCACCCTATTCTATTGGAAATGGTGGTGGCACAATAATATCCTTTCAATGGTGAAAAAGAAGAAATCTGGCATATTACAACTACTCATGCCAACCATGTACACATTTTGCATTTTTTTCAATCCTTCTGGACCATGGTAGATTGCATACATAGCAAACATATTAACAAGCAGTGCCTCGAGACATACAATCAATAATTTAAATTAGTTCAAGTAACCTAGAAATATTTGGACATGAACTGCTCAAAATTGTTGTAAAAGCACAAATAGCTACTCTTTCACATTTTTATCTTGTTGTTAAATGTTCCATTGGATCTCACTATAAGGGGGCTATAGTGCCATAAGTGTGCCAATATTAGACTAGATCCAACTCTATATATCTTAACCAAATGGATGCAATTACATAGCCACAAAAGCTAGAAAGCTAGATTTTTTTCCTACTATCTAATTCATTTTTTGTTTAAGTTGAGCATCACAACCTAGAGGAGTAATGGGTAACAAATGAAATGACACCTATCCATATACATTTTTATATAGCATAAATTTCAAACAAGGCATAAACAGAGTTATACGTGTATAGATTCACATATACATTGCTTCTTATGGTCAGAATTTGGTGCCTATATTGTTTTTTGGCCCTCTGAATAATAGGTGCAGTGGGTGTCACTTTGTAGGGGACTCACTTGCATTAAATAAACTAGATTATTTGACCATATGCAACACTATCACATCAACCTAGACATGGGTAGATCCATAGACAACCAACACGAGAAACAAGAGGAAAAATCGATTATTGCTATATGGTATATATTATCAAGTTGGCACCATGAAATTAAAACAAACTAAGAGTTTCATGTAAGTATAACATAAGAAATGTGGGATTCCTCAAAATTTTCATAGGAAATGTGATTAAACATGAAAAATTTGTAAAGAAGCTATACCATTGGGCATGTTTAACCAATCTAGAACTATCCATTTTGCAATGAAATTGAGTTTTTTGAGGGCTACGGTTGTATGTTCCCCATACATTGACAAAATAAGTATAAATCCAAACAATTGCAACAAAGAAGATGAATACAAAAATTCAAAAATAACCCTATAATATCTGCAAATTTTGCAAACATTACAGTTTGTAGTTTAAGATATTCATCTCAAAGTAAAAATAACAAAGAAGCAAACTAAATCCAAGTACCTGGAAATTCCATTTATCTTCACTAAACACAATAATTAATGCCACAAAAAAATTGCAAGGCATAAAAATTTTGCTACCATGTGCTTTTCCCCAGCTAGTCCACAGAGAGAAACCATTATGGCTGCAAATGACAACTAAACTCTTCAATGCATGGCTGAAACCTGCTTCATTGAAATAGTACTAAAAACATTTTTCAACTTAGTAACAGTGAGAAGCAATTAAAAAATTAAACTTCTAAAAAAAATAAGTTTAACTCATGTCGATTGATGTCTAAAGAAAATTCTTACCACATGGTATTCTAGAAAATAGATACAGGAAGTGTAGACAATAATAGGCATCGAGAATAGCTCATATAGCTAAATTACAACACAAGCATAATAGTTTCCCCCCAACAAAACTTCTACCAGCACATACATAGCCAAGAAGGAAAAAAACACCTACGTTTGAAAAAAAACCCAAGCCTTTGAAATGGGGAGCAAGGATAATGTAAACCATTAAAAGAGTTATAAGTAATATGTTGCTAGTTAAAATAAATAAGTGTAATTTGCATTTCCACAATGTTAATGAATTTGGATCAAAGAATGCACATTGATAACGATTGGACATGTTTGTGAAATTAGAGAAAATAGGCCAAAAGGACAAAATATTATCTAGTGTTTGCCAAAAAACCTAGAAATTTTACCAATGATGTGATACACTTTTGTACAAACAATGTAGATTTAATTCCAATAATGGAATATATCCAATGATCTAATATTGCAAAGGAATACCATGCTACAATTCACTGAAATATTTCAAGAAGCCCACAAAATCCTTGTAACCCTCTTAGTTAGCATAGCCATTAATCATGAATCACACTTCTTGAATTGGTTTTATTTTCTTGTGAGAGCGGAACAAATTACACTAAGGCTCAAAACATAGATAGACACAATCATGCTAAAATGACTTAAACAAACAAAAACTAATAATTTAAAGCCAAACCTATAGGAGAGAAGCAGTTTTTGAACTGGAATTTCAGAGAGCACCTTGTATTTGACCATGTTAAAAATAATAGAAATAGAGAAGTGAATTTCTCACAGCACACAAGAGGCTTACATATTTTTTGCACACGAAGCAATATATAAAACATATTTACCAATCTATTCGCTACTTCAAAGAAAAATGGCCATGTGCCTCTAATTCTTGATGCCCTATTTTTAATTTATTGTGAGAATGCTACAAATACAACCCATTGAAACAAAAACCAGCAAACATAGTTAGGGGTTAGGGCCTAATTATTGCTCAATTGCTTAAAATTGGTAATATGCACAAAATCAATTTGTTTTCAATTTGATTATATGCTTTGATAGATTTTTTCCAAGCATCCAAAGCTTGTTCAAAAGCATTTATTTTAGGCTTTTAGCCATAGTAGTAAGGCAATGAATTGTTTGATAAAATTCTTTGGTATGCATGTATGAAAAATCTGGTAGCATAGACAAGGCAGTGAATTGCAATCTCAAATCCAAACTGACAACTAAAAAAAAAAATGTATATAATGTAATTCAAAAGATTTACTCTTACCTTGTCCTTGCCTTTCACTTCCCTCTTTTTGGTATTGATTAATCTGAGGAGGCATCCCATGCAACCCTTCTCTTCTATGAAAGCAACAACTTCCTCCATAAAGGGGACTGTGGATTGCATTCGATCATTTTCCTGTGATCTACATATACCCAACATTTCTATTATCACTCACATATATAACTATATAACAACTCGGCAAAAAACTATAGAGCTCTTGAATAGTCGGTTCACATCATTTGGAACTATTTCTTACTTCTATTAGTAATTTCAACCAGTTTCCAAAGGGATCATCCTTGAGACTTCCATGGAATACTTGGGGGAATTGCACAAAACCAAGCATGTTGTATGGATCTGTAATCATTGGCATGCATATCACTGTCTATATTAAGTGTGAAAGAAGCATTTGTCATCAATGCTGATACGTACTCTTGCCTAGAAACCCAACATATTAAATCAATAAAAGTCATGTTAGGAAATAGCTGGCATTACAATATTATATATTCCATATTTATGTAGCTATTTGATTTAGTAACAATACATACAGTGAACAATTGCTTTTAAGAATCCAAAATAGGGTTTCCAAGTAGCTATTCAAAAACTTTTTTATTAGGAGTGCTATGAAGATGAATAATGAAAATCTAATTACCATAACATTCGTGATGCCAACTTTATAATGATGGTTGACCTTAGGGAATTTTTCTCTAGCAACATCTATCAGGTGGGGCAAAGCATCAACTTTTCTTCTCATGAACCTTCTTATTTTCATGAATAACCTATAGATACACATTAAATAAATAATAGTGAGATGTTCACCCTCTAAAGAAATTTTTACTACCTTCATTTAGGATTATATTGCAAAAGGATAGAAAAATCAATTTTAACATCACTATCTTCTTGTTACCTGTACTATACTTGTGTGGTCTCTAATATTTGAGGGTTTTTACACAAACCCATCAACACTATGATGAGAACTAAAATCTATTGGAACTTGTTTTTTTTCCAATACTTTGGTTACCCTTTTCTTCAAACCTTCGTACTCCTCCTACAAATGAGCATTAAATAATGTTAAAGAGGCATGGTAATTCAAGAACACTGGAACTATTAATTTATGTAGTTTAGTCACATAATCACCTAGTTCATGTCTTGTCATTCTCAGACAAAATCAGGATGAGAGGATTCTTTGTCTTTGGATAAGTACATAAAGGGGGCCCTACTTTGTATTTTGAACTTTCTACAGAAGTGCACCCATTTTTTGGAAAAGCTCAAAGTTTCTACTAGAGAGTAGAAAGTGATGGGAGAGGAACCATCATCTGAGATATAACATGCAATTTTTTCTACTGGATAATCAAGTGCAAGAACAAAAAGAGCTATATTGGTAGTTATTAATACAAGCTCCTTGAAGGGATCTGTTGTAGTGTTGATTACATCCACAACACGAAGCTTGAAACAGATTCTTCATTATATCTACAAGTTTAGAAAATAACATTTAAGATTATGCAGAGTTTCAAAGAGAGATAAACATACAACCTTCACTTTATGATGAAAACAAATATGCAAATGGAGAATATTTCTTTCTACCTTTTTGCAAGTCTCTCTGGGAATGTTTTTTAATTAATAGACTTCCATGTCATGTTGTGATAGAGCATCCACATGAAAGAAAAATAAAGCTCATATGTAAAATCTACTATCCAAAGCCCAAAATATTCATGAAAAGGATCTAGTAAGTGGTGGGATAGGAAAAATAGTAAAAGCAGCAAGTGAAGACCTAAATAAGCTCTATGAAGATTTGATTTGTATACGATTTTCTCATACAAAGGGCCAAAACTATAGGCATTCATCTCCATTGATTAGAACCTAGACACGTTCACACCTACTAGATTTCTCTCTCAACAATATAGTTTGGTTCTATATAGGGATCTCTGCCTCATAATATTTTTGTCCTTGGATTGTTTTGACAAAACTACAAACAATGTCGTGTGAAATTCCAACTGGCATCCAATGTTTAAAGAAGTATAGTTATTAGTAATATAAAATCACAATAGTTATTTACATGTTATAGCTTATTGAGATGGCATATATGTGGAGGTGGTTGGTGGAGAGAGCTTGACATACAGGGAGCTAATATGAAAAAGTACTTTCTACCTTGTATATATTGTCTCTTGTATGACAGTTATATGATTCTTTTATGAGTGATCTTAAAAATCCAATCGTTTGCAAGCAAGAAAATCCACATAGCATTCCATCACCATGAGACCAAATTTCTCTGAGGCATATTTCCAAATAGTTCAATGCCTTGTCCATGGCTTCTCATGGTGATGGAATGCTATATGGATTGTCATAGCATTCCATCACCATGAGGCCACATTTCTCTAAGGAATTTTTCTAAACAATCCAATGCCTTGTCCATGGCTTGTCATGGAATTTTTTGATTTGTAGGGATTGAAAATGCAAGATTGTTAAGCAACAACACCTTGAAAAAATTGAGATTGATATTAGGCAGCTATGAAGTTCTAAAGCTTCATTTTACTACTTGCATAAATGATTTTCCATTATTCATTGATTATGTTTCCACATTTTGCATATAAATGATGCAATGATGGGTAATTTGAACCTGCTGAACAGAGTGTTTTCAGTGAACTGATTTTAGTATGTGAAACAATAAATTTAAACCATAGGCAAAAATGTGGGTGCCAGTTAGAGATTTGGGAAAACTAGCAGTTGCAGTCTAAATTTTGATTTGACTATATATGGTTTCTATTTTTTTTAGCAGAACCCAAAAGCAGTGTACCAGTGGGCTTCTCATTTTCACCATTGCTTTTCCCCACTGGAAAAAGTACTTGCAAAATTTCTTATGCATTTCCCTTTGTTGTGAATAGGAGAATATTTTTTAGTAATGGCAAAGTTGGTAATGCTATTATTGAATTGGGAGGAGGAGCATAAAAAGAATAATCATAATAATCACAACCACAAAATGGAAAGCTCTCAAATTTCCCATTACTAAAATATTTCTTCATATTCACAACAAATGGCAATGCATTAGGGGTGGAGAAAGGAATTTAAAATCTGTAAATTTTACAGTCTCATTTTTTTACTTTTGCTTACAAGTATTGTTCAATGTTGTGAGTTGTATTTAATTTGTCATATTTGATTTTGTATGAACCAGTTCTGTTAGTATAACATGTAAATCTAGAAAATGGGTCCTTTGGTAATTCCTCACTACAATCTTGGTGTTTCAAGTTGATGATAATAAAGCTTCTGATTATGAGCTTTAGAAGCAACAAGCCACATCTAAAGACACAGGTGACAAGTTTGTTCTAAGTGATATTTGTAGGAAAGCTATGAATATTTCTCAGTGAAATGTTATTGTGATTTTTGATAGCAAAATAAATATTTTCTGACCGTTTTACTAGTTCTAGCAGTGATATTTTCTTGTGATTTTATTTTCCTTCAAAACAAGTTCAATGAAAACTGAATATATTTAATTGGCTTATATCATAATTAATATATATAGCATTTCTAATATTTTAATTTTTTTTTCCCTCGAATCAAAAAATAAATGTCAAAAGAACCAAGAAAAGTTAAAAGTTGCATGACCATAGATATAGCCATACAGGTATAGATGTAGTGGATACTAATTATAAGACACAATGAATGCATACATGTAATAATGTTTCAAGTGGCTTATGTAAAAATATGAAAGATGTGAATACATGTGGCATAGACACATAAGATATAATATATTTTTGAAACAAACTAAGTGATTTATAAATTGAGATGCTTTATGATGCTCAATGAGGTATGTCACAATTTCAGAGAATGTACTTTGAAATTTTTTGAAACTTGAAATTGTTTCACTTATCAAGCTAATTTCCTAAAACTTACTATTTATCATGAAGTCTGAACTCCTAAAATGACTATAAATAATGATGCTATAAGAAGCATGTTTTTTAGATCAATAATTAGCAATTTAAGCTTTTTTTTCTTCTTTTGGACATTTGTTTTTGTACAATGTCCTAGTGGACTTGTGAACCCTTGATATTTGAAGATAACTTTTAAACTGACTACTTTATATGACATATAAAATTAGAGAAGATTGATATTGTTATGGCTCTCTACATTAGAAGATATGTTGACCAATAAAAACAACAATTTTTTTTTTTTGTTGTGAAGGATAGGTATCTTTTAATAATCAACAAGATAGACACTGACATGCTACACAATGTAAATGACTAGAGATTGAGAAGAAGCGTATGAGTCGTGTTTCACTATTATGAAACATCTGATCTACATAATCATTTTTTGAAGTGAATCTTCATATGTTGAAGCATGAGTAGATGTTCTAGAAGTTGCATTCATTATTATTTTTAGTTTCTATCCAAGGTATCGTTTATATAGTGAGCAATTTCCTAGCAAGCTAAACTCAACTCTTATGGCATATATGTAAATACCCGACAAATTCAAATATTAAGGAAAACAAATGGAACCTATGGAGATAATTGAATTAAATGTGTTTCTTCAATCATGTGTATTAAGTAAATTAAGTTCTAATGAAATGCTATTGTACTTATCGCAACATCGCTACATTAGCGTAATGACGGTATCTACATATGCTTTGAATCTGTATCTGCATATAATTTGAATCTAAACAATAGAAGAGAAAATGAAAATTTTCTTTTGGCACTAATTGTCCGGAAATATTAGGTTCCAACATCTCAGACCATGCTACTAGATGCACCATCAGGAAAAAGACCAAAGGTAATGCTTAAGGATAACATTAAAATAGGTAAAACAAAATGCAACCAAAACAAAATGATAAAATAATACATTGTGGCCATGAAATTTTGGGAAATCCAAATAATATTAAAATAGGAGAAGATTCAAACCACTGAAAAATATATTATTTAAATAAAGATAGCATAAACTCTCACATTTTAAAGAAAAAAACAAAAGCCAAAAAAAATCCACTTATTTGTACTGAGAGCTGAGAGGAAAAGCTTAAAGTTGTGCCATAATCAAATACTTTATAAATGAGGGCAATTCTAAATTCCCTCCATCTCCCTTCCTTTCCAGCAGCGAAACCCTAACCCCTGCACAAACTGACGTAACTGAAAACTTTTCGAAACAAAATCTGATTCCTTGAAGCAAAAATAAAAATGAAACATATCAAGGTTTTGATAGAACGTGTTACCGTTATACAAATTTTTTATGGTACTGATATTTTCCCTTGCTTCGATTCTTCCTGCACCTGTGTGTTCAATGGCTTCACAGAAACTAGTCCAAAAAATAAGAGTATTAGAACTTATCAAGCCTTGGGGTTATAAACAAAAATGCACAAGAAGAAAGTAAGACTGCAGGATTTGCATTGTCACAAAATGATGCAGACAAACTTTAAATCAAAATGATGGAATCTAGAAAACAGGGTGCCCAAATCCCTATCTTAATCCTTTGGGCTTGTTTGGACGAATGTTTATATTGGATAACTAAAGCTTTGGATAAAGTCAATTTTAATGGACATGATCATACCAGTCTAGCAAAAAGATTTCAGCATTACAGTAATGTCCCAACACTTTCTGCTTCTTTAAATAAATGTATAACTAAAGCTTTGGATATAGTCACTTTAGTGGGCATGATCAATCTAGTCCAATACAAATATTTCAGGATTAGGGTAATGTTTTAATTGTTTGTGTTTCTTAAATGATGTGCATGGTGAATAATTAAAGCTTTGGATATAATCCATTTTCATGGACATGACCATTCTATGAACATAAAGATTTCTGCATCACAGTTCTTTTATACTGACGTACTTTTTTTCCCCTATTTTTTTGTGGGTTTTAGAGCAATATGAGGATGATAGATATCAGTAGTGAACAAAATGTATTGGAAATCATAGACAAGAGTACCTCTGTGGACTGTGAAAAAGATGTTTGATGCTCGCCCAGATCATTGAAATCTCTTGTAGAATTCATGGTGCCCTGCTGTGGTTGCTAGTCGCTGGCAAGAGGTTCAGTTGAAGACCATGACAATGAATGAACACTTGGGTCGACCGTGAACGACGCCATTTTTGGCTAGAGAAAAGGCCAGGTGAACTTCTGCATTCAAGAAGACCGCCAAGGTCCAAATCTTTTACTGCTGGAATCCGCCATGCCCACATATCTTCTAGCCATGGAAATGCAGTATGAGCTGTTGAGGATTGCATTGGAGTGCGATAAGGAGAATACAAGGGAGGGCTCTTTATTCTCTGCGCCTGTGTGGACTATATACTGCAATGGACGTAAGGTGGGGTTTGCCGTTAGGCGCCATGTTACTGAGAATGAGAGAGCAATTTTGAAGGTGATGCAGTGTATTTCTGTGGGTGTAGGGGTCTTGCCTTATAGAGAGACCAAAGCTGACAAAGGTGAGCTTATGTATATGAGAGCTACTTATGAAAGAGTTGCATGGTCTTCTAATTCATAATCTTTTCATATGATCAATCCGGATGGTAGCACAGGGCAACAACAGAGTATTTTCCTCCTCCAATCGTGAGAATATTACAGGTTTCTCATGTTTCTTGGCTTATTAAATTAAACCTTTCGTTAGTTTTTAGGAGTGTTTTAGTTTAATGCTAGCCTGGTTTGGTACGGAATGATCATGCTAGACTTATTTGCATTGTATTTATCATCATGGTCACCTTGACGTGATCAATGTACCATAGAGGGGATGAAAAACTAGAAAGCATCTGATTGTAGATTAGGCCTAAGGGAATGTTAAAAAGTAATTAAAAGCATTTCAAATCGACGCTTTTATGCTCTACCAGACCAGATAGATTCTAATCTACTGGCTAGGTTAAATTTGGAGTGAAACACACCATACCCTCAAGCTGATTAATGCAGCATGACCTGTCACAACTATGCAGTTCTCTGAATAATAACTTCAATGTGAAAGTTATATGCCCTAAAGAGGAGGGAAATGGAAGTCGACGACTTTTTAAGAAAACCTAAAAGTGTAGAAATGGTTAATGTAGAAAAAATAACAAAAAATAATGAACAACCATTAAGATTTTCTAGACAAAGTTATGAATAAATATGTTTCAGTAAAAGAAAGCAAACGAGCAAATAAGTTTCAAAAGAAGAAATACCAATTGAAGAAGTTGGAGATGCGAACCACCCAATATCACTGCTGCAAAGAACAAAAATAAAACTCGTTGAAACCATGGCAAGCGACTTACCTTAAAGATTCTACACAAACTATCGATGCACACAAGTTCACAACAATGCCATGGAGAAAAACGTGTAGAGTTTGTAGGGAAAATATTACATAACCCTAACAAAGCAGCATTCTTACGTGCCCTGAAGCCCTGAAGTTGATTTAGCCCATGCAAAATGTGATAGCAGAAAGAAGCCACATAACCTACTTACGACAATGCCACCAACTCACAACAACACAAAGACACGTTCACAAACCAAAAACATTAGAAACTGATCCAATTTTTTTCCTCTGTGCATTTTTTATTGGAGGCAACCACAATTTTTAAATGAAAAAACAGAAAACCACAGGCAAAACAATTCCTGCTAATCAAAAATTTGGAAAAACTATCCAGGAATTCACTTTAATAAAATAAATTTCAAGAACCATAGGATAAACAAGAATATCACCATCAGGCGCAAGTTCCAAAAATCCTTAATAGCAAAATCTGTCCACCTGAAAACATTAATCTTCGCCTAAAAGGTAGGGACTGAAAAACAAAAAGTGTAGAGGGGGCAACTGAATGAGATCTGAGCCCCTTTTTTGGGCTGCAAGTCTCTCCTGGGTAATTAGTATTTTCCCTTTACAAATTTTTCCATGCGGTCAGACAACTAAGAAAGTTCAGTGAAGGAGGATCCAACAACTAGATTGCAATACGGTCATATGTAATCTTAGCTCTCTCCTCTTCATTGGGATGGAAAAAAGCTATCCTAACATCCTCTCCCTTAGTATCCATGGAATTCTAACAAAACTACCTAAGATTTTATCAGCGATGGCCTACTTATATGGCCTTTTGGCCCCTTTTTCTAACCCCACGAAGCTGCCCAGTTGATGCGGCTTACCTGCAAGTCATGACTTGAAGGTCTACAACCCTTCATGCATTTACTATTCTGCTACTTAAATAATTTTCTACCCTTTCATTTAGGTCTCCGAGGGGGGGTTCAGAGAGGGATCAGTCCTCTGCAAGTCATGCCCAGCTAAGGCTCATTCTAACTCTTTTCATTTTTTTTTCAAAAACTATTTCGTTAGATTAATAATATCAAAAATACAATTGCATATTGATTTCATATTTTCTGTACTTTTACTTCTAGGGACTTTTTCTTTGACAATATCTTTTCAAGCATTCAAAGGAATATAAAATATGAAAGCATTTTGTTTTTCAAAAAGAACTACTTAAATAATATTGCTCTTCATTTATATATCATCTTAATGAAGTTTCCTTCTTATCCCAAGTATGATAGGTTATAACATATTAATCTTAGCTCATAAGGTTATGACAGATTTTTCTCTCAAATAAAACTAGTGTAGCTAAGTGTTTCCCAAATTCCTTCGAGAACAAATCTAACCATGAAAATAGTTAAAGAGAAAATGTTAAGACATCCAACTTTATAATTTGTTTCATTATCATTGATACTAGCTTGAAACATTGCCATATTATTAAGAAATATTTGATTAGCATTCCAATAGACACGCCTTACTTAGTTCCATTCATCTTTCTAAAAAAAACACTATCCCTTTTATTTTTGCATGAATACTAGTAGTAAAAATAATTATCATACCAACAAAATGGAGGCTTTCTCTTTCTCCATTTTCTTTCATGTTACAACAATCACTAGCTTTCCATATTACAACTAATTTTAAGAAATACAAAGAATGACATACAACTAAACCAAGGCTGCTCTCCACCCTACTATAATGGCATCATGGAGCCTCATGGGCTCTAGCCATACCCCGGAGCAAGGAAGTATTTTAGCTCCAAGATTATTAATGGAGCCCTTTCAAAGTTTTACATAGCAATAAGAACAACACATCACCTAATTGCATGCCTCTAGGTTCTCTACTTTCTATTTTCAACCATGATCCATACAATATGCCACCTTCTTACAAAAAATAAACACAAAGGGGAAAGGATGTAGGGAAAACTTATCTCTTTTCTTTAGATGAGGGGACTTAGCTCTTCTATCCTTCTCTTGTCTCCAAGCCAAGCCATTTTGATCACTATCTCTATTATCTCCATTGAGTTCTCCAAAAGGAGAAGTGGGTAACACCCCACTCATTCGTCCTCTCCAAAATATATAGGAGTTTCAACTTGCAACCTTTGGATGGGGAGGTATGGATTGTACCTACCTCCATCAATAAGAGTATTTTCCTTATTAAAGAGGAAACGTGCACTTGGACAACCCTTCCATCTTTCCATCCTATCCTCTCTTCAAAACTCCTCACTCTCCATTATTAGGACTTTTCAAGGGTCAAATCATGTCTTGGGGCACTATTATATGCCCACTTGACCCCTACCACTATGGTATAGACCCTAGGGGGTTTATTTTGCATCCCAACCAAGGAAATTGACCAAGAACCCTCTTTAAAGGCCCATTTAAAGACCCATCTGAAATTCAAACTTGGCTAAGGGTTCCTAACCCCTAACCCCATTAAATACCCTCACAACCCAAAATTAAATTATCCCTTTAATATCAAACCTCACCACCACAAAAATATTAACTTTATTTCTTTCTAAACTCCAAAAGGGGGTCAAATTCATAACCACAAGAAGATGTCTTTCAATTTACCCATTGGTCTTCCCTTCTCATACTAGCACCCTGCTCTCCTGCACACTACCAATCCAATTGTAAGAACAATAATATATCACATAAATTTGATAGCTAAAATAAGATTTAATTGTACAATAATTTCCATTTAAAATTTTAATTCATATTCACAATTTACGAGTCCATAACACCTTCATGATAGTGACAATGAAACAAATG